>CM039582.1:25329189-26033525 GCA_022457205.1 Saccharum spontaneum | reverse complement strand
AGGTAGGGTGTGTGTGTACAGCTTCCTAGACGAGCAAGATGGTCATCATCCCCAACTCCGCAGTCGTGGCAGACGGTCTCTCATTCACCGTCGGCCAGATCACCTAGACCACCGGCGTCAACAGCTTCACCGCCACTGCCACGGAGGAGGCGTAGATCCGATCTGCGTCGACCACGTCTTCATCGGCTATGGCTCCGATCACGCTGGCTACGGCTCCGACCACCCCAGCAATAGCTCCGACCACGCCGACAACTCGTCGACCACTTTCCCGCTACAAAGGAAGGATGATCGACAACACCGACCTAATCGAAGCTATTGACCAGGTCGGCCACAAGATCTCACAAACCCTGACTTTGGTAGATTCGATTCAAAATCAATCTACTGAGCAGGTACTTCTTTCACCACAATAGATCTACCCGGCCAGTTCGGGCTCGCCATCCAACATGGCTTGATACAGATCTAGTGGTCACCGCTACTCCTAAAGGACGTACAGTATGCCTTCGCCCGATTCCTACACCCGGCCTCAGGCTCTCTAAGTACCAAGCCCTGACGGAGGATTGCGAGGCCCTCCAATACTGCCTGAAAAACACTGCTTCTGAGTACGTGTATCGTACACCTCATCTGTTCATGGGTCCCACGGAGCGAGACCATGTTTTAAATTGTACTTCCTCGATATACCTTGACCATCGCCAGGCAACGCCGTCAACATGGTCAGTGTTCGGGAGCATCGTGAAGGCTCGGTTCATAACACTTCCTGAGGATGGCGACTCCAGCACCGGATCTACACGCTCTGTCCATGCCGAGGTTGAACACCTCGAAGACGATGGATACGATCTGGATCCATTACCGTACCCTTCGGGATTCCCTCAGATCCTAAGGTTTCCACCGAGACGTGGCGACATGGTGCTCAACATCAGCAATGATGAGCCTGCAGTCGAGGGAGAAACCGATGAGCAACGGTAGCTTTGCAAACTGCGTAACGCCGGCCGCACCGAACGCCGTTGCCCGGAGGCTGAAGAAGAAGAGCGTCGAAGGGGACCCCGACCAAGAGATCTAGCCAATGCCTTTGACAGGGTTGGTGAGTGGCAAGTTTTCAAGACTCTAAGTGCCAACGTGGCTGTCACCATGGCCAACTTGGACCGCTTACCTGACCAACCAGAAATCCAGCAGGTCCGCGATGACATTCGTGCACATCTGATCGCTGCTATGGGCCAAACCATCGAGCTAGCTAAACAAGCTCAGATTACCTCGAGCATGTCAATTGCATCTAGCCAGAGTCGTCATGTTTCAGAACACCCAAGTCACCAACAACCATCTAATCTGCGTAATGGTCCACCCCCAGTCAACCCTTGAGGCATGGCGGTGGCGGTGGCGGTGACGGTGGAGGTGGCGGCGGCAGCGGTGGTAATAACGGTGGCAATAGTGACGGTGCTCATGGAGGTGGTCGTGGTCGTCGAGATGACAACCGCAATCACCGCAGTAATCGAGATCAGGAAGTGAATCAAGACCCCAATCGCGATCTCTGCTAGCAACTCCCTCCGTGTCATGCCCGTAGTCGCATACTCAACCACGCTAATGACCGTCAAGCTTATGAGAACGTCTGCCGCATCGAATACAACACTGAGCACGGTCCTCCCGGCCTAAAGTAGTTCACTTCTCATCTTCGACAAGTCGTATGGCCGAAGAACTTCAAACTCGAAAAGCTCAGGAAGTACGATGGCAAGGAGAACCCCGAGAACTGGATCACACTTTATGAGATCACCATCCGATCAGCTTTGGGCGATGAACACGTAATGGCTAATTATCTTCTAGTTGTCCTTGATCAAGCAGGTCATCAATGGCTCTTGAGCCTGCCGGAGAACCAGTTCGATAGCTGGGCACAACTCAAGCAGGCCTTCATCGACAACTTCATCGCCACGTGTGACTAGCCAGGCAATAAGTACGACCTCGAGCGCATATGTGACCGCAAGGACGAGCCGCTGCGCGACTACATCCGACGCTTCTCAGATATGTGCCTTAAGATCCCCAAAATCTCTCATGATGAGGCAGTCGCGGCCTTCATCAAGGGCCTCCATCACCACGACGCCCTCAGAAGCAAGCTGCTCTGGAAACGGCTGACCACGGTCTCTGAGTTGCTCGCCACTGCCAAAAACTACACGGACGCAGATGACGCTGAAAAGATAATCAAGGAAGACGTGGGAGGGCTATCACGCCTCGAACACCCACCGCGCCGTGACGATAACCGCGATGACTATGGTCGGAACGACAACTACGATCATCATGATCGGCGCAACGACAACCGCGACCACCGAGACAATCGTGATCGGCGGCGCGACCGCCGCGACGACTACAGAGGCAAGCGTCCCCGCGAGGACGATCATGAAGTCAACGCGGTTAAGAAGCCAAGTGGTCGCCGTGATTACTAGGATGACTACAACAAGGCCCTAAAGGGTCCCTACCAGCTTCATCCCAAATCCAATAACACCATGGAGAATTGTCGCTTCCTCAAGAACATCTACGCCAAGTAGATCACCGCCGATGAAGCCGCAAGTGCCGCCGACGACGCACAACGACGAGATGGTGACAATGACGATGACGAACAGGATAGAGATCCTCGTCATCAATACGTCGCTCCCACCAAAACCCACACTCCATCTTCGGCGGAAAGCTCTAGAGTCCAAACGCGAGCGCAAACTGCTCAAATGAGCTTTCATGAGCGTCACCAACACCGACGACCTCATCACCGATCCTAGGTTTCCAGCCTGGTCTCACCGAGAAATCTCCTTCAACCGTGAAGACCGGTGGGCCATAATTCCTGAACCTAGCCAGTTTCCCCTCGTCCTCGATCCCTGCATCAACCACGTCTGGTTCGAGAGGGTCCTTATAGACGGTGGCAGTTCCATTGACATCCTATTTCGCAATAGCATGCCCGCTCTAAAACTGAGCCAGGTTGATCTCAAACCCTACGAGGCACAATTCTGGGGTGTTCTCCCTGGACAGAGCTCTATACCTCTCGGGCAAATCACGTCTCTGTGTAGTTTGGGACTACAGAACACTTTCGCACTGAGTACGTCAACTTCGTGGTCACAGACTTAGACGGCACCTACCACGCCATCCTTGGTCGACCGGCACTCACCAAATTCATGGTTGTGCTGCACTACTCATACCTGGTGCTCAAGATGCCTACCGAGCACGGCGTCCTCACTCTCAGAGGCAATGTCTACACTGCCTATACCTGTGAAGAGGAAGGTTTCAAAGTGGCGAAGCCACCAACCTCTTGATCCGTAAGGAGTAGACCTTGGTCGCTGCCACCAAGACTCCCGCCGACCACCTGGAGATCCTAGAGCTACAAGCCCCGTGCAAGAGCATTAAGTCCAAGGACCACAAGGAGATCTAGCTGGTCGACGGTGATTTCAGCAAGACGGCCCTTATCGAGGCCAATCTAGATCCCAAATAGGAAGACGTGCTCATCAGGTTTCTGAGGGACAACGTTAGTATGTTCGCGTGGTAACCCGTGGACATGCCCGGTGTACCTCGGCACCTGATCGAGCACTCCTTGAATGTCTTGAAGACCGCCAAACCCATCAAGTAGAAGCTACGACGGTTCGCTCGTGACAAAAAGGAGGCTATTAGGGTAGAAGTTACACGACTTTTAGCAGCTGGATTTATCAAAGAAGTGTATCACCCAGAGTGGTTAGCCAACCCGGTGCTTGTACGCAAAAAGAATAATGAATGGAGAATGTGTGTTGATTATACTCATCTCAACAAACACTGCCCTAAAGACCCCTTTGGCTTACCTCGCATAGATGAGGTCGTTGACTCAACAGCCGGCTATGAGCTACTATCCTTTTTCGATTGCTACTCTGGTTGTCACCAGATCGCTCTCAACAAGGACGACCAGATCAAGACGTCTTTCATCACGCCTTTCGGTGCCTACTGCTACACGATAATGTCGTTCGGGCTAAAGAACGCGGGGGGCACATACCAGCGCACTCGGGGACTGGTCTGGCGACTACAGTCCATCTCAGATCATCGAGCATGATAAACTCTCCGATCACGCTCGGAGACTCATCGATCAGTCTCCGCCTATGCTCAGGGACTCGTCAACCATGACTTACGCTGTGCTCGGGGACTGTTTCGACCACTCCCCGACCACAGCTTGTGGTCTGGTTTCCTCGGCTACATATGAAATTTGACTCGCATACAGTTGAGAGCTTAGCGCTTTTTTTAGACCTTGCTACAAGGCTCATACTTCGCCTTCCAGCAAGCTCGGGGACTACATTAGTACGATGCACCTATCGGTGCATCTCAGTATCAAGTTTCCACAATGGTCCATTTTAAGACCCTGGCACCACATGCCTACGTCACCTATTACCAGGCTCGGGGCTAAGTGGGCACACTTCACTTTACGGTGAATATGCTTATTTTTTTACCCTTACGCTTTGTTTACCCTGCTTACATTTCTTTTCAGAAATACAAGTGGGCACACTTCACCAGGAAGGAAATCTTTTTCTTTCTTTCAAGGGCACCATACATTCTTCGGACAACCTATTTCTCCGACGACATGGTGGTTGGCTGTATTTCAAGCTGGTTAGAGGCTTGCAACAACTACTCGAATGGCGTTACTGGTCGGAGACGTCAAGAACTCAAGCCTCACTGTTTGGACAAGGTTAAGACGGCATGTCGCATCACAATGCATAGTGCTCGGGACTAGCTATGGGGGTATTAACCCCTATACCCCTACGGCTGGACGTGGGCTGGCTCAGACTAGTGGGCCCAGCTCATGAGAAGGATGACGCGCGGCCTAGTCGATCTGCTCGGCACCCCATACAAGGAAGGAAAGCAAACTTGGAGATCAAGCAAGATCCTGGTCGGTTAGAATAGGAATCCTTATCCGGCCAGCTATGGCAATTGTAACCGACTAGGATTAGTTTCTAAATTTGTAACCCTGCCCCTCGGACTATATAAGGCGGGCAGGGGACCCCTTAAAACACATCTCATTACACCTCTCCATACAGAGCAATATAATCTAACGCAGGACATAGGTATTACGCCCTCACGGCGGCCGAACTTGGATAAATCATTGTGTTTATCTTGCGTCACCATCTAGTTTGTGGCTTGCGCACCTGTCTGCCGACAATCTACTACCTTGGGCATACCTCTCGGTAGACTGCCGACCATATCTTGTCGACAACCGGCTAGCCACCAAGTCTTCTAGACCCCCGCTCGACTCGCTCGATCGCCTTCTTGACTCAGTCAACACGGTCACTCCACCATGTACATTTGCATTTGTCGATGTCCCTAGATGTCAGCCACTGCGCTTGGTCACCTAGCCTTCTGGTCCCTCGGTCTAAGCCTCACATCCGTCCTTCACCACTTCCAGTCCATCGGCAGGGCACGTCCCTACTTGACCTTCACCTCGTCGTTGACCACTGCCTCCGAGCTCCACACCTGCGCACCACAAGCCAAGAGACATGTTGCACAACCCAAAGTTCCCAAACTCAACCCAAGACGCAAATCACGTTGACAATCACTCATCACAAATCTGAACCATAAGGGCACATATCAACCTTGTGTTTGCAATCTCCCCTTGATGAGTGCATTGTCAACACCAACAAATGACAGCAGAGAGAAAGCACAAAAGAAGAAGAGAAAACAAAGAGCTCACCCAAATGACCAAAAGCTAAAGAAAAGCCGAAATTAGGTCATTTGAAATGAGCAAAACTTGGTCCCCAAAGACATGGGCAACGGCTCGACACAACCAAGTAAATCATAGCTAACCCTCAAGATGAGGCAACGGGCTCAACACCACTAGCAAAGCTCAAAATGCCTCAAAACAGCTAGACCCTCTAGAAGAGACAAAGGCTCAACACATCTAGCAAAAATAACTCAAAGTGCAACTCCCCTTGAACAAATGCAATCTCCCACATGAATGCATGCACTCAACAAGATCTCCTTGGATATTTCTCAACACTCTCCCCCTTGTTGACACATGCACTTATCAAGCTTTGAAAAACTATCACCCCCCTCAAAATATGCTATGAATACAAAGGGATGTAGAAATGCAGAAGCTTCAGGAGTATAGCAATCAGATTGAAAAGATGCTCTAACTAGTACTGTTATGTGTGTGTAGCAACAAATACAAGTGCTAGCAAATGCTCAAACTGATCAAGTGAGACAAAATATGACACTTAAGCAATTTTGATCAAGTTTAAGCAATTCAAGAAAGGGGTTCACCACTGAAAGTAGCACATAGTAAGTATAAGCAGGAAATCAACCTAGTGGTAAGAAGTGTATACAAGGTGAACTACCCCAAGCAGCGGTGGCACATCATGTTAAAGACAAACCTAAGACTTATGTTTTCATCAAATTTTAATTTCATCGGAGTTTGCAACTTAACAAAAGAGCTAGTCAAAACATGTGTGTGCAAGAGATTATCTGTACCGTCAGGCCTAACAACCATGCCAAGTCTATGTCATAGACAATTAGAAACTTAAGACAATGGTTTCGGCATCTACTATAAGGCTCAAGTTCATCCAAATATGCAATTGGAAGCCGTCCCGATACCTTGACGTGGGACAGTACAGACCCATCTTGATATTTTCTCATTACTTAGCTTGATTTTCAAATTTTAGCACAAGAATAGTTGTCCAAGCAAGTGAATGACTCAAAGCATGAGACATAGTAACCTAGCATATAAGTAATCGCATCAAGGATCTCAACAAGTCCTACACATGTGGTGAACTATTTTTCATGTTTCAACAAGTTTTAATCATGTTCACCGTTTGTAAAATAAGCTTAGCTCATAACATGCATCAAATGGTCAATAAGACCCTAAGCCATAAGCACTATCAGGTACATACAAAACATCCTAAATAGAGCATAATCTCAATCTAACAACTATAATCATGAAGCTCAAAATATGATCTATCATACATGATGCTATGCACATGCAATATGATACAAAAAAGCCAAAAAGAAAAGCTACGCTACAAAGAAAACATAACTACTATACAACATCTAAACGTTTCCCTGCTCTAACAAGGGAAACAAACCCCAAGCTCCCCTAGCAAGCGTGCAAACTGGGCTTGGTCAAGGGGTTTGGTGAAGATATCTACGAGCTAGTTTTGGGTATCAATATTGCGCAAGTCTATATCATCCTTCTCATAGTGGTCGCGTAAGAAATGAAAATGCACCTCTATATATTTGGTTTTTGAATGGAAAACTTGATTCTTAGCTACACTTATGGCACTGGTACTGTCACAAAGAAAAGGCACTCGCCTAAATTCTAAGCCATAGTCTCTCAAGGTAGCTATCATCCAAAGCAGCTAGGAGCAGCAAGCAGTGGCAACGACATATTTAGCTTTTGTGGTGGATTGGGCAACACTAGACTGCTTCAAGAGAACCAAGACACAAGAGAAGATCCAATAAATTGAGAAGTCCCCAACGTGGACTTTCTCTCAATGCGACAGTCAGCATAATCTACATTAGAATACCCGCAAAGAGAAAGAGAGGAGGAGGCCAAAAACTAAAGACCAAACTCAGGTGTGAAATGAAGGTACCTCATGATCCACTTGACGGCTTGATGATGAGACGTGCGCAGCAAAGACTGAAAGCGCGCACATAGACAGACCACACACTGCATGTCTAGTCTCATCGCCATCAGGTACAGTAGTGACCCAATCATGCTGTGGTACTCCTTTTGGTCCATGGCTTCTCCTTCCTCATCAGCGTCTAGTGCTATCGTGGTCGACATGGATGTCAAAAGAGTTGGCCTCGCCCATACCGAACTTCTTCAGCAGATCCTTGGTGTACTTGCCTTGGTGTACGAACGTCCCTTCTCAGGTTTGCTTGATTGGTAACCCGAGGAAGAAAGTCAATTCTCCCATCATGTTCGTCTCAAATTCCTTGCTCATAGTACCTGCAAACTTGGCAACAAGTGCATGAGAAGAGCCACCGAAAATGATATCATCCATGTATATCTTAACCAAGAGAGTGTCAGTGATGTAACACCCCTGGTATTACGAGCTTGCTTAGTACCGAGATTAAGACTTAAGAGAAAATTACCGAAACGAGTTCCTTGATTTTTAGATTTAAAAACACATGAATTAATGAGCAAGTAATGTAGATAAAAATGCAACTTGGATTTTTGAGAATAAATATTGTTAACTAATATTTTTGGGAGTTCAAAAATCCCAATTTGAAATTCAGATAAACTCTTTTCCTTAAGTCGGCAAACACTTGAACTTATGTTTAAAGTGCGAATTTTGTCAAATTATATTAAGCAAAAATTAAATAGTGCCTAAATATTTTGTTTCCTCGATTAGTACAAAGTATGGACTATTGCATGAGATGCTGGTTGGGTGAAATAAATATTATTTAGACCTTTTTAAAAGTTAGGCAAAAGTTCTAAGGATTGTTAGTTCAAACTGTACCCTTCTCTTAAGTCTAAAATTATAATGACAATGCCATTTTGGCATTCAAATCCCGAAAAATGGAGTTAAAAACTAGTGTCATGTTTTGGCCAGGTGATTTGCATCTTGATGAGTACTTTGTAAAGCTACAAGGGTTAGTCATGTTAGGGATGGTTTTAGTCGCTAATTAAAAGTTTTAAATAGTCTAAATTGCGTTTAGGCATGGCTGTTGGGCCTCCTGGCCGCGGTCACCACGCCCTGGCTCGGCAACACCACGCTCGGCCGCGCGCTGGCCCGCTGTGGTCACCCGCACCGTGGCGTTGTCTGGCCCCGGCCTAGCTGACTGCCGCTGCTGTAGCCACGCTGCATCGCTCTGTGCCGCTGCCGCGTCACTGTCGTCCTCGATGTCTGAACAGTCGTACACCGAGTGGCAAGAGGCCATACGGCCGTCTGACCGTGCCACCACCGGCCAAGCGCCACAGCGCAAGCACGCCACCGCTCGTCCTTTGGTCACATCGCTTGCATCACTTCCAGCCCACGTCTCGTGCCGGTGTGCACGCTCGCTGTTGTACGTGTGCTTGACCTCACTAGTAGCCAGCCGCGCATCACCGAGGCAAGGCTGCCCTCCCTGCATACTCCCTCCGTCCCATTTTTAGTGTCGTTCTAGCCTCGAGCCGGTGTACTAAAAAATGTGTCGTTCTAGGTTGACAAGGGCCCCACGTCTAGTAAAGCAACCGAGAGTTAATTAGAAAACGTAAAGCAGTCAGACCTAGGCTTATCTTCTCGGTCTCGTCCCCGCTTGTGACCGTCGCTCCTCCTCTCAGTTTAGGAGAGATAGAAGACAGGTAAAAAGTTGATGTTGGTTTGTTTAAGTGATGAATAGTGGTGACGTGGCTGGTTCTGTATAATTGATAAGATGTGTGCATTAATGAAGCATGTTGCATCGCTCCACCGATTCCATGATTGGCATATAGGGATATGTAGGTCACTGTGCTCCTCCTTGGTACCGATGCCAAACTCTAAAACGACACTAAAAATGGGACGGAGGGAGTACCCATTTATGGAGACTGCCGCGCCGACGGGACTCGTCGCAAACCATCACCGCCATCATGGACGAAAGGCCGACGTCCCCTCCAGCAGAGGATTCAAAATTCACGCGCCTCAGTTCATTAGAGCTCGATTTGTCGCACCTATAGCTCTGCCATAAAGTTGTCTAGCTGAGCCACCCGCCCCAAGCCATAGCCAAGCTCCGTTGCCGACCAATTTCATGTTTTTCCTCACCTCCGGTCGCCTCTGCCGCCGTGCCTTAACTCGGTCGGGGGTAAGCCAGTATTCTTTGGTAGTGATTCGATTACTGGCTCCTACGAGCCTGCCTTGACCCCCCCTCGTCCTCATGCTCATGCTAGTTCCACCCGAGGCACTGTCGGCGACGTGCTAATGCAGAGGTGCCGCGGTGGGAGTGCCACCGCACCGCCTGCGCGTACGTGGCCAGCACGGCTCCGCCTTCCTCAGCCCCAACCATCACCTTGGCTAGAACCGTGGTAAGCTCCTAGTGCTCCCACGCCTCCCCGTTTGTTACCGCCGCTCTAGCTCACCGGAGTAGCCACGCCAATGCCATGAACGGCGCTGTTTCGCCTGCCATCATGGCTAGGGCGCTGTAGGGCCCCGCTAGTCACCAAACCACCTCCCAGGGTCCCACTTTGGTTATGTTTAAGTATTCGACCCCTTCCGACCGTCGGCTAACCTTGCCGTTGGCCGGCGTAACCACCGTATGCCGTCGCGTGTGCACTCGGGGGCATGCCCATTGCAAAGATGAGTCTTTGTAGGGTGCTGAGCGCAAACCCTCTCTCTATTGGAATAGTGACATGTTGCGTGGCATAGTTCTTCAAGTAGCCAGGGGCCTTTTTGCAAGATTGCCAGTGAGTGCAGGCTCCCCGCCTTGGGCCGTGTCGGGCCGGCGATGCCGCGCGCGGTCACACCCCACGCTGGGCCTAGTGGGCCGCGGTGCCCTTTTCTTTTTCTAGTGAATTAGTAAAGATTTTCTAAAATAAATTATGGGCTGATTTTCTTTTTAAATATAAAATCTTTTAGGAGTCCAAAAATTGCGAAACTAATTTTGTTAGATTTCTAAAATCATGATCTACCCGTTAGTGTATTTTGTTCATATAGATGTGTACTATTTTTAGGGTTGCCATATTCATTTTGAAATGCTTAGTTTTAATAAGATGTAAAGTGTAGGAATTTTGTGGTAAATTGGTGATAGTGCTAACTCCCAAAATTTTACAATAGTTGGTGTTATTATGTGCTCTCTGTAATTTTTGTAGCCTCAGAGTAATTAGTTTGCTAGGGTAACTAATGTGCCTTATTTTTGAGTATATGAAATCGTAAAAAGAAACAAAGAGAAACAGGGATTCGTAAAACCAAAATGTTGGTTTGAGGGCAGGATGCCTTGCTGGTTGTAGATGACGACTAGTTTAGTTGGTTAGTCATTAGAGCTAGCTTGTTAGCTTGAGAGGCGAAATTGTATGATACGAATTTCAGTTGTCGTTGATTATTTACGTCTCTGCGTGATCCGCGTATATCATAATAGGAAACATGATGAGCATGGAGTCGACCGAAGTAGCGGAAAAGATGGTGCCTGATGATTATGTCGCCGTGATGGAATGCTAACTTTTGGTTATATCATACTCAAGCGGTGCATAACCCCTATTATTCTGTACTTTATTTTATGCTTGTGCATTAAGTTTAAGGAGTTGAATGAAACCCACTTGTGTGTGTGTGTGTGTATATATATATATATATATATATATATATATATATATATATATATATATATATATATATATATATATATATCCCATGAGCTTTACTAGTATGACATGATCGTGTAGCTTGCTATGCTATAGGAATCTGGTAGAAGTTGAGTGATTACCTGTCACTCGCGAGAGTTGGAAGAAATTATTGTTATTACTATCATGTTACTATCACATAGAATATATATGGGTAATATGGACTGTACTTTGGATTTGGATTTGAGCTTGGTTAGGCCACCGAGTGAGACTCTGGTTGCATTTATCCTGCCTGTGTCGATTGAGGACCGTTCGTTGCTGTGGATGGTAGTCAGGTCACAAATTTATTATCTTGAGCACATACTTGCTTATGGGAGCGGGAAGACGTGTTACTCTCTTGTCATGGGTTCCGGCTCTTTTTGGACCGACTTTTACGGGTGGGCATTATGTGGAGGTCTAAGCACCATACTAAGACCAGGTCTTAGATGTTGGGGGCTTGGAGTCCAAGTTTGGATGGGAACCTAGACCCCTTGACAGGAGTGGAACGGGTTGGTCTTGTTTGTGCCTGGGGCACAAGCGAGGCGTGTGTTTTAGGGTACCCAGCTAGGAAACATTGATTCACGATCGCCATTTTTGCGAGATAGTACTGACTTGGCTATGGTCTAGCACCGTAGTAAGAACTAAAATATGAAAGATGGTAAAATAGTTCTGATTGTTCAACCCTTGCTCGAAAGTAGTATAAGTACTTACATAGAATGGTTAGCTAATGAACTAATGATGACTACTAATAAAAATTGATCATAAGGATGCACATCTAGTAAAGCTTCCTGCAGATGCAATGAACCCACAAGCCTGATAGCCATGCATATCCTTGGAGTCTTTTATTTTCTTCTGATGGGTAAGTCTTGCAAAGTACAATTGAGTACTCATGGTTTGTTCTACCATGTTGTAGGTGACAGGTGTTTAGGGAGTTGACACTTGTGTATGGAAACCTCCTGGTGGGCTCAGTGAGGATTCCCTTTATGTTGCAGACATAGAGTTTATTTAAAGTTTCCACAAAAATGTTTTATGAAGAAAAAAACTTATAACCTGTTATTAATTCATGTATATAAAAGTTCATCATGTTAATGTTTAACTTGACATTAAATGGTTTTTATATCCGCTGAAACACTAATAACATTTTATATTCCAATATTATAATCCATTGTGCAATACTTTGACGTTGTATTAAAAGTCATGTAAGAAATGACTAAGAATGTTTTAAGCTTTATCTCTGAAAGATGTAGATTTTCGAGTTCTCCCTTATGGTTTGCTTGGCAAAATTGTTTGATTTAACTCACTTGTGGGTTGCTTAGGGTCTAATGGAAGATAAGTGCCTCCGGAAGTGTATTAATTTAGGTAGTTTTGCCACAAAGTGCCTTGCTTGAGGAGAAACAAAGTTTTATCAACAGACATCATTTTAAACTCTTATCAACCAAGAAGGCTATCAAACACTCATACTAGGCTCTCAGGGCTTGTTTCAAACCATACAAGGTTTTGTGGAGTTTAAAAACATGGTTAGGAAACTTAGGATTTTCAAAGCTAGAGGGTTGCCTAACATAAACTTGTACCACCCCTGGGTGTTAAGCATGCATTATCATCCAAAACATGAGCATTATCATCACATACATGTTTATCATCACATGCAATATAAGCCCATTAAAATTTAAAGGTGAAAAATAATTGCTTAAACCCTAATTGTGCATTTGAGTGCTAAGAGTGGTAGAATTTGTGTAGCTACAATTTTAGATAATCTAGAATAAATTAACATGATTTTTGGAGCAACTTTTGTATTCAAAATCTCCTCAAATTTTGCTTTTAAAAATATTCTAGAAAAGTGAATTTTTAATAAAAAATTGGCTTTAAATCATTGATTCAAAATCTATTCAGAATTTTGAAAAGTGCTCTACATGAAAGTTGTAGAGAATTAAATTTTGAACAACTTTTATTTTGGGGAAAATTTGTGAAAATGTCTTTTTCATCTTCAAATTTGAATTTGAATCAATTTAGAAAAATCTGTAAATATATTTATAAAAAGAAAAGCATTTTCCAGCCTTATCGGGCCACTGCCCCGTTTCCGGCCCAGCTCGCGTCTGCCTCCTCCCGCCTGCGCGCGCGCGACGCCGTGGCTCCGCGGCAGGAGTCGGCCGCCGCGTGGCCGTACGTCGGCGACGCCGCACGACACGCGCCCTCCGGTGGCCCCCGTGTCCCCCGCGTCCGCCTACTCCCTCCGCGCGCTCGCCCGCCGCAGCTGCTGCCCCATTCCCCTCTCCTCGCTCCACAGCAGCGCGTTAGCAGCAGCCGCGCGGCCATCGCGCCATCGCCGGCTCCCGAGCTCCGCCGCCTCCATTCCGCCCTCGCTACGCCTCCTCCGTTCGATTCGCCACTCCCACAGCTCCGCCTCGCCCTCGGCTTTCCCGGACGCGAGTTCTTTCCGCGTTTCATGCTCAGGTGAGGGCCAATTGGCCGCTTTCCTCCTCCGCTGCCGCCATGGCCGACGTGCGTGGCCGGAGCTCTTCCATCCCCCTCCTCCTTTTCCCGTGCGCGCATTGCGTTCACCTGACTCTT
This sequence comes from Saccharum spontaneum, assembly GCA_022457205.1. Lineage (NCBI taxonomy): Eukaryota > Viridiplantae > Streptophyta > Magnoliopsida > Poales > Poaceae > Saccharum > Saccharum spontaneum. Next base: position 26,019,715 of record CM039582.1, on the reverse strand, counting down.
GCGACGCTCGTACACCCTCTCTCATGCCTCACCACGGCCAGTGTTGGCCGCCCGACGGTGAGCAGCGCCACCAGCCCGCCATTCTCACTTGCGAGCTTCCTCCGCAGCTCCCGCGCTGCTCGGGGTTGGCGCACTGGGTGCGCCTCGGTGCGGGGAGCATGATGGTGCCCTCCCGTCACTAGAGACCTCACCGGCGGCGAGGGAGCCGCTGGTCAGCGCCGCCCTGCTCGGCTTCGACTGACGGGTGGGCCTCATTGACCCGGGGTCCCGCGCACCAGTGAGCCCGGGTGCACTGGACCGGGTGCACCTAGGGCGGAGTCCGGCTTATTTTCAAAAGATTTGAAATAAAGAAATTCTAGAAATTTTGAAAAGGCTTTCAAAAATCATATCTTAAGATTTATAGCTCCAAAAATTGTGAAACAAATTTTGTAGTGTTTCTCATGAGTAGATCTATAGTTTTAAAATATTGCATGTTAATTTTGTGATACTTTTCTGTGTAGATTTATTTAATTATTATAAATGCTGATATCTTAGAAAATGTGTAGTAAATAGAATAATGATGAGAAAAATGTGGTTCTTGTTTCATTAGTCTTTCTTAGTGATGTACTTTCTAGGAAAAATGTTTGTAAAGCATGTCCTGTGAAAAATTATTGAAGTGTAGTTCAAATGCCTTTAATTGATGATTTTTGTTATTTTTGGTAGAGAGCAAAAGTTGTATAACACATGCATGTGATAATTTTTTTGATATGCTTGTATAGGAGAAATGTGAAATCTGTTATTTGGTACTTTTTCCAGTACAAAGTATTTTCATGCTCATTATTATGCTATAGCTTGTTTATTTTGTATAGATAATTTTACTTATCCAAATTCCATGAAATTTTTGTGGTATGCTATTTGGAGTAGAAGTGTGCTACTGTATTTTTTGTAGATTTTTACCTGCAACAGAAATAGGTGTTGATGTATAACCCTAGTTTAAATAGGAAATAAAAGGTTATTCTTTATGAGAAATTAAAAGTAATAAAAAGTGTTTGGTGTACCTTTGAAGCATCAAAATACCTTGCTGATGTTACTTGATGGATTAAGTTATTAAGGTTTGAAAATTTGTGACAGCACTTATGTGTATTATATGCTAACTAGTAGAAGAATAGATTACATGTTTTGTGGTACATGTTCTTGGATGATGTGGACTACCTTGTAGAAGATTTTGTTGTAATCCATACTATCAGTTCAATGTGCTCATCTGCATATCATGTCATCATAGCATTCCACCGCATTCGATGCACCGTTTACATGTTTACTTATGCACTTGCATCATACAGGATCGCAGGAGTCGCAGGTAGCAGTACCGGAAGAGCAGGCTTGGACCAATCAGTAGGAGCCCTAGGCACAGGAGGTGCCCAAGGAGGAGGAGCAAGGCGAGGAGCTGCCCGAGTGCGTAGACCATCAGCCTAGCTCGTTTGAAAGAGGCAAGCCCCGAAGCATTCTAAGTCTCCTACTTTATAAAAGCAATTCTTTACTATATAAGTTATATATATATATTGTTGCATTAAGTTATAGGAGTTGGGTGAAACTATTGTTGCATTTATTATCCTTGTCCACCTGATTACCTTTTTACCGTGTTAGGTCAGGATCGAATAATTGCTTAGCCATGCTTAGACCGGTAGAAGTCGGGTGATTTCCTGTCACCTGCGAGTTATAGTTGGATACCTGGTTATGGTTAGCTATACTTGTGATCATGGAAGTAACCAAGTGTTGGTAGGTAAAGGAAGACCGAGCGGAGTGTTATAGGGTTTTGGACTATAGTGATTCCGTCTGTGTCGATTAAGGACCGATCGTTGCTCGTCCCTCTTGTTAAGTTGAACGCATGCCTCACATTTAGCTGGCCGAATAAAGTACCTTTCGACCGCGAAGCCGGTGACACTATTTTGAGCTGGGATAAACTTGGATTGGTAGACTGGTGCTGAAGGGGGTGTGACGGGGACGCGAAGAGTGAGCCCAAGGTGCGTCCTGGCAGTCGGGCGGTCCCTGGGTAGTGTGGTCCATGACTGTTATCCCGTGGCTTCTTTGAAAGTGTCATTGGTAATCTAAGCGACCCTGACGGGGGAAGCATGGTTTGTGTGAGGAATAAGTCACCAGCTGGTTAGGAATCGATTCGAATCGCCATCGCTCCTGGATAGTGAGCACTTGACTCAAGCTACGGCATCGTTGTAACAATGATGGAACACGGACGGTTAAGTGAATGATGTTGGAAATGCTAAACCCGATATGGTAACTTTGATGTTAATGGTTAATCAAGTGATTGCTCTAGCATAGGTGCTTACCTAGATTGAATAGGTTATAATGAAAATGATGCAAAAGTGTTTAAATTAGTTATTCATGATAACTTATGCTTTTCGCAAATGAGTCAAGCCAGTCCACTTTATAAAGGCCTTGCATACTCCTTGGTGTCTTTTATTTCTGGTTTATGACGGGTAGGTCTAGCTGAGTACCTTCTCGTACTCAGGGCATTGTTCCCATTGTCGTTGCAGATGGCCAGATGTACTATGGTTATTGTGTCAACTGTCTGTATCCGGCGATGGACGACAACTAGGACCAAGGGCAATGGTCACTCCGTTCGTCTTATCTACTACTTTTGTGGACTATGACTACCTTCTAGCACTGTAGTTGAACTAAGTGTGTGTGGTTTAAAACTACTTGCTTCCGCTATGTTAATTTGAACTGGTGTTGTAATAACTTTTATTCTGGACTCCGATGTATTCAACTTCTTTGCGAACTTTATGTAGCATGTGACTATGGCTGCTAAATCAGTATGATCTTGGTTAAATGTTGGTTGGTTTGAAATCCCTCTTGATTTCACGGAATATCGGGTTATACGGGCTTAAGTTTGATAAATTATCTGCTCCGGTGGAAGATCTCTTACTTAATCTCGTATAATCATGTTGATCCGTTACAGCTGGTATCGGAGCATGGTTTAGCACGTTACTGTCACATGGGTATTTCAAAACAAAACTATGTTTAAAACCAAGTTTTAAAACTTAAGAGTGTGCCAGTGGTCATATCTTTTATGCCCAGTAAGGACTCTAGGTGGCTTATTTAAGTACTAACTTGGGGGTTTTGCATCATATTTCTAATTCGTTGCTCATACGGCGTGCTATTGTATGTGTGCCATTCACTTGAGTGGTAATGTATGGATCAATTACCTCTAGCCTTGGTAAGTGAGAGTTGTGAGAGCATGGTCGGATACACTGCCGATCTAGGGAAGTGCTTATGTGATGCCGAAACACTTACGTGCCATGCGCATGTTTGTATAAAGGTATCCAATGTGTGGGAATTCCATCATGTGGTGACGATGCCGTCAATAGGATGATGATTCGGGTAGTTGCTACCGATATACTCGTATCTGGGGATGCATGTGAGCGAGTAGCTTACTTTACTGCTTTCTTGCATATTTTTCATACTGTGAGGTTTGGGCTGAAGTGACTTTCTGCAAGTACATAATAGCGCTATCGAGTAGTACGTATTAGCTACGTTTGCAAGAGATCGTTGTATGCCACCGTCTATCCCGTTAGTAATTATTAATTTTCTAAGTTTGTGAGGACGTACGAAACGTGCATGCATCATGTTTGTGCATTTCATTCATGGCATTGTTCCTCCCCTTATAAGTTGATTATCTCATTTCGATAAAAATGCCAACTTAAAATCTGTTCTCACCGCGGTAATAAAAAATTTTTTGCTACAGATGGCACGCACCAAGCAGACAGCCCGCAAGTCCACAGGCAGAGCTCCCTATCATCAGCTTGCTCCACGCACTCGTCAGCATCACACTTTTCTTGGAGAGTTTGTGATGCCTACGCTCTTGTGGAGGGTGCTTAGCTATGTAGGCTATCCTAATGGAATGGAGCCCCGCTATTTTTGGGCAAATGAGCAGTTAGGGGAAGGTCTTTTGGTGACTATGGAAGTTGTTGTTCGTCCCCGAGGTGATGGTTCTGAGTGGACTGGTTGGCATTATGAGTCAACTGGTAGGACCACTGAAGAAGCCGCTGAGAGGGCAGCCTTTGGGATCCTGAGGGATATCATGGATCGCATTCCTCAGGAGTTGGTAGCAGCTATAGTTGGTAGCAACCCCTCCATTGACTCGTGGCAGCAGGCAAGAGGAAGATCCCTAGAGATTAGTGCAGCAGAAGCACAGAACAGTGACAACCCCACCATGAGTGCCATGTTCGCAGTGATGAAGGCCTTCGATGGAGTGGAAGGTAGCCTGAGATGTGTGTCTGGTGCTCTTGGTCAGGCTCATGACAACCGACGTCAGCTTCAGAGGGATCACGACGCCGAGATTGAGAGGCTCACTGCAGAGATAGCTCAGTTGACTCGTCAAGGGATCAGGCTACCCAGAGGACTGTGGTCTTTGAGGGAGACGTACGTGCGCTGAGAGAGCAGGTTGGACGTCTGACCACCGCCAACAGGAACGCTGAGCGCATGCTAACCCATGTACTCCATCAGAGGAATGAAGCCTAGTTTGCAGAGGATGTTCTGAGGGCTCAATAGTTTGACCTAGAGCAGCAGCTGGCCAATGCAGAGGAGTACAATGACAACCTGCATATGGAGGTTCATCGGCTGAACAACCAGCTCTACCCCTATGTTCCTCCTGGTGCGGCAGAGATGGATCTGGATGAAGATGAAGATCCCGAAGAGCTAGAGGCACCCGCTGGGGATGACGACAATGTTGTAGATGGCGACAATGCCAACGTCTCCGACTTAGACAGCGACCATGATGAGTAGGCTAGTAGTTGTTGCGCTAGCTACTAGGGTTCCGTTTGCTTGATCTTTTGCTTTGTTGGCACGTCGGACATGTAATAATGAGTAGCAAGACTAAGGCTTTGATGTAATATTGGAAAACTTGGATGTGTTTGTGGCGGTATCCGAACGTCAAAAGTCCAATGTATGTATACTGGCAATTTGGCTGTAATGGATGCGATGTGTGCACTTTAAGTAATCTAATTAGTGATGTTGTGTTAATTGGAATGACTTATTGTGCCTCTGTTTTATTGTATGAATTTATTCTCTCCAGTGAATTTAGTACGGCATAATTTTTCATTCACTCGCAATTTCTACAACATCACCTAATAATTACTGTTGCTGAAATATGTAGATGCCGAACACTCGTCATACCGTGTATGACGCCACGGAGGCTGGTGGCAGTGCCGCTGGAAATGATGACCGTGACCCACCACCACCGTCTCCTCCACCGTACACCGTGGAACAGTTCTTCGCACAGTTCCTCGGAAGCCAACGCAACATGGAGAGCATGCAGCAGAATATGGAACCTGCATTGCGCAGTATTGTGGATAACACCCGCCGTGGAATAAACCCGGGTGGGCATGAAGTGAACCAGTACAGCAGTTTCAAGGATTTCATGGACACCCGTCCATCGATTTTTAAGGAAGCCGCAGAACCCTTGGATGCAGAAGAGTGGATTAACACCATGGAAGACAAGTTTCGTGTCTTGAGGATGACCGAAGTGTTGAAGATCGAGTATGCAGCTCATCAGCTTCAAGGTCCGGCAGGAATGTGGTGGAAGCACCACCTCACCACTTTTCCTCCCCATGCCCACATCACTTGGAGGGAGTTCACTGAAGCATTTCGTGGAGTGTACATTCCACCTGGTCTGACAGAAATGAAGCTCGGAGAATTCCTGGCACTGAATCAAGGCACGAAGACTGTGACCCAGTATCTGCATGCATTCAATAATCTGAGACGCTATGCCACTGATGTGGTGAATACTGATGCCAAAAAGATCACCAGCTTCAAGAGAGGTTTGAATCCCAAGATAATGAAACACGTGGGTACCAACATGAGAACTGGTTTCAACAACTTTGCTAGTGACTATTTGAAGCAAGAGAAGAACAACAATGTGTATGTTGCATCCAAGACTCATAAAAGAGCTTTTGAGTCAGGTCCATCCCAGCCTAGGGCCCCGATGGCAAATCGTCCTGCGTACCGTTCACCTGCCCCTAGTGCCTGGTTCAGGCCACCACAGCGGAAAGGTCAGAATGCCCAGCAACCTCAGAGGAACCAGAAACCATTCAAGATGGCGTTGCCACAATCGAAGGCAGGACAAGGCAGTTCATCTAGAGCTATGACTCAAGTGAAGGGACCGTGTTTCAACAGCAACCAACCCGGGCACTTTGCGAAGTTTTGCCCATACCCCAAGAAGCAGCAGACATAGTATCAAGCCCGTGTGCACCACACTACTATTGATGACATCCCAGAAGGAGAACCTGTGATAGCTGGTATGTTCTCTATCAACAATCATCCTGCAGTAGTCTTGTTTGATTCCGGATCATCTCATTCATTTGTAAGTCAAGCATTTGTTAAGAGGTATGAGCAAAAGATAGTTGAATTGGAATGTGCTTATCAAATTAGTTCAACCGGGGCTGATCTGTTGACTAATCAGATAGTTCAGGGAGTAACCCTAAACATATCAAACAGACGATATAAGCTTAATTTGATAGTCATGCCAGGACTAGTTTTGGATGTGATAATGGGGATGAATTGGATGAATAAGATGGGAGTAGTAATTGATATTGGAGGAAGAAGTATTTCTCTTAAGGAACCTAGTGGAGAAGGCACTTTTCAGGTGGTCCTACCTCGGAAAGTAGACCTAGCCAGCACGACTTGTGCTGTCCAAACTACTCTGCTAGCCAAGATTCTAGTAGTATGTTAGTTTCTAGATGTGTTTCCAGATGAGTTACCTGGACTTCCACCAGACCAAGATGTTGAGTTTGCCATTGAGTTAATTCCTGGAACAACACCGATCTCAAGAAGGCCTTATCGGATGCCTCCTAATGAGTTAGCAGAATTGAAGAAACAACTCCAAGATCTGTTAAAGAAGGGTTTGATTTGTCCTAGCTCGTCTGAATGGGGATGTCCTGCACTGTTCGTAAAGAAGAAAAAGGACAACTCCTTACGTATGTGCGTGGACTATCGGCCACTGAATGCTGTGACAATTAAAAACAAGTATCCTCTCCCTCGGATTGATATCTTGTTTGACCAATTGTCTAAAGCCAAAGTGTTCTCTAAGATAGATTTGAGATCAAGGTATCATCAGATCAAGAATAGGCCACAATATGTACCTAAGACCGCATTTTCTACCAGATATGGTTTGTACGAGTATCTTGTCATGTCCTTCGGATTGACAAATGCTCCTGCATACTTTATGTATCTGATGAATTCCGTCTTTATGCCAGAGTTGGACAAGTTTGTGATTGTGTTCATTGATGACATACTAATATACTCAGAGAATGAAGAAGCTCACGCAGAACATCTTAGGATTGTCTTAACTAGACTCAGAGAACATCGGTTGTATGCTAAGTTTAGTAAGTGTGAGTTCTGGCTTAAGACAGTTCCTTTTCTTGGTCACGTGTTGTCTGAAAATGGAATTTTAGTAGACCCTAGTAAGGTACAAGAGGTCATGGACTGGAAGTCACCAACCACAGTTCATGAGGTCCGGAGTTTTCTGGGTTTAGCCGGGTACTATCGTTGCTTCATACCAGATTTCTCGAAGATTGCTAAGCCAATGACAAGTCTGTTACAGAAGGATCATAAGTTTGTCTAGACAGAGGAGTGTGAGGTAGCTTTCTACACCTTGCAGAAGTTGCTAACCACTGCTCCTGTTCTGGCACAACCGGATATAGAAAAGTCATTTGATGTGTTTTGTGATGCATCTAAGAATGGGTTAGGATGTGTGCTAATGCAAGATCGAAGGGTCATTGCTTATGCCTCACATCAATTGAGGAAGCATGAGGTTAACTATCCTACGCATGACTTGGAGCTTGCAGCAGTTGTGCATGCTCTAAAGATTTGGAGACACTACTTGCTGGGGAATGTGTGTAATATATTTACGGATCATAAGAGTCTCAAATACATTTTTACTCAGTCTGAGTTGAACTTGCAACAGAGAAGATAGTTAGAGCTGATAAAAGACTATAATCTGAATGTGCACTATCATCCCAGGAAGGCTAATGTAGTAGCAGATGCCCTAAGTAAAAAATCACATTCTATTGCTGTGCAACCGTTGTTTGAAGAGGGGTTCAATTTATTGCATCCTGCTGTGTTGCATAATATTTAGATCAGTTGTACCTTGGAGTGTAAGATCATTGAAGGTCAGAAAATAGATAAGGGAATATTTCATATCAAGGAGAAAATGAAGAGGGAACCAACCAAACACTTTAGAGTGGATGACCAATGAGTGTTATGGTTTAAAGATCGCTTGGTAGTACCAAAGGATCGAGAGCTCAAGAACAAGTTGATGGATGAAGCTCATCATTCTAAGCTGTCAATCCATCCGGGAAGTAGTAAAATGTACCAGGAGTTGAGACCCCATTATTGGTGGACTAAGATGAAAAAGGAGATTGCAGCATATGTTGCTCGTTGCGACATGTGTTGTAGAGTGAAAGCTCTTCACATGAGACCCGCAGGACTTTTACAACCCTTGTCTATACCCGATTGGAAATGGGATGATATAAGTATGGATTTTATCACTGGTCTTCCCACCACACCAAAAGGACATGATTCAATTTGGGTAGTTGTCGACCGCCTTACCAAATCAGCTCACTTTTGCCAGTTAAGACAACTTTTTGACCACCTCAATATGCGGAGAAGTATATTGTTGAGATTGTCCGATTACATGGTATACCAAAGACTATCGTGTCCGATCGTGGTTCATAGTTTACCTCTTATTTTTGGGAGCATCTTCATAAAGGATTGGATACCAGTTTAGTTCGCAGTACAGCTTACCATCCGCAGACAGATGGGCAGACAGAGTGAGTTAATGCTGTTCTTGAAGATATGCTTAGAGCTTGTGTGCTATCATCCAGAGGTTCATGGGAATCATGGTTACCTTTGGCAGAATTCGCTTACAACAACAGTTATCAAGAGAGTATCAAGATGGCACCTTTTGAGGCCTAGTATGGCAGGAAATGTAGAACACCGTTAAATTGGGTTGAACCTGGAGAAAGAATGTTTTATGTGATTGATTTTGTAGATGAGGCAGAGAAAAAGGTCCGTATCATCAAACAAAACATGCAAGCTGCACAGTCTTGTCAAAAGAGTTATGCAGATAAGAGAAGGAGACCGCTAGATTTTCAAGTGGGTGACTATGTCTATTTGAAGGTTACCCCAATGAAGAAGAAATGGTTTGGAATCAAGAAGAAACTGGCTGCTAGATTTGTAGGACCATACAGGATCATAGAGAAAAAGGGTCCTGTGGCTTATAAGATGCAGTTACCAGAAGAGATGAGTTCAATATTTCTCGTCTTCCACGTATCACACTTAAAGAAGTGTTTGTGTGTTCCGGAAGAGAGAATAGAACCTCAGGGTATTCGAATCAAGGCAGACTTGGAATATCGTGAGCAACCAGTTCAAGTTTTGGATACTAAGGACCCAGTCACTCGGAATAAAGTGGTAACAACTTACAAGATTCAGTGGAGCCATCATGATGAGAGTGATGCTACGTGGGAAACAGGAGAATATCTGCAAAACGCTTATAAAGATTTTTACAATAAGTGGTTCGTAACTCAAAATCTCGGGACGAGATTCTTATAAGGGGGGAGGGTTGTAACACCCCTGGGTGTTAAGCATGCATTATCATCCAAAACATGAGCATTATCATCACATACGTGTTTATCATCACATGCAATATAAGCCCATTATAATTTAAAGTGAAAAACAATTGCTTAAACCCTAATTGTGCATTTGAATGCTAAGAGTGGTAGAATTTGTGTAGCTACAATTTTAGATAATCTAGAATAAATTAACATGATTTTTGGAGCAACTTTTGTATTCAAAATCTCCTCAAATTTTGTATTTAAAAATATTCTAGAAAAGTGAATTAATAATCAAAAATTGGCTTTAAATCATTAATTCAAAAACTATTCAGAATTTTGAAAAGTGCTCTACATGAAAGTTGTAGAGAATTAAATTTTGAACAACTTTTATTTTGGGGAAAATTTGTGAAAATGTCTTTTCATATTCAAATTTGAATTTGAATCCATTTAGAAAAATCTATAAATATATTTATAAAAAGAAAAGCATTTTCCAGCCTTATCGGGCCGCCGCCCCGTTTCCGGCCCAGCTCGGCAAGCCGGCCCGGCCCGCGTCTGCCTCCTCCTGCCCGCGCGCACGCGACGCCGTGGAGTCGTGGCAGGAGTCAGCCGCCGCGTGGCCGTACGTCGGCGACGCCGCGCGACACGCGCCCTTCGGTGGCCCCCGCGTCCCCCGCGCCTGCCTACTCCCTCCGTGCGCTCGCCCACCGCAGCTACTGCCCCATTCCCCTCTCCTCGCTCCACAACAGTGCGTCAGCAGCAGCCACGCGGCCACCGCGCCATCGCCGGCTCCCGAGCACCGCCGCCTCCATTCTGCCCTCGCTACGCCTCCTCCGTTCGATTCGCAACTCCCATAGCTCCGCCTCGCCCTCAGCTTTCCCGGACGCGAGTTCTTTCCGCGTTTCGTGCTCAGGTGAGGGCCAATTGGCCGCTTTCCTCCTCCGCTGCCGCCATGGCCGCCGTTGGCCGGAGCTCTTCCATCCCCCTCTTCCTTTTCCTGTGCGCGCATTGCGTTCGCCTAACTCTCGCGACGCTCGTACACCCTCTCTCGTGCCTCACCACGGCCGGTGTTGGCCGTCCGACGGTGAGCAGCGCCACCGGCCCGTCATTCCCGCTGGCGAGCTTCCTCCGGAGCTCCCGCGCTGCTCGGGGTTGGCGCGCTGGGTGCGCCTCGGTGCGGGGAGCATGATGGTGCCCTCCCCGTCACCGGAGACCTCACCGGCGGCGAGGGAGCCGCTGGTCAGCGCCGCCCTTCTCGCTTCGGCTGACGAGTGGGCCCCGTTGACCCGGGGTCCCGCACGCCTGTGAGCCCGGGTGCACTGGACCGGGTGCACCCAGGGCGGAGTCCGGCTGATTTTCAAAATATTGGAAATAAAGAAATTCTAGAAATTTTGAAAAGGCTTTCAAAAATCATATCTCAAGATTTATAGCTCCAAAAATTATGAAACAAATTTTATAGTGTTTCTCATAAGTAGATCTACAGTTTAAAAATATTGCATGTTAATTTTGTGATACTTTTCTGTGTAGATTTATTTAATTATTATAAATGCTGATATATTAGAAAATGTGTAGTAAATAGAATAATGATGAGAAAAATGTGGTTCTTGTTTCATTAGTCTTTCTTAGTGATGTACTTTCTAGGAAAAATGTTTGTAAAGCATGTCCTGTGAAAAATTATTGAAGTGTAGTTCAAATGCCTTTAATTGATGATTTTTGTTATTTTTGGTAGAGAGCAAAAGTTGTATAACACATGCATGTGATAATTTTTTTGATATGCTTGTTTACTGTGGGTAATATAGGAAAAATGTGAAATCTATTGTTTGGTACTTTTTCCAGTACAAAGTATTTTCATGCTCATTATTATGCTATAGCTTGTTTATTTTGTATAGATAGTTTTACTTATCCAAATTCCATGAAATGTTTGTAGTATGCTATTTGGAGTAGAAGTGTGCTACTGTATTTTTTGTAGATTTTTACCTGCAACAAAAATAGGTGTTGATGTGTAACCCTAGTTTAAATAGGAAATAAACGGTTATTCTTTATGAGAAATTAAAAGTAATAAAAAGTGTTTGGTGTACCTTTGAAGCATCAAAATACCTTGCTGATGTTACTTGATGGATTAAGTTATTAAGGTTTGACAATTTGTGACAGCACTTGTGTGTATTATATGCTAACTAGTAGAAGAATAGATTACATGTTTTGTGGTACATGTTCTTGGATGATGTGGACTACCTTATAGAAGATTTTGTTGTAATCTATACTATCAGTTCAATGTGCTCATCTGCATATCATGTCATCATAGCATTCCATCGCATTCGATGCACCATTTACATGTTTACTTATGCACTTGCATCATACAGGATCGCAGGAGGAGTCGCAGGTAGCAGTACCGAAAGAGCAGGCTTGGACCGATCAGCAGGAGCCCTAGGCACAGGAGGTGCCCGAGGAGGAGGAGCAAGGCGAGGAGCTACCCGAGTGCGTAGACCATCAGCCTAGCTTGTTCGAAAGAGGCAAGCCCCAGAGCATTCTAAGTCTCCTACTTTATAAAAGCAATTCTTTACTATATGAGTTATATATATACTGTTGCAATAAGTTATAGGAGTTGAGTGAAACCATTGTTGCATTTATTATCCTTGTCCACCTGATTACCGTTTTACCCTGTTAGGTCAGGATCGAATAATTGCTTAGCCATGCTTAGACCGGTAGAAGTCGGGTGATTTCCTGTCACCTGCGAGTTATAGTTGGATACCTGGTTATGGTTAGCTATACTTGTGATCATGGAAAGTAACCAAGTGTTGGTAGGTAAAGGAAGACCGGGCGGAGTATTATAGGGTTTTGGACTATAGTGATTCCGTTTGTGTCGATTAAGGACCGATCGTTGCTCGTCCCTCTTGTCATGTTGAACGCATGCCTCACATTTAGCTGGCCGAACAAAGTATCTTTCGACCGCGAAGCTAGTGACACTATTTCGAGCCAGGATAAACTCGGATTGGTAGACTGGTGCTGAAGGGGGTGTGACGGGGACGTGAAGAGTGAGCCCAAGGTGCGTCCTAGTAGTCGGGTGGTCCCTGGGTAGTGCGGTCCATGACTGTTATCCCGCGGCTTCTTGGAAAGTGTCATTGGTGATCTAAGCGACCCTGACGGGGGAAGCATGGTCTGTGTGAGGAATAAATCACCAGCTGGTTATTAATCGATTCGAATCGCCATCGCTCCTGGATAGTGAGCACTTGACTCGAGCTACGACATCGTAGTAATAATGATGGAACACGGATGGTTAACTGAATGATGTTGGAAATGCTAAACCCGATATGGTAACTTTGATGTTAATGGTTAATCAAGTGATTGCTTTAGCATAGGTGCTTACCTAGATTGAATAGGTTATAATGAAAATGATGCAAAAGTATTTAAATTAGTTATTCATGATAACTTATGCTTTTCGCAAATGAGTCAAGCCAGTCCACTTTATAAAGGCCTTGCATACTCCTTGGTGTCTTTTATTTCTGGTTTATGATGGGTAAGTCTAGCTGAGTACCTTCTCGTACTCATGGCGTTGTTCCCATTGTTGTTGCAGATGGCCAGATGTACCTATGGTTATTGCGTCAACTGTCTATATCTGACGATGGGCGACAGCTAGGACCAAGGGCAATGGTCACTCCGTTCATCTTATCTACTACTTTTGTGGACTATGACTACCTTCTGGCACTGTATTTAAACTAAGTGTGTGTTGTTTAAAACTACTTGCTTCCGCTATGTTAATTTGAACTGGTGTTGTAATAACTTTTATTCTGGACTCCGATGTATTCAACTTCTTTGCGAACTTTATGTAGCATGTGACTGTGGCTACTAAATCAGTACGATCTTGGTTGAATGTTGGTTGGTTTGAAATCTCTTGTGATTTCACGGAATCTCGGGTTATACGGGCTTAAGTTTGATAAATTATCTGCTCCGGTGGAAGATTCTCTTACTAAATCTCGTATAATCATGTTGATCTGTTACAAAACCTCTTCCTCTATATACCCATTCAAGAAAGCACTCTTCACATCTATCTGATACAACTTGAACCCTTTCAAAGCTGCAAAGGCTAAAAAGATCCTAATGGCTTCTAAACGACCAACAGGAGCAAAGGTTTCCTCATAATCTATACCCTCTTTCTGGTAGAACCCCTGAGCTACCAACCTAGCCTTGTTTCTCACTACCACCCCATCCTCGCCCTGTTTGTTCTTGAAAACCAACTTTGTACCTATGGGGTGGCAATCTAGTGGAGGTGAAATTAAAACCCACAACTGGTTTCACTCAAAGTTCTCTAACTCCTCGTGCATGGCATTGACCCAATCGGCCTTAGATAGAGCGTGTCCAACATCTCGAGGCACAAAAGAAGCAACGAAAGTAGAATGAGCGAAGTGTAAGATGTGATATGACCTGGACTACATGACTCGTTGGTCGATGTCACCGATCATGGTCTAAGGTGGGTGGCGAAACTGAATGTGTCATGGTGCCTCCCATGAAGATGTCATCTCCCCCTCAACAGTAGTTGGGGCCTCCTCAGGTGCAGTTGGCGCGGGCTGAGGAGGCTACTCGAACGGGCCCATATAGTAGAAGAAGAGGGATCAGGGCCATGAGCTAAAGTAGACATCACAGGCTCGAGAGGGGCAGCCCGTGGAGTTAGCTCGGGATCACCCCAATCGGCATCTTCCTGCTTCTCCTCCACAAAGATGCTTGTTGGCAGTTCATAACGCATATTTATACTGCCAACATTTGAACATAATAAAGGAAATATGACTACCAAAACTTAGGAATAGGGCTTTATGACTAACATTTCCACAAGTTTTGGTATATATATGTTTTGCAGGTACAAACACGGAAAACAACAAAATACGCTTTCCAAATAACATATTTAAGCAAAACAAATACAAAAGCCCACTCAAACTCAGAACTAGACCGAGACACCAGTGGGGGAGGCATCCAGACCCAGCCAGAAGACCACAAGCCGAAGGCGGTGGCTAGGCGTGCAGCCCAGGGTGCGGCCGCACCGCCCCCAGCTTGGCCCAGGCCCATGTTTTGCAGGCGGTGCATTAATTGCATAGGGAGGCAGTTGCTTGTGGTGCTTGCCAAAAATACCATGCAAACTGACCTCCTCCAAGCAACCTCCTCACATCATGATATACACATTTTGGAGAAGAAGAGGGGCTACACATTTCCATTAGTTTCTAGCTAGACTAGAGTAGGGAGTGAGAGAGGGAAAGAGTTAGAGAAAAGAGTAGAGTAGAGGTAGTGTCTACCTCGAGTGCTTGGCGAGCCTTGTACCACGGGTGGACGGAGTGCCAGACTTGTCGGCTCCCTCTACACTTGTATCTCTGTGATCGTCTTACTAATTGGAGTAAGAAGTTCATGTTTTTCTTTTAGTTTGATTCACTAAGTTATCATTGTTACTACTTACTTGTAGGATCGTTGTCTGTCCTCATGGTGGGTGCTCTAGTAGAGGACTCCTGATAAAGATGGAAGTTCCTAGCCAACGCTAGAGTAGTAACGATTAGTGTAGATGTGGTGTCTAAGATGCATGTTTCCTTTGTTTACCTCATATCCCATGGTTGAGGGTAGGCGGCAGGTGGTGACAGCCCTATCCGTCCTTTGTAATCCCCCATGTTCAGGTACGGTGTAGAGCTGGAGGTCAGCATCACTTGGTAGACCAAGTGCGATCAAGTGCCCGAAGTGAGTTGGTAATAGCAAAGTTATCTTCACTTAAGGTTTCTACCCTTAGAAGAACCTCACTACCCAAGTTACCCTTCATCTTGTTTTTTCTAGGTAAACTAGCTAAGAGACTACTTACAATACCGTTCCTTTGGGAAAATAAGATATCCTGAATACTTTTGGGTGAAGTGCTACAACGATACTTCCATGCACTTGCCAATCTACTGATCACCTCCACAATCAAAAGAGTGGAACAAGGCATGGTTTCATTGAATGTGACCTCACAAGTCTCCACATCTCAGTAAGTTTTAAGGTTAAGAACACGATATGCATAAGAGTGAGAAACATAACCAAGAAAAATACCATCGGAAGACCTAGACTCGAACTTATCCAAATTACCTTATTTCAGGATAAAGCATTTGCATCCAAACACCCAGAAGTGGCTTACCTTGGGTGGTCATCCGAATCACAACTCATAATAAGTCTTCTTTACGAAAACTCAAAGGAAAATGTGATTGGAAACATGGCACACGTTGTTGATCGCTTCAGCCCAATATCTCCCAGAAGTCTTGTGCTCATCGAGCATCATCCTAGCCATCTGAACAAGGGTTTGATTCTTGCGCTCAACAACACCATTTTGCTAGGAAACATAAGAAGAGGAAAACTAATGCTCGAGGCCCAAAGAAGCACAAAAGGTTTCAAAATAAGTATTCTTGAATTATGTGCCATTGTCACTGCGAATCGCTCTCATAGCATTCTTAGGGAACTCACTTTGCAACTAAAGAATCAAATCCCGAGCATGTGAAAAAGCCTCATCCTTACTCTCCATGAAAAACACCCAAGAGTAGCGAGAAAAGTCATCCATGATCACTAGAACATACCACTTCCCACCATCTGACCGAACTTTAGCTGAACCAACTATGTCCATGTGAAGTAGCTCGCTAGGTTCCTTAGTCATGACTTGGTTCATAGGTGGGTGAGAAGCAGCAACCATCTTCCCGTGATGACAAGGGTGACAAACCAAATCCTTCTCAAATTTCAACTTGGGCAATCCTTAGATTAGATCAAGTGAGCTCAACCTAGCTAGTAAGTCAAGGCTCAAGTGACCAAGTCTCCTATGCCACTTTCAAAGCTCAGAGGAGGATCCGACCACCAAACATCAAGAAGAGCCAAAGGAGTGACAACAATCAGCTCGAAAGACATGGCCAAACGGGACAATCTGACAAACAAGAACTTGAGACAAGCCAGTCTTAAAGTGCACTTCAAAGCCATCCTGAAGGAGTTACGAAACTAAAAGCAAATTAAAATGCAAATTCAAAACCAAAGCAACATCCTTCAGAACAAAACTCTTGTTGACCCGAATGGTCCCATAGGAAAGCACTTTACCTTTGCTATTGTCCCCGAATGTGATATACTCCTTACATTGCACGAGGTCAAGGCTGGATAACCATTTTGAACTTACGATCATGTGGTGTGAATAGTCAAAATCAATGAGCCACGTGTTCTCCAGGCCTCCATCCTGTATCAAGAGAAAGACATGAGATAAGCAAATGACACAACACTAGGGTTAGTAAACTGTAAAGGATATCAGTGTTGGCTCTTTTGCCCTAAAAAGGTGTTAGGAAAAACACTAAACATACCATGTCCCATTCCGCTAGAGCTGTAGGACTAAAAACTACTGTCGCGAGGTCCAAAGTCATATTGATCATGACCTGAACCATGCCAGCACGACCACCGCGTGGTCTCACAACCTGAGGCCTATCACCTTGAGGCATTGCACCTCAAGGCCTAGAACTACGCCTCTAAACAGGAGGCACATGTATGCCAATGGGCAGGCGGTACATGTTCTAGTTATTCAACGTACTCTCACCACTCATCTCTCTTCCTCCTAAACCAGAACTTAGCAAGATGACCATCCCTATGGTAATAGTCACAGTGATACCTCACCTCTCTCTTGGGTGGTTGTTGATTTACTCTCTTGTGGGTATGGTTCACTCTTGGTGGCTCTTTAGCTTCAGAAAGGGGATCCTCAGAGATGTTTGGTAGAGTATCAAGTGGGTTCCTAAGATAGTTTGGTTTTGGAACCTAGACTTGTTTCTAAGGTGGGGCTTTTGGAGGTTCTTCAAACCTCCATCTTTGATAGTGGGCTCAATGGGCTTAGGTGGAGTGACTTTGATCAACTTGAGAGTAGTGAAAGGTTTCTCACTCGGGTTTAAACCACTAAACACACCAACCTTACCATAGATACTTTCAGCCTCACCACCTAAAGCAAAGCCTACACCTGATGCACCAATTCCCTGCCTGAACTAGCTCATCATCATGCCCAACTGTGGCTCACTGCAGGACACCCAGCTCAAGATGGACCGAAGGTATGTGTTGTCTTCCTCGGTTCTCATCTTGTCATATCTATAGGACTCAAGCTCTAGCACCAAGCTCTCACAACATGCACACTTAGCAGCAGTGCTATCTACACTGGCCTTTTCAAGCAAAGAGATCCTAGCAATCTTCTCTGCCAGCTCAGATTGCAAGCCCAAGCAGGACTTGCACGCACCCAACAAGTTAGACATAGACTTCAACTCATTGTTTTCATCAATCAAAGAAGCATACTTACATTGTAAGGAAGCAAGGTCTTAGAGACATGAGCCAGGGGTACCTACACCGCCCATATATATGACTACCACCAAGCTATCAGCCCAGCAACCATCAAGGAGGAAGCCCGCAAGGGCTGACGTGATCAACCAATGTGGAGATCAAGGCAAACCAAGCTGGGTGTATCTAGACGATAGTTAGGATCAATCTGTTACGCATATCGTGTAACAAATAAGGAACATAATCTGCTACACCGATTGCCCTCTCTGTAACCCTACCTCTCTTGCCTATATAAAGGAGGGTAGAGACCTCGGGCATGGGATCCAATCTTCCACATATTCCATCTACCTCATAGTTAGGAGCAACAACCCCTATAATTGAGCATACGAATATAAGAGCAGCTACACCACTAGAGTAGGGTTTAGCGCGCACCGCACCCTGAACCAGTATAAATCTCTGTGTCTCATGTGCTACCATCTGATTTCCTCTATGCGATCACATTGCTGGATATTGATGAAGCAAAATGAAAGCATCTAGGCCCCGAGAGTTGGTTTCGGCAATTGATGACAATGCATTATTACCATGACTAATGTGTGTTTTGTAGAAACTTTGGTAAGTTAGGTCATGGGATTGGTAACTGCTCTGGGCACTATGGTATTCATGCCCCTTGATGGAAATCATTTCAGTTTTCAAAGGATTAACGACAAGATTAAGGACGGTTAGTTCCGGATGTCAAGGTGTTGAGTTACATTCAGAATAGTCGTTAGGATCTTCATTTTTTCCTTTGGCTGTACTATAAAGGGGCGTATGAGCGAGTAGCTTGACCTAGGTGAGTCTTTTGTTCAGGTGTGGTGCACACTTGTCAAACTTAGCACTAGGTAGCTCAGGTGAAGCCCAAAGTTCAGTTGGAAGCAACTCGGTTCAAGTTGCGTCGCGTTTCAAAGTCGTTTGAGCCATTTACCCTTGACCGGACGCGGTCTCTGTCTTGACCGGACACGTCCGGTCAGTGCTGACAGTCACTGTGTTTCAACTTGGTTGACCGGATGCAGTCCTTGTGAGGACCGAATGCGTTGATCGTGTTGACACGTGTCACAGAGGGTAAGTGAACTAATCGGACGCGATTCGAAAACAATCGGACGCGTCCGGTCACGTTCCAGTAAGGTACTTCGCTTATCAGACGCGTCCGGTCATCACTGATCGGACTCGACCGAGCGTCCGGTCAAAGTACAGTAAGGTCCTTGCACGACCGGACACGTCCGGTCACCCTTGATCGGTGCGTCTGGTCACTTAGCGCTGTCGGTTACAATTTCGACCGTTGCCATCGTCCGGCGCGTCCGGTCAGTGCGTATTTTGCTGAGTTGGCAGGTAACGGTTGGATTTGACTGTGGGGTGTATAAATACATCCCCTCCACCTCTTTTAGAGGTCTCTTGCTCATTTGTTCAGCTGAGAAACACCTTTCAAGTGCAAGGAAGTGCAAGAGCTCTAGTGAGGGTAGTGATTTGAGAATCAAAGTTTGAAATCCCTCTTTAGTGACTAGGGAGTAGCAAGTGTGCATCCACCTTCTCATTAGGCTTGTTGTGGTCAAGTGAGAGTTCTAGCTTGTTACTCTTGGTGATCGCCATCACCTAGATGGCTTGGTGGTGATTGGGAGTTTGGTGATCACCCGGCGGAGCTTGTGGATGACCCAACTCATCTTGTGAGCGGTTTTGGGCGATTCACCACGACGGAGTGTCAAAGAATCAGCCCATAGAGAGCACTTGATCCTTGCGCGGATCAAGGGGGAGCTACACCCTTGCGCGGGTGCTCCAACGAGGACTAGTGGGGAGTGGCAACTCTCCGATACCTCGGGAAAACATCACCGTGTTCCTAACCCTTACTTTCAAGCAATTACTTTCTCGTATTACTTTTGTTGCTTGGTTGACTTTCCTAGAATTGCCATGCTAGACTAAGATTGGAACTTAGGGTACAAAACTTTTTCCGGTAGAATCACAAGGAACACTAGTAGGCACTAGGGGTGAATTTTGGCTTTAGGATTTAATTCTTGCAATTAATTTTTAGAAAAGCCCAATTCAACCCCCTCTTGGGCATCTTGATCCTTTCAATTGGTATCAGAGCTGAGTTGCTCCTAAATTAGGCTTCACCGCCTAGAGCAAGATGTCTAATGGGGAAGGACCACCTCCCACCTTTGAAGGAGATGATTTTCCATATTAAAAAATCCGCATGGAGGCGTACCTCGAAGCCATAGATGTTGGGTGTCTTAGAGCCACCACCAAAGGGCTTCTCGCTATCAAGGATCCTGCAAACCCAAGTGGTGACAAGGAGAAGTACGACCAGTGGAATGCAAAGGCAAAAAATGCACTCTACCGGGGCCTAGGCAAGGATATCTTCAATCGTGTGCGTAATGCAAAAAACGCTCATGAATTGTGGGAAAACCTTTGTGCTCTCCATGAGGGAACTAAGAGTGAGCGTGAGGAATGCTATCACATTGCTTTGAAGAAAATTAACTCTTTTGAGATGCTTCCCAAGGAAAGTGCTAATGACATGTACACTCGCTTGAATGTTCTTATAGAGGATCTCAATGCTCTCGGGCTCACTCAAATGAGTCCATCGGATGTTGCAAGGAGGATCTTGAGTGTACTTCCCGTTGAGAAGTATGGTCACATTGTCACCGTGCTTCACCAAAGTGATCTCTCCACCGCTACACCAACACAAGTATTGGGAAAGATCAATGCTCATGAGATGTACATGCACATAACTCCGGAAGAGGGCTCATCATCTTCCAAGAAGAAGGACTTGGCCTTCAAAGCTAGCCATGACAAGAAAAAGAAGAGCCAAGCCATGATAGTGCAAGAAAGCTCAAGTGAAAGTGATATTGATGATGCATCACTTGCACTCATGGTGAGAAAGACCACCAAGATGCTAAAGAAGCTCAACAAGAGTGGCATCAAGTTCGATGGCAAGAAGAAGTTCTTCACAAGTAGCAAAAGAAAGCCTATATCCGAGATGGATTGCTACAATTATGGTGAACTTGGCCACTTAGCTCATCAATGTCCTAAGCCTCCAAAAGACAAGTACAAGAACAAGAACAAGGGCAAGAAAAATGATTCTAGTGATGAAGAAGATGAGAAGAAGAAGAAGCCATATAAGAAGAAGGATAGCAAGAAGAAAAAGTTTCCCAAGAAGAAGAAGGGAGGCAAAGCTTACTTTGTTGGTGATTGGCTCACCGACATTGAGTCATCATGTGAGTCCTCCGGTGATGAAAACGACGATGAGAAAGAGAAGGTGGCCGCATTTGTGATTGGGCCATCATCATCTTCACCGACATCTTCATCACCACCTTCTCTGCCATCTTCACCGTCATCATCCACTACTCACCTGTGCCTCATGGCCAAGGGTGAACGAAAGGTACAAAATAATGAGAGTGGTGATGATGAATATGATGCACCTTCTTATGATGAACTTGTAAAATTGCTAAACAAATACTCAAAAGTCATAAGAAGAACTAGAAATGAAAATGATGAGCTTCAAAATGAAAATGAATCACTTTCATCAAAGCTTGAAATTGCACAAAAGTCTAGTGATGATCTTAAAGATCAAAATGAAATTATGTCTTCTACTCTCAAGGAGCTCAAAACTTTTAACAAAGAGCTTAGAGATGAACATGATAAACTTGAGAAGAAGCATGATGAGCTCAACACTAGGCACAACTTGCTAAAAGACAAATATACTACATTGAAAATCAATTATGATAGCCTTGTTGTTGCTAATGAGCTTTCTCTTGAGACATATGATGCTACTAACCAAGTTGTTAAGATTGATATAGCTACATCATGTGATGACTTGATTATTGAGAGCATTGAGCAAGGCTCTAGTGGCAAAGGCAAGATAGTGATTGAGTCCGACAATCATGATGATTATGTCAAGCTCAAGAGTGAAAATGAGATGCTTAGAAATGAGAACAAGAAGCTAAAAGGGTTGATGGCTCTTGAAAAGCAAACATCAAATGAGTCACTTATTGAGGAGAATAAAAAGCTCAAGCAAGAGAAAGAGCATCTCAAGACCGGTCTAAGCAAGTTCACAAGAGGCCAATATTTACAAAATGAGCTACTCATGAACACCGTCATGAATATGGATAGAAGTGGCATTGGTTACTTAGCAAATCAAGAGAAGAAGGCTAAAGCTCAACATCAACAAAGCAAGTCAAAGCCCAAGCCAAAGAGATGTGTTGAGTGTGGACAAGAGGGTCATTTTGCTCATGAGTGTAAACTCCACCACCACAACCCTTGCCCAAGCATGCTAGACCCTTTGCTTTCAATGCTCACTACATGCTTAGAAAAGATTCTAGTGGAAAGATGAAAGTCATGTTCTTGGGTCCCCCAAACAAGAATATGCCTAAGAAAATTTAGGTTGCCAAGTCACTAGTTGAGAAAGTCAATGGTCCCTCTCAAGTTTGGGTACCTAAACAAAAATCTTGATCTCTTGTGTGTAGGTGAACTACAAGACCGGTGGATCTCATTGGGTTATTGATAGTGGTTGCACTCAACATATAACCGGTGACCCTCGTATGTTCACACTTGAAGAGAATGGGGAATGTCAAGAGAAGATCACATTTGGGGATAATTCAAAGAGCAAAGTCAAGGGGATAGGCAAGATTGCAATATCAAATGATCACTCTCTTTTAAATGTGTTCTATGTTGCTTCCTCGAGTTTCAATCTACTATCCGTTGGGCAACTTTGTGACCATGGCTATCAAAGCTTATTCGCACCAAATGAAGTGGTAGTCTCAAAGATAGATGACAAGCAAATTATTTTCAAAGGCTTTAGATACAACAATCTCTATCTTGTTGATTTCACCTCCGGAGATGCAAACTTGATGACATGCTTGTTCACCAAAACTTCACTTGGGTGGCTTTGGTATAGGAGGCTTGCTCATGTTGGAATGAACACTCTCAACAAGTTATTGAAGAAAGAACTAGTGAGAGGCTTGAAAGATGTAAAGTTTGAGAAGGACAAACCTTGTAGTGCATGTCAAGCCGGCAAACAAGTTGCAAATACTCATCCAAAAAAAGCTTACATGTCAACTTCAAGAGTGTTAGAGCTTCTACACATGGATTTGGTTGGTCCTACAACTTACAAGAGTTTGGGTGGAAATCTTTATTGTCTTGTGATTGTGGATGACTACTCAAGATACACTTGGACTTTCTTTCTTCATGACAAATCTAAAGTGGCAAATTGCTTCAAGAAGTTGGCAAAGAGTGCTCAAAATGAATTTGAAGTCAAGATAAAGAAGATAAGAAGTGACAATGGCAAAGAGTTTGACAACACAAACATTGAAGCTTATTGTGATGAGATTGGAATCAAGCATGAAGTTTCATCAACCTACACTCCTCAACAAAATGGTGTAGTTGAGAGAAAGAACCGAACATTGATTACCCTTGCAAGAACAATTCTAGATGAGTACAACACACCAGAAAAATTGTGGGCCAAGGCAATCAACACCACATGCTATGCTACAAATCACCTCTTCCTACAAAAGTTTCTTGGCAAGACCCCCTATGAGTTGCTAAATGGGAGGAAGTCGAACGTCTCATTCTTCCGGGTGTTTGGTTGCAAATGCTACATCTACAAGAAGCGGCAACACCTAGGGAAGTTTCAAAGACGTTGTGATATTGGGTTTCTTGTTGGTTACTTATCAAAGTCCAAAGCATATAGAGTATTTAACCATGCCACCGGTTTGGTTGAAGAAACATATGATGTGGAATTTGATGAATCTAACGGCTCCCAAGGAGCAATTGAGAATTGTGATGATGTAGGTGATGAACCATTGAGGGAGGCAATGAAGAACATGTCGGTGGGAGACATCAAGCCTAAAGAGGATGAAGACGATGTACAAATTGTCAATCCACCATCTTCATCATATGTGCCTCAAGATGATGACAAAAATGAGAGAGTTGAAAATGAAGACACTTATGTCTCTCATGAACAAGCCGAGGCACAAGCTCAAGATGTTGATGCTCCCCAACCCCCTCCTCAAGTGGTTGAAAGAAGGCATTCACCTCTACTTCAAGCACATCCACAAGACCTCATCATAGGGAGTCCTACAAAGGGTGTAATGACTCGATCTCAAAAGCTTGCTTCTTTTGTTGAACATCACTCTTTTGTCTCTTGTCTTGAACCTAAGAATATAGAAGAAGCTCTTCAAGATCCAAATTGGATGAATGCAATGCACGAAGGATTGAACAACTTCACCCGCAATCAAGTTTGGACACTTGAGGAGCATCCAAAAGGTGCAAGAGTCAATGGAACCAAGTGGGTGTTCCGCAACAAGCAAGATGACCAAGGCGTAGTTGTGAGGAACAAGGCAAGACTAGTTGCAAAGGGTTTCTCTCAAGTTGAAGGTCTTGATTTTGGAGAGACCTTTGCGCCCATTACAAGACTTGAAGCCATTCATATCCTTCTTGCATATGCATCGCATCATGAAATGAAACTATATCAAATGGATGTGAAAAGTGCTTTTTTAAATGGCTTCATAAATGAACTAGTCTATGTTGATCAACCTCCCGAGTTTGAAGACCCTAGATATCCTAATCATGTTTATAGGTTGTCCAAGGCGTTATATGGGCTCAAGCAAGCCCCTAGAGCGTGGTATGAGCACCTCCGGGACTTCCTCATTAAGAAGGACTTCACTATTGGGAAGGTCGAAACCACACTATTCACCAAGAAGCTTAATGGGAAGATCTTCATTTGTCAAGTCTATGTTGATGATATTATCTTCGGATCGACAAATGAATATTATTGCAAGGAATTTGGTGAATTGATGTCGAAGGAGTTCGAGATGTCTATGATTGGTGAACTTACATTCTTCCTTGGTTTTCAAGTCAAGCAAATGAGAGAAGGGATTTTCATCTCTCAAGAAAAGTATACCAAGGATCTTCTCAAGAGATTCAAGATGGAAGATTGTAAGCCAATCAAGACCCCAAGCCATCTAATGGACATCTCGACCTAGATGAGGGAGGTAAACCGGTTGATCAAACTCTCTACCGTTCTATGATTGGAAGCTTGTTGTACCTAACCGCATCTAGGCTCGATATCATGTTTAGTGTGTGCATGTGTGCTCGCTTTCAAGCATGCCCTAAAGAACCTCACCTAAGTGCCGTAAAAAGAATTTTAAGATATCTTAAGCACACCCCAAGCATTGGTCTTTGGTATCCCAAAGGAGCTAGATTCCAACTAGTTGGCTATTCTGACTCGGATTATGCCGGTTGCAAAATTGATAGAAAAAGCATATCCGGAGGGTGCCATTTGCTTGGGAGGTCTTTAGTATCTTGGTCATCTAAGAAGCAAAATAGTGTGGCTTTGTCCACCGCCAAGGCGGAATACATTGCCACGGGGGCTTGTTCTGCACAAATCTTATACATGAAGCAAACCCTTCTAGACTATGGTGTTGTTCTTGATAAGGTGCCACTTTTATGTGACAATGAAAGTTTCGTTAAAATTGCTAATAATCTGGTACAACACTCACACACCAAGCACATTGATATCTGCCACCACTTTCTAAGAGATCATGTTGCTAAAAATGATATTTCACTAGAAGGTGTAAGGAGTGAAAATCAATTAGCGGATATCTTCACTAAACCTTTGGATGAGGCTACCTTTTGTAGGTTGAGAAGTGAACTAAATGTTCTTGATTCTAGTAACTTTAAAAAATGAGCTTGTGTTGTCCCTTGCATTGCATTGTATTATATGTCATGTTTAATTTTCCGCAATGCATCTAGGACTTGTCTAACATGGTTACGATAACCCTTCTTTGGAAGAGTGAAGAAGCCTAACCGTGGATCAAACTTGACAAGCAACCTAGCCTTACTTTCTCGCTTTGCATTGCATATGCATGGTTGTTGCTTTGTCGTTTCTTTTCGGTTTGGCTTTGAGCAACCTCTATGTTCATCCATGAATAGAGAGAGCATTTGACGCTCCCAAGGGTTCATAAACTCTATTGCATGGCCATACGTTGCTCCTCGGGTGTTTATTGCATATTTTCCTAAAAATAATACTAGCCTAAGGCAAAATATTTTGAAAAACTTGAGGGTTTGAGAGAGGTCACTCATATCAGGTTCTAATTGGTGTTTATTTGAGTCTCTTTGAATTGGAACTTGATTGGGAGAAGTCACGTCGAAGATCGGATTGAAGAAAGGCGAAAAACAGTGACCGGACGCTAGACCAGATGCGATGCTGCTTCATCACTGCGTCCGGTCCCGACGACCACCAGCGCGTCCGGTCATCCCGAAGACAAGTCTCAAGGACCTCTGACCAGACGCTAGACCGGACGCGACGCTGTGACCGCTGCGTCCGGTCCCGGACTCCACCACCGCGTCCGGTCATGCGAGTTGGGTTCCCGGGTGATCTTTGACCGGACTCTATCCGCGTCCGGTCAGCTCTAACCGGACGCGTCCAGTCGCACCAGGAGATTATTGGACGCTGACCGGACAACGCTCCAGCGCGTCCGGTCAGGCGACCAGCGCGTCCGGTCACCCTGTGAAAAGCGGATATGAGCCTCCTTTAACCGTACATCTCGATCTCTTTTTCGGTCTCCTTTTTTCATCCGCCGACGCCGCCGTCCACCCTAATCCTAAGCCGCGCCACCATGCCTCCGCTCTCCTCTCTAGCATCGCCGCATCAGCCGCGCTTCACCGGAGTCATGCCCTCACCGCACTACAGCCGAGCACGCCACCCGCACCTCCTCCGCGCAGCCGCGCCCTCATCGCTACTCGTAGTTGCTCACCTGCCGGGCCGTGCCGCGCCACTCGCCAACGCTAGTCACGCCGCAGTCATGGAGCCACACCCCTTGCCGCACCTTCCTGTGCAGCCGCTGCTCACCGCGCCATCGTCCACTGCCCGTGTTCCTTCGCTGTGACCTAACCCTAACGCGTGCGACGTCTCTCCGGTCGTTCTCCGGCGAAGGTCCTTCGCGCGACTTCGTCTCCAGAGGTTGTTTCGTGTTGCCTTGATCTCTTCTTTTGGTTTGCCGATGAAATCCCATCGAATTCTAATTCATCCATTGCATGTCTCGGCACTCCAGCGCTCGTCCGTCGTTTCCGTGGAACCCTCGCGCGTCAAGGTCCCTCACCTTTTCACCGGAGTCTCGCTCGTCTGAGGTAGCTATCATGATCTATTCTTTTCTTATCTCGTATGCTTGATTTCATAAGGACCACGCTCATTTGTTAGTTAAAATATATAGCTTAATAGTAGCTCTATCTATTCTATCTTTACAGAGAATCTTGTCGGTGCTCTGTGTGTGGCAGTTGATCAGATTTGAATCCGAGGCCAAGCCTGTGGATACGGATTGAGGCCAAGCCTCACGAGAGTCAGTTCATCATCTTTCACTGTCAGGGTTTCTTAGTCACACAGTTTCGTCAGCATGGTTCGTTGCAAGAATGCTAGTGGTGCACCGAGTGACGAGGACGAGAGTCCTCCCAGGTTGATAGAGGTTGCCCGTGGCAAGCGTAAGAAGATTGCCGCCAAGAAGAGAAAGAGGACACTCACTGAGGCGGAGATAGCACAGGCAGTAGCTGATGCAGCAGATCTAGCAGAGAGAGGTGGCAGAGGTAGTGGCATACACATTGGCGAGCATCGCTTTCATCTTGAAGGTCAATAGCTTGGCACAGAGGCCACTGAGGAGACAGAGGACCCACCTGCAAAGCAGCCCACAGAGGGGACAGAGGAGCAGACCGTTCAGACTCCACCGCGTCGTCGCTCAGGACGTACGCGTGCTCAGGTGACACCTAGGCCAGAGGGCCAGCGACGTGGAGGTCGTCCACCTCCCAGGGCTCAAGGTCACCCACCATTCGAGCACTTTGACTTGAGGGGAGCTACAGCACGACAGGTCCAGGCTCTTCGGTTTGTCGAGGTTGGTTCGTGGTTCCCACCTCAGCGGAACCCCGAGCCTCAGAGGGCTTCTACACACCTCTGCACGAGGACTTCTACAGAGCCTATGTTGACAGCGGGATTGCTTTCAGACCTCAGAGAGTTTGTCGGCTTGAGGCTTTAGTCACTGTTGTTGGTGAGCAGCTCCGTCCACACCTTTCCTTTTTACCTAGTTTGTCAGACTTTCTGGGACAAACTAGAGCTTACTGCGGGACTTGGGTCAAAGAGTTCTACTCCTCACTGTGGATTGACCCTGCTCACGAGTTCATACACTTTGCATTCTGAGGCTGTGAACGCAGGTTGTACAGCACTAGGGTACGAGAGATTCTCAGGCTCCCTGCTTCAGAGACCAAGATTCACCAGTTGTGCTTTGGTCAGACTTCACCACCGAGGCGTCCTCACGGAGGTTTTGTGCCACCTACAGATTTGATCAGACCTTGCTTTCGTGAGCCATTTGGCGAGGGGTCCAGACGTACACCTGCTAGCTTGACACTCCTTGCTCGAGTGTTAGATGTCATTGTGAGACGGACTCTACTTCCGAGGCTGGGATACAGAGAGGGCCTGACACGTATGCAGCTATGGGTAGTCCATCACCTCATCTCTCAGACACCGTTTGACATTTGGGATCTGATGCTCTGTGTAACACCTCAAGTGTTTAGTCCTTAATTGCATTGCATTTGCATAAGCATAACATGCATAATCCATGTTTACTATTTTATGTAATGCAATTCATGTGATTGTTTAGGGTTTGTTTGGTTTGTGTCATGAGTAATTGATAGTTGGTGTAACAAAAAGGTAAGGTAGCCAATTATGACCTACAACACCTTAGTTATACTTAGGGTAACATTTGGAACAAGGTTTATGTTGACCAAAATTACAAAATTGCCCTCCAAGAGAAGTTTGACCACCATTTGACCCTAGAAGGTTCTAGTTTGACCAATTAAAAAGTTTAACTTAGAGACCTTGCATGGAAGAGCACCCTTAAGCAAAGTTGTAAAGAAATTCATGGGGAACAAAAGTCTCAATATGACCATCTCATGAAAGTGACCACAACATGCTCAAAAGTGGCCCACAAGTCAGCTAGAGAAGTAGCTCCAAGACTTAGAATTTTTCTAAGTCTGGAATCTGACCCTACAGTTTTACTGATGCCTACTTTAGGAGCTTGTAGTTTTCAAACCAGGCCAAACCAGCTTTCACTCATATTGACAAACTTGTAGTTCACATGTAGCCCTACAACTTTGACAACATCACCCAAGCCTGGTTCTCAATGGTTAAAGAGATATCGTGTCATGAACTTAGGCTTTCAGTCGGCATCGTTAACTGAACCCCGGTTTCAGTTTCACCGAGCACCACTTTGGGGCCATGTAGTTTCAAATATAGGCCGAACCAGCCCAAACACTAATTGACAAAGTTGTTGCCCTAACATAGCTCTACAAACTTGATGTTTCCACCTTGGACTGAAACCAGCTGGTTTAGAAGTTAATCACGTTCGAAATCGCTCTGTCAGTCACTGATGGAGGCACCGTCATCGCGATTCAGTCTTCAGAGTGAGGTGGCCGACCGGCCACAGAGCCGCGCTGACGCGTGGAGGCGCGGTGGCGCCCGTACACCGGCACTGGCCCCACCGGTCAGGCCGCGACGCCTTCAAGACCGCCACGACGCGCGAGCCGGCCTCCATTCCTCCGCCCCCTCTCTTCCAGTTGCAAAAACGCCGAAACCGAGCCGCCATTGCCGCTCTTCTCCGGCGAGCTCGAGCGCGAGCTACACCGCATCACCGGCCGCCAGACCTCGCCACTTCCTCCGCCTCACCACCCTCCATCCCCTCGACCCACCGACGCCCGTGATTTGACTCGAGGTGAGCCGCATTGCTTCCTTCCTCGTTTCCGAGAGGTCGCCGGAGCCCGCCATGGACCCTCACCGTGGCCGGGGTACCTCGGGTCTCTCTCCATCCTCCCTTCCTATCTAAATGGCTCCGCCTAGCTTCGGTGAAGCTCGTACCGAGCCTAGCCAGCACCATGCACCCTCACCGGCGACGGTGCGCCGCCACTGGACCTCACCGGCCGCCGCTCGCGGTGGCAAGCCCCTTCCGCCCAATCCCCCTCCCTTCTGCGGGCACCAATCAACGCACCGTGTGACGGAGAGCACGAGGCAGTGCTTGATTGGCCGAGCGAGCCCTTCTCCGGCGAGCTCGAGCTCGTCGGAGCTCGCGGGTCACCGCCTCCCCTGTCTCCGGTCACTGACCGCGGGGGCCCGCCCGTCAGTGTCACGCGCGGGCGGGTTGCTGAACGGGCCGCGCGCGCGAGTGTGTGGGCCACGTGTCCCGGGCCGGCCCAACTCCTGTGATATATAAATTTCATTTTTATTATTTTGTCACAGATTTTTGTACAAGTTTGAAAAATGTAGATCTAGGGTTTTACTGATCCAAAAATCATGAGATAAATTTTGTTAGGATCTACATGATGTGTAGTATTTTAGAAAAATATAAATCTGGTATGAGATGTTTAAATTCTGTAAGAATTTAATAGATCCTTTAAATGTGTTTTGGAATGCATGCAAAATTGTTAAAATTATAACTTGAGCTGTAGTGTTCCATAAATCATGAAATTTGGTGGGTAGGTTACTCTAGGGTAGCCCTAGCTCTGGTAAAAATTTGGGCATCAGTGCTTAAGTAATTTTCAAGTTATAAGGCTATCATTTTATTCTAGGAAATAATTGAAGGAATTTTTGTAATTTTTTTACATGTGCAATGTTCTTGTAACTTTTTGTAGAATGGCTTGGTACCCTAGAGTGTCTAAGAAAAATATGAAATATGTTGTTTGATACTTTTCAATGTGATTTATTAATTATACAAAAATCAGCCTTTTGGACTTGTGAATTTTGTATAGGGAGTTTCTGTGAATACAATTCGTTCAAATTTTTACAGTGGTCTCTTTTTGAATCAGAGAGCCCCCTGTAATTTTTGTAGAATTTTAGGAGAAATTTACATATATGTTTAAAATTCCACCTAATTAATTAAGTAAAATAAGAAATGAGCATAAATAAATGTTCTAGGTAGTCACACCCTACTTTCTGGTGTTTTTGTACCTCATGTGAACTTTTGGTAACATTAGTTTGGTTTTAGGGGACTTTGGTCACATCAACAAATATTTAACCCTTGCAAAGTTAGGTTTTCTGGACAGCTGGTAGTATTTCTAAGTTTGACCTTTGATAAAATTGGTTGCTGAAAAACTTGTAAATACCAAAGTTACAGTAAACTTGATGAACTAGCTTGTGTCAACATTTGGGAGCATTTGGCTTAGTAGTTTGAGAGTTACTGTTGTTTTAAGTGGCAGTTCAGAATCTGCTACTCTTTGTTTTGAGAGGACAGATTCTGGAACTTGTGAAGATTGACATGGAAAACTTAGGAGTTTGGGGTTGAGGTCTGAAAATGAATTGTAGAGCATTTCTCCAGCTTTCCAGATTGCCTTAGATCATATCTTTTGGAATTGTAAATCTCCAGTTGTGATAAAAACAAGTAGCTGCTGTCCAGAATGCTTACTGTGGTGTTTTGCTGATTGATATGGTGTGGTATCCTAAGACATGCTACTTTTGTAATTGTTAGGTGTTAGGGCCTTAACTGAGGATGAGCAGCTTTATCTTAGGTTAAGTAGATTAGGTGAGTACTTCTCTACCGGAGAGGAAATTTGCACCTACTCTTTTGAAGTGATTTGAATAGAGCGTTAAATTGTTGTAATGCATTTCATTCCGAGCATACTGCATCTTTCATTATTCATTCATGGGATTTATTATGCACTCATGCAATAGGTGTACCGGAGGGAGTGACACTCCTAGAATTCGAACAAGTAATACCGGAGGAGGTGCAGAGCCAATCGGAGGAATCTGCAGAAGAACCCAACGCCGGGGAAGCTCCGTCAGAAGATCTACCCGAGTGTCCGGACCACAGACCCGTAACGTTTCTCAAAGGCAAGCCCCGGTGCATGCTGAACCCATTGTTTTATAAAGATATCTTGAGTACTTTTAATTGTTTACTGCATTAAGTAGTAGGAGTTGTATGAAAACAACGGTTGCATTATACCTGTCCTTGTCCAGATATTGTGCCCTAATCCTATATTAGGTGTAGGCACGTGTCAATGCTTAGCCCTGGTTAGTACGGTAGAAGTCGGGTGATTTCCGGTCATCCGCGAGAGATAGGATTGGGTCGCGAGTGGCTTATGGCTATCGTGATGGAACCATGCTTTAAAATGAAATTGAGACCGGGCGGGAGTTCGATGGTACAGCTGCAAGACACTTCACGTCTTGGGTGTGGAGCCATGCCCGTCTGAGTCGTTTTAAGGACCGATTCGCTGTACGTCCTTGAGTCATGTTGAACGCAGTCTAACACTTAGTTGGCCGGATAAGTCGTTCCGACCGCGAAGCCGAGTAATGTGATTCAGGCCGGGAATCGAATGGTAGGTTGCTTCTTGGAGGAGAGAAAGGATGTGCTTGGGGACATTGGCGTGAGACCAAGGGGGGGTTAGAGTCCCTATCACCTGGCAGAGTGTCGCCCTTGGGGTTGCGACATCATTCGGACCCGCGATTCCTGAATCATATGAAATGGTGGCCTGTGCGACCTTGGCAGGGGTCTGCACAGTGAGTGTTAGAAATACCCCTCCAGCTGGATAGGAATTCGATTCGAATCGCCGTCGCTCCCGGTTAGTGAGCACTTGACTTGAGCAGCGGCAACGTAGATCTCATTAATTGAACAGATGGTTAAGTGAATGATACAATGTTGCCACAATTTATACCTGCTATGGAAATAATATGAATAATTGTTTGATGATAATCAAGTGCATGTTTAGTACAGGTGCTAAGATAGATGACAGGTAAATGCTAAAAATAAATGCTAGTACAGGTTATAAGAGTTTCAACTACTTATGCCTTTATGCAAAATGTGGTGTCAGCTAGCCTCTTGTGTAAGCCTTGCATAATCCTTGGTGTCTTATTATTTCTGGTTTATGACGGGTAAGTCTAGCTGAGTACATTCCAGTACTCAGGGTTTATTCCCTCCTGTTGCAGATGACATGCTTTATCAGGGATTCTGCAAGACGTGTCTCCACCCTGCGGGTGATGATGACTAGGTCACAAGGGCGTGATCATCTTTATGTACTTTCCTCATGCTTTTGCGGGATGTCGATCATCCAAACTGGCAGTAATTAAGTAACTAATGTGTGTGTTATGCTTCCGCTACTTTCAAAACTTGGTTTGTAATAATTGCTACTCCGTGGTGTAAACTTATTTCGGATCTATCTGTGAAATGTAACGTACGATGTGTATATTGAATGATGCGATCCTGGTTGTAAGCAGTTTGGTTTGAAATCCTTCGTGATTTCGATTGACTACCGGGATTATATGGGCTCAAGTTTAAAAATTTGAGCGCTTCGGTGCTTGTTTTCGTACTTGTGCTCTTATAATTTGGTCGGTTCTGTTACACTCTGTGAGATGGAGGACACTTTGGCAGAGGGTTTTAAGGGTCACCGTCAGTTACCGTATGCACACTGGATTTGCTTCATTATTCGATCTACGTGTGACCTGCCTGCTGAGATTAGGGCTGAGATTTCACATACCACTACTGCATTCCCTGAGTATGACATTCGACAGTTGTGGGCTTCTGTTACTAGAGAGCAGGCACCTAGGCCAGGACAGCATCAGAGGGCAGAGGTTCTAGAGACTATAGTTGAGCAGGACGAGACAGTTGAGGGTCTTGCAGAGGCCGAGCTTGCAGATCTAGATGCTCAGCCAGCTGATCCAGTCGAGGATGACGCCACTGACATCACAAATGAGGATTATCAGCCTATTCCCCAGTATCGCTCTCCTCGGTCTCACGACCATGAGGCCGGTGGTTTAGGTTCAGCCTCCCGCTCAGACCCAGCCATGGTGGCTATCCTTGAGAGGCTGACCCAGGCTCAGGAGAGGCAGGAGGTTCAGATGCAGCGACAGGCTCAGGATACAGCAGCTGCATTCACTCAGATTCAGGCTCGTCAGGACGAGTTCCAGAGGCAGTAGCTTGAGCTTCAAAGGCAGTAGTTTGAGATGCAGAGGCAGCAGGCAGCCACTCAGCAGCAGTATCTTGAGCTCCTGTGACACCTTATCACTGTTGGGGTTCCTCCACCACCGTCTGTCCTTACTCCAGCGTTATAATCCAGTGGACCTTAGAGTTAGGGACAGCCGAGCTTTCAGTTTACCTCCCCCCAGCAGCAGGTCCCTTAGACTTTTCAGTCCCCGAGCTACACGCCCATTCAGATGGGGTTCACTCCACCAATTGAGCCCAGACCTCATCTTCTGACAGGCACTCCTTTCACATACTTGAGTGCTTCTTATAGCGAGTTGACTGGTCAGCCGACACCCTCGCATACCATAGTTGTGACCACTTCAGGGATGTCAGCCTCAGAGACGGTGGCTCCTCCATTGACAGGGACCGGGACTACAGAGACAGTGCCTTCGTCAGTTGCCTCGATAGATCCTCCCACAGTTGGTACTTTTCAGGCTCAGGTAACAGAGATTGCAGCTATTGTTGCTACTACATCATCAGTTCCTGCTCCTGCTCTACAGACCCAGACTGCTTCACTACCACATGTATCTACAGAGGGTCAGCCTGACAGCTCAGAGTCAGAGGAGGATACTTCACAGTTCATGATCACTCCACGCTCCTCGGCACCCGACACGACTGCTTCTGTTCCCCGTCGGACCCTTAGCTTTTGGCGTTTGATGCCAAAGGGGGAGAGAGAGTAGATTCAGGGGGAGTTTTGAGAGAGGGTTTCGTTTTTTCTTTGTGTGCTACATTCATGCTACTTTCATGCATCATGTTTATATTCCCGCACTTGCATTTTGTGACTTGTGTGCTTGTGAGATACTTGAGTCATATATGGATTATCTTGTTACTATTATATATCATGTCACTTGATTGGTTCTAGCTCATAAGGTTGTGCTTCCGTGCCTTACTCCGATTTCATATGAGCTATGTTTTTTTGTGTACTAACTCTTCATGTTTTATCTTATGAGTACACCTTGTTGGCTTGGAGCACATAAGCAATTCCTAACCCCTTGTGCTTATTGTCTTTTGCTTATGTGAACCAAGCATGTTCGAAAACCTCAACTCTTAAATCTACTGAATCAAAGTGTTGTCATCAAGGGGGAGATTGAAAGCATCTAGGCCCCGAGAGTTGGTTTCGGCAATTGATGACAACGCATTATTACCATGACTAACGTTTGTTTTGCAGAAACTTTGGTAAGTTAGGTCATGGGATTGGTAACTGCTTTGGGCACTATGGTATTCATGCCCCTTGATGGAAATCATTTCGGTTTTCAAAGGATTAACGACAAGATTAAGGACGGTTAGTTCCGGATGTCAAGGTGTTGAGTTACATTCGGAATAGTCGTTAGGATCTTTGTTTTTTTCCTTTGGCCGTACTATAAAGGGGGGCATGAGCGAGTAGCTTGACCTAGGTGAGTCTTTTGTTTAGATGTGGTACACACTTGTCAAACTTAGCACTAAGTAGCTCAGGTGAAGCCCAAAGTTCGGTTGGAAGCAACTCGGTTCAAGTTGCGTCGTGTTTCGAAGTTGTTTGAGCCGTTTACCCTTGACCGAACGCAGTCTCTGTCTTAACCGGACACGTCTGGTCAGTGCTGACAGTCACTGCATTTCAACTTGGTTGACCGGACGTGGTCCTTGTGAGGACCGGACGCGTTGATCATGTTGACACGTGTCACAGAGGGTAAGTGAACTAATCGGACGTGACTGGAAAACGATCGGACGCGTCCGGTCACGTTCTAGTAAGGTACTTCGCTGATCAGACGCGTCCGGTCATCACTGATCGGACTCGACCGAGCGTCCAGTCAAAGTACAGTAAGGTCCTTGCACGACCAGACCCGTCCAGTCACCCCTGATCGGTGCATCCGGTCACTCAGCGCTATCGGTTACAATTTTGACCGTTGCCATCGACCGGCGCGTCCGGTCACGTCGACCGGCCCGTCCGGTCAGTGCGTATTTTACTGAGTTGGCAGGTAACGGTTGGATTTGACTGTGGGGTGTATAAATACATCCCCTCCACCTCTTTTAGAGGTCTCTTGCTCATTTGTTCAGCTGAGAAACACCTTTCAAGTGCAAGGAAGTGCAAGAGCTCTAGTGAGGGTAGTGATTTGAGAATCAAAGTTTGAAATCCCTCATTAGTGACTAGGGAGTAGCAAGTGTGCATCCACCTTCTCATTAGGCTTGTTGTGGTCAAGTGAGAGTTCTAGCTTGTTACTCTTGGTGATCGCCATCGCCTAGACGGCTTGGTGGTGATTGGGAGTTTGGTGATCATCCGGCAGAGCTTGTGGATGACCCAACTCATCTTGTGAGCGGTTTTAGGTGATTCACCATGACGGAGTGTCAAAGAATCAGCCCATAGAGAGCACTTGATCCTTGCGCAGATCAAGGGAGAGCTACACCCTTGCGCGGGTGCTCCAACGAGGACTAGTGGGGAGTGGCGACTCTCCGATACCTCGGGAAAACATCGCCGTGTTCCTAACCCTTACTTTCAAGCAATTACTTTCTCGTATTACTTTTGTTGCTTGGTTGACTTTCCTAGAATTGCCATGCTAGACTAAGATTGGAACTTAGGGTGCAAAACTTTTTCTGGTAGAATCACAAGGAACACTAGTAGGCACTAGGAGTGAATTTTGGCTTGTAGGATTTAATTCTTGCAATTAATTTTTAGAAAAGCCCAATTCACCCCCCTCTTGGACATCTTGATCCTTTCACAAAACAATCCGACAATTGGCACGCCAGGTAGGGGCCTTTCGCGTTTAGATTTGTTTTTGTGTTTCAGATGGGAATTGTCTTCAACTTCGATGACGAACCAGAGAAGATGCAGCTAGGCACGAGGATCGTCTTTTGCAAGCTTGACTTTATCACTGACCGGTTCAAGGACCTGCACCTGTAGGAGCCCGAGCTAACCAAATAGGAGGAGGAGCAGTTGCTCTAGATCCGAGATTTCACCACCGAACTGGAGAAGGTTGTCGAGGAAGGACTGCTCGCCATCGCCCGTCATCTCACCCACCACGATCAGCTTTTTGCTGAACCTAGCCAAGAGCCTAGACTCAATGCCACTCTTTTTCTTCACAAGACCAGGGAACCATTCCTGACAATGGATACGGTGTGCCCAATCTGATTTAGTCCCGATCCTCGGGAGTGCCAATACGCGCGGCGATGACTCACCTGATCCAACCCCTTCAGGTTGTCACGCCACCTTCTAGATCTCCTATGGAGAATCCAAAAAACCTATGTCATACTGATCGGGATCACCGCGATGATGACTTTGGCTTGACCCTAGTCAGGGTCACCATCCACTATCTCAGCCACGGCGGTACCGTCCTAGAACAATCAGATTACTCCGATGAAAGTGGTCGATGATCAGTGCCATGACATGGGAGTCGTCAAGCTCATTAACATAGTGGCTTCATGCCTTTCTCTCTACGACCGTTACCGGCCATGTAGAGTTAACCACATGGACATTGACGATGATGACATCTCTTGCATATACGCAGTTGATATCTCGGTGCGAACGATCATGACGGGAATGAGTACATTACCCCCGAATGTTCCCCTCACGATCATTTTGAGTTTGATTATGTAGCACCTTATGAGATTAGCCAGCAGGCCTGGGATCATCTACTTAATCACATTGACGTGTTAGCAGAGGAAAATTGAAAACTACGATGTAAGCTCCAACAGCAGAACACAGCTCGGGGCCGTTAGGCCCACAATGATATTCTACGAGCAGCTCTGGTATATTCTAATGCCAAGCAAAACTTGGCTGAGGCCATGAGGGAAGTAGCAGTGATGCCACATCCAACCATATAAGAGGGCTGCCATGCTTTCCAAAGGATTCAAGAGCTGATAACGGCCACTGCCGACTGTATACCAGCACCCAGTGATGCGTCTGCTACATGCAGCTACGCACCCCAAAACGCGGGGGCTCGACCACCACATCGATCTAGCAGATCCCCATGCCACAACCACGGACGTCACCAAGATCCCGCCTCGCAACCGAGCGACAATGGTGGTGGATAAGGAGGTGGTGGTGAAGGTCACTTTCCCAATAAAGGGAGTCATGAGGATGGGGGGCTAACAACGATTCGGGGAGTAGCTATTGCTCTGATGGTGAGGGTGATACCCATCATGATGGGAGAAATCATAGAAACCGACCCGAGCTGGCACCACGCACCACCGGGGGTGATCCCTATGACTTGGTAGGACCCCCCGCGTTTAGATACCGAATCCGGTCAGTCCCAACGCCCTGCAGGTTTCGTGCTCCCAATATTGAAAAATATGACGGTGAGACAAATCTGATGATTTGGTTGGTAAACTACCAACTCGCCATGAAAATGGCATCCGCACTAGACATGTTTTTCATAATTTAATACCTCTCGATCTACCTCACTAGCTCCACTAGAAACTAGCTAAACAACCTTCGGGAAGGCACGATCAACAGATGGGCTGACCTCGAAAAGGCATTCTATAATCACTTTGAGGGGGCTTACACTAAGCCAGGCACCTCGTGGGACCTCCTAGGATGCAAACGCAAGACCGATGAGAGTCTTCGTGACTACATAAAGCGCTTCACGCAGCACAAGAATAAGCTCGAGGACGTCCCTGACGCTAGCATCATCATTGCCTTCACCGCCGGCGTCGACAGCGAACCCCTCATTCAGGACATTGGGCGAAGGAAGAACATCAGTCTCCTTGACATGTTCGCCTTAGCCCACGAGCACGCTGATGTCGAAGATTGCTTTAACACCGGTAACGGAAAATATAAGTCATGACTCACCGATGACGTAGACCAATCCCCACTAACCAAGAAATCCCCACTAACCAAGAAGGATCACAAGAGTCGAGGCGAGCTCGTGGCCAACGTCGAGAAACAAGAAGGCAACAAATTCAAACAAAGCCGCGGAAGCTGTGCAAAATTCGACGAGATCATGAACTAGACATATCAAAATCATGGTTTCCTGGTGAATTACTTGGCTAGGGACTGCCATACTTACAAATGTGAGATCATTGAAGCTGGTAAGGACAAGATGAAGGGCGGCCGCCTGAAGAAAGGGAAGGACGGCACTGTTGAGGATGACGAAGGCGGCTACCCTAACATTGAGGGCATCATGATCATCTTTGGGGGTCCACAGGCCTACAAGGACCACCATCATGAAAAGGTAACCCGGCGTCTCATCTTTGTCACTACACTTGTAGTTCCTATTTATTTAAGATGGTCGGAGCACCCAACACCTTCAATAGGGACAACCACCTTGATCACGTCATCGAGGCCGGTCGGTTCCCTTTGGTGGTCAGCGCAGTCGTGGGAGGTGTAAAAATGACCAAAGTCCTTATGGACAGAGGAAGCAGCATAAACATCCTTTACAAGGATGTGTTCGAGAAGCTGAACATCGAGACAAGAAAACTATGTCCCCGCATTCTCCATTCCAGGGATCGTCCCCGGACAATGGATTATGCCCCTCAACATGATCACTCTGTCTGTCACTTTGGTGACCAGTACACTACCGCAAGAAGACACTCTCCTTTGAAGTCGCAGACTTCGAGGGTCCTTACCACGCTATCCTTGGGAGACCCTGCTATGCCAAATTCATGGCAATCCCCAGGTATGCCTACCTCAAGCTCAAGATGCCAGGCCCCCATGGTCTCATCACCTTCGCGGGTAGTTTTCAAGATGCATACGAGTGCGAGAGGCTGGCTATTGAACAGGCCCACGGGACCTGATCCTGGATGAGTCAAAACATGCCTACTAGGATAAACAAGAGATGGGCTCGGGAATGCCCCGATGCTCGCCTCGATCCCCAGAGCACTGGCTCACAGCAGAAACCCTGGCCAGTGTTTTACCTACCGATTCTACGGTTTCTGCTTCGTCGGCTACACTGGTGCCACCAGAGGCACCCGACTTGCCCGAAGAAGCAAAACCAGAAGAGGAGAAAGATGACCCAACCACCAGGGAGGACCCGTGACCGGGGCCTAGAGCATGGTGCAAACCGCAATAAACCTCAGGTCAACCCCGAGCAGAGGAGGAACAAAGACAACATGGCGAACCGCACCAGTGTTGTTAATACACACTAATCATTGCTCTCCCACCTTTTAAAAAAAGAAATATATATGGTTGCCATGCACGAAAGGGTTTTATGCCTCAGACGGCTAAGGAAACACTTTCCTAAAGAACGGTTTAGGGGCTATATCCTAAATGCTACGCAACATCGCACCCCGAGTAAAGCCTTACTGGCCAGTCGACACTTGTGCTCGGGGGCATTGCACTGACACAGCAATGCCAAAAAAGTTGTGTTATTGTGTGTGGTCTCAGCACTCAGACATGTTATACTAACCTGCCCGAGTGCTCAGGGGCTACAACTATAATTACGCAACTACCTGTCTGTAATGTGGAATTTTATTCAGATAATATTTTACACAAAAAGCAAACCAACAGAACCTGACCTCGAGGAGTGTCTTTGATGACTTGCTCTACATTTACAATCACCACAATGGCATTGGTGGCGACACCGAAATTGGCTATCAACCGTGTGATGTCAATGTCTTCGGGCACCTCCGTCCGCGATGGGAACCCAAGCTCTATTGCATGCAGGTCCACCTCCGGCTGAAGATGTAGGTGAGCAGCAGCAAGGGCCTTCGCGGCCCCATGGCGAACGCCATGTGCCGTCACCTCCCTGATTCATGCTAGGAGACCGAGAGCCTACTCGAAAAGGCCTGACCCCTTTGGTTACACCAACTCGACGGTGGCCGCCACTGCCCTCTCCAGCGCCATGCAGCAGTTGCTATTAATTCGCACCATGGTGGCACTGCCACGCGCCCAATCCACTGACTCCTCACATAGATGAGTCACTTCCACTAGTCTACCGTCCAGCTCCTCATTGGCCCAGCAAAGATCCACAGCTTCAACCAGGACAGCGTCGAACTGCTCTTGAACCGCTGAGAAATGCAGAGGTTCAAAGTCAAGACAAAAAGCACTTGCATAAAGGAAACAAAGAAGTTCAACTCACCGACGAGCTCAGTGCGGGTTGCCACGTTGGCAGCCCTGGCGTCGGCCGCCACCCCGTCCGTGGCACCGAGCATGGTCTCGGTTGCCGCAAGGCACTCCTTCAGCAGTTCCACCTCCCGACATCCATTTCGGTGGGATTGCCCGGCCACGGCCAGCTCCTCTCGTACGGTATAGATGTCGTGCTTGTCTCCTTCAGCCTTCTCATCGTCGGAGGAAGAAGGCGAGGCCGGCGGCAGCACGACCTGCATTGCTAGGGGACATGATGGCGACAGGGCCTCTCGAACGGTGGTGGGCCACGACAACGAGCGCGCCAATGAGAAACCATTACACCAAGAAACGCATCAGATTCATCCCCGACGAAGTCAACAACAAGATCTATCCTTACCTGAACCCCATCAAGCCCAGGCAGAAAGCCTGAGCAGAGGGAGGCACCCCTCCCAGCATATCCCTCCCCAGGCTCCTCCCGCTAGCGCTTCTCTCTGGCCATAGACGGTAGGCAAGATCTGACGACGATAGGAGATGTGACGAGTGAAGGAAGGTGAGCGTGCAAAGGCTACTATGCAAATGTACTAACTCCCCTCCTCTATTCCTCTATTTTATAGGCAGGAGACGCGCACAGTCGATGGAATCCAGCAGTCTCCATGGGCAAAAGCGGGAGTTAAGGCCTGGCTACACCCCCATGATCTCTGAGAGGCATAGCTTCTGAGATAGACGTGTGGGGAGACAAGCCGCCAAAACCGACGCCTCAGCTTCGTAGAGAAGGAACCCATCCGCGTAACCGCGAAGGCCGTGGGGCCAAAAGGTCCAAAATCCGACGCACCGTCACCCGAGCCAGTGCAGGCAAGTAATCTGACACTCAGACCGGGTACTCAGCACGGCTTACCCCCTCGGCAAGTATAAGCGGTGGTGATTCATTCACTATCGACCCTGCCCCTCTAGAGTTAGGGGGTATTCGGAAGGGTCACTAGTCTGATCCTAAAACCTCTGACACTTCGTGTCACGTAAATCTCCCAACACTTGGACGAGCTCGAAGTACCTTATTTTAGTAGATGTGTGCCCCTTCGAAGGAAACCGAAAAAATGGTTAGCCCATGGCTGTAACCAAAGTACGAGCTCCTAAAATCTAGAAAAAGAATTTTATGACGTGCCCCGCAGGTCAAGCTTTCCTAGAATCCGACAGTTCATGTGGTTGTTGTGAAACCGCAAGAACCGGTTGATGATCAGTGCCAGCTCATCGTCTCCAAGTGCCTCCATCTGCTCCTCTGTAACAGATACTAGAGAAGACAAGGCAAAGGAAATCTATGAAGGATTAGCTGAAGAACTTGAACCATTACATAAAACCAAAGCCATGGTAGGTGCAGATGGGTTCTTGATTTTGGCTTGGTCTAGTAATCGACCTCGATGGACTTGAACTTGCTAAAATGCTCATTTCGGTGAGGGTGTCATAGTTAGCGGACTCAATGATAGCGGACATCTTCATATTCCAAACCTTTCGATCTAGGGCATATAGTGACTTGAGAGCCCTCTCATGATCCTTGTAAGGCAGTTGCGGCTTGTTTGCCCACATCTTGTTCACAATCGACAGAAAGCAAGAAAACATGGCATCGATAGACTCTCCATCCAACTGAGAGAAGTTCTCATATTCACACTCGTATGTCTCAAAGAGTCTGGTTTTGACCTATGCAGTTCCCTTGTGACAGCTCTGAAGCCTCACCCAGGTATCTCGAGCAGTAGTACAATCAGAGACCCACTCAAACTCGGAAAGCAAAAGACTCAAAAAGAGAACACTACGATCCTTGCTATTTGCGTTGTGTTGGTCAATTTGCTCCTGACTGACAACAGCAGCAAGCACCACGTAGTTAGGATCCTCACAAATCTCCTAGACTCGCCAGTCTATGCCTTGAAGATGAGCAGACATGCGGATCTTCCAGCAGGGGTAGTTTGTTCCATCGAAGAATGGCGGCTTGCTAAAACCACGCTCCATGTTGTCTTTGTGGATCACGGACCGTTATGGTGGAATGATCCTTAACTGGCTCCGATATCAATTGAAGAATAGGAAACGGCGACTAGAGGGGGGTGAATAGGAGCCTCAAATTCCTTTCAAAATATTTAGCTGTTGTCCCAAAATCAAACCCCAAAAGCAAACGCACGCAAGATCGATTAGTTCACGAGCCAAATGGTGGCTAGGTACCTCCGGTGAAGACCAAAAATTACTGTGGAACAATTGAGAACAAACGAAAACAAGTGCACGAAGGAACGAGTGAAAACAGCCTACACTGCACAAGTGCAGACTCTCTGAGCCTCAACCGCGGACTATCTGAAGTTCGAACCCCGAACAGTCTACCGGCCAACTTTGGACTGTCTGACGTTCGAGCCTCAAAAAACGATCGAGAGAAAATGCTTTTGCTCCTGGCCGAAACAGGGAGTGCGGACTGTCCGCGGCCAGAAGAACGATCAGACGTAGAAAGGGAGGAAA
This sequence comes from Saccharum spontaneum, assembly GCA_022457205.1. Lineage (NCBI taxonomy): Eukaryota > Viridiplantae > Streptophyta > Magnoliopsida > Poales > Poaceae > Saccharum > Saccharum spontaneum. The sequence continues at coordinate 25,976,366 of CM039582.1, read as the reverse complement.
GGAACCGCGCTGCTGCTGGTGCTCGGGCGCGCGGCTCTGGAGCCCGTCACCGAAGGGAGAACACCGATGCGCACCTGTGGGATCTGAGCGAACCAGATAGGGGAAGCCACGTACGGCTGCTGGAGCACGGCAGGGTCTGCACCGCCGGCACCGCTGTTCCCAACCTAGAGACCGCGAGAATGACTCAGAGACAACCGCCGCTCAAGAGAGCAAGCACAGCGCCTGAGCACTGGCCTTGGTGGCGTTGCTGCTTGACTCGATTGGGACTGCCCCATGCTCGACCTTCTCCTGATTCCCCAAGCCACGAACAAGAGAGACTGGGAACGAGACGAACAGAGGAGCCTCAGAGAACGAACAGAAGAAAAGGCCTCCAAAACATGCCACGAAAACCAACCAAAATTTCAACAATTCATTCCCAAAATTCACAGAAATGAAATTCACCACGCTACGAACCTAATCCCAAAAATCATCGCTTGGGATTGACCCAAACTCCAGGAAATTGGGATCGAGGCCATGCACGAAATTGGGGAAAAAGAAGAATGAATATCACAGCTTCAGAATAGGAATCCCGGAGGACTTTGAATCTCAGAAGTGATTACACAAATTTGGAATTTGTGGACCTCTCAAGAACATTAGGAGAGGGGAAACCTAGGGCAAGAAAAAATGGAAATGGGAGAAGTAAGGGTGATGGGGCACCCTCATTCTATTTATCAGGGAGCTATTACACAATCCTAGTTTTGCCTCTAGATATTTTTGAGTCGAACCACTGACCTGAGGACGTAATGGTCCAACTCTTTTTTAGTCGATCGGACGGCCCCGCTTCCTTCACAAATTTGCTTCTCCTTGACGCAACCTTCATGATGCCGCCACGTGTCGCCCCTTTCCTTCTCGGAACCTCCGCTCAGATTTTGAGGCCAAACCCGCGAAACTGTCCACCGGTGGTTTTGAGGCTCAACCCACCGGCCGTCCTCGACCGACCGGCCACCAAGTTTTCCAGAGCCTCGCTCGACTGCCGTCTTGACTCGGTCAACACGGTCACTCCACCATGTATATTTACGCTTGTTGATGTCCCCAAATATCAGCCACCGCAGCTGGTCACCCGGCCTTCTGATCCCTCGGTCTAAGCATCACGTCCGTTCTTTACCACTCCCGGTCCATCGGCAGGGCACGTGCCTACTTGACCTTTACCTCGCCGTCGACCACCGTCTCCGAGCTCCACACCTGCGCACCACAAGTGAAGAGACATGTTGCACAACCCAAAGTACCCAAACTCAACCCAAAGACACAAATCACGTTGACAATCACTCATCACAAATCCGAACCACAAAGGCACATATCAACCTTGGGTTTGCAACTTCTCCTGCTATTTTCTATGTCTAACCCTTTCTTTCAAGCTTCCATGTTTGGAAGTAGCGGTAGTAAGGGCTCGAGCTCTTAGCGGCCATGTTCGCACGAGGAAACAGGAACGTGGAATGAGAACGAAAAATTGAGGTGTTATTTTATAATGAGAGAACGTAAATGTTCCTGTTTCCGGAACGTGGAACATGGGATGTGGCTGCTAAGCTCAAGCTTATCCTGTTTTCGTGCTAGATCAGCGAATATGCAGTCTAAACAGTTTTTAACACATTATTAACCGGTCAAATTTTGAACAACTACATCTAAAAACATTAATGATCGGCATGCGCAGAACTCCATGGTGAAGCTAGCTAGGACAGACATCCACGCTACATTACCTGTATCTGAGAAGATGCCCAAGGATCAAAAAGCAGAAAGGGATGGTTTGGACGGCCGAAAAAGTTCTCTCGATCATTATCGACTGCGGAAAAGCTTTGATGGAGGTCACAGGTCAGGTTCGGTTCCTTGCACCGGGCTGCGCTTGCCGCGTGCGTGATTGGAATGCACCGCATGCTGAAGGCAGTTGAACGTTGCGGCTGACAATCTGTATAGCCCGAGGCCTGTGCGGCTGTGCGTCAATTTTTTCCTACTTTTTCCGAGCAAATTCTTCCATCAGCCTGTGCGTCAAATTAGGAAGGCAGAGGACACAGGATAGATGTTTACGTATGTCATGTCGCTTGCCCTCCTCTCTCTCTCTACTCTCCGGTAACGCAAGATAACCTGTTACGCAACCCACTCTGAGGCCGAAAACTTGCTACTGAGGGTGACAATTGGTCTCATTCGAGGACATTTTGGCAAATCGGCAGATTATCACTAGTAGCCAAAGTCCATTATGCACAATGGAATGTGAGAGCATAAGAGTATTCATCATGCTGTTTTCCAGTATTCGAGAAATGCAGTAATGAACGTTAGTTCAGCTGACAGAATGGGATCTTCAATCCTAGACCCTTTTTTTTCAGGAACACACGGGAGAATTGTGTATCATTATGCTAAAAGCAAAAATAGGATTAGATCCCAATACAGATCACATATACACACAAAACACCTAGTAGGAATAAAAACTCACGCGCCTAATAACTTTAGATATATACCAACTGGCGCAAGGGCAAGGAGATAGGACACACCTCAAGCCCCAGCCAAACTCCAAAACCTCCATTTGCACAAAACAAATGATTGTGGCTCCAGGGTTATCAGAGGTAGGATGAAGAGAATTCATAGCAGTAACAGCTTGGTATATGTGGTGGAAGAGGAGACAAGCAACACATGACCAACTAGTGCAAAAGTCGGTGTGGTCGGCACAAACTATATCAGCTCTTCTTATCAGAACTATGCTAGATGGAAGAGGAGACAAGCAACACATGACCAACTAGTGCAAAAGTCGGTGTGGTCGGCACAAACTATATCAGCTCTTCTTATCAGAACTATGCTAGATGGAAGAAGACGAAGAAGAAGAATGTGGGAATCACAAGGCACGGGGATAGGAGCAACCAGCGGACAATTTGTGAAACTAACAATGTGTTTGGTTTGTGGAGTCACCCTATGCTTCATGAGGTGATGCATCATGAGTTCATCCCATAAATTTTGGTGGAATCAACTCATTCCTCATGCATATACTAATTATTAGCTTATGAGGAATGAGGTGGTGATGGATCAACTCATTCCATTCCATAAACCAAATACAAAAAGTGAGGAGTGAAAAGATGATGGATCACTTCGTTCCTCGAACCAAACACACCATAAATGTTGATGCGGCTTTCTCAAGTGGAGAACAAAAGGGAGCCACTAGTGTTGACTTGTCTTGTGAGACTAGTCTAGGGTATTTATTGTTGCAAGAAGTTGTGGCATTCCAAACGCGGATTCTACTTCAACAGCTGAAGCATATGCTCGATGAGATGGTCTTCTGTTGGCGAGTCAGATAGCCCAAGACTCATTATTCAATCAAACTATTTAGAAGTGGTGGATATTATAAAGATGGAAGGCAATTCAATTGGTGTTGCATCTGCTATCTACGAGGAGGATACATTTTTTATGTCCTGGGTTTTCTAATATTAAGTTTGATTATTGTCCAAGGTGTTGACGCTGAAGATGACCCTAAGCCAACACACCAGCAAGGACCTGAGACATCCAAAGAGGTTGCAAACAACCTGTAACGCAGCAAGAACACAGCGTAATCGACCAAACCGATCTAGAGACCGATAAGGCCGATGTAGAGCCCATTTTTGGCTGAAAAAGTTCCCAAACTTCTCCCGGGAACACCTATCGGGGAGGAGCACGTGCAGGATCTCCTAGAACTAGTAAGGCCACCTAGAATGCCGCTGAATCTCGCCGGGAAACTCAACGAACAGCAGGAGGGGTATGGAGAGGAGTAAAGGGGCAAAAGGAGTTGATAGATGTGTTTTTTGACGATTGGATAGATGAAAACTCAATCGGCCATGATTCTCTCATATATAGAGAGGGAGTGGTCTTATCCCAGTAGAAAACATCTCCAAGATGCGTTCTCTAAGTTTCTCATGTTAAAAATATACCAAAAACCGATTTTAAGAAGTCTTCAACTCGGTTGCCAGGACAAGTCGGCTTAGCCGATAGGGGGATCGGCTAGGCTGACTTTTGTAGGCTAGTTCAGCCCCCACGGGCTGGCTGCAGGACCAGTCGGCTTAGCCGACTTGGGCACTCGGCTAAGCCGACTGGAAGGGGGGGAATCGGCCTAGCCGACTAGAAAGTCGGCTTAGCCGATTGGCTCGGCTCGCTGGTGGCTCGCCGTCTTCTCCACGCGTTTCATTCGTTATTTTGTCGCGCCGCTTGACCTGTAACATGTCCATGATGTTTATAATTTGTTCATAGTGCCCAAAACCACCTTGGGACATCTTTGAGTATCAATACAAGGGAAACTAATAAAGTAGTGCATATTTTAGCTTGTAAACTCTTTAGGATCCTGTCCATTTATTGGGAATGGGATCCTCTAAATTTTATTTTGGTGCAATTAACGGATGATGTAACTATTACTTGAAATCAAATAAAGTTGCCATGATGGCTTTCCCTTAAAAAGGGTCAGGGCTTCGGGGAAGCGATGACACAGCTTGTTGTAGTCCCAGAGACGCATCTTTGATCCGACATTGGACTAGAACCTATATGGCGGTAGAAGCCCCCCTTCTGATACGGTAGTTGCTGCAGAATCTTCACAGGAACAGACACATACTTTTTTTATATAATGAACAGACACATACTTCTCTTCCCCAGTTGCTGCAGAATCTTCACAGGAACAGACACATACTTTTTTTATATAATGAACAGACACATACTTCTCTTCCCCAGGAATGCAGGCAGGGTCCGATGCACAGAATCAGCCGGCATAAGAGCTTGATTCAACTGCGAGACATGGATCACAGGATGAAGAGGGAGGAAGGTTCAGACAGTACGCCACATTACAATTTTGTTCAAGACCTGAAATGGACCAAAAGACCGGAAACTTAGTTTTTTAGGGCGTGTTTAGATCCAAAAAAAATTTTGGAAAAAGTTCTTGTAGCACTTTTTATTGTTATTTGGCAAAAATTGTCTAATCATGGACTAACTAGGCTCAAAAGATTTGTCTCGACATTTACAGACAAATTGTGCAATTAGTTATTTTTTTTACCTACATTTAATGCTCCATGTATACGTTCAAAGATTCGATGTGACGGGTATTATACAAAAAATTTTGGGTGTTTTTGGGCATCTAAACAGGGCCTTATTAGCTCTGTCACTCTGTCAGAGACAGAGGCTTGGATGTAGTGCTGCAATTTGATGTAGACCCAATTGCCCATCCTGAATTCTCTGTCCGAATGCTTCCTGTCCGTCTTGTGTTAGCTCGTTCCAAGTGTTGACGTAACAGAGCTGTTTTCAGCTTCCTGTGTTGTAACCAAGTGGTTAGCTCTGGTACTGAACAGGCCATGGAATTAGTCAGGCCAAAATGTTGAGGGTGACCATACAGACTTCAAAGGGGGAGCAACCACATGTTGACTGTTGAGGGTGACCAGCAACAGAGAGCCAAGAATACCATTTGTGTGCACAAAGCATGGCAAATAACCTTCCAAGTATTGATTCATCCTTTTTGGTTTGCCTGTCGGTTAAACAGTTCCTTCCATAAAGTGCTAGTGAAGATACAGTCCCTGTCAGAGATTACGTACGGGGGCTGACCGTGTAACATGTAAATGTGGTCCATGTAAGCCTTTGCCACTTGGCACACAATGAAAGGGTGTGTTAATCCCACAAAGTGAGCAATTAGTTTGTCCATAACAACCAGAAATCCAGAATGCAGTTATAGTTTGAGGAGTGAGGCACTCCTTCGATGAAATCGGGACTCACAATTTGCCATGATTGCTTTGGGACTGGCAGGGACTGAAGCAGCCCAGGATTTTGACTTCAGTTTAAAAATGTTAGGTGAACTACTCAAATTCGATTCATAAACATAAATAGAAGTGAAGAGAAAAAAAAAGTAAACAGATATAGTAACAATACTAGATAGAGAGTCAAAATTGCCAAAAAAAAATGTATCAAAAGGACTTGTTAACGATCAAAACAAATATGAGCTCCATGATATGTTCATCTGTGGTTTGCTGTAATACTGTTACAGTACTTTTTGAAAAACAATGCTGTTACATTACTGCTTGCAGATGGCCCTGTTCGCTTGTCTTATAAGCCGTACTTTTTCAGCGAAGGAACATTATTTTTCTCTCACAACAAATCAGTGAACAATACTTTTCAGCTTGTCTTTTCAGCTCTGAATAAGGATATAATCAATGCTTGAATGCTGATACAAATAACTAAATAAGCACCACTAAACCTTTGGTCTGACTCGGCAAAACAAGCAGCTTTGGGCTTTTGATCCATGTTTGCATCTGGTTTCCTACAAACGCTAATCTACATAACAATTTTTAAAGATTTTGTCAGTATGCTGACTAAAACTGATCTCGTTTATGGAAGTATTCTATATTCAGCACTTAAAAAGTGCCTTAGGGAAATCCTAGAAAAAATATCATAATAATTTTTCCTATAAAGAAAAATGCATGTACTTGAGGAAATTGTTGCTCGCACTTCAGGCATTTTATTTTGTGGATAATAATGGTTCGACTCTAACTATTACTTTTTACGGGATCCTAGAAAGCTCTTGAATTCTTGTTAGAAATAACTGCATATCTAAAATCATAGTAGCATAATACATGCTTAAGACATATGTAGTGGCCTGCAACCTATAAAATTTGTAGTGCAGCACAATTTGATTCAAACATGTGCAAATTCTAAGTGAAGGAAACGTACTAACCATAGTGACAAAACCTTCCTTCTGATTTTACATAAATCTCTCTGTAGCATATTGCGCCCAGTATTCCCACCCAAATTGTCTGGTACGATACCTCTGAGGACAATTAATGTTTTCTACTATGTACCTGCAGTAACATGATTATTTCTACTAAGAATTTTTCGTCTGGCAAAAAAAATATATTCCTGAGTTTATGATCCAATTCGAATGTAAATATGGTAGAGGCTGGAACTTGGTTCCCTTATCTAAAAAAAATCGAATATAAATAGAAATCTTTCATATATCAAAATAACTATCAAAACTCTCAAGACCAAAACAGAATAAATTGAGACCTATCTTCCAAATGCTCCACAACCAGCATGCATGGCAACCTTCATTTTTTCATATATGAATGATGAAGGTTGAGATGAAAGAGTGCTTACATAAGTTTCTCAAGGTTTTACAAATAGTCCAACACTTCCATCTCATCGTATAATTCTCTCCGCTTCTTCAAAACCCTTGGTCTGTCATTGACTATTTCTAGGACCTATATTACAAAAGTCATACATCAGCGACCAAAATAGTGCTTTTTTTCTGAAATCTGAGCCATCACAGAATAAGGGGAAAAAACATCTGTATGAGCATCCACATATTGACAATCATAAAGGGTGGAATTTTATAGATGGAAAAAGAGCAAGTCATTTACTTAAAAAAAGGTTTCACTACCAGAAATGATGTCATTATTTGGACACACAGGTTACAAAAGATAAAGTTAGTATTAATGCGATGCAGAGGATCACCAAATACAGCTCTTGAATAGGTTAGCGACATGTTTCAGTGTCAAACAGCAACAAATAGAATCTTTTGACTTGTTTCAAAAAAAAAATAGAATCTTTTGACAAGAATCAGCAGTTCAGCAGTCCTTTCAAATTTTCATTGTCATAAGGAATCTTATTTTTCTAAGAGATTTCAATCTCAGAGAGAAGACTGCACCTCTGGCCTTGAGTAAAGAATACCAGAGGACATGCCCACGTCAACACACCAGACTTTGCCATCACATTTACTGATAACAAAATAGTAGTCAGCGATTAAGTTATCCATCAGTTTAATTGGTATCTCATAAATCTCTTTTAAGATTCTTATTAAATCAAATCACCGATTGAGATTAAGAGAAACAGATACCAGTTCACTCCATGCATCTGGGGTGTGTGCCCTACTACCATCCCTTTGGCTCCTACAGCTTCTAGCGTTTGTTCAGCAACAATAGAAGATAGCTGAAACCAACATAACATTTGTCGAAAAATTTGTGAAGTTCAGAAGAATTTTTCAGTTCTTTGTCGTATACTTAACGGCTTAGATTTTTTTTTTCTTACCATCAAAGAACGACGTGTTCTTTCGGCAGGATCTTGTGAGTACAATCGGCTCCATACCACGCTGTCATAACCTCTAGTAGCTATGAAGGGGATGTCTGTCTCATCATCTCTGTCTTCACCTGAACATTTCATCCATATTGATACTTCCCTGTTCATACGCTCAATCCCGTATTCAACTGCAAATAGGAAGAGAGTGAATTGAGATAGCCATGTTCACTTGTCTTATAATCCGTACTTTTCAGTTTGTTTTTTCAGCCGGAACAGTGTTTTTCTCACAACAAATCAACAGACAGTACTTTCAGCCATGGCTTTTCAGCGAAGCGAACGGGCTTAGGTTCACATGATGCAATATGTATTATCAAAAAAGAGCATATGTGATTAAATTGAAATTTTGTTATATCACAAGATTCCTGCTTGATAATGCTAGGCTCAAGCAAGAGCCTCTTCTGCATTGGGTTTATGCAGTGATCCTGTCACGCAGGTTCTGACCCTGAACCCGAATTGTGTTTTAGACTAAGATTATGTATGCAAACTGCAAAGGGTAGCAAAGATGCAAAGGGAGGTAAAGGGGCTCACCATGGTGAGGAAGAAGGCCACCGTGACAAAATACCCAGTCATTGATTTTGAGGACAACAGGATGCCGTGCCAATTCACAAGCTAGCAGACCACCTCGCTTGAGAAGAGATGATCTTGCAGCAAAGCCTTTCTGCTTCTGTCACAATATTGGAAGGCCAACAATTCAGAAGCAGAAGAAGAATATATATAGCCTCATCAGTCATCAGTGCATTTTTTTCAAATCGGTTCTGCTAATGACTTACTAGATGTAAATTATTTATTTCACTGTTCATCTGGAGTTGGTTTATTTATTGTCTACCAAGTGACCACCACAAGATTCTTGTTTACCTTGACAAAGTCCCAAGGACGCCAGTCGCCATTAGGCAGAGCTCCATATTCTTTCTTCCGTCTTTCACAGACATTAATCCAGTTGAGAAATGCGTTATCCCAGTTGCCATCACATTCATCCAAGTAGTCAAGGAAGCGCACGCACTCATCAAAGCCTCCCGGATCACAGTACCGGAAATCGCCTTCCACATTCATGGTTTCATGGTTTCCGTTAACCTGTTGAAAAATCAGGGTCCATGCATATCATTCAGAGCTAGTGGCATACAAGGAGTAGCAGAGTGGTAGACGTAGGCAGACCTGAAATACAGCACCACCTTGAGATTTGGCTTGCATGTTGAGTGAGCTCAACAGGGAGAGTATGGCAATTTCATCTTCACCACGATCAAGGATGTCACCAACTTGAACAAGCACCTATAATGACACAAGCATATCATTTATTATACATCTATTTTCTGAATTTCAGTGGGGAGGCAGGGTATAAAAGGTGTGCAAACTGCAGAGGCTAATGTGATTGCGAATTTGTGATGTAGCAGCAAACTTGAGAAATAAGTACAGTGTCAGTATAACGGACCACCAATATTATTTATGTACTGAAACGTGCAATGCTAAAGATCTGAACGAGATATACGGAGGGCAGGAGGGGATTTACCGTGCGCCCGCCTGTCCACAGATGGCCCTCCGATTCCGCGCTCAGGACGCCGGCCAGCACCAGCGCGGCTCTCGTCTGGGAGAGATCCCCGTGGACATCGCCAACTGCGCCCGAGGTTGAGACGTTTGATGCACGAACGTGCAGTACTGTGCCGTACGTACTGAATGAATAAATGAAGGGGCTAGCTAGACGACTGACATACGTACTGGCGACAATGCGGCGGCCGGGCGCGGAGACGACGGTGGGCGGGTCCCCGTCGACGGTGACCGGGCGCGCGGGTCCTCCTACCCCAGCGTCGTTGGCGACGGCGCGGCAGGAGGAAGGGGAGAAGGCGAACCTGCCGCTGCTGGTCCTAGGATAAGGCGGAGCCACGAAACCCAGCCTGAGCGCAAGAACGGCCATAGCAAGGTAGCTAGCAACCCGTTTCTTGACAAGGGCTACCTGAGCTATGAAGAGAGGAGGAGCGAAGGCGGCAAGCTGATGCTTCCTGCTCTTCGCTGTAAAATTGAGCGGCTAGGAAGTACAGACGTGTAACTGGGCAAGGAAGTTCTTGGTGAGGGAGGCGCGGGCGCCGGCGAGGTGACCTGTGAGCCAGTCGTTTGCAGATTGAGTTCTCAGTCTGCTCGGTGCTCGCTCGCAGGTCGCAGCGAAGAAGAGATGGGCTCCCCGTGCGGATGGGCTCCCCGGCTCAAAGTTGAAAGCCCAGCCCAGCTCGCAGTGGCGGAGGCCATCTCCAGGCAGTGGCGTATTGCGTTGATCACCGTTACGCCAGCAGCAAATCCAGAATCAATCCTGTCTTCTGTTGACTTTTGTCCTCCCTCCCACTGCTTTTTCCCACATAAAGGAGAACCAAACGACCAATCCCTCAGTCATTTCAATGGATCAAGATTCTAATGTCACCCGCTACCATTCCAGGGATTGATGAGTACATATGGCACGTTCTCAACTTCTCTAGTATAATTCCATTCACGATAATGATGATTACATCCCAAGAAAAAGTTTCTGAATATTCTATCATGCATTATATATGGCCGCCACTAAAGTGAACGACACAATGCATATATTTACTATCTACGACAGGAAATAATTTGTAACAAGTCAAACGCTGCAAGTTTTAACCAAAAATTAGGCAAACCTCACGCGCACAATGCTTAGCCTAGCTATATAAATTTGCGTCGGTATATACATATATTCAACAAATGATTATTCAGATATACTAGTAAAAGACATTTAAGTCATTAGTAATTGTTTTTTTATTATTTACACAAAAACTTAGAAGATTTGTAGAGAACACTAGATCCTTTTTGTTTTGAAGTGTCATGCCAAATAGAGTGGCGTGACTCGACCACCACCTCAGTGACATACGTGGAAGGTGTTCGTGCCAACATTGACCGCATTCCTTTTTAGATGGATGAATTACGTTGAAACAATGTTCCTAAAGAGTCACACACAGTGCCATGTAAAGGATTTGTAGAGACGATTGACTCAACCGCCTCTGTCTATCCGTCTCTATAAATCAGAAGCAGCTATCTAGCTGCAACTAGACATTAATTTATAGTGTTGGTTCGAAATAGGAGCATCTCTACGAATCAATTTCGAGCCGCCACTAAAAAACATTTTCTAGAAATCACAAATCTAGTCCAAAAAGTAAAATATTTTTTTAATTAGGAAAAGCCTCTACCAAGGAGGTCCTATCATTGCTAGTTGCAAGTCACAAGTCATGCAAATATTCGCGTGACATACGCACGTTTGCGGCTGGCGGGATTCAAACCAATGAAATACACATGTTTATTAACATTGAAAAATACTCTCGACTCCACAACAAATAAAGAGGTACTTACTCAAGTTGTATCTAAAATTAGTCTTTAGAACATGATGGGCCTTGTTTAGATGCCTTCAAAATTCTAATTTTTTACTTTTCGTCCCATCATATCGAATCTTTAGACACATACATAGAGCATTAAATATAGATAAAAAAATAACTAATTGCACAGTTTGGTTGTAAAATCACGAGACGAATCTTTTGAGCTAAATTAGTTCATGATTGGACACTAATTACCAAATACAAACGAAAGTACTACAGTAGCCAAATTCTAAAAATTTTTGCATCTAAACAAGGCCATCGTCGATCCATAAAATACTCGTGACTGCTAGAGAAGAGATTTGCCAAGCTGTTCCCGTATCTTAACTATAGGCTGTTAGCCTTTGGAGAGTTCACTTTATGTGTATGCATGCTATCTTCACTACCGCGTCAATCTGTCATCAACTGGGGCGATAGATCTAGTGCATGAGGTACGTGCCCGCACCATGCAGGCCGGGCACAAGGGCACAAGGCAAAGGTGCGCCACGAGACCAAAAACAATTGTGCCACTTCGCCCGCCGCGATCACTTTCACTTGTGAGAAAAAGAAGATTCCGTCGTGAGTGGCAGCAACCCAAAGCGGCAATGGAGATTGGAGAGCCCCCCGCGATCACCGCGCGTCCCACCACAAAGCGGGGATCGCGCCGGCGCGGAGACACGCACCATTCCGCCGCGCCGGCTCACGACGAATCACTCCATCAATCAATCCGAGAACGAAGGCATCCCATGCTGGCATCCCGTGCTCGCTCTTTTTCATTCAGTTCAACGGGTTATTATTATATCATAATCATATATCATGGATTCATCATTCATGGGTGTAGGATCCGCAGAAATCGTCGTCTTCTTTTTTTACCGGAGAGAAAGGGAGAGGAACGCCATGCTCATCGACACTGTTCTACGCATTGTTACAACCCACCATGCATGTCAACGTTATCTCCGCGTCAGAAAAGGCAAACCACTCACCGATACATAGCGCGTTCGAGTGAATGTGTCGCCGTCCCGCACCACGCAATACCAATAGTTTTCCTTCGTTATGGCCATCCTTGCCTGTCCTCAGGGATTTATTTAGAGTTTAGGATTATATCCATCGGGAACATACTTAAATTGTTTATCGGACCTCATATGTGCTAGTGTGCGGACGCTCGCGCTTCACTCTATTTCCCGCGCGTGCACCTGTACTCCACGCCCCGCCAACACGCCTCTGCCTGCGCCTGTGTTTCGCGCACCCACGTGGGGCCTATGCCACGCGGACGTCGCCCACACCACCAGACTGCGTGGAGGGACCGCTCGTGCCCCCTCCCGTTTTCCACGCGCATTCTATTTACAACACCCGATCTACTTTTGAAACATCCAAATACGGCGCTTGTAACATATGTCTAAAGACAGATAAAACGCACTGAAACATGCTTCTGAAACACTTATAAAAACACTTAAAAATCATTGCAAACATAAGCAACATCCAGAAATACTTGCAACATATGTGTGAAATCTATGCAAAATCCAGATAAACATGCTTACAATATATGTCCAAAAACACAGATGAAACATTAGGAACAAATGCTTGCAACATATGTGTATAACCATTGGAACATATGCACCATCTTGATCTCCTTTTGCAACATCCATCTGAAACACTTGCAACATCCATCCGAAACACTTTGCAACATACCTCTGAAACATCTGAAACACTTGAAACATACGCTTGCAACATGCATTTTTCACCCTTTTTCCGTGCGACGCAGAGCAGAGCAAGAATGGCCGGTTCTGGCCAGTCGGTAGAGGATGGTGGCGCGGCCTGGCAGCGGCCAGCTGCACTTGCGCCTGGCCTGAGCCCGGCTAGTGACGGCCCTTTCTCCTAGCTACCTAGCCACAAGCGGTGTCTGGGCGCTTGCAAGACTGCTGCTGGGTTGGCCCCAGCCAGCCAACGCCATCGGCGAGCGCCCAGACCCAGACGGCGGTGAGGAGGCTCATCGGCTCGGTGGAAGCGACCGCGGCCAGCGGGCGGCGCGGGGAGGCGGCCACTGTGGGTGGGCAGCGCGGTGCGGTGGTGGAGAACGCGGTGAAGCCGCGACACGAAGCGAAGCGAGTGGGGTTGGGGATTTCTATCTTTTTTGAGAGAAGGTGGGGATTTCTACCCGGTGATGAGATGGAGCACGCGCGTAGAGGGGCTGCCTGTTGGGCCCGATTACTGCACAGGCCCGTGAACAAGGCGTTCAGATAGACGCTCTTCCCATAGCATTAGCAATTGTTTATATATCAGGGTTGTTAAAGCCCACTCTATCCTGCTCACACGGGAGCATTCAAGCATTTGTGGCTTATTCATGCGTCAACACATGTCTATGTATGTTTTGCAAAATTTTTCCAAAAAACCCTTTAACTTTTATAAAATCAACCCGCCATCTACCTTGTCCATAAACAGTAATCGCACTTTGAAATTTTATGAATAGAACCCTCATGTTAATTTTATTTTAACATGAAGAAGGCAAGATTTGGTTGCCTAACTATTTTGCAGAAATCCCCTTGAAATTTTGCGAAGCCCCCCTCAGAGGCGCACCCTAAGTCCCCAACCCTAGCGCAACGGTCCATCTCATCTCTGCCTCTCTCCTCTTTCTCTCTCCCCGCCGCCACTAAGAGAACTAGGACGAAGCGACAATTCATAAACTTAGTGGCAATTATAAGCAGGAGGCAACAATTGCAATGGGAGACTGTGCCTGTATTGTGGAAGTTGTTTCATCAGGACCCTCCTTGGTAGGAGAAGTTGAAAATAGCTTTTTTGTGATGCTAGGCAAAAGCGCTACCAAATAGAAACTAAATTAGTGTTGTGCATAGAAGCATGGCAAAAAAAAAGGCGGTAAAAAAACTTATCATTTGGCTTTTAATTCCAGCTTATTTTGATCCTAAACAATTTATAACTTGTACCAACCATGGCTATTGTTTTGTATATCATTATCGAGCTTTTTGTCGGTCTTGGTCGAAAACATTTAAATTTAAATTTACAAAAATCTATTGGAATTTTGTCAATAAAGAAGCTTTTTGTAATATATATACTAAATTTTAAGTATTTTAAATCTTAACAATACTTGATATGATTATACATATCTAAATAGTGAGTGAAAGTCATGGAACACTTTAAAAATGAGGATTTCTCCAATTAAAAAAAAAGGTACATTTCAAACTATAAAACTTGGAATTTCGGTGTTCGCTTTCTTTACGGGTCCCGACAAAAACATCAAAATCTGAACTCGGACGGAACTCTGGCGATTTTTTTTAAGTCCGGCCATATTTTGGACTGCGTGACTGCAGTGAGTAGTTTTTTTTTAAGAAAACAGCAGCAGTGAGTAGGTTTTTTTAAAAAGAAAAATGCAGCCGTGAGTTCTGCTCGTTTCGCTTGCGCGCCTGCGCCTGTTTGGATGCAGCTGGCGCCCTGTTCGCTTGCTTTATAATTTATATTTTTTTAACTTATTTTTTTTAGTTAAAATAATGTTTTTCTCTTATAACAAATCAACAAATAATACTTTCCGCCATGATTTTAGCGAAACGAACGGACCAGTTGGTGTCACATCAGATGTTATGTTAGGTGTTTGGATACTAATAAAAAATAAATTACAGATTATATCAGTAAACCGTGAGATGAATTTATTAAGACTAATCAATTTGTCGTTAGCATATGTTTATTGTAGTTTTATTATAGCAACACATTGTCAAATCATGAACTAATTAGTCTTAAAAGGTTTCTCGCAAATTAGCCATAATTTATATATTTAATTTTGTAAATAATTTATATTTAATACTATATATATTTGATGTGATGGGACCAAAGTTCAGGCCTTGTTTAGATTTCAGAATTTACCCCAAATTTCACTATACAAAAAGAAGATTCCCCGTCACATCAAAATGTCGGCACATATATGGAGTACTAAATGTAGATGAAATCAAAAACTAATTGCACAGTTTTGTTGTACTTTGCGAGACGAACATTTTAAGCCTAATTAATCAAAATTTGGACAATTATTACCACTAAAAAAACAAAAATGCTACAGTGCTCGGGGTGACACTGTGCAAATTCGGCCACCCCGAGTTGGGTTAGATACCCAAATTCCACTATGCAAAAAGAAGATTCCTCATCACATCAAAATGTCGGCACATGTATGGAGTACTAAATGTAGATGAAATCAAAAACTAATTGCACAATTTTGTTGTACTTTGCGAGACGAATATTTTAAACCTAATTAATCAATATTTGAACAATTATTACTAAATAAAAACAAAATTGCTACAATGTGTATGCAAAATTTGGTTCCCAAATTTAATTTAGTACTCCCTCCGTCCGGTTGATTGTGCAATTAGGCCAGTCTCAGTGGAGAGTTTCATTTTGTTGTTTCCAAGACTGCCATGTCATATAGAATGAAATGAAACTCGGATGAAACACCCACTCTCAATGGAAAGTTTCATTCCATAATTTCATAGACATTTAATTCTATGACTCATAGAGAGTTGGTAACTGTGCCAAGAGAGTTTCATCCCCATGAAACCCAATTCTTCTCTCTCTTCATTAAAACGTTGACATGTCATCAAAAATGCATATGTGGCAGGCTATTAAATGTAAATGAAACTCTAGTGAAACTCCCACTGAGACTGGCCTTATGGGAAACATGCCGTTCAAACTGTGACAACTTTAACCAAATTTATAGCAAAAAGTATTAACATTTATGTCTCGAAATAAATTTATTATGAAAATATATCTCATAACCAATCTAACGGTACTTATTTTGTCTCATAAGAGTTAGTATTTTTTTATATAATTTTAATCAAAATTTGTAATAGCTAACTTCTCGAGATACGAGAATTGCATATTTATTGGGACGGAGGAAGTATCTAAACAAGCCTCGGACTCGAACCAAACGCCCCAGCCAGTCAACCACTTCGAGCTCGCGCGTCCCGAGAGGAAGAGAGGAGCGAGCAAAGCAGAGCAGCTGTGCGTGCGAGGCGACGCGAGACGACAGACGAGACGACGACATGCGTCCAGCACGGCATATTGGTTGGCAATGGCGTGCGCGTGCGCCGATGCAAAATTCAAAAATCTCCGACTGCACCCCGTCCGTCCTTGCTCTGCATGAGCATGCCCCTGCGGCCCGCAGTGATTTGTCGGCTCACTGTCACTGAGGCGGCCAGGTGACGTTTCGTGGGGCCATCTTGACAGTGACTTTGCAGCATGTACTGTTGGTATGCTGTTCACTGCTCACGGCTTAGGCCTTCGTTTAGATTTCAAACTTTAGAGGCAAAGTTTGTATAGTAAGTATCTCGTTATACTGTAGCAATTTTATTTTTATTTGGTAATAATTGTCCAAATATTGATTAATTAGGTTTAAAATATTCATCTCGCAAAGTACAACAAAATTGTGCAATTAGTTTTCGATTTCATCTACATTTAGTACTCCATATATGTGCCGACATTTTGATGTGATAGGAAATCTTCTTTTTGCATAATGGAATTTGGAGGTGAATTTATGTATCTAAGAGCCTGTTTAGTTCCTCCCCCAACCCAAAAAAGTTTGCGCAGTACCTGTCACATCGAATCTTTAAACGCATGCATGGAACATTAAATGTAGGTAAAAAAATAACTAATTGCACAGTTTGTCTGTAAATGTCGAAACGAATCTTTTGAGCCTAGTTAGTCCATAATTGGATAAATTTTGTCAAATAAAACGAAAAGTGCTACAGTAGTTGAACCCAAACTTTTTCACCAACTAAATAACCCCTAGATTACAAAACTGACAATCTCACAGCAGCGCTGGTGGACTGGTGGTGGCGGACCACGAACCACGGGAAACCGTGCAAGTGCTCGGCGACGGAACTGGCGTCCAACAGCTTCTCTCTCCTCGTTCCTCCACGTAGAAATTTGCTGACATGGCTCGGTCGGGTATAAGAGCAACTATAATGTTGGAAAAAAGCAGTCCATAGATTTCCTATCAGGTGACTGATACATTGCAGCTGTAGTCTATAGGGAAGAAATAGTAAAAGCTACCCATAACACTGTAGACAGCCCATAAACAAATAAAAAATGGTATTTGTATTGTACATCTGACGCAAAATAAGGAGCCGTTGGTTCCAGAAGCTAGCCGTTGGCCGTTGGCCTCCTCTTCTACGTCCCAGCTCTCAGCCTATTCGTTTCGCTGGTTTATTGTTGCTGAAAGTACTGTTTGCTGGTTTGTTGTGAGAGAAAAATACTGTTGGATGGCTGCTGATTCCGCTGAATAGCTCAAACGAACAGGGTGTCTGCCTCTACAAAACTGAAGGAAACTGAAGGCGTTGGCCACCTCTTTCACTTGGCTACTTGCTGCCTTTTCAAAAACTTGCTAGCGTTGGCCTCCTCTTCACTCTAGAACACAACTCCTTGCAATGGAACCTAACCCCAGAAACTACACAAACCTCTTGATTCAGGGTTCTCCATCCCAATACTCATCAGAGGGTACTGGCTAGTTCTCACCTCCTACACCTCAATCTCAGTTTCCCACAGCAACATCCAATTTTCTATAGAATTTCAATCCTTTTGGTCCTCCAGGAATCGTCCCACCATATGGTCATTCTCCTCCCAGCTTTCCAGGTGTTCAGCAGCAGGGGAGTTGGCTTCAAGCTCCTCCACCAAGCTTTCAAGGATTTCATCTCCATGAAAGTGTTGGTCCTTTGGGTGCAACTGCAGCTAGGCCACCATCAGTGCTGCAATTCGCACATCTTGGTGGAGCTGTAGGCAACACTTCTTCCCATGGATCCGAGTCAAGTTCTCGATGCTCTGCACAACAAGAGAAGCAATCAGTCAACATTGAAGAGTTAGGTGATAGCAGTGAAGAAGAGGAACCATAGAGGCGTCAACGCATCAATTGGAGTGAAGAAGAAAATGATAGGCTATTCAGTGCATAGACAAAACACTCCACTGATCCCGTAATTGGCAATGACAGGAAATTTGAGTACTACTGGAAAGCTGGAGCTGCTGAGTTCAACGACGTGCCAAAAAATAGCCACAAGAGGTCAATCAAACAATTGAAGACACATTGGGGTGATGTCAAGAGGGATATCACAAAGTTCAGTGGATGTTATGCTAGAGCTATGAATGCACGCAGCAGTGGGCAATCTGATGACATGGTGAAGAAAACAGCCCATGAGTTTTTCAGGGGAGCCAACAAGGGTAGGTGTTTCATATATGAGTACCTATGGGATGTGACCAAGGAGATGCCTAAATGGCGCAGAATCATCCAAGAGGAGAGCACACAAAAAAGGACCAAGCTATCTAACTCAGGAGTATACACTTCTTCGTCCAATCAAGACACAGAGGGGGAAACCATGAGTAGAGAGGTACGTCCTGAGGGGCAGAAGAAAGCGAAGGCAAGGCTGAAAGGGACAGGAAAATCTGCTGCGCCATCTCCTTCGAGCAGCCAACCAAGTCAAAATATGGTTATGTATCATGAAGCTATGTCAATGAAAGCAAAATCAGCAAGGGCTAAAAAGTTTAACACCTATTTGAAACTGCTGGAAATAGATACCTCAAACTTCAGTGAAAAAGAAAAAATAGGCATGAGAGCATACTGGATCAGATTGCAAAAGACTTGGCTGAGGAGTAGAAAAGCAGTAAGAGATGCATGTATCCCTAATATTTAGTGTAGTTGTTGTTTTCAAGTTTGGTCAGTGTATCTGTAAGCCTACATATGCAAGTTAATTAGATTATGTAATAGGTTGCATGGTTATACCCCTAATATTATTGTAATTGTTAGTACTGGTAGTGTATTTGTAAGCTATTGATGGTTGTACCCCATTATTAATCAAACCAGCAGATGGATGTTGACAAAAAAAAATTGATGTTGTGGTTAAATGTAGTCGTTAAGAACAGATAGACATGAATATAGCTGTTGAGAACAAAACAAACAAGAATATAGTTGTTGAGAAAAGGCAAACAAGAATATAGCTATTGAGAAAAGACAAAGAACAATATAGTTGTTGACAAAAAGACAAACAAAAGCAGCAGATGGCTGTTGCATACAAGTGCATATCAGCTACAAATACTGCACTCCCTCAGTCAATAGACACCAGTCCATAGCCACTCCCTGATTCGCAACATTGCACTCCCTCATTCACTAGACACCAGTCCACAGCCACTCCCTCATTCAATAGACATCAGTCCATAGCCAATACAAATAATGTCAACTGACTCAAGTGATTCTATTGAGTCTGAGGTTGAAGCACAGATTGAGGCTGAGCTTGAGCAGGAGATTGAAGCAGAATCAGCTAGGTCCTCTATTCGACGTGGGGGTTATACAAGGAGGTACATCAATAGAGATCATGAAGGTGATCACAACAGACTAGTTGCTAAGTATTTTTCAGATACTCCCTTGTACAGTAGAAGATTTCGCATGAGGAAGCATTTATTTTTGTGGATAGTTGAAGCTCTAGGTGTTTGGTCTCCGTATTTTCGTCTGCGTCGGGATGCATTTAGCAAAGTTGGTCTATCACCGTTACAGAAATGTACTGCTGCCATTAGAATGTTGGTGTATGATTCACCAGCAGATCTCATGGATGAAACTTTCGGGGTTGCTGAGAGTACAGCGATGGAGTGTTTGATTCATTTTGTTCATGGTATTAGAAGCCTATTCGGTGTACAATATCTACGCAAGCCTACTAGTGAAGACATCCAACGCTTGCTGCAAGTAGCTTCCAGCACTCGCGCGAACGGACAAGGGAAGTTGATGATCGAGATTTTTTTTATTCCACCATGAGACCAACTGCTACGGACCAGTTGGGCTGATACACTGTGGCGCACAACTTAGCTACTGCTACCTGCTGTGGGCTCCACTCATATGGACCGGTTCAGCTGAATACATTGCGGTTGCTCTAAGACAAACTGAGGCGTATTATTATACCTGCTCTCACATAGATGAAATATCAGTACTGCTCTGGTAATTTTCCATACCTGCTCTCACATAGATGAAATATCAGTACTGCTCTGGTAATTTTCCATTTACTGGTAGATCCCATGGACACCGTGCTAGCCAACTGTTCGTTGCAGCACGCGCGCCGTGCGACACTTGCATTGCACACACTTGTGTTAAGACTGAGATCCATCATCCGTCCCGTGGGCCGTGCTCCAGCCTACAGTATGACGTACAGTACGATGAACACAACGGTAAAAAATTTGCCTTCTTTTGTCATCCCTAGGCCGTTTGGCCTCTGATACTCCTATAAAAAGGCTCTGATATGCCATGCCACGGCGGTGGCTTGGGAGTTGGAGCGTGGAACTCAGGAACGGGTGCATGGAGCTTCTGAACTCCCATAGAAAATTGACTTGCAATTAGTTCTTGCCCCCCTCTCTCTCCCCCCTGCGATTTGGACGCAATATATCACAAAAGTAGTTCAAATACTATTTTAGAGTGCAGGCAAAAGGCAAGCACCGCATGACCATGTGCCGGCCACCATCCGAGGCTCCGCGCAGAGGTAGGCGACCGCCCGACCTTCGTCTTCGATACTCCGAGCCTTCGGATCCGCCATTGATGCAAGGAGGAAGGAGGCACCATTGAAGCACCTTCACGGGCCCCGTCTGCTCCTGATCCACCGCGCCAGGGGTGGGGGAGGGGGCTCGCCGCTGGTCGTGCCGCTGTGGACCTGTGGTGTGGGGGTCGCGCCGCCGCCAGGGGCCGTCGTGCGTGCGAGCATGGCCAAACCGTGGGTGGGGGGAACCGGCACTGCGGTCGGGCATGGAGGGGATGGGCCACCGCCGCCGCCGCCGGGTTGGAGAGGCTCCGCCTCCCCTGCGTGACCCCGCTGGTGGGGGATGGGGAAGGTCGTGGGCTACCACCGGTTGCAAGGTTGTGGGAGCGCTACTGGCTTTGAATTATCTGAACGGCATATATCCACATAAAAATCGGACGACACGGGACCATAAATCCAATTGGGTCTACTCGTTTGTTGACCCGCTAAGAGCGAGCGTCGCTCGTTAGAGGCGTGATTAGTAACGTACATGTGGTTTGGAGGAGGAAGTAGCTACTCCTAGGGAGCGGAAATTTTTTTCCCTATATATAAATAATAAAGAGTTAAATTCATGAGCGGCCTTTGGACTTGTCAAGGGTACCACTTAGGTCCACGAACTTGGAAATTGCATTTCTAGATCATAAACTTTTTAAACGGAGCATCGTAGGTCCACAGCAGCCACGCGAGCATTTTATCTGACATGGCATTGCCACCATGGCAGTGCATAGAGCCCCTTGAAACCCTAATACACAGTGACCACAAGCGCGACTGCATGCACCATCCTCGCGAGCACTCAGCACTAGCCTCACGGGCACGTACGCGGCGGCCTCCATGTGACGGAGCAGCGTCACCTCCCCTCCTTTGTCGTGGCATTCAGCGGGGGTGACCTCTGACCAGAGCACGGCAGCCATCACCCTGCCAGTGCCGGTGCTGGCGCCACCACGGTCGATGTGACCCCGATGTCTTCCCATTTCCTTCCTATATCCTATGTTTTCTCCTCAGTCTGGAGCCTAGGTATCTGTCCATTTGTCTCGTTGTAGCCCAGGCAAAGCAAGCACTCCCTGAAGCAATTCCACAAGAAACCATGGTCATAGGCACCTCACGGCGTCTAGCGACGTGTACAGCTATGGTGTCATCCTATTGGAGCTGCTCACGGGGAGCAGGCTGTGGCAGAACCGTCTAAGCTAATGCCCTTCCAAGAGTACTTGTCTTTCATTAGACACTAAGTACCCAAAGAAACGCACTAAATTATGCAGTTCTGTCGAGTACACCCCATAGGAGAACTCAAAAATCCACATTTTTACATCAGAATCATAAATGAGAGGATAAAGTTTACAACATCCTTGTCATTTCTTACATCACTTTTAGTATAATATCAGAGTAATTCATCATTTGATAGCAGAATATAAAATGTTATCAGAGTTTTAGCGGAGATAAAAATCATTTGACGACAAGTTAAACATTAACATGAAGGACATTTGGATGCATGAACTGATAATGGCTATAAGTCTCTAATTGTAAAACATTTCTGGTGGAAGTTTTAAATCTCTAAGTCCGTAACATAAAGGAAATCTTCGTTGAGCTCACTAGAAGGTTTCCACACACAAAGTCAGCCTTATCCACACCTGTCACCTGCAACAGGGTAGAACAAACCCTAAGTAATCAATTGTACTCCACAAGACCTACCCGTTATGAGGAAATAAAAGACTCCAAGGATATGCAAGGCTATTTGGCTTGTTAGTTTATTGCATCTGTAGGAAACATTATTAATTGTGCATCCTTATATTCAGTTTTATTAGCAGTCATCCTTAGTTCTTTAACTAACTATTCTATGTAAGCACATATTCTATTTTTCAACAAAGGTTAAGCAATCATAACTATTTTTACCATCTTCCATGTTCCAGTTCTTACTACGGTGCTAGACCATAGCCAAGTCCTACCGTCATGTACAAACGGCAATTCGTGAATCAATGTAGCCCAGTTGGGTACCCCAAAAACACACGCCTCGCTTGTACCTCAGGCACAAGTAAGGCCAACCCGTTCCACTCCTATCAAGGGGTCCAGGTCTTCGTCCAAACTAGGACTCCAAGCCCTCAACATTGCAGACCCGGTCTCAGTATGGTGCTTAAACCTCCTACCCAATAATCCACCCATAACAGTCGGTCCGGAAAGAGCCGAAACCCATGATAAGAGAGTAACAAGCCTTCCCGCTCTCATAAGCAAGTATGTGCTCGGGACAATAAGTCAGTGACCTGACTAGTGTCCAAAGCAACGGACGGTCCTCAACGACACCGGCAGGACACATGCAATCTGAGCCTCACTCAATTGACAATCAACCCAAATCCAATCCAAACACAATCCCGCCCGGTCTCCAATTATTAACCATGTATATTTATATTCCATGTGATAGCAACCTATTAATAGTAACAATAATTATATCCTATCTCTCACGAGTGACAGGTAATCACTCGACTTCTACTGAATTCCTATATCATAGCAAGCTATACGATCCTGTCAGCCTAGTAAAACTCATAGAATATATATATATATATATATATATATATATATATATATATATATATATATAACACAAGTGGTTTTCATTCAACTCCTTGAAACTTAATGCACAAGTATAAAATAAAAGTGCAGAATAATAGGGGTTATGCATTGGAGCTTGCCTGGGTATGATTTAACCAAAGTTAGCATTCCATCATGGTGACACGATCATCAAGGCACAATCTTTTCTGCTACCTCCGGATGACTCTACGATCCATCATCGCTCCTATTATGACATTTGTGGATGTAACGCAGAGACGTAAATAATCAATGACAAGCGCAATATTTAGAATACGATTACGCCTCTCAAGCTAACGAGCTAGCTCTACGGCTAACGCACTAAGCTATGTATCCACGTGGTCTAATACGATGTTATCTCCCAACAAGTATTTTAGTTATACAAACCTATTGCTTTATTCATTATTGATTAAACACATACATTCGAATTAGGGTTCATTAGCTACCGTATCAAATTAATTATTATGGAGCCACAAAAATTACAATGAGCAGATATTAATGTTAGAAATTTTTTGTAAAACTTTTAGAGTCAACACTATCACCATTTTCTCACAAAAATTCCCACAAGTTCACATTTTAACAATATTAAACACTTTAAAATAATTAGGACAACTTGGAAACATTTTAAAACTAGATGAACCAATTACACATTTAGATATATCATGATTTTAGAAACCTAACAAAATTGGTTTCACAATTTTTGGACTTCTACACGATTTTATTTTGAATTTACAAGTTCACATCATTATCAAAAAAAGGAAAACTAATTTAATTCGCTGAAAAAAAGAGAAAGGGGCGGCGTCGGTCATTTGGCTCGTGGCCCCATGCGAGGCGCGGCCGCACACAGCAGGCCGACCTAGCAAGCGGCCCAGGCGGGGAGCCCACGCGTAATCTGACGTTTTCACAAAAGAACCCTTAGCTTTCAGCGCAGTACATGGCACTATGTAGCACTATTCACTTGAGTCACATGATTTGCATTAAGAACCCTGGAAAAGTTTCTATTCAAATTTCTCACCCTTTTCTCACCTCTGTTCGTAGAGATAGAGCAGAGGAGGACGGAGCGGAGCCGATTCGGTCGGCTGGAGGCGGAGCTAGTGGCGGGGAGGTGACGCCAGGGTGACGTGGGACTGGGCCGCGCCCGTGGGTGCACTTTCGAACCTGCTGGAGGCGACCCACGGTGGTCTGGCCACACGCGGTCGCAGCAGGGGAGGCGGGGCCGATTTGGCCAGAGACGGCCATGGCAGCAGCGGATGGCCAGCTGACGAGCTTCGTGGGGCCACGGCGGACCATGGGGTGGCCACAACGTGGCCTGAGGCGACCGACTGCAGCCTGGCCGCGCAAGCCGCGGCGGCTCGTCGATGCCGGTGGCCCGACCGGCGGCGGGCCTCTGTGTGAGGGTGCGTGGCGCGCACGTGGTGACCGTGCAGGGAGAGGTTGGTGCAAAACCACACGGCCAGTGCGGCAGCGACAATAGAGGGGCGCCATGCGTGGGTGGCATGCAGTGCGGGGCATGGTCGGTGGGCGCAAGCTCGAAGCTCGGCTACGGCCATGGCTGTGGCTGCGTGAGGGAGGGAGCAGGGAGAAAGGGCGAGCAGGACGGGCGAGTGCGAGCTGGGGCGCCTCCCCAGCGGGCAGTAGACGATGACAATGGAGGTGGGGCACTCAGCTCGACACGGGCAAGGAGAGAGAGGAAGAGCCGAGGGCAGAGAGAGAGCAAGGGCGAGCGAGGAGCCGCACGTGCGCTTGCCTCATCCTTAAGCCAGGCGCAGCAGATAGGGTGGCAGGGCAGCACGCGGCTCGACAGAAGCACAGCGGGCGAGGACGCCACAGTGCGCGGCGGGCCCGTGCACCATAGGGCGGCAGGCCAAGACAAGACGGCCATCCGCGGCGCGTAGCGGGACAGCATGGGGCAACGGCACATGGAGGCAACAACGCAAGCAGCAGCTGGGCTCGGCGCACATGCGGCAGAGCGCGCTCAGCGGCCGCGTCACGACAAGCGATGCGGTGATCGTGGCCACGAGGCCCAAAAAGACTGACCCCAAGCCCTGCACGCAATTTAAAGCGCACACCAACACTTACTCGGTTCGGTTGAGATTAAACCAACTCGACATGGCTCAAGAAGGTACATACAACTACTAGTAGCAGCAACACACTCAGACAAAGATGAGCCATAAAGGAAGATATAGACGTGCCAACTTGAGACTGCCAACCAGTGCCCATTATCAAGAACTAGCTGGACAACAGTGCATTCTAGCTATTTCATCACCCTGTTCGGCAAGCTGTTTCTGCGGCTTATAAGCCGGCTGTGGCTGTTTTGTTGTGAGAGAAAAACATTGTACCATGGCTGATAAGAGCAGCCGAACAGGGTGAATGGCATTTAACTAGTGATCAAAACAAGCACTAACCAAGCCAACCCCCATACCATCACAAAACACTCACTAAGATGCAAACTACTAAGCAAAAACGTGATACTAATTTTTAACTCAATTTTTTAGAATTTAAATGCCACAATGATGTTGCCACCACATGTACCAGACTTAGGAAACTCTAGGTTTTGAAGCTGATTGGAATTTCAATTTCAATTTTTGAGCTTCCACAAATACTAGTTAACAATATTTATTTTCCAAAACCAATGTTGCATTTCCATCTACACAATTTATACTACCATTTTCATTTAAACCTCAACACATGTTCTATATTATTTTGCTTTATAAAAATTGCTTTTCAAGCCAAACCATTGTGTTGATGCAAAAGTGAATCTGCAAACACAAAGGGCTAATACCCGAAGTCGATATCCAAAGCGTGCCAGTCGATTTGACCTGTTAATCGACAAGGATGAAGATACGAGCACTTTGGTCCTGACAACAGCGATACGCCCGGAAGTCACGGCCAAGAGGTACTCACGCGGAACTCGAGGATCATCGAAGATTGCACTTAGAGCAATGCAACTCGTGGAATCGATGAGAACTCGTAAAAAGGAAAATATGCAAATTGACGAAGTCGTCGAAAGTAGATGTAAATAAGAGTAAAAGCTGTTTTTTGATGTATTGATTGATCCTTTCTTACATTGCCCTTCACTCTATATTTATACCCTGATCTATAGAAACATAACCAAATACGACTAGGACACTAAATCCAAATCTAAGGAAAAAACATGACTTTGATACAACTCCGACTCTACTAGACGCACACAAGGAAATTAACTCCTATTTTACTTCATAGTCCACCTCAATCACGATGGTATTCTCATCGACCTCTTTTTCAACGTCACAATCCCTGTTCCATCGGCAACAGCCTTTGAGCTTCTTCCATCGGTACATTCCCTGTTTCATCGGCTGCAGTCTTCATCGGTACATCTCCTGTCTCATCGGCAGCAGTCTCCAAACCCTCTTTCATCGGCATCGGCAATAATACCCTTAACCTCATCGGTAACCCTTCAAGTTAAATCCATATGCTGCCACCACTCAAAAACAAACCTATTTTCCTTGGCTATCAATCTACACGGTAATCTTTCCTTTGTTGATCAACCCTTCCTAATTACCTTAACACGTGCTAAAAACAATGTCAACACATGCCCCCCAATTTTGGAGTATAAGATACTGATGCTCCGAAATTTACTCCAACTGATGTTTGCTGTTATCTATTTCTTCAACCCATTCTCCAAGCATAACATGATTTGTTACTAGATTTAATCAAATCTAGATCTAATTCATGTATCTCAATAAATATCACGTATTTTCCAACCTTCTTTACCTTAATTACGGTTGAGATACCAAAATAACAATCCATCAGCAAGATCGCATCACTTTTTAGAACTGAAAAATCCTGTATTGAGATATCCTTCAAGTCATGATTACTTGCCGTCAAATCTTCTGCACCATCCCTTGATTGTCGTGCGAACAGTTACCATATCCAACTGAACCACCTCGATCTATCCGCATACGGCATAGAGATAAGTCAAGAATACCCCTATGTTGACGGTCCTTAAGTATCAATTATAACTATCAAATAAATAGAGAAAAGGATCCAAATGAAACCAACACCTAGACTTAGGGTTTTATCTGACAGAATTCCACGAGTTTTGCTGTTTATCTATTTCTGCAGGGGGTTATCAGGAAATACGGAAGAAAGGCCCACATGTCGGATTAATGACGGGATATTAACCGAACACGTAATTATCTTACATCTAGAAGAGTCCAGAAGCCACGAGAACGAACGGGAGGCGTAACG
Organism: Saccharum spontaneum; assembly: GCA_022457205.1. Lineage (NCBI taxonomy): Eukaryota > Viridiplantae > Streptophyta > Magnoliopsida > Poales > Poaceae > Saccharum > Saccharum spontaneum. The sequence continues at coordinate 25,948,597 of CM039582.1, read as the reverse complement.
GAGCCGGACACAGGGCGCCCGCCCTAGTCCCTAGGGCGCCCGCCCTGCTGGCTCAGCCAATCAGGCTCCGCCTCGAGGATTATGCTCCACCGACCTAGAGGATCAAGGAAAACCGCACGATCAATGTCGGTTTGATCCAACGGCCCAGATTCATCCGAAAGGGCTATATAAACAAGGCCCCTGACCCTGGAGGAGAGGCCGCCCTCGTCTCATACTTCAAACCCTAATTCAGGAGGAGAGCCTCTGATCAAGCCCTAGAGCCACCACATCAACTAGATCTCTAGTTAGCATAGCTACATAGGATTAGAACTAGAAGGAGTCAATCTTCGATTGGTTCCCGGATCTGTCAAGAGGATTCTTGGTAATTCCTCTATTGTTCTTCAATTGTTCATCATTGTTCTTCAATATTCTGAATATGACTTTGTTCTATTTCAATATATTGGTTATGACTTTGCTCTACTTGATTATATTTGCAGTTATATTGTTCTTAGTTTATCATAGTTATATGCTTGGCTTAGTTAGATTGGAATTATATACATGCTTAGGATCATATAGCATTTATCCATGTGTACAGTGGGTGAATGATAATTATTGTGTAGACGTGGTGTCTATACCGTATTTATCTGTGATTGCACCCTATATGCCGGATTGTGGGGTAGTTCGCGATAGTGACAGCTTCGTTGATTCTTATATAGTCCCCCTCTCGTGTATAGGGCAGGCAGAGCAACACTATTACAGGGGAGTGATTGCTATGTTCTTCATCTTCCTTGCTAATATTCACTATGCATGGATATAGTCTTTTCTCACCATGATTGCCAAGTATAATTGCACTAACTATGATATGCTAGACTTTATAGTTAATAATAACTTAGGGAATATCTTTGTAGTTCATCCTAATTCCATGCTAATGACTTGCTAGAATATCTGTTGAGGTGCTTATCATTATTATATGTGGCTAGCTGATCAGATTAATTATCTTTGTCACCATTATCACTTTACCTTTACTTAATGTGACATTTATACCTGTATAAAGAGATTGATAAATACTCTCGGTTATACATGCAATGATGTGTACTCAGTTCCATATTCTCATTCCATTATCAACCATGATACTTAGAAATCCCTTCCCAGTGGTAAAAATATAAATAACGATACCTGGAATACTTCCCGGTTAAAATGCTACATCGGTATTAATCTGTGCGCTTGCAGATCCCTTTTATTATTTATCTTGATGAGCAATTGCATATTTCAATACCGCGTCTCTCGTGTCATGCTGGGGATGACAACTTGGCTTAAGTGGCATGAGGGATAGGTTTGGCATTTTTTGGTGCCGTTATCAGAATTAGAAAACTAAGTCTACTTTTGGTAGTGACGTTAAGAATGCCCAACAAGCATTTTTGGCGCCGTTGCCGGGGAAGGTTGATTACTAAGTAGGAATGAATACGGAACTTTGAGTCATCATTTGCATCACTAATCTGATCGAGCTTATCAATTCTCTTATACAGTTTTACCCCTGTATTTTCTATTTTGATTATTTATTGCAGGGTGATGCATGAATAGAAGACATCTTCCAGACAACTTTGTTGACGATCCCGAAGCCTTATTCAGAAGAACAAGAGCCAAGCTCAAGAAGACATCGTCAACACTTCAGCACAAAGCTTCATCCAAATCCGAAGACCGCCGAAGTTTCATCCGGAATTTGTTGACTGAATTCGAAGCCATGGCGAACAAGTCGATCCGCGAGTTCTCAGCTCCCACTACGGACAACATCCGCACTGGAGCTGCTGGGGAGATCGACCGCAACTTCGAGCTCAAGTCTGGGCTCATCAACATGGTGCAAGCTAACCAGTTCTGTGGGAAGCCACATGAAGACGCTAGTGCTCATCTTCAACACTTCCTAGAGATCTGCAGCACTTTCACCATGGCTGATGTCCCCAGAGACGCCATACTACTTCGCCTTTTCCCATTCTCACTGTTGGGGAGAGCGAAGCAGTGGTTCTACGCTACAAAGGAGAAGAACACTACGTGGGCACTCTGCTCCACGAACTTTCTGGCCAAATTCTTTCCCATGGGCAAGACCAATGCTCTCCGTGGGAAGATTACAAGTTTTCAGCAACAACATGATGAATCCGTTCCAGAAGCATGGGAGCGTTTCCAAGACTACATCCTAGAATGTCCCCATCATGGAATGGAAAGCTGGCTACTGATGCAGACATTTTATCATGGGCTCATTAACAGTGCCCGTGAAACCATGGATGCTGCAGCTGGAGGAGCATTCCTATCACTCACCATACCTCAAGCCACAGCTCTTGTGGAGAAGATGGCATCCAACCAAGGTTGGAATGAAGAAAGAACTCATACACGCAAGAAAGGTGGAGGTATGCACCAGCTCAAGGAAGTAGACATGCTGTCTACCAAGCTAGACCTACTCATGAAGAAGCTCGATTATCGAGCTGAAGAAAAGAAAGAAGTCATGCACGTCTACGACTCCCACATGACTTGTGAGGAGTGTGGAGGTACTGGACACTCGGGCAATCACTGTCCTGAGTTGCTGGAGGACGTGAACTACATCAACAATAACAACAACTACTACTACAACCGTCCTCAGTAGAATCAAGGTTGGAATCAACAGAGGCCTAACTACTCAGGTAATTACCAAGGTAACAATTCTTTCAATAATAATAATAATTATCCACCTTTGAGAGAGTTAGTATCCAACCAAGGAAAGCTAATGGATAACCTGTCTAAGAAATTGGCATCTAATGATAAAATACTAGAAAATATAAATAATAGAATGGATAATTTCTCTACTGCCATCAAGAACCAGATTAGCTTTAATAAAATGATTGAATCTCAGTTGAATCAAATAGCTGCTGCTGTTCCTACTACTAACCCCGGTATACCATCACAACCGGAAGGACTAGAATCTGCAAATCTTGTAGACATGTTTGATGCAGGAGATTACTGGAGTAACCCTATCGTGGAAGTAAGTACTGACCGTCTGCCAGTCAAGAGAGGCGATCCAGGACGCCCCGTCATCCCGATCTCCATCGGCATGCGAGACTTCCCAGAAGCACTCTGTGACTTTGGCTCCAGCGTCAACATCATGCCCAGGGTACTCTATGAAAAACTCTTTTCACAACCATTATTAGAAACAACTATGTGTTTGCAGCTTGCAGATAGGACACTGAGTTTCCCGAGAGGAATATTGAAGAACATCTGTGTCCGAGTTGGTTCCTCGTACGCTCCAGCAGACTTCGTAGTGATAGAGACCGGTTCTGATGAGAGGGCTCCCGTCATCCTAGGGAGACCATTCCTGAACACCACGGGAGCTGTCATCTATGCTAGTGCTGCCAAGATCAGTTTCTACATCAAGGGGAGGAAGGAAACGTTTTCCTTCAAGAACAAGACCGCACAAATCCCAGAGCAACCCCAATATGAACCAAGGAAGAGGACCAACAGGAGGAACAAGAGCAAGAAGCAAGTATGGACCGAGACAGCTAAGATGGTCACTGCCGTGCACAAAGGTCAAGATCGCCAACTCAAGTCACCGTTCTTGCCTAAGAAGGACGACCCAGGTATGCCAAGCATTTATTGCTCCATTAATGGGTTCCACTTCTACAAGACACTTTGCGACACTGGGTCGGGCGTCAACATAATGGCCAAGGTCACCTATGAACTTCTGTTCGGAACCATGCCCTTAAACCCAACATATATTCAGCTCCAGATGGCAGATCAGACATTCCGACAGGTCGAAGGTACAGTAACTGACGTCCCTGTCAAGATAGACGATCACTTTGTCCATACAGACTTTCAGGTTATTGACATGGGAGAAGATGAATACGATCCACCCATCATCCTTGGAAGACCATTCCTTAGTACTGTCAAAGCAATCATTTACATTGGAACTGGAGAAGTCCACATGCACTTCCCCTCTGAGAAGGTACGTCTTTACTTTACTGACCCTAACTATGTATTTGAAGAATCCAAGCAGGTCAGGACAAGAAGAAGGCGGCGTAACCACAATCAGAAGCAACAGGTCATCAAGGACGGATGGGCAGATTATGAAGGAGAAGTGGTAAGATCTGAAGACATACCACTCAACCAACACTGTCCTGAGGAGACCAAAGCACCGAGACAGGTATGGAAAGAAAAGACAATTGTACATGAAGAGGAGGCGCCGCCGGAACCACCGACTACGCCATCCACCAAGTCCTAGGACGACTGAACGAATAAGAGTCCCGTTCGGAGGACTTAAAAACACCGAACGCCTTGCCAAGAGGTAACTTGGTAGTTATCCTTTCCTTTTAATTATTTACTTTATCTTAAATAGTTTGCTTAGTTAATCATATTCATACTATCTTAAAAAGAAAATAAAAATGTTAAAAACCCTAAAGCCCCATGTGAGTATGCGAGTGGCATAAAACCCATAAGTACATTCACTGTGGTGGCATAAAAAATATATATATATAATAAATACATAAATATTTTCTTCTGCTTTATAAAAGAAAAAAAACAACATAAAAAAATCAAGGAGGCTCAGCATGATAAAGGCTAGATTTTATGCTAACACTTAATCAGTTCCACAAAGCTTTGTTGTTTATTTGAGCTTCACAGAATTCAAGGAGACTAGCAGACAGAGGACATTCTAATCGCTGTCAGGGTGCTGCCGACTTTCAAATACACCTCCGCCATCTGCTAGCTACATCAGAAGAGATTATGTCAAGATCCAGCTTGGAGGAGAGCACCCCCATTATCTTGCTAAGTATTTCTATCTTTATCTTTATATTTATATATACTTCTACCCTATAAAAATAAAAATATACATAACTATGAAAAAAAACCAAATAAAGATTTTGTGCTTATATATATATACCTATATCTTTTGCTTAGTGTGTTTTAATAAATAAATAAAGTGGCTATGCTAAACTGAATCTAGATAATAATAAAACTCTAGCATGGATATGATGAATAGTTGCTTTGCCTAACTTTCAAATTTGAAGTCCTCTCTCTAAGTTTAGACATAACTGTTATCATTTAAAGCTTGCTCTAAACCTGAACTTGTGGGAAGAGAACTTGATCTAAAGTCTAAGTTGTTAACGGATATGATATGGGAAGGTTGAGCTGCTGTTTATCTATTCCTAGAGATGCTAGAATTCTGGAGAATTTTATCTTTGAAAATCTTAAAATGCTACATGATGAGTTCCTGTATGATGAGAGTTTAAGTTCCTACCACAGCCATACATACATGCTTGCTAGACTTTAAGCCATACCTTTACTTTTTACTGCTTATGAGCATTGAGTGTAGTCAAGCTGTGTAGACCCTTAGGAGCTTGTCATGCGGTTAAAATCAAGATTCACTTGCACGATCACTCATACATGCTGCTTGTACTCCGGAAGTACGCATCCACATATATCCACTCATTCTCATCTCCAGATCCACATAAAATTATTCTACTCCTAATCCGGGAGAGAATAGCCAAAAATATTTTCCCATTCTTGTTATCCCCTGTGAAATAAATGCTCAAGCTATTTTGGTTACTACCACTTGCTATATTGTTCTAAGGAGATGAGTGCTCTATACGAGGAAATAAAAAGGGGCAAGTGCCCGGAACCTCGAAAAGAAAAAGATACGAGGAAATAAAAAGGAGCAAGTGCTCGGAACCTCGATGAAAAAAAAAGAAAAAGTGTGAGAAGAGAGGTAAAAAATGGACAAGTGTCTGACAGTAGAATTAGGGGTACAAGATACCCACCTGAGAGGAAAAAAAGGAAAATATAGAGCACCTCATTCTCCTCAAGAGCTTTAAAAGCAAGAAAGGTACGTATCCCCTCAAAAAGAGCAAAAGTAGAATTAGACTTTCATCATTGTTATCATCACTACCACCATACACCATTTATTCGCCACACATGCACATCTTGATTTGACTTATTGGCTTGTTTCTCTGGATCCATGGTTTGACTATGCAATAAATGTCTTATAAGTATGTATACTTTATCTCCCACCGATGAGCTCCAGATATCAAAAGCCTTATTAGAATAGGATGAGAGAGAAGGCAATGTCACTCTGCCTTATACCACAAATACTACATACTTTGCTTTGAGAGAAGGCAGACATCATTACTGCCTTGGTGAGGATCCAGAAATACCACAAAAGAGAGACCTGAGAGAGTCATACAAGGAATCTCTGAGTTTTATTTGAAAATCTACAAAAAAAACTTCAGAGCTATAGCTGATCAAGAATAAGAGACATGGCGCTTGACTAGACTGTTCTATCTTTTAACCGCTCAAGACAAAGGTGACGGTTGCAAGCCCCATGGTGAAAGGTATAATGAGTAAGTTTTAAGTCTTGACAGTTTACTTTAACTCAGAGATGAGACTCTATTTGAAAGCATGTGTACCGTCAAAATTCAAAGGCATTTCAGCAACTACTGAGTCTCTCCTTGCTCAGGGACGAGCAAGAGGTAAGCTTGGGGGAGTTTGTTGACGGTCCTTAAGTATCAATTATACCTATCAAATAAATAGAGAAAAGGATCCAAATGAAACCAACACCTAGACTTAGGGTTTTATCTGACAGAATTCCACGAGTTTTGCTGTTTATCTATTTCTGCAGGGGGTTATCAGGAAATACGGAAGAAAGGCCCACATGTCGGATTAATGACGGGATATTAACCGAACACGTAATTATCTTACATCTAGAAGAGTCCAGAAGCCACGAGAACGAACGGGAGGCGTAACGGAGCCGGACACAGGGCGCCCGCCCTAGTCCCTAGGGCGCCCGCCCTGCTGGCTCAGCCAATCAGGCTCCACCTCGAGGATTATGCTCCACCGACCTAGAGGATCAAGGAAAACCGCACGATCAATGTCGGTTTGATCCAACGGCCCAGATTCATCCGAAAGGGCTATATAAACAAGGCCCCTGACCCTGGAGGAGAGGCCGCCCTCGTCTCATACTTCAAACCCTAATTCAGGAGGAGAGCCTCTGATCAAGCCCTAGAGCCACCACATCAACTAGATCTCTAGTTAGCATAGCTACATAGGATTAGAACTAGAAGGAGTCAATCTTCGATTGGTTCCCGGATCTGTCAAGAGGATTCTTCATAATTCCTCTATTGTTCTTCAATTGTTCATCATTGTTCTTCAATATTATGAATATGACTTTGTTCTATTTCAATATATTGGTTATGACTTTACTCTACTTGATTATATTTGCAATTATATTGTTCTTAGTTTATCATAGTTATATGCTTGGCTTAGTTAGATTGGAATTATATACATGCTTAGGATCGTATAGCGTTTATCCATGTGTACAGTGGGTGAATGATAATTATTGTGTAGACGTGGTGTCTATACCGTATTTATCTGCGATTGCACCCTATATGCCGGATTGTGGGGTAGTTCGCGATAGTGACAGCTTCGTTGATTCTTATATAGTCCCCCTCTCGTGTATAGGGCAGGCAGAGCAACACTATTACAGGGGAGTGATTGCTATGTTCTTCATCTTCCTTGCTAATATTCACTATGCATGGATATAGTCTTTTCTCACCATGATTGCCAAGTATAATTGCACTAACTATGATATGCTAGACTTTATAGTTAATAATAACTTAGGGAATATCTTTGTAGTTCATCCTAATTCCATGCTAATGACTTGCTAGAATATCTGTTGAGGTGCTTATCATTATTATATGTGGCTAGCTGATCAGATTAATTATCTTTGTCACAATTATCACTTTACCTTTACTTAATGTGACATTTATACCTGTATAAAGAGATTGATAAATACTCTCGGTTATACATGCAATGATGTGTACTCAGTTCCTTATTCTCATTCCATTATCAACCATGATACTTAGAAATCCCTTCCCAGTGGTAAAAATATAAATAACGATACCTGGAATACTTCCCGGTTAAAATGCTACATCGGTATTAATCTGTGCGCTTGCAGATCCCTTTTATTATTTATCTTGATGAGCAATTGCATATTTCAATACCGCGTCTCTCGTGTCATGCTGGGGATGACAACTTGGCTTAAGTGGCATGAGGGATAGGTTTGGCATTTTTTGGCGCCGTTATCAGAATTAGAAAACTAAGTCTACTTTTGGTAGTGACGTTAAGAATGCCCAACACCCTACCCCCAAATGGCCTATAAATAGATTTCTCCGGGCTGTTCATCTTCTACCTTCAAACTCCATCCTTTGGCATTCTCACTCCGGCGGCAACCCTAACCAACAACCGCGCATCCTCAACTCACCAGAGCCACCGTCATCTTCAAGTTCCCAGCTCGTGCCCTCATCCGTTCGAAGCAATGGCTGTTAACTTCGATGTCCCTGCGGTTCGTTCTTCTTCTTATTACTTTTACTTTAACTCTTTCGGTTCCCTGCGAGTTCTTACAGTTAGCATTTTCCTATCTTCTTAATTTTCTCGGTCCTCCAAACTCAGGAACTACGCAACACACTGGTGATTCCAACCCATCAGCCTCCTCTCCATTGCCTAGGTCCAATGGGCAACCCAGATCCAACTGACCTGATCAATGCAGAGGCAAATCGTATTCCCTTCAAATCTCAAAATTTCTCTTTAAATCTGTGGAAAGACACGTTCTGTTCTTGGCCCAAACCCACCAAAGGGTGGAAAAACTGGTTCTTGAGGGTTAACAGATCAATGCAAGTGTTCTGGGCCGAACGGAAGATAGTTCAGTGTATCAGGCTGTCCATTGCCGATATACAAAAGAATGAATCCATGATGATAGCTGCCGCTCAATTTTGGTCGGATACCACCAACACCTTCATGTTTGGTCATGGCCCATGTGCCCCTACTCTTGCTTATGTCTATATGCTCACAGGCTTGGACATCTCAACTGTCGATGAAGGCCATATTTTTGGCAGAAAAGCTGAATACAGAGTAAATACACGCAACATCGGTGGCTGGACGAGATACATCCAGGAGTACCAAAAGACAGAGGCACCGTCAATCAAAGGGAACATGCCACATTCCTGAACATGTGGCTGGAAAAGTTTATTTTCTGCGGCCGATCGGTAGGACCAACTAATGCTTTCCTCCCAGCAGCAGAACTCTTAGCCAACGGTGTCAGATTCCCACTTGGCCGATATCTCCTGAGCTCAACCTACCACCTTCTCCACCAAGTATCTCAGAAGCTTATACTTGGCGAACCCATCGGCAATCTGGGAGGCCCATGGTGGTTTGTTAATATGTGGTTAAACGCTCACATGCACAAGCGTTTACAGTGGGATCTCTTTGCTCAAGAATTCCCACGAGAAATTCCCGAAGATTACGTCCTTAGAGACGATGAACCGGCAACACGCCCTCCTCTCAACTTCGGTGAAGCCATAATTGTTCTTCCCGGAACAGATGCTAATGAAGACCAAATCGGCAGATTTTTTCAGACTTTCTACCATGGTCTTCCTCGTGACCTTAGAGCTTGGGTACCTTACATTGATGAGGACAACAAGTTCCCTCTCCTCTTCAATTTCGCTGATAGTGATCTGAACCAAGACAACGATCTTATGATGGCCATTATCACCCCCAGAGCAATTCCAGTCAACACATTTGGTAGCGGGAAAGCTTCCCACATTACTTATGAATTTTACAATCCATCGGCAGTATCCCGCCAGCTGGCCTTTGGGCAACTACCAATCAAGTTATGTTATGCCGATGTGATAAAACCCAGAGAAATCATTACCACTGGAACTGAATGGAGCAGGATAGTAAGGCTTGCTCCCGATGCCGATATCTCAAATGTCGATCTCTCCACCTGGTCACCAGCATCCTTCATAACAGAGTCATATAAGCAGTGGTGGCAAGAGTGGAAAGAACAGTTGTTTTCAACATCTGTTCATACATATCGGCATATGATCGATCCCGATTATGCTATTCCTGACAATGCAGTAAGTTCCTTTTAACTTTTGTCTCTTTATTTCCTTGTGTATGCATATCGGTAGCTAACCTTCTTTGAAACAGGCCGATGATCCAGTTCCACCAATAAGCAAAAGTGGAAAACCCTTCAACCTCCTTCCAGCCTCTCCGGTCTCAGTAATTGGCTATAACGCCCCCACCTTAGAAGCCTTGACCTTTCAAAGGGCTCGCACCAAAACCATCACTTCCAGACCAAGACTGGGAACATCCAGGATTTCTCCAAAGGCTGCTGCTTCAAGCCTAATCAAAGCTTTTAAGGTAATAACCTTGCTTACTCTGTTTTCTGCCGATATACTCTATATTAACACACAACTATCAGGGTGTGCAAGCTGCAGCTGGATCGTCATCGGCAACTTTACCAAGCACCACGACCCCTACTCCTCCTTCAGAGGTATTCTCTTATTTTTTACATTTTTCTCCGCTAAATATCCAATCTTATACCCGTTTTTGCAACAACAAACGGGCATATCGGCAAGCACGCCAAGCATGCAGGCTCCCCAACCAACAGATGTCGATGCCCCCCAGCCAATTGTCGCTGAAGCACAAACAAAGCGTAAAGCTTCGACCGATGCTGAAGCCCAACAAAAACGACAGAAATCTACACCAGCCCCTGTATCTGCTCCAGCAACCATCAGTCAGCCCACTGATGTAACTGAACAAGCTGCTCCTTCTACCCAAGATATATCATCGGCAATTATACCCCAAGGGCCAACTACCGATGTGATCATAGAAGACATTCCATCGGCATCCTCCGCCGATCCCTCATATGACCCTCTACAAGCCGCTCCCTCAAGCCAAGCTCAAGAAATCGCTCTAAAGCAGGTAAACCAATTAATTGTTTGGTTTATAATATCCCCAGATATCACAGACAGGACTTCTAATTCTCTTTATTTCATAGGAACAAGATTCTCCCGATAGCTTATTCTCTTTTGCTATCGATGTCTCCGATGATGACGGAGAAGAGGCAAGTTCTTCCCTGGCGTTGGGAACCATATCGTCAGACACCTACGGCAAGCTAGAAGCCCTCCTAAATCTGCTGCAACAAGACACCGCCCAATTGGTGATCGACTCGGACCCTGCGAGGGCTATCTTCAAAATGATCCGCGGCCAAGTCCCTGCCAATGTTGAAGAGATCATCTTTCCAGCGGTCCATCTGGAGAGTAGACAACTTCAATACCAAAGAGCCGTTCATCGTATTGCTGACAGAGCAGCTCAGACTCAACTCAAAGAGGAAATGCTGCAGCTGAAGCAAACTGCCGACGAGAAGCACAAGAATATCAACAACTTGCAAGCCTCCAGTGCCGATCTTAGGCAGAAAATCTTAGATCTATCGGCAAAGAAAGCAGCCCTGCTAGCTGAGCTGGAAAAGGTTGAGACAGCTCTGACTCAAGCTAAATAAGAAGAAGACCAGCTTCCCGACGCCATCAAGGCCCTTCAACAGGAACGAGATGCCCAAGCTCACAAGGCCTTGGTCCTGAAAAAGAAGCTCAAGCCTGTGGAAGGAAGTGTCGATGAAGACGCCAAAGAATTAAAAGAAGCCGATAAATTCGCCTGCGTGCGATATCAGCCATCCAGGCTTTGTTAAATTAGCGCATCGGCAACAATTGATACTTTATTTTATCTCCAGCTGATAGGATTGTTATCGGTAACTATACTCTTATGCGTCTATCCAGATACTAGGGTAATATTTCTTTAAATATTTTCCATTTAATGCTCTGGGAAACACAACTCCTTCGAGAGTTTCAAGAATATACGCATTACCAGGAACAGATTGATTTATCCGATATGGACCTTCCCAATTAGGTGACCATTTGCCAAACTTAGAACTTTTAGTCCCAATCGGTAAAATCAATTTCCAAACTAATTCACCATCGACAAATTCCTTTACCTTCACCTTCTTGTCATACCATCTAGCTACCCTTTTCTTATTCTCCTCGATGCTAACCAAAGCTTTTAACCGATGACCTGCTACATCTTCTAATTCATCTTTCATAAGAATATCATAATCATCGGCTGTCAGTTGATCCTGAAAGCGCATTCGCCTAGAACCAATCTTAATTTCCCAAGGTAATACCGCATCGTGTCCATACACCAATTGATAAGGTGATACCTTGGTTGCGCCATGACACGCCATCCGATATGACCACAAAGCTTCATTTAATATTGTATGCCACTTTTTAGGATACTCTTTAATCTTGCGCTTAATGAGTTTGATAATTCCTTTATTAGATGCTTCAGCCTGGCCATTAGCTTGGGCATAATATGGTGAAGAATTCAAAACTTTAATTCCCATACTTATAACAAACTCATCAAATTCACCCGATGTAAACATAGTGCCCTGATCGGTAGTGATGGTTTGAGGGATGCCAAATCGGTAAACAATATGCTCCTTCACAAAATCAACCATGTTAGCCGATGTCACCTTTTTTAAAGGAATTGCTTCAACCCACTTTGTGAAATAATCGGTAGCAACCAGAATAAACTTATGTCCTTTACTCGATGGTGGATAAATCTGACCGATGAGATCAATAGCCCAACCCCGAAACGGCCAAGGCTTAATTATGGGGTTCATAGCCGATGCGGGTGCTCTTTGAATATTACCAAATTTTTGACATTCCTGACATCCTTTAAACTATTTAAAACAATCCTCAAGAATAGTCGGCCAATAATATCCATTTCTTCTGATCATCCATTTCATCTTGAAAGCTGACTGATGAGCCCCACATACTCCCTCATGAATTTCACTCATCAGGCTTTTTGATTCCTCTATGCTAACACACCTGAGTAAAACTCCATCTATGGTACGGTAATACAATTCATCATTGAGGAGTACATACTTGGTCGCTTGGAACCTTATACGTCTTTCAACCTTTTTAGATGGATTCTTTAAATAATCAATAATTTCCTTTCTCCAGTCATCGGCATCAACCACTGATATCAACGCTTCTTGAACAAGTTGATACCCTGAAGCATGCTGAGCCAATCGGTTAGCCTCTTCATTATGCATCCGGGAAATATGCTCCAGATGAAAACTCCTAAACCCTTTCAACAATTACAAACACTTTTCATGATATGAAATTAAAATTTCACTTCGGCATTCATAAACCCCAATCAACTGATTTATAACTAGCATAGAATCACCAAAGACTTCAACAGCATCAGCCTGTACTTCTTTAAGCAATTCTAACCCTTTTATCAGGGCTTGGTACTCAGCTTGATTGTTTGTCGATGTAGCAACGATCGACAATGAGAACTCATACTTCTTCCCCTGAGGGGAAATTAACACGATACTGATGCCTGCCCCTTCACCACAAGTAGACCCATCAAAGAAAAGTGTCCACGGAACAACTTCCAGAGAATCCACCGTGTTGCAATGTTGAGTAACAAAATCGGCCATAACCTGTCCTTTAACTGCCTTAGCCGATTCATAACGTAGGTCAAACTCTGATAATGCTAAAATCCATTTACCAATCCTACCATTTAATATCGGCATAGATAACATATATTTGACCACATCATCTTTGCATATGACGGTACATTCAGCCGATAGTAAATAATGCCTCAACTTAATACAAGAGAAGTATAAGCATAAGCATAATTTCTCAATAGCCGAATACCTAGTTTCAGCATCTATTAACCGTCTGCTCAAATAGATAACATGTAACACCTCAAGTGTTTAGTCCTTAATTGCATTGCATTTGCATAAGCATGACATGCATAATCCATGTTTACTATTTTATGTAATGCAATTCATGTGATTGTTTAGGGTTTGTTTGGTTTGTGTCATGAGTGATTGATAGTTGGTGTAACCAAAAAGGTAAGATGGCCAATCATGATCTACAACACCTTAGTTATACTTAGGGTAACATTTGGAACAAGGTTCATGTTGACCAAAATTACAAAATTGCCCTCCAAGAAAAGTTTGACCACCATTTGACCCTAGAAGGTTCTAGTTTGACCAATTAAAAAGTCTAACTTAGAGACCTTGCATGGAAGAGCACCCTTAAGCAAAGTTGTAAATAAATTCATGGGGAACAAAAGTCTCAATATGACCATCGCATGAAAGTGACCACAACATGCTCAAAAGTGGCCCACAAGTCAGCTAGAGAAGTAGCTCCAAGACTTAGAATTTTTCTAAGTCTGGAATCTGATCCTACAGTTGTACTGATGTCTACTTTAGGAGCTTGTAGCTTGCAAACCAGGCCAAACCAGCTTACACTCATATTGAAAAACTTGTAGATCACATGTAGCCCTACAACTTTGTCAACATTACCCAAGCCTGGTTCTCAATGGTTCAAGAGATATCGTGTCATGAACTTAAGCTGTCAGTCGGCATCGTTAACTGAACCCCGGTTCCAGTTTCACCGAGCACTACTTTGAGGCCATGTAGTTTCAAATATAGGCCGAACCAGCCCGAACACCAATTGACAAAGTTATTGCCCTAACATAGCTCTACAAACTTGGTGTTGCCACCATGGACTGAAACCAGCTGGGTTAGAAGTTAATCACGCTCGAAATCACTCTGTCAGTCACTGATGGAGGCAACATCATCGCGTTTCAGTCTTTAGTGGAGGTGGCCGACAGGCCACAGCGCCGCGCCGACGCGTGGAGGCGCGGTGGCGTCCGTACGCCGGCCCTGGCCCCACCGGTCAGGCCGCGACGCCTTCAAGACGCCACGACGCGCGAGCCGGCCTCCATTCCTCCGCCCCCTCTCTTCCAGTCGCAAAAACACCGAAACCGAGCCGCCATTTCCGTTCTTCTCCGGCGAGCTCAAGCGCGAGCCACACCGCATCACCGGCTGCCAGACCTCGCCACTCCCTCCGCCTCACCACCCTCCATCCCCTTGACCCACCGACGCCCGCGATTTGACTCGAGGTGAGCCGCATTGCTTTCTTCCCCGTCTCCGAGAGGTCGCCGGAGCCCGCCATGGGACCTCACCGTGGTCGGGGTGCTTCGGGTCCCTCTCCATCCTCCTTTCCTATCAAAATGGATCCGCCTAGCTTCGTGAAGCTCGTACCGAGCCTTGACCGCACCGTACATCCTCACCGGCGACGGTGCGCCGCCACCGGACCTCACCGGCCGCCGCTCACGGTGGCAAGCCCCTTCCACCCCATCCCCATCCATTCTACGGGCACCAATCGACGCACCGGGTGACGGAGAACACGAGGCGGTGTTCGATTGGCCGAGCGAGTCCTTCTCCGGCGAGCTCGAGCTCGTCGGAGCTCGCGGTACGCCGCCTCCCCTGCCTCCGGTCACTGACCGCGGGGGCCCGCCCGTCAGTGTCGCGCGCGGGCGGGGGCGCTGAGCGGGCCGCGCGCGCGCGAGTGTGTGGGCCGAGTTCCCCGGGCCGGCCCAGTTCATCCGAAATGAATTTCATTTTTATTATTTTGTCACTGATTTTTGTACAAGTTGGAAAAATATAGATCTAGGGTTTTAATGATCCAAAAATCATGAGATAAATTTTGTTAGAATCTACATGATGTGTAGTATTTTAGAAAAATATGGATCTGTCATGAGATGTTTAAATTCTGTAAGAATTTATTAGATCCTTTAAATGTGTTTTGGAATGCATGCAAATTTGTTTAATTTATAACTTGAGCTGTAGAGCTCCATAAATCATGAAATTTGGTGGGTAGGTTACTCTATGCTAGCCCTAGCTCTGGTAAAAATTTGGGCATCAGTGCTTAAGTAGTTTTCAAGTTATAAGGCTATCATTTTATTCTAGGAAGTATTTGAAGGAATTTTTGTAATTTTTCTACATGTGCAATGTTCTTGTAACTTTTTGGAGAATGTCTTGGTACCCTAGAGGGTCTATGAAAAATGTGAAATCTGTTGTTTGATACTTTTCAATGTGATTTATGAATTATACAAAAATCAGCCTTTTGGACTTGTGAATTTTGTATAGAGAGTTTCTGTGAATAAAACTTGTTCAATTTTTTACTGTGGTCTCTTTTTGGGTCAGAAAGTCCCCTGTAATTTTTGTAGAATTTTAGAAGCAGTTTACATATATGTTTAAAATTTCACCTAATTAATCAAGTAAATTAAGAAATGAGTATAAATAAATGTTCTAGGTAGTCACACCCTACTTTCTGATGTTTTTGTACCTCATATGGACTTTTGGTAACATTAGTTTGGTTTTAGGGGACTTTGGTCACATCAACAAATATTTAACTTTTGTCATTTTAGGTCTTCTGGACAGCTGGTAGTAATTCTAAGTTTGGCCTTTGATAAAATTGGTTGCTGGAAAACTTGTAAATACCAAAGTTACAGTAAACTTGATAAACTAGCTTGTGTCAAAATTTGGGAGCGTTTGGTTTAGTAGTTTGAGAGTTACTGTCGTTTTAAGTGACAGTTCAGAATCTGCTACTCTCTGTTTTGAGAGGACAGATTCTGGGAATTGTGAAATTTAACATGGAAACCTTAGGAGTTTGGAGTTGAGGTCTGAAAATGAATTGTAGTGCATTTCTTAGGCTTTCCAGATTGTCTTAGATCATATCTTTTGGAATTGGAAATCTCTAGTTATGATGAAAGCAAGTAGTTGCTGTCCAGAATGCCTTACTGTGGTATTTTGCTGATTTTGTGGTATGGTATCTTAAGAAATGCTACTTTTGTAATTGTTAGGTGTTAGGGCCTTAACTGAGGATGAGCAGCTTTATCTTAGGTTAAGTAGATTAGGTGAGTACTTCTCTACCAGAGAGGAAATTTACACCTACTCTTTTGAAGTGATTTGAATAGAGCGTTAAATTGTTTTAATGCATTTCATTCCGAGCATATTGCATCTTTTATTATGCATTCATGGGATTTTTTGTGCACTCATGCAATAGGTGTACCGGAGGGGGTGACACTCCTCGAATTCGAACAAACGATACCGGAGGAGGTACTGAGTCAACCGGAGGAGCAGACAGAACCAATCGGCGAAGGAGACGTCGTTGAAGATCTACCCGAGTGCCCGGATCACAGACCTTCCACTTTTCTCAAAGGCAAGCCCCGGTGCATGCTGAACCCATTGTTTTATAACTATATCTTGAGTACTTTTAATTGTTTACTGCACTAAGTAGTAGGAGTTGTATGAAAACAACTGTTGCATTATACCTGTCCTTGTCCAGATATTGTACCCTAATCCTATATTAGGTTTAGGCACGTGTCAATGCTTAGCCCTGCTTAGTACGGTAGAAGTCGGGTGATTTCCGGTCATTCGCGAGAGATAGGATTGGGTCGCGAGTGGCTTATGGCTATCGTGATGGAACCATGCTTTAAAATGAAATTGAGACCGGGCGGGAGTTCGATGGTACATCCGCAAGACACTTCACATCTTGGGTGTGGAGCCATGCCCGTCTGAGTCGTTTAAGGACCGATTCGCTGTACGTCCTTGAGTCATGTTGAACGCAGTCTAACACTTAGTTGGCCGGATAAGTCGTTCCGACCGCGAAGTCGAGTAGTATGGTTCAGGCCGGGAATCGAATGGTAGGTTGCTTCTTGGAGGAGAGAAAGGATGTGCTTGGGGACATTGGCGTGAGACCAAGGGGGGGTTAGAGTCCCTATCACCTGGCAGAGTGTCGCCCTTGGGGTCGCGACATCATTCGGACCCGCGATTCCTGAACTGTACGAAAGATGACCTGAGCAGCCCTCGCCAGGCGCGTCTCGGTGAGTATTAGAAATACCCCTCCAGCTGGATAGGAATTCGATTCGAATCGCCGTCGCTCCCGGTTAGTGAGCACTTGACTTGAGCAGCGGCAACGTAGATCTCATTAATTGAACAGATGGTTAAGAGAATGATACAATGTTGCCACAATTTATACCTGCTATGGAATAATATGAATAATTGTTTGATGATAATCAAGTGCATGTTTAGTACAGGTGCTAAGATAGATGACAGGTAAATGCTAAAAATAAATGCTAGTACAGGTTATAAGAGTTTCAACTACTTATGCCTTTACGCAAAATGTGGTGTCAGCTAGCCTCTTGTGTAAGCCTTGCATAATCCTTGGTGTCTTATTTATTTCTGGTTTATGACGGGTAAGTCTAGCTGAGTACATTCCAGTACTCAGGGTTTATTCCCTCCTGTTGCAGATGACATGCTTTATCAGGGATTCTGCAAGACGTGTCTCCACCCTGCGGGTGATGATGACTAGATCACAAGGGCGTGATCATCTTTATGTACTTTCCTTATGCTTTTGCGAGATGTCGATCATCCAGACTGGCAGTATTTAAGTAACTAATGTGTGTGTTATGCTTCCGCTACTTTCAAACTCGGTTTGTAATAATTGCTACTCCGTGGTGTAAACTTATTTCGGAACTACTTGTGAAATGTAACGTATGATGTGTATGTTGAATGATGCGATCCTGGTTGTAAGCAGTTTGGTTTGAAATCCTTCGTGATTTCGATTGACTACCGGGATTATATGGGCTCAAGTTTGAAAATTTGAGCGCTTCGGTGCTTGTTTTCGTACTTGTGCTCTTATAATTTGGTCGGTTCTGTTACATAACACGCTCCTTTCCTTCAAATTCTTGAATAAGAGCTGAACCGATAACAGTATCTTCAGTTGATAAATATAATCTGAAAGGCTTTCCATGTTGGGGTGGAACTAACACTGGAGGATTTGTTAAATAACTCTTAATCTGATCTAAGGCTAATTGCTGCTCATCCTCCCATTTAAATTCCTGATCGGCTTTCAATTTTAATAATGGACTGAAAGCCTTGATCTTACCTGACAGATTAGATATAAATCTTCTGATAAAATTAATCTTACCGATCAAGGACTGTAATTCAGTTTTATTGGCAGGAGCAACAACCTTGTTAATTGCCTCAATAGATTTTCTACTAATTTCAATGCCCGCTGATGCACCATGAAACCCAAGAATTGTCCTGCCGATACACCAAATGCACATTTATTGGGATTCATCTTTAACCCATGTTTTCTTGTGCACTCCAATATCTTCCATAGATCGGTTAGATGCTTTGTGATGTCTCCAGACTTAATCACTATGTCATCAATGTAGATTTCTACCAACGTGCCGATATATTCATGGAAAATAAAGTTCATAGCTCTTTGATAAGTAGCACCGGCATTTTTCAAACCAAATGTCATAACTATCCACTCAAATAATCCCACATGACCTGGACACCTAAAAGCAGTCTTGAAAATATCTTCTTCAGCCATAAATATTTGATTATAACCTGCATTACCATCCATGAAACTAATAATCTGATGTCCTGCTGCAGCATCAATTAAGAAATCAGCAATCGGCATTGGGTAACCATCCATTGGTGTGGCCTTATTGAGATTCCTGAAATCAATACAAACACGAAGTTTCCCATTTTTCTTATATACGGGAACCACATTAGAAATCCACTCTGCATATCGGCACTGCCGAATAAACTTTGCCTCAATTAATTTGGTTATTTCGGCCTTAATATCAGGAAGTATATTAGGATTGCATCGGCAAGCCGGCTGCTGATGTGGCCGAAATCCAGATTTAATAGGCAACCGATGTTCAACTATAGATCGGTCTAATCCAGGCATTTCAGTATAATCCCAAGCAAAACAATCTTTATATTCCTTTAACAAATCAACTAATTGTTGTTTACACTTGGAATTTAACTTAGAGCTAATAAAAGTGGGCCTTGGCCTATCGCCTTCACCAATATCTACTTCTATTAAATCATCTGCCGATGTAAATCCTTGACCTAATTTTCCATCATCAGCAAATCTATCCATTAAAACTCTTCTTCAGAACCGACTGCTTGGATCGGTAGAATTTCGTAATCGGCAATCTTGAGGAACTCTTTTTCCCAGGCTTCTCCCGATATGCACTTGGTTCGCTCATAAGTGTCTGATTCTGCCGATGCGATAATATAAGAAGAGTCACCAGGAACAACTTCAATCTTATCTCCAATCCATTGTACCAGACATTGATGCATTGTAGAAGGGACACAACAATTAGCATGAATCCAATCCCTTCCCAAGAGCAGATTGTATGCACCCTTGCCATTAATAACAAAGAAAGTTGTCGATAAGGTTTTACTGCCGATGGTCAACTCAACACATACTGCCCCTTTAGCTGGTGATACATTGCCTTCAAAATACTTTAGCATCATATCGGTCTTAGTTAAGTCTTGATCTCCCTTACCAAGCTTCCGATACATCACATAAGGCATAATATTAATTGCAGCTCCTCCATCAATAAGTATCTTAGATACAGGCTGCCCATCAACTCTGCCTTTTACAAATAAAGCCTTGAGGTGTTGTCTCTCATCATCGGCAGCTTCTCAAAAACGGCCATCATTGGATCTAGCGTTAATTGAGCTATTTGGTCAGAGAAAACAGTCTCTTCTTCGTTATCAGACAGAGCCAAAAATTCATCGGCAACATAAACACCATATTGACATCTGCCGATGGACCTTTATTTTTGTGCCTTATCTGCCACTGCTGGTTACCAGATCTCTCATTGGAGGGACTTTCTTCTTGATATAAATCTTTTTGACGCTCTCGCTGTATTTTTCTCTTCTGTGTCTTTGTCAAACCCTCTAGACACCATTGAGGAAGCTTAGTTTTCCAAACTGGCTGATAAGTCCTAGTTGTCTCCACACGACGTATATTAGGATCCCTGTAAAATATTTCTTCATCAGGAACTCTTGCATTTGCCATCTCTTCAAGTTCCTCTTGGTTTCTCAGAAAATATGCAACGCGTTTACCAAGCCTTTCATGTACACTGAGCCTGCCCCTCAGCCGATCATGTACTGATGCTCTCCCTCTAATCGGCTCATTAATGAGCAAACCTTGATTACCAGACTGAAACCTTCTTACAGGATGATTAACGACATAATAACCATTGCACTCTAGACAATCTTCAACAGTAGGTAACTTAATACCTTCCTCCCAACAATGAATAAAAAACGGACAATTCCAATGATCCTTATGCCGATTCCACTCTTCTTGACGCCTCTCCTCTTGTTGTCGTCGATACCGGTCTCTTCGCTGATGCCAGCCTTCTTGTTGTCTTCGATGAGTAATCACGATGCCAGATCGAGGAGGCCTCCCAGAACCGCCACTTTCCGTCAATAGCCCCTTGCCTTTTGCATCATCGGTAGTTACCCGATGTTGGGGATCTACTGATGCATTCTTTTCAGCAGCTTCCGATGTCAATACCTTAATTTTCCCTTCAGCATCCAACATATTTGCTGGAAAAGGATGTTGATCAATTTTCATCGGCTTTTGAATCTTGGAATTGCCAAATTTTATTCTGCCAGACTCAATAGCTAACTGTAATTGTTGTCTAAATACTTTGCACTCATTGGTACTGTGTGAAGTTGCATTATGCCACTTGCAATATAGCATATGCTTCAACTCTTCTGCCGATGGGATCACATGATTAGGTGACAATTTAATCTGGCCCTCCTGAAGCAAAAGATCAAATATCTTATCGGCTTTGGTGACGTCAAAAGTAAACTTTTCTGGCTCTTTGTGACCAAAGGGACAAGATATTAGCTTCTTATTCTTAACCCACTCCGCCAAACCGATAACTGGTTCATTATCTGAATCAGAATCTTCCGCCTCTTCAACAAATGAAACTTTCTTGTTCCAATTTCTTTTAGGTTCAAAAACCCTAGTGTCTTGATCAGAAATCCTTTGCACTAAATGACTTAGGCTTTCGAACTCCTGAGAAGCATATCTGTCCTTAAGATGTGGTAACAATCCCTGAAAGGCTAAATCGGCAAGCTGCCAATCATCCAATACCAGGCTATAACATTTGTTTTTTACATCTCGTAGCCTTTGCACAAAGCCTTCTACCGATTCATCATTGCGCTGTTTTATTTTTACTAAATCGGTAAGCTTCTTTTCATGAACTCCAGCAAAGAAATACTTATGAAATTGCTTTTCCAAATCAGCCCAAGTGATAATAGAATTTGGCGGTAGTGAAATAAACCATGTAAACACTGATCCGGATAGAGATGATGAGAACAGACGAACTCTCAATTCATCTCTACAAGCTGCCTCTCCACATTGAATAATAAAACGATTAACATATTCCATGGTCGATGTATCATCTTGCCCAGAAAACTTAGTGAAGTCTGGCACCTTGTAACGATTTGGGAGAGGAATTAAATCATAAGCCGGAGGATACGAAGTCCGATAAGAATAGGTATTAACTTTGGGCTTGATCCCAAACTGATCCTTCATAATTTCTGCTATCTTATCGGCCCAAAAAGCATTGACATCTTGCTGCCGATATTGTTGAATCTCCACTAGAGGTATCTGCTGATACCCTTCTGCATACCTTTGTGGCCTACGATCTCCAGCAATTGGCACATTTGCTACTATCTGTGGCCCATTAACCTGCTGAAAAGGGTTCATCGGCTGAGCTGCCGATGCTTGATTCTGAAAACCAGCATGCATGTGACCTTGATGAATACCTGTGGCTTGCTGATTTGGCTAAACTGTATGTTGAGTGGGAAACTGCCCTGACCAATTATTAGTATTCATCGACACAAAGTTTGCCGATGGCTGGTAGCTTGTTGGCATTGCTGGATAATTACATCCAACTTGAGGCATAACCTGGACTCCAGGCTGACTAGCGATAGGAGCCTTCTGCTGCATCGGTAACAAATTTGCCGATGGATTTGAGCTAGATGTTTGACCCAAAGACGCCTGAAAACCTCCCAGATTTGGTTGTACAGTAGTTGTAGTATATTGAGGCGCTTGAGCTATCGGCAAACCAGCCGATGGCATAGGAGTTTTTCCCGCTGCATCAAACACTTGAGATAATCCATGATTGAGAGCAGATGCTTCTGGAGGCATACCATATCCCCACCAATTAGCAGGGGTTTGATTATTCTGTGGTGCAGAACCTGATAGAGCCGATGCTGATAGATCCGTACCAATCTGAACTCGTCCTGATAATGCTGAATCCGGACGCACCGGAGTATACTGTACATTAGATAAACCTGCTGATACTGGGGGAGAAGAAATCTCTATACCCGCAACGGCTGGGGGAGCCGATGGAGCAACATCAGATGCTGCTTCTGGTTGATGATAAGCAGGCCCAACGTAACGAGGTGACACTTGCCCTTCTTTGAAAGTTCGAATCACAGCATTATGAACAGTATTGGACAGCACATTGGAGTGATTAATTAAAGCATGATTCACCGCAGAATTAACCATCTCTTGAAGTTATCAAAGGTAACCTGCCGAGGCAACGGCAAGTCCTGCTTCTGGATGACTTGTCCACTTTTGTTCAAGCTGAATGACCTCAAGCAAAGCTGTCTATATTCTTCAATAGCCCTCTCCATAGCCTGCTTCTGATCGTCCTTAAGATCTTCTTCTGTTACTGCGATGATATTCCCAGCATCGATCTCATGATTAGGCATCTTGACTAGATCTGTCCCATCGGGCGTGCCAAAAGATGTGTTCATGCAAAAGTGAATCTGCAAACACAAAGGGCTAATATCCGAAGTCAATATCCAAAGCGTGCCAGTCGATTTGACCTGTTAATCGACAAGGATGAAGATACGAGCACTTTGGTCCTGACAACAGCGATACGCCCGGAAGTCACGGCCAAGAGGTACTCATGCGGAACTCGAGGATCGTCGAAGATTGCACTTAGAGCAATGCAACTCGCCGAATCGATGAGAACTCGTAAAAAGGAAAATATGCAAATTGACGAAGTCGCCGAAAGTAGATGTAAATAAGAGTAAAAGCTGTTTTTTGATGTATTGATTGATCCTTTCTTACATTGCCCTTCACTCTATATTTATACCCTGATCTATAGAAACATAACCAAATACAACTAGGACACTAAATCCAAATCTAAGGAAAAAACATGACTTTGATACAACTCCGACTCTACTAGACGCACACAAGGAAATTAACTCCTATTTTACTTCATAGTCCACCTCAATCACGATGGTATTCTCATCGACCTCTTTTTCAACGTCACAGTCCCTGTTCCATCGGCAGCAGCCTTCGAGCTCCTTCCATCGGTACATTCCCTGTTTCATCGGCTGCAGTCTTTATCGGTACATCCCCTGTCTCATCGGCAGCAGTCTACAAACCCTCTTTCATCGGCATCGGCAATAATACCCTTAACCTCATCGGCAACCCTTCAAGTTAAATCCATATGCTGCCACCACTCAAAAACAAACCTATTTTACTTGGCTATCAATCTACACGGTAATCTTTCCTTTGTTGATCAACCCTTCCTAATTACCTTGACACGTGCTAAAAACGATGTCAACACATTGTTTTGTAAACATAACTAAGGAACTAGGTTACGCATTTGTCATTCCCTTTTGCACTAATTATTACACTAACAACATCACATCAACACCTGAAACAATTGTACTAACGCATTCATGACATCCGTATCTTGACGATGGTATAATTATTCTACCCATAATCATGTCACTTAAGCTTTCAAAAATTCATTTCCCAAGCCAACTATTTATATAAAACAAGCATAACTAGAGCAATAAGGTTTATTACATGGCATTAAGGAATGAAACCAGAAACTCATTTAGCACTTCACCACATGGACTATCATTAAAACATGATGTTCATGATATGATTAACAACTTTTAATCAGGGATTAACACCAGAGGTGTTATAGCTATAGAAGATTATTGCGAACTTTCCGATCACCCAAATTAAGGTTGATTAGTCACATGTATCGGTTTTTATTAAACCTTAATCGTGGTACTAAGTAAGCTCGTAACACCAGGGGTGTTACACAGGCCCTCATCGACTGACCGTGCTTTCTACTAGCTCGCCGCGTCATCCTCCGTGATGGTTGCGCTCGCTCACCTCGCCCTAGTCCCGCATTGCCCGCCAGGGCTGTGAAGAAAACGGCCATGCTTGCCGCGGCGATGGCGCACGCTCACCATGCTCGCCCTGAACTCTCCGCACCGTCCGCGAGCACGCCACGCTGTTCTCTGCGCTGGCTATGCACGTTCGCAGCGTGCCAGGCCTGAACACAAGCCGATCCATCTCTACAGCCCTGCCGTTGGCTGCAAGGAGTAGCACTGAGCAGCAGACATAAATCTGGACAACTTCACCCACAAGACGAATGAGGCGCTGGTGTGGCGGCACACGTGATGGCGTCAGAAGCCGGCGACGGGGCAGCCGGGGACTTGTTCGAGGGCGCGCTGAGCAACACGCTGAAGAAGCTGCCGTCGCAGTCCTCGTCGCCTAACTCCGATCCGCCTCAGCGTCCATGGCGCTGATCAAGGTCATCTGCCGTAGTGCCATGTGCAGTCTGCGCTAGGGGCGGATCCAGCACCGGGGCGGGGTGGGCTCGAGCCCCCGCTACCGCTGCTCAGACCATGGAACCCCTCCTAAGCCCCCGCTACAAATTTACACATATTCAAGCTTAGAAGGAGAGACTAGAAATGAAAGATTATGAGATAAGCCTCTCCGAACTTATTTCCTAGATCCGCCACTGGTCTGCGCAGAAGGACTCGCACCTCGCCGTCGACTAGCTCCTACTCAGCCTGTTCATGAGCTCACAGAGACCTGCATGCGCCGAGCTAGAGAAGATTGACGTCATCGACGACACCAGCGTGGGCAACCCCATCCTCGTCAGCGAGCCCGGCGTGGGCAAGACGACCATTGTGGAGGGCCTCGCGCAGCACATCGTCCGCGGTGTGCGGCGGCACTGGTCCGTGGGGCAACGAATTCGATTGCATTTGGTGCTAGACCCTGGTGGTGTGGAGCAGAGCCGGCACCGGAGTGGGCTCACACAGGGCTAGAGCGGCGTGCGCATGGATGGTGTGCGCAGCCGCGATCGCGGCCACTGTGGACGCCTACGAGGGATGGGCCAGAGCAAGGGCGCCGGTTTAGGGGATCAGGGTTTCAAGGGGCTCTATGCATATTTCACCGCCAAGGTGGCAACGCCACGTCAGACAAAATGCCCACGTGGCTGCTGTGGTCCTGTGATGCACCGTTTAACAAGTTTATGGACCTAGAAATGTAATTTCCAACTTACAAGTTCAAAGGACACTCATGCATTTAACTCTAAAATAAAACAGAGATTGGAGTTATGTTACTCACGGAGACTAATCATCACCCTGTTCGGCAGGCTGTTTCTGTGGCTTATAAGCCGGCTGTGGCTGTTTTGCTGTGAGAGAAAAACACTGTTCCACGGCTGATAAGCCATGCTGATAAGCTCAGCCGAACAGGGTGTATATCTCCAACTCGAATAAAGACATTCTACATAAATCCTCTCATAAGTCACACCAATCATCTTCATTCATAGAAGAAGTCTCCAAACCCTCTTTACTTAGGAGAGGATACAATTGATCAACTAGGTTTTACATGAAAAACTCGTTTGTTGCTCGCAAAAAAAATCGTTTGTAGCATAAAAGGAACCTAATTATCAAAAAATTGTTACCGCTTTAAAAAATACTTCACCCAAATAATAATCGTTCAAATCCATTAATGTAGAAATGATGATGCATTACATGCTACTCAATCCTAATAAAAAGCTCCAAAACCTTCCAAAGGTCCTAAAAATAGTTCATAAAGATAACAGAGCTGGATGTACCAAACTTAGCGGTAGAACTTTAGAAACAATCTTTTGCCAAATAATTGCAAAATTCATTTTAATCCTAAAATGACGTTCCATTACTCACTCATCATGTCTCTCCTAATATATTTTTTTTATATTTGTTTATAAAACCCAGAGACATTCTCCATCTTCATCCACTGCAAAGCCCCCAAAACCCTCTCTAAAGCACTGCACAAGGGCCCTACCTGCTTTACCCCCACCCAGCCGCCATTATCACTACCACCTCAGCACCTCACTCTCAATCTCACTCCCCTCCACTCCTCCAATGGAGCTTACTCTCCCCTTCCTCCTCCTTGCACTCCTTGCAAGCCCCTCGCTTGCCCATGCCAATGGCGACGGCGGCAACACGACGACGTACATCGTGTTCATGGACCCGGCGCGCATGCCGGCCGTGCACCGGACACCGGCGCACTGGCACGCGGCGCACCTCGAGTCCCTGTCCATCGACCCGGCCCGCCACTTGCTGTACTCCTACTCCGCTGCCGCGCACGGATTCGCGGCGGCGCTGCTACCGGGCCATTTGCCCCTGCTCCGCGGCAGCCCCGAGGTGCTCCAGGTCGTGCCGGACGAGGTGTTCCAGCTCCACACCACGCGCTCCCCGGAGTTCTTGGGCCTTCTCACGCCGGCCTACCAGCCCGCCATCGGCAATCTAGAGGCAGCCACGCACGACGTGGTCATAGGGGTTCTTGACACCGGCGTATGGCCGGAGTCGCCGAGCTTCGCGGGCGGCAACCTGCCGCCGCCGCCCGCGCGGTGGAAGGGGGTGTGCGAGGCTGGCGTGGATTTCCCGCCGAGCTTGTGCGGGAGGAAGCTGGTGGGCGCGCGCAGCTTCTCGCGCGGCCTCCGTGCCGCAAACGGCGGCGCAATAGGCGTGGGGAAGAGGACGTTCAGGTCGGCCCGGGACAGGGACGGGCACGGCACGCACACGGCGTCCACAGCGGCCGGCGCGGTGGTGGCGAACGCAAGCCTGCTCGGGTACGCCATGGGGACGGCGCGCGGGATGGCGCCCGGGGCGCGCGTGGCCGCGTACAAGGTGTGCTGGCCGGAGGGGTGCCTCGGCTCCGACATCCTAGCCGGCATTGACGCCGCTGTTGCTGATGGGGTGGGCGTGCTGTCGCTGTCCCTCGGCGGCGGCTCAGCGCCCTACTTCCGGGATACCGTAGCGGTGGGCACCTTTGGTGCCGCGGCGGCCGGCGTGTTCGTCTCTTGCTCCGCCGGAAACTCCGGCCCTTCCGGCGCCACCGTCTCAAACTCGGCTCCGTGGGTCGCCACCGTCGGCGCAGGGACACTCGACCGAGATTTCCCGGCATATGTCACGCTCCCGACAGGCGCGCGCCTGGCCGGCGTGTCCCTCTACGCGGGGCCTTCTCCCTCCCCACACCCCGCCATGCTCCCGCTCCTCTACGGCGGCGGGCGTGACAACGCCAGCAAGCTCTGCCTCTCTGGGACGCTCGACCCGGCCACCGTGCGAGGCAAAATAGTTCTCTGCGACCGCGGCGTGAACGCGCGCGTGGAGAAGGGCGCCGTCGTCAAGGCGGCCGGAGGCGCCGGCATGATATTGGCCAACACGGCGGCCAGCGGAGAGGAGCTCGTGGCGGACAGCCACCTGCTCCCCGCGGTGGCGGTGGGGCGGATGGTGGGTGACAAGATACGGGAGTACGCGGCGCGCGGCGGCGGCAGGCCCATGGCAATGCTGAGCTTCGGCGGCACGGTTCTTGGCGTCCGGCCGTCTCCAGTCGTGGCGGCGTTCAGCTCCCGCGGCCCCAACACCGTCGTGCCGGAGATCTTGAAGCCGGACATGATCGGCCCGGGGGTAAACATCCTGGCCGCTTGGACCGGCGTCGCTGGACCGACCGGACTCGCCAAAGACGGCCGCCGGACTCTCTTCAACATCATCTCAGGTGAGTGCCCCACTGTCCCTACCAAGCTCTTGCATTGTTCAGATTCAAAATTTTGACATCTTGTCTTGTTGCTATCGTCTTTATCAAGCTCTTGCACTGCTCGTGCTCAGTGTTTAGATTCAAAACTGCACATATTGTCATGTTGCTAGCCTTCTAGGAATTACTACTACTGATTTACTGCTCCTACTCCTACACATAGACAATTCAGTTAGTAAAAAGAGATAATACTTGCAAACAGGGCCTTTATCAGATCCAGTCACGCTCATGCTGTTGTAGAAAGGCCGTTTCATCTTAACTTTCATTTGTGTCGTAAGAAATCGCATTTGCTTTCACGATCTTTTGTCAGGGTTGCACATGTGATGCTCTGCTAGATATGAACCGCTTAAAAGGCAACAGCAGCAAGGACAAGTTACCTTTTACTTTTTCCCCTTTTTTTTTCTTGACAATTCAAAAGGCATGAGGCAAGGGGACACTAGTGATTTGAGTACTCTCCAACTCTATAAACCGGATCTTGCAAAACTGTGGTGGTATTTTCAGTACTAGCTTAGCAATGGTGTTGTCACTGCTGAAATTTAATCAAATAATTCTGAGAGATCTCAGTTCTCATTGATTTGTATATTTGTTTAATTAGTGTAGGAGTCTCCAATTCTCTCGGGATCGATTTCTAACAATATATACTGTATATGTGAATGTTGGGTTATTGATTTGTTATCAGCAGATTAATTAGTTTAGTTGAATAGATAATTCTGTTTGCAGAGTGGAATTTCTGCTTCCTGTTGCCATGGCGTTTGAACTAATGAGCTGCTGTTTTCACCATGCTGTGGATCTTTCCTATGAGAAAAGAGACAGATTCCTCATTGTTTAGAATAGTTGATAATATACACAGTAGAATGCAAGGAAAACTGAGCTGTCGAGACTCCATTCAGGCACAGCTCTTGTATGCTAAACTGTTATTTTCTTATTCTATTTATTTTACTCATGCTTATATACTGAGTTTCTTTCATGGTTGACATTCCTCAGTGCTGAATACATCAGTTTGACTGCTACTACGAGCTGAACTGAGCAATTATCAGGCAAGTGATTTCCAACTGATTTCTTCTTTTGATTCCTGCAGGGACATCGATGTCATGCCCTCACATTAGCGGAGTGGCTGCGCTCATGAAGGCCGCTCACCCTGACTGGAGCCCTGCTGCCATCAAGTCTGCGCTAATGACCACCGCATACACCGTCGACAACACAAACTCCTCTCTCCGGGATGCCGCGGACGGTTCACTTGCAAATGCGTTTGCTTATGGTGCCGGCCATGTCGACCCGCAGAAGGCGCTTTCTCCGGGCCTCGTGTACGACATCTCTACAAATGACTATGCTGCCTTCCTCTGCTCCCTGAACTACAGTGCCCCGCACATCCAAGTGATCACCAAGACGTCCAATGTCTCCTGCCCGAAGAAATTCTGCCCCGGTGATCTCAACTACCCATCCTTCTCAGTGGTGTTCAATCAGAAATCGAAGCGGGTCCAGAGGTTCAGAAGGGAGCTAACCAATGTTGGCCCCGCGACTTCTGTTTACAACGTGAAGGTGATCAGCCCTGAGTCCGTTGCTGTCACGGTGGCACCGGCGAAACTCACGTTCAAGAAGGCGGGGCAGAAACTCAGGTACCATGTCACCTTTGCGTCCAAGGCTGGGCAAGGCCACGCGAAACCGGATTTCGGGTGGATATCCTGGGTGAACGATGAACACGTCGTTCGCAGCCCGGTCGCGTATACATGGAAGATGTGAGGTGAGTAGTAATCAGCTGAGTCTTCCTGGTGTCTAAGTCGTCTAATCATGCTGCTTAGCAGATGAAGGATAGGATAGGTTGATGTAGTTTGCTGATCGCTTCACAAAGAGAATCGGCGTGAAGCTCTCGACTGCAAACCTGTATTTGTTGCTTCCCTGGGTACCGGGTGTGGGTCGGTCGGTAACTCGCCGGACCTCAACTTGGCCTCTAGTTTTCAGAAGTCCGGCATGAAAACTTATGGAATTAACATGTGAGGTTTCCTTTTCTTCTAGCGTTATTGTAAGTTTTCAGACATCAAGAAACCCTGAATCTGAATGAATCCTCCGTTTGCTGGTGTGCCTGGTAAACCCTGTATTGATTCCATAGTGAATGTGACTGGATTTATCTGCTACCTTGTCAATTTGTATTGACGTGGTTTTATGTCTTTGGACGTATTCTGCGGAGTTTTATGTTTTAAACTTTTTTCAAAGAAAAATGAAGATTCAAACGTGTGCATGGAGTCCCCGTATGAGCTACTGCTTGCCTGTTTCCTGGTACAAATGGTGCTAGTGCTATGTGAAGATTCTTGCCCCAAATCCTCCTACCATAGTGAAGACTGAAAGACAACACAGATCCCCGCGTGAGTCGATCTGCTTTGTGGGACACGGAAAAGAAAAAGGCTACGTGCGTTGTCTCGCCACGCCGCCTTTCGCTGTCGCCCCGGCATCTGTGCGTGTACGCCTGCATAGCACGCGTGCTTCCTGCCAGTACCACCATCCTCGTCGCCGCCTTCTCTTTCCAGCAGCCAGCAGGATCACGACCAACCGTAGTTTGGGATTGGGAAAATTGGTTCTGTACCAAAATACCATTAAAAGATTTTAGCCCCGTAAAATACTAATGAAAGTTGCCACTGCCAGCTGAAAATACCATTCTGTCAGTTTTCATCTGCTGAGCCGTTAAATAAGACCAAAATACCCCCAAATCAATAGAACGTGAATACATGACCCTAGCACACAGTGATAGGTTGAACCCAATACATATGAACAGATAATTAAGCACCTCGGTCCATCCACATATTAACAGCACATATATACAGATTCATCCGGTACTAGTTTTACCATTTAACACATACACAAGGACAATCATTCTAGCACATTAGAACGGTCATTGCAACACATTACATTCATGGAAACACATCCATAGTTTAAAACATGCACCCAACAACTAAGTCTGCTAGCACACAAAGGTTTAATAACACCAACACCAGCTAGAAAATAACAGTGGCACCACACATAGGCTTTGCTCTTACAAATCCAATCCTAGCCTAAGATAAGTCGCCTCGCAATACCTCCTGGTGACGTTTCTGCTGCTGCCCTTCTCCTTGTTGTAGTCCCTAGACTAAGAGGACTAGAAGTAGAAGCTGCCATCAACCTCGTTGTTGGCCCTGAACTAACTGGTGTTTGTGTGACCAAGGAAGTAGAGGCTGTTGCAGATGCCTTCTTAGATTTCTTAGGAGCTTTGGTGGAGTTTGAAGTACTTGTTTTTTCTTTCCTTTTCCTACATAACAGTAAGGTAATCAACAATTCTCAGTAGGGGGCTCACGACAACCCTTCTCAATGTGCCCGAATTGGAAACATCTTTTGTATTGGTAAGGACCCCTTTTTCCAGGCTCACCCCTGCTCTTGATCCTTTTCACTCGTGGCCTACCCGCGGACCTTTCCAGATTTGGAGGCAACATTTGAAACCCGGGATCAACAATAGGCCACTGTGACTTGTCAACCATTGGGTTGACCTCAAACTGATAAGTAGCCTTGAAGCGATGAACTGAGTAGTAGTTATGCACATAGTCATCAAGTTTTATTTGTCTCAAGGAACCTATAAAGGCTATAACATGAGTGCAAGGTTTACCAGAAATGTGCCACTGCCCACATGAACATGTTTTGCTTTCAAGGTCCACAACATGCCTCCAAGGATAGTTGTCCTTAGTCAATCTAGATACCTCGGCCTTAAGCCCACCACTCCCCTTAATTGTGTACTTTCAGCTCATTTATAACACTAGGGAGAATTGTCCCTTCAAGTTTATTAGCTATATGCTGCCTCATAGCTATCTTTTCCATGATCATGGCTCTAATTGTGTCCACGAGGACATCCACAGGAAACCCTTTGGTCTCTTTAATCCAGTTGTTGAAGCTTTCTGATATATTGTTGTTCACATAATCAATCTTGCACTCCCTTGAGAACTTAGCTCGAGACCAAAGTTGTTTGTGCTCTGCTTGCAAGTAAGGAATTGCTGCTGGACAATTCTCTGCAATTCTGTCCCAAAGACATTGATGCCTCCTAGCAGTACATGCCCAAGCACAAGGCCACATGTACTTTAGCACATCTCCATCGAAGTGCTTCCTAAAATTGTGCATGAGATGCCTAAAACACTCTCTGTGCTCAGCATCACCTTGGAAGACATTATGGACTGCTGTCTCTAAGCCTTTGCAAGCATCTGTGTGAATTGTGAGTCCACGTGGAGTACCAATTGCTCTCTTCAATTGCCTCAAGAACCATGTCCAATCAGCTTTTGTCTCTTTGTAAAAAATTCCATATGCCACCGGGTACATCCAATTATGTCCACCAATTGCTGTTGCTGCAGCTAGCTGTCCATTATATTTACATGTGAGGTGAGTAGAATCAACCCCAAGGTATGGCCTACAACCAACAAGAAATCCGTTCACACATGCTTTGATGGCCATAAACATTCTACTGAAATAAACTCGACCATTCTTCTTATTCTTCTTGCAGTCAATCTCTACTATGCTTCCAGGACATGTAGCCTCTAACTCAGCTTTGAAACTCCACAACATTTTAAAACTTTCCTCCCAAGTGCCATGTAGGCCTTTTAGTGCAAGTTGCCTTCCTTCACACACCTTATTGTATGACATTTTGATTGGAAACTAAGTTTCAAGCTGAACCTGCAATTTCTTTGCTCCCAAGTTTGGGGTGGCCTTAAGTACCTCCTTGGCCCTGTCAGCAAACCAAGCTTTGCTGGCCTCCTTTCCCCTCACTTGGCTTGTGCTACCACAAGTATGGCTAGAACCAATTGACACAACCTGAAAATAAATAGGAGATATTAGATCTGAATTTAGCATTCAAATATGGAGAGAACATGAAAAATAATACATGCTGTACATTCTAAAAATAATTCAAAGAAAAATAATACATGTTGTACATTCTAAAAATAATAGAAAGAACAATAATACATGCTATACATATTAAAAATAATACAAAACAATAATACATGCTATACATATTAAAAATAATACAAAGAAAAATAATACATGCTGAATCCGCACATCTTGCCCTATATCTTGATTTATCACTGTACTCTACGAATGTTTGAAACTCCCTTTTTATGACATATTGCTTAATCATTACTCCCTCCATCCCAAATTATAAGACGTTTGACTTTTTTGACACCAAGTTTGACCACTCGTCTTATTCAAAAATTTGTGCAAAATATCAATTCTTTTATCGTGGCTTGGTATATTAATAAAAGTTCCTCAAGAATGACTTAAATTTGACTATGTTTGCACAAATTTTTTGAATAAGACGAATGGTCAAATTTGGGATCAAAAAAGTCAAACGTCTTAGAATTTGGGATGGAGGGAGTAGTACGAAGGCCTTTTGTCAGTAAATGTCGAACCTTCCTTTATATCAGGGTTGTCTCTGTCATATGTAGTGAGTGCAACATATGGAGCATCTTACATCATGGTGGCTTCATCACTTGGCACAGCCTCAGGATCTATAGCTTCAGTTACATTCTTGCTGCTCTCTGTTTTCTTCTTTTCTTGCTGCACTTTGTCATTGCTTCCTACTTCAGGTACCTTCCTGAAATACCTCCACTCTTCATCCACTCTAACCGGATCATCTCCCTCATGGTCAACACCCGGCTCCATGTCTTGGTCACCTTCCTCCTCCTCCTCTACTCTTGAAGGACCAGCAGCTGTAACACCAAGTTGAGGTTCCATAGCCCATTCTAGACCATCCAATTCTGCACTCACATGCAGATCCTTAAACTTTTCTGTGACCTGAAGTTGTAGGTCATTCTCTTCATCTGTCACTTGTCCTTCATTCTCAATCAAAGCCAAATCAACATGCTCACTTCTGCCTTTTTTGTACATAGATCGACCATCCTCAACAGTTGAGTAGGATGAAACATCAATCACTACTCGACATGCATTGTTTGGATCGATCCTGAAATAGTAGCAGTGCAAAAAAAAAAGCACTGCTGCCAAATGTTCTTTCTCATCAGTGACCATCCTCATACCAAGTGAAATCACACACACAAATGAACCGGATAATAGAAACAATTGCAATTCGTAACTAATTTCACTATTTCAGCTATACTACGAATAAAGATAGCAATGGGGTCCCGATCCCCGATTCCCCGCGGGGAATTCCCCTATTAGGGGACGGGGATGGGGCCAATTTCATCCCCACGGGGATTTAAACGGTAGGAAACTGATCCCCGTCGGGGCTGACGGGGACGGGAATGGTTTCATGTCCCCCGAACCCGATCCCCGTATCCCCACCCCGTTAGGTTGCAGCACAGGCATGACCCAACAAAGAAAAGCCCAGTTAAAGGCCCAACAACAGGTAGCTGAATATATATACCGTGTGTAACCCTAATCCTATCATCTCACCTCCGACTCCCACACCAGACCCCGCTCCACCAAGGCGCCGCCACCAGCCATCTGTGTCTCATCTCACTTCTCACCCTCTCCCCTTCACCTACCACTTTCCGCACGCACCACCCGCCTACTAGCATCGCCACGCAGCCATGCGCCGAGTGCCCGAGCCTGCACGGCGTGCTGTGTTCCAAGGAGAGCAGAAACGACCGAGCAACGGAGCAAGCAATAGGGCGGGATGTCGTCTGTGGTGTTGCAGCTCAAACCGATTCGAGCCTCCTGCTGTCTGATGATTCGAGCATGTCGCTCCAAAGTACTACTAGATCCATCTACAAGTGCAATGTGTATGTAACAGCGTGCTTGTGCATTGGAGCCTGCTCTTGCTACTGCCCTCTAGATCTGTGTGCTACTAGATCTTCTATGAGCGCAACGATGTGTGTACAATGTATTGTGTGCTTGTGCAATGGTGCTTTTGTGCTGGAAAAATTATTGGAATTTCATGGTGTTCAATTTCTCCCGCACTTGTACTCTTCTATGGTTGTAATTTTTTCTATGGGCGTTTCTACGAACCATGAAGAACAAGTAGATAGCTAGGGTTTCACTCTTACCCGTCAGGGATCTCAGATCGATGCATTGTTCCACCACATGCGCACTAGAGGAGGAGTCGTGGTCGACGCAGCAAGCAATCGAGGAGGAGGAGGCGGCGGCGACCGGCGTGGACGGCGCAGCCTCCGCGCGAGGAGCAACCTGCGATGGACGACGCGGGCAGCGCAGTCTCCGCGCAAGGAGCAGCCTGCGGTGGATGGCGCGGCCTCCACGCGGGGCGAGGCCTACGCGCGGGGAGCGACCTGCGGCGGCCGGCACAGGAGGCCCTCGGAGCTCAGCGGCCGGCGGAGGCGGAGCGCGGCGCGACGCGGCCTGTCTCTCTCCCATGCGTGCGACTCCTAAAGTCCGAGCCTTCCCAGGTGCGTGCGTCCCTTTCCTGTAAGAGGATAAGGCAAGGGCAAAAAGGTCACCAAATTTTTGGAGTTTATGTCAAATTAATGCTTCTACGTGTAAAACTTGACGGAGTGGTATTTTCAGTTCACGGTGACAACTTTCAATGCTATTTTGCGGGCTCGAAATCTTTACGGAAGTAGCAACCTTTCGATGCTACAAAACCTATTTTCCCTTTGGGATTTGGATCGTTCACGGAATGTTTGGGCCTGTTGGATTGATTGCTTGCCGTCCATGAAGGCTGGCCCAATCAATGGGTCTGGACTCTCTACCCCGGTTGAGATGGGCCGTGTGTGTTAGGCTAGGAAATGGAATTACCACACGGAACGGAAGTAGTAGAAAGGCACGAAATACAAGCGCCAGTGCTAGCGCTCGGATGCCCAAGCGAACGCTCGTGCCTACACCCTGTTTCCGTGTCTGCACTCCGCGTAACGTCCGACCTGACGTGGTGTTTGCACCCCACCGGACCCCACGTGGTGTCTACGCCCCACCCGACCCTCACGCCCCTCTAGCAGCTGCAGCAGGCGGGTCATATTGCAATACGTGCAACATCCAATCTACTTTAAAAACATTCAGATGCAATACTGGTAACATATGTCTAAAAACAGATAAAACACTTGAAACATGCGTCTGAAATACTTGTAAAAACACCTGAAAAACTTGAAAATCATTGACGAAACATCCAAATAAAACACTTACAACATATGTGTGAAACGTATGCATCATCTAGATAAATATACTTGCAATATAAATCTGAAAAACAGATAAAACATTGGAAACAGATGTTTGCAACATACATGTACGACCATTGTAACATCCCGATCTACTTTTGCAATGTTCATACGGAATATTTGTGACATACCTTAGAAACATCAGAAGCACTTAGAAACGTACTCTTGCAATATATCTTTTTTCAGCGCAACATCTACTTGCTGCTTGGACGATTGAAAGCTCGTCGACGCGGAGCTCGATGCCGCAGAGTGGCGCGTAGCTCCGGCGGAGAAGGCGGCCGACGCGGTGGAGAATGCCGTGGTGGGCGGATGTCCCGGTGGAGAGGAAGGATGGCGGGCGGCGGCACTGGAGCGCGGTGGAGAGAGAGGACGACAGTCGGTCAGGCGCGGTGGAGAGCGTTGCGGCGGCATGGACATGATGGTGGTGCGGTGAATGGAGAGGAACGGACGACGGGCCCACAAGCAGATATGGTTGGAGCGAGAGGATACGCGATGGTTGGAGCGAGAGGATACGCGAGTGAAGAGTTGGGCCGTTGGAACGGTGTCGTGACCCATGAACGAGAGAATCCGAACAAAAGGACGTCCTTATCACAGCATTAGGGACCACACAGTCATCTGTTCTCCGGCGGCGCCGTGTACACAAATGGCTCCACAACGGCATCGTCTAGAGCAAGCAGCGACTCCAGGGCCTCTACGACGGCAGACATCTGGGGCCGGGATTTGGGGCTTACACTCAGGCACTGGTGGGCTATCCCCGCGGCCTTGTGGGCAGCTCGTGTGGGCGTGGGGTGCTGGCCGTTGAGCAGCCTCCGGTCCACGACGCGCTCCAGCCGGCGAGAGTCGCGCAGGCATGGGCGCGCCCACTCCACCAGGCTCTGCTCTCGCGGCGGCCGGTTCTTGTCCAACGCCTTCCGCCCGGTCAGCAGCTCCAGGAGCACCACGCCGAAGCTGTACACGTCGCTCTTTGTTGTCAGATGCCCTGTCATGATGTACTCGGGTGCGGCGTAGCCCTGCGTGCCCATGACCTGGGTCGACACGTGGGTTTCGTCTTCTCCAGGCCCAGCCTTGGCTAGCCCGAAATCCGACAGCTTCGCCGTGTAGTCCTGAATGATGATGAACACAAGTGATTAGTGAAGGAAGGAAAACCGCACATGACATAACTTGGTCTTGTGGCCATGCATCTCAAGACATACATACCGAGTCCAGCAGGATGTTGGAGGTCTTGAAGTCGCGGTAGATGACGGGTTTGGCAGCTTCGTGGAGGAAGGCCAAACCTTTGGCAGCTCCAATGGCGATCTTCAGTCGCGTTGGCCATGGCAGGGAAGCAGAGTACTCTGTCATTTCCATGAAGAGAGCATTCATGCACCAGATCGTTAGGAATGCTGGCTTTCACCCTTGTCTTGGGATCAATGTAAATTTCAGATGCAACATGTTGTAACAAATCACCGTAAGCTCTATGCCACTTACAGTCAGTAGCTTGGGCAAACTCACCTTGGGTAGCCCTTAGGGGAGAGCTATGGTTATTTGGCCTTTAATTAAGGTGAATGCAAAAATTAATCAAATTCGTAGAGTTCTTATTGTTAAGATAAGACAAACTTGAATTTAAATTTATAGAGTTTGCCGTACTTTTGAAGAGATGCTTCTCCAGGCTGCCCCGGGCCATGAACTCGTACACAAGAAGCCTGTGCTCATCCTGGTAGCAGTAGCCGATGAGTTTGACAAGGTGTGGATGCCTCAGCTGCCCAAGGAAAATGACTTCGGCCTGTCCAGCAAAAACAAATAAGGTCTTGTTTGGTTTGTGAATCATTCGGCTTAACTTCCATCACATCAATGTTGCGGCAAATGCATAGAGTATTAAATGTAGACTAATTGTATGCATGTCGGCACAGATTAGGAGTAATTTACGAGACGAATCTATTAAGCCTAATTAGTCCAAAATTGGAAACTTTTTGTCAAATAAGACAAAAGTGCTACAATGTTTGTTAAACTTTAACACCTCTAACCAAATAGGCCCTAAATCATCACAGACAGTAGTTGCAAGTCAGCACAAGCAGCATTTTCTTAGTATTTTAAGGAATATTTTGACCACCAACACTTGGAAAAGTAAAATTGTCTGACCAAATGAGCAGTGTTAGTTTGGTGGTTGACAAGTTGACGTACTACATCTCCAGGGCACGAAACAAAGAATTCTCAAAGGAAACTGTGTGTCTGAAGAGGGGAGAAGACATGACGACTTCCAAAAGTGATCGCAGCTAAGCTATAGATGGCGACACTACTATTTTCTTTGGACTTTTGAGTAGGGCTCAATTCATTGTTAAATAAAGTACTAAAATGGCAGTAGAAATTAACTTCGTTTCCACACGTATGATTATTTTCTTAATGGCATTCGCTCTTAATAGTAGAGAAAAAACTATCTGAGGTTGTATAAGATTTGAATTCTGTTTAGTTAATTCAAGCTAATACATCCTCTATTACAAATTATAAGACGTTCTAGCTTTTCTAAATACATGAATTTCTCTATGCACTTAAATATATATTATGTTTAGATATAGAATAAAAACAATGTATATAGAGAATTTGGAAGAGGGAGTACTAATTATCAGTGACTAGGAGCTGACAATTTAATAACCTTTCAGTTTAATTCTATTATTTTCAGTACAGTTTCGTTGCAAGGTCAATAAGTGCTTAAATACTATACAATACTTTCTCAGTTTCTAATATATAATCAATATATGACAGGATAATTAAAAATTTTAATTAACTAGTTTATCTTAAGTGTCATATATCTAAAGACAGATTAAAGGAAGGGGAGTACCGAGAACAGGGCCAACAGTTCAACTTCAACATTACTGCTTAGTACTCTCCAGTCTCCCGTTCCCCCCAAAATGTAATTTTTTACTTTTCAATGGGTCAATCAATTTCAAATTTGATCAAATGTGTTAAAAAAATACTAATACCTATGATGCATGTGTATCATTAGATTAATCATAAGATATATTTTACAATAAACCTATTTGGAGTAATGGTGGTACTTCTCTATAAACCTAATAAAATGATAAATAGGTCCAAGTGTGCCAGCTGATTAGTTCAAATATACTATTACCTCAATTATTATTGGATAAATAAAAAAACACTAAAAAGCCAATCCTTTTACTACTTTGGACTGAAGTGCTCAACTGCCGATGGCCAAACCAAAACCATTATTCAGAAGTAAAAGAGACTATTACAACTACTCGTATTTGCGAAGTGTTAATTTTACTTTGAACGAGGGATCGGAATTCTACAACGAAGATGAATTCAGAAGAATGGATGGATTAATCACTATTCTCTGTCAAAAAAAAAAAATCTGCGAAACTAACCCGAACCAGATTATTCGCGTGATTCAGAAATTTGCTTACCAGCCACTCCTTGTGGCCCTGGGAGCCCTCGAGGTCGAGCAGCTTGACGGCGACGGCCTGCGGCTGCCGCAAGCCGAGCCTGACCCGCTCGTCGACGCGGCCCTTGTACACGGGGCCGAACCCGCCCTCGCCGACGAAGTTGCTCGTCGAGAAGTCCCGCGTTGCCACCCGGAGCTCCTCCACCGTGAAAACCAGCACGTCAGATCCCGCCAGCGACAGTGATAGGTCCTCCGGCGAAGGCAGCGGCGCTGGTGCGGGAGGCCTGGAACTGGTGGAGGCCACCTTGGCCGCGTTCTTGGACCCGGAGCCGGAGCCGTCGCTAGAGCGGGCGGCATGGGAAGAGCTGAAGCAGCCGAGGCCGAACAGCGCAGACCACGACGACGACGACGACGACGACGACTTGGGCTTCCCCATGGCCATGAGCGCGCGTGCGGGCAGCTGATCAAAGTGGAGGAATGTCGTGTGGAGGAGTCGTTTGTGTCTCAGAGCTGGCAGCCGTGTCTGCCTGTCGGCCTCGTTTATTTGGAGTAGTTGCTGTCATCATCATGACCAGTTAATTTATCAAAATGGTTTATTTAGTTTTGGTTTGGTTCGGTTGTTGCGTACTTTCAGCTAGAGTTTTGGTTTTAAGGGGTGTATGGTTCCCTTGTTTTTTTAACATCTATCACATGTTTGATATATGTATGGAGGGTTAAACATGGACTAATTATAAAATTAATTATACAGATTGAGATTAATTTATGAGATAAATCTATTAAGCCTAATTAGTCTATTATTAGTATCCTGCTGACACAAAATGTGTTACTATGTCAACACACTTGGGAGGCCTGCAGGATCGTGTGAAGCTAGAGTCTTCGAGATTCTCTAAGCCTGAACAAGCTGGTCTGGATGAGAACGAACCCCAAGACGTGCCAGTCAATTTGACCCTGTAATTGACAAGGGAAAAGGAAACGTCAAGTTATGCAACCTACCGGTTTATTACCAGACAGTTCCAATATATATGGCCATAAGACAGCTAGAGATCAAAGAAAGTTGACTACAAAGTCAACTCCTAACAATAAAGCTTGTAATAATAATAATGATATCAGAACAACTATTTAAAGTAATCATTAAATATAATATATAATTAGCTGATCTAACTTAATCGATACGTAATGATAGATATGTTCAAAAATATGTAACATGCATGAATAGCAGTCAAGCACCAATTAACCTCCTACACTTGCTAGATATATTTAGAATATCGCTAACGGTGGGGATCCCGAGGATGCAGCCTTAATAACGGTGTGTTCTAAGTATATAAAACGAGTATAAAAGAGTAATCAGCAGCTAGTTGAGCTACACGTACATACTACCGGTAAAAGCACAACTGGGTCAGCTATTTAGCTGATACAGGGTCCATGAAACACGAACGAAATCTATCCATTCATTCATAAATAGGTCTAAGATCAAAGAAAATCTGATCTACTAAACCTGACAGTAGGGTCTGAAGATACAGCCATAACAAGCTATCAGGTCAAGCCTACTTTAATCTCAAATTAATCTATAATTGCACAAATAGTTCGAACGCACAACATATAACAATCAAGATCGACAGATTTGCCGATATAAACCTAAATCGACCGTTTTGACAGAGATAAGCATAAACCCATCTAAAAAAGTGGATTTTAACGATATTAGAAGCTAACAGTCTGTCAATCTTGATGGGACAATGACATTATTATAATAAATAAATCAATTTAAATAAACAATATGGATAACTTAATGAATCTACTAGATTGCCAAATCTAATAGAGCCGATAACTTAGCTTAGATCGACTGATAACTTAGCTTAGATCGACTATTTGTAAGAGGTTGGACCTAACCAATGCAGCCTTACAAATAAAATCTAAACCGATAACAAGCTTATACCAAGCTTACACGAGGTCAAACCTAATCGATGCAACCTTACAAACAAGATATAAACCGTGACAATACTTACAAGCAAACCGGAGGTCAGACCTAATCGATGCAGCCATGCTTGTTTAAAGATTTTGCCGGTATCTACTCTACTCCTACTCCTAAGGGTTTGGCCAGAGCTGAAAAGGGTTGATTGTATTGATTGATTGATTGTGTGTTTACAAAGGTCGGGGCTTTCTTATTTATAGCCTGAGATAAGTCCTAACCAAACACGACTCAATAACAATATTTAGAAAAAAATATGACTCGGACCCTAATCAACAAATTCCGATATCTTTGTCGATCTCTCCAACCTCAATGTGAATTGATCCTTGCTGATGTGGCCCTTCTTGTTTGATTTCTCCATGTTAATTCCCTTTCTTCTATATTAGTCGGTCCGATCGTTTGAGTCTGACACCTGGGCCCATGAATGCAAATCTCTTTTGCCAAAATCTGGTGTCAACACATGCCCCCCAATTTTGGGATGAAACTAGTTTCATTCCAAAATTGCCGATCTCATTTCCTTAGCAGCTCAGCCGAGTCTTCAATATATTTACCAATCTGCCATTTCTCTCTTCACTCGGCTCTGAACCCTAACTGCTTCTCCAAAATTCTCGGCCGCCGCCTCCATCGAAACCTTAGCGAAATCGAGGTCCACCGAGATCTTCACCCGACAATTGTGCTTGAATCTCCCCAACCATGGCGTCAATCGACAACATACCTGAGGTAATTATCTTCTTCCTACCTTATTCTCCCTTTGCTACTGCTCACATTTTGAACGATTCTTTCGCCTTTACTTTGCTCTAGGACCTCAAGAACAAAATCGCAATCCCTCTAGCAGACAGCCCAACTAGCTTTTTCTTGGGTCCAATGGGCAACCCAGATCCATATGAAGTCATTATTGCCGAGACCAACAGAACCCCCTTCAAGCAATCCACCATGGATCTAGATATTTGGGACAAGAGAACTTCTTTTAGAAATTGGCCATTCAAGATCCAAGGCTGGAGAAATTGGTTAATAAAAGTTGCAGCTAAGAAGCAAACAGACTGGACTCTCCGTAATCTGGACCAGTGCATTTCTCTTTCCTTATCCAACATGAAGAAAAATGAGCCTCTGCTGAAAGCTGCTTCTTACTTTTGGTCCAGCACTTACAATGCTTTCCTTTTTGGCCACGGACCAGTAACTCCAAACTTGGCTGATATACACATGCTTACTGGCCTCAATATCATAGGGCAGTTCATTCCTCATAATCTAATGGTCAAAGCTTCCCACAGGCTTGAAAGCACAAGAATTGGGGGTTGGTCCAACTATATTGCTACCCACAACACTACTCAGAAAAATGTGACTGAGAGGGAGCATGTAACTTTCTTAAACATGTGGTTGGATAGGTATCTCTTTTGTGGGCAATCCTGCACCCCAACATTCCATTATCAAGTACTTGCAGAGAAAATATCAGTGAATTCAGAGATCCCCCTTAGCAAATATCTGTTGGGTGCTCTTTATCTTTTGATAAACCAAGTTTCTCAACACCTGTTGAAGAATGATACAATCCCAACAATCACCGACCCTTGGTGGCTGCTACAACTCTGGCTTAATCTCCATTTGTAGAAATACGTGGTTAGAGATTTGAGGTCACTAAAGTTCCCATCCCTCAATTTCAAGGAAGAAGGACTCCTATCAGAAAGCAACAAGACCCGCCAATGGATGTCTTTCGGGGAGGCAGCTTCGACAATTATGATCACCAGTTCTGTTGGCCATCTCTTCAAGTTATTTTACAAAGGTCTTCCAGAGGACATCTTGGAATGGTTTATAAACTCTGATATCCCAGAATTTGAACAACCTTTCTCCTTTAGATTCCAATCTAAATCAATGATGAAGAATCTTTGAAAATCTTGAACTGCATGATCAAACCATGCTTGCTACCAACAGAAGTCAGACATGGCAGAGAGAAGGCTCCAATTTCTTATGAATTTTATAATCCTTCAATATCTGCTAGGCAGATGGGATTTGGTCAGCTCCCTCCATGTCTTTTCTTTGCTGATAAGCTTAAACCAAGGGAGGCAGTAAACTCAGGGTTAGAGTTCAACATAATTTTGTAATTTGAAAGATCTCTCTCTGTTGAAATTATCAAAGAATGGAACTGCCAACCTTTCTCTTCTTCCTTCAACACATGGTGGCAAGAATGGCATCAGCACTTGTTCTGCTCAGCATTATCCTCTTACTGCTCCATCTTGGAACCTGATTTCCAAGCTAACCCTGAGGTACTTTCTTTTGCCTGCTCCTCTCTTACCCATTATCACTTATCTTTGGAAAGATTTCTTACTCAATTCATTTCACAGGATCTTGATAAATCAACTCCTCCAACAGTTGCATATAAGATATAGTGTCCTTATCCGAGGTTAGGTTGGAATGCACCATCTCTGAGAACAATAATGAAGAGAAAAGCAACTGATGCTTTGGAGGACCACCACTTTCTACTTATAAAAGATCTGCCTCTAAAAAGCCCAAATCAAAAGTTAAAAAAAACACATCTGCCACAGGCTGATGAACAGCAATTAAAGTCTTTAGTCGTTGCTGCAATAGAGGTACCATCTTCCTCGCCCAGATTTTCTTTATCATCATATCAACTAATTTACTCTTGAATAGGATGCCGCTCAGGAAGACAGTTCTGGAGAAGAAGCCCAACATTCTGATCCATTTGAAGGCATATCTCTCTTTGATGAAGAAGGTACAATTTTGAATAAATCTCCTGGACCCCTCCTAGGTAATTAAAATTTAGCCGATGAACTTTGAAATAGTTAATATTTGTCTCTCACAATTATATATTTTCAGAAGGTCAACTCCTCACAAGTTCATCGGCTGTTCCCAATCTAAATACCAATCAAA
Organism: Saccharum spontaneum; assembly: GCA_022457205.1. Classification (NCBI taxonomy): domain Eukaryota; kingdom Viridiplantae; phylum Streptophyta; class Magnoliopsida; order Poales; family Poaceae; genus Saccharum; species Saccharum spontaneum. The sequence continues at coordinate 25,903,822 of CM039582.1, read as the reverse complement.
ATGAACAAGTACTAATCGAATTACCTGCTTAGCAGTTCTTTCAGAAATTTACTCTCCTTGAATAATGCAGGCACAAAGTTCTTCTCCTTACATTCCATTTGTACTAGAAGATTACACTAAGAAAGAAGTGACTTATGTTTCCAAGGACAACACTGCTCATCTCCTTTCTGAGAACATCAAGAGTCAACTTCAATTGTTGATCCCACATCTGGAAACAGACACAACAACTCTAGTGCAAGATGCAGGGGCCATCAGGAGCATCTACAGTCTAATCAAGGATGAACTCACTCCTCAATTAAAGGAAATTCTTCAGCCTATTGCTTATATTGAGTGCCACGAGCCAAAATTTTCTAAGGCTCTATCAAGACTTGCAGCTCATGAAGCCCAAAAGGATCTGCCAACTCAGGAACAACAGTGTGTTGAAAACATGATATCAGTTAAAAAGGTAATCGATCGGCTAAATGACTCTCCTGCCAAGATCACCCAAAAACTGACAACTCTTAATGAAGAAAGAGAACAACTGCTGCCCAAACTGAAAGATGTTGAGGCTTCAATCTGGCTCGAGGAAGACAATTTGGCAAGAATTCCAACAGCACTGAGTGAGCAGAAAAAGAAAATGTCACAGCTCAAATCTGATCTCCAAAGTTTTAAAGCCAAGAAGAAGAACCCAGTGTCAGGGACAACAGAAGAAGATAACCAACAGATTACCGATGTAGATAGCATGCGCCTCAAAGCTCTTGACATGATCAAATCTGTATTGGATATGTAATTATGGCATGTAACAGTTAATGTATAAACTCCAACCTTACTATCATTTGTTAATCACGCCTCCAAACTTCCTTGTCCCTGTTCATATTTGTATCAGCAACTTTAGCCGATCAAAATTAGGTCATCGCTAATAACCCTTACATAGTATTGGCAACATCCTTATCGGCAAACTTAGCCGATCCACCTTATGTTACCTCAGGCGAAATTGAAAATCTTCAGTTAATAAAAACTTCGGGTCCGTACCCAGTCAAAACATGCCGCCAGCCTTGCCTCTTCAACTTCTGAATCTATAAATGTGATTGATGGTTCCAAGGAAAATCCACGCTTTCATTTGCACTCCGCTTCAAACCTTTCTACTTCCAAAGCTGCAACCACTTCTAGTCCCTCAAGAAAACCCTAGCAATGACGGGTCAGGACAGCCGTGGCAAGTGCCCAATGGAGAACCTCTCCGAGGAGATCAACCAACCATCCCAGCGCCTCCGTCTCGGGTAAGACCATTGCTACAATTCCATCTTGTTTCTTTGATTCATGTTTTCTCAACCCTAACTCCTTGTAACAGTGCTCCCCAGGTTGATGAAGCAGGGCCAAGCAGGCCAGTGCTGGTTGCTTCTGATAGCACCAGCCCTCCGGTGGAGGCGGTGGTGGCGAACTACGCCGACGCCAAATTATCTCCTGAAGACCCCTGGGATGACTTCGGCCGTGACGACGCCTGGTGCTTCCTCGATAACTGGAAGAAAGCCATGGAGGACTACGGCGAGGAGTGCAAGAAAACTCATGACCTCAGGGAGCGACTGGCGGCTACGGAGGCGGTGCTCCAGGGCACCGAGGATGCACTTGCCCGAGTCAAGCAGCAACTAGCGGATTCAGACTCCATGGTTGTCGGTAACCGTCTTTCCTTTTGCTAAAACTTAGTTCCGCTGCACCAAATCCGTTTCATAGTAGAGACTCTGACTCTGAATCCAATAGATCTAATTCAATTTTCTTGGAATGCCTTGCCATAGCACGACTGGATTGAGTACTCTTGTAGATTGGGATCAGTCCTTTATACCTTGTTCAAATTTCAACCAGCATTAGGCACCATCCATTATGTTTGTTGTACCCTATTTTAGCCGATCAACCTTCAACTTTCTCGTTCATAATTCTGAATCGGCTTCAATTATGCAGGTCTCCAGGCGTAGCTTGATGAACTCCTCCCTGCCATTGCCAACATGAAAGATCCTTGTTTAGTTTTGGTAATTGAGTGACAACCTTAAGTGGACTAATTATGTTTATGTGAGATACACAGAGAATTAGTCCACATGTGATGATTTCATGAAGGAGCTCATTGCATATGAGATATGACATAGAGTCATGTGACCAAGGTGGCAAAGATCAAGATGAGGCTTGGCTTGATGGACCGGTTGCAAGTGTGAAGGGCAAGTCGGAGGCTTTGGAGCGATGGACCGCGGGGCGGTGAAGCTTGAGCAAGACTTGGCGCCGATGGACCGACGCAACGGTGAAGAGCAAGCGAGGTCAAGATCGATGGACCAACAATGTCAGATGATGATATGAAGTGGATCATATCATTTGTAATACGGTTGGTGCATGTGTTGCATCAACGTCGGAGGAGATGGAGTGGAATGCGGAAGGCAAAGGTATAACCTAGGGCATTTCCATTTCACCTGTTATAGGTGTGTAGAGAAGTTAATGACCGGATTTAGGATAGATGGCCGTACTATTAAGAGGGGCAAACTTATTTGCATATCGGTCATCTAGTGCCACTCGAGTGATCTAACTTTGCATCGTTGCTAGAATCGAGCGGCGTGGCAAGTTGAGTGGCTAACTCCTACAAGAAAATGATTGTGAAAATGCTTACACACGTGCACAAGGTGGTGAACACTTGTTGGTGTTGGCACATTTGCGAAGGCAATGGAGTTTGAGCAGTTGAGAGGGGTTTGGGGTCCTCTCTCCCTCCCGTCGAGCTTGCGAGGCGGGATTCAGACGTTTTCGAGGAGATGAAATGATAAATTTCCTTTACGCCGAAGGTTGGAAGAAGTGGCGAGGTCACGGGAAACACTCGACGGACGCTGGCCATGGTGGCGACAGACGCTGCCCTAGCATCTATCGACTTACCCTAGGCGCGGCCTGGATCGAAGGAGGCGTCAGATGTTGGCGTCAGCGTCTTTCACGCGTAGCGTCAGCAGGGTTGCAAGCCTCGGCAGCGACAGATGCTGAGCCGCGTCTGTTGATCGACCGACAGACGCGTCTGTCACGACTGAGCGTGGCGCGGGAGCTCTCTGTGCCACGTCTGTCGTGCGACGGACGCTGAGGGCGCGGAGCGTCAGACGCGTCTGTCGCATGGTGAATTCGACTGTTGGTTTTTCGGTTGAGCAGGACATGCGGCGGTGAGCAGTGCGTCAGACGCTGGGGTGCCGCGTCTGTCGGTGGGCATCCCCGCGTCTGTCGCTCACGATTTTTAGCCTAGTGAAGGGGCAACGACTATATTCGTTTGTGGGGTTATAATAGATGTGGTGGCCAGCCTTGGCTGGTGCTTGGCACCCTTAGGACTTAGTGTCCATGCTTTGGGAGTACTAGGAGAGCCTCTAACTCACTTGTGCTTGTAAGAGTGCGAATCAATTGTGAGTGAGTGTAATTCTAGTGCATTGCATCGTGAGGATTGCATCGAGTGGCACTAGGTGTTCGAGTTGCAAGTCGGTGGTGCTTGTTACTCTTGGAGGTTGCCACCTCCTAGACGGCTTGGTGGCTTGAGGCTCCATCGAAGCTCGCAAGAAGACTATGTGAGGCTCCGGAGAAGCTTTGTGAGAGGCATTGTGCTCGCCCGCGGGAGCCGCGAAGAGCAACTCTAGTAAAGCGAGACACGAAGGGCGACAAGTGGTCCGGCTGGGTCAAGTGCTAGAGCTCGTGGCTTGGAGGATCCCCATCTTGTGAGTGGATGAGCGGCACCCGCTGAGGGTTTGACTCTTGATAGTCAGTTAGCTCGTGATCCAACAAGTGGGTGCATCGCCACAATGAGAAGAGCAAGAGGACCGGCATCAACCTTGGAGCTTATCTCAACGGGGACTAGCGTGTTGGCAAACACATGAACCTCGGAATAAAAACCATCGTGTCAACCTTGTTCATCCCGTTGATTTGCAATCTCTGAAATACAAGCTTGTATCACTTTCACATATATGCATAGTGCTTGTGTAGTTGCTCTTGTAACTAGTTTACTTGTGTAGCTAGCTAGTTACCTTCTTACTTGTGTATCTAGAAGTAAGCTCCCCTTGCATGGCTAATTTGGTTTGTATAACCTTGTTAGTCACATTGCTTAGTTTGTGTAGCTAAGTATATTGCGCTCTCTAATTTGGCATTGGTTGCCTTGTTATTGAGCATTGCTAGTGAGCTTAGGGGCTTTGTGCTTTTTCTTACTAGAATTGTGTAGGAGCTCCCCGGTGCTTGAAGTACTAGTTGCATAGGTTTGTGTGACCTTGCAAGCTAGAATTGTTTAGGTGAGCTCTTGATAGGAAGGCACCTTGTTTGCTTGATTAGGATCTTTTGTAAGGTGCTAGAGTTGTAGATAGAGGGGTGTAGTCTTAGCTAGACTGATAAGTTTAATTCCGTATTTGTTTCGGTTAGCTGACGTGTTTAAGTTTTAGAAAGGACTATTCACCCCCCCTCTAGTCCGCCATCTTGATCCTGTACAACGCCACCAGTGCGGTGAACGCGCGCGGTGGCACATTGATGGAGCGCCTCAACGACATTGGCCCCCCGTGCCGAGGAGATCACCCTCCATGGCATCCGCGCCAGAGCAACAGTGGCGCTGGCGGCAACCCAACTTCACCATGGGGTGCAACTGGCAGACTCCCTCACCCCAACCTTCATCGAGGAATGCATGGACGAAGGTTCGACGAACTGGTGGAGGAGTTTGCCGATCGTGCGAACACCGTTGCTGACGTCACCCCTGCTGAAGACATTGTGAATAAAGTCTTTGAAAACTAGCTTGTAATAGGGTAGAAACTGATGTGACAAGAGTAATCTGCTGAAACTTCTTATAATATTTTGGAGACCTTGATCTTAATTGGTATCGTGTTTTTGTTTTTGCTCTAAAGGCGATGCATATCGCATCGGCTGTTGTTCTTTATCAAAGCTACCTTTTGTTTCTTTTTCCACTAGAGGCGATACTGTCATATCGGCTATTAGAGCCTGATGCAATACTATGATCGGCTATAGCAAGTCTACCCATATACTAGGATAATACTTCTTGAAATACTTTCCATTGATTGCACTGGGAAATTTCTCTCCTTCTAATGTCTCATAGAAATAAGCATTACCAGGAGCACTTTGAGTAATCCGATAGGGCCCTTCCCAATTTGGTGATCATTTTCCATACTTGTTGTCTTTGGTCCCAATCGGCAATATCACTTTCCAAACTAATTCCCCTTCAGCGAATTTCTTTTCTCTTACTTTCTGATTGTAATATTTGGCAACTCTAAGCTTCTGAGCCTCAACATTCTGTAAAGCTTTTAGCCGATGAAGATTCATATCATCTAAATTATCCATCATAAGATTTCTATAATCATCGACTCTCAACTCATCTTGATGTAACACCCGTCTTGAACTAATATCAATTTCCCAAGGTAAAACAGCTTCGTGCCCATAGACTAATTCATAAGGTGAACACTTAGTAGATTCATGACAAGCCATTTGATAAGACCAAAGAGTCTCACTAAGAATTGTATGCCACTTCTTTGGATTTTCTCTGATCTTCTTCTTGATCAACTTGATTAAAATTTGATTTGATGCTTCTGCTTGTCCATTAGCTTGAGCATAATAAGGAGACGAATTCATCAACTTAAAACCTGTACTGGCAGCAAAATCCTCAAACTCTTGAGAGGTAAACATTTTCCCTTGATCAGTTGTTATAGATTGAGGAATCCCAAATCTGTAAACAATATGCTCTTTGATAAACTCAATCATATTAGCCGATGATGCTATCTTCAAAGGAATGGCTTCAATCCACTTAGTGAAATAATCTGTTGCTACCAGAACAAACTTGTGTCCTTTGCTTGATGGGGGGGGGGGTAAATTTGGCCAATCAGATCTATTCCCCAACCTCTAAACGACCATGGCTTCACAATTGGATTCATAGCCGATACTGGGGATTTCTGCACATTGCCAAACCTTTGACAATCTTGACAACCCTTGTAATATCTGAAACAATCTTCCAACATAGTCAGCCAGAAATATCCTGCTCTTCTGATCATACATTTCATCTTGTGAGCTGATTGATGTGCACCACAAACACCTTCATGTATTTCTCCCATCACCACCTTAGCTTCTTCTTGATTTAGACATTTAAGCAATACACCATCGACTGTTTTATAGTATAGCTGATCATCAAGAAGAACAAATTTAATTGCCTTATACCTTAACTTCTTAGATACCCGCTGAGATGGATCTTTTAAATATTTAACAATTTCAACTCTCCAATCTTCAACTTCATCAGCGAGATCATTGTTTAGCACTTCAGGAATTTGCCGATACCTAGAAGCACTTTGAGCCAATCTATTAGCTTCTTGATTATGATTCCTGGGAACATGCTCAATTACCATAGAAGGAAAATAATCAAGCAACTTACGACAATCTTCATAGTATTTTCTTAAAATATCATCTTTGCATTCATATAGGACGAGCAATTGATTAATAATTAACTGGGAATCTCCAAAGATCTTAATAGCCTCGGCCTTTACCTCATATAAAAGTTGAAGCCCTTTAAGAATAGCCTCATACTCAGCCTAGTTATTAGTGGATATTGGTTCTATGGGAAATGCAAATTCAAATCTTACTCCTTGAGGTGATATGAGAACAATGCCAATTCCACCACCCTGTTTACAGGTTGACCCATCAAAGAATAAAGTCCAAGGAATCAACTCTACCAACACAACATCCTTCTTTTCATGATGATGAGTGACAAAATCGGTTATCACTTGCCCTTTAATTGCTTTAGCTGATTCATACCTCAAATCAAACTCTGATAATGCAAGAATCCACTTTCAAATTCTCCCATTCAAAATAGGCATTGATAATATATGCTTAACCACATCATGTTTAGACACCATAGTGCATTCAGAACATAACAAATAATGCCTAAGCTTGGTGCAAGAAAAATATAAGCATAAGCACAACTTTTCAATAGGAGAATACCTAGTTTCTAGATCCAAGAGCTTTTTGCTTAGATAGAAAATTACCCTTTCTCTTCCTTTAAATTCTTGCATTAAGGCCGATCCAATTGTATGGTTATCGGCCGATATGTACAACTTAAAAGGCTTACCCTTTTGAGGAGGGACCAATACTAGTGGAGACTTCATATATTCCTTAATTTCCTCAAATGTCTTTTGTTGTTCGTTACTCCATATAAATTCTTGATCACTTTTCAACTTTAACAATGCAGAGAACGGCAAAATCCTGGCTAATAGGTTTGATATGAACCTTCTGATAAAATTTATTTTACCGATCAAAGATTGTAACTCAGTCTTGGTAGTGGGTGGTACTACTTTGTTGATGGCATCAAAACTTTTCTGGCCAACTTCAATTCCTTTTTCATGCACCATGAACCCCAAGAACTGACCAGCTGAAACCCCAAATGCACATTTGTGAGGGTTCATCCTCAGCCCATTCCTCTTTGCACATTCTAGAGCTGCTCTAAGATCTTGAAGATGTTCCTGATGCCCCTTAGACTTTACCACCACATCATCAATATAAATCTAAACTATTTTGCCGATCAACTCGTGAAAGATATAATTCATAGCTCTTTGATAAGTTGCACCGGCATTTTTAAGACCAAAAGTCATCACTACTCACTCATATAATCCTAAGGCGTCAGGACATCTGAAAGTAGTTTTGTGGATATCTTCTTTTGCCATAAATATTTGATTATATCCTTGTTGATGCAAAAGTGGATCTGCAAACACAAAGGGCTAATACCCGAAATCGATATCTAAAGCGTGCCAGTCGATTTGACCTGTTAATCGACAAGGATGAAGATACGAGCACTTTGGTCCTAACAACAGCGATATGCCCGGAGGTCACGGCCAAGAGGTACTCACGCGGAACTCGAGGATCGTCGAAGGTCACACTGAAGTGATGCAGCTTGCCGAATCGATGAGAACTCGTGAAAAAAGAAAAATATACAAATTGACGAAGTCACCGAAAAGTAAATAGATGCAAATAGGAGTAAAAGTTGGTTTTTGATATTGATTGATTGATATCTCATTACATTGCCCTTCAATCTATATTTATACCCTGATCTACTGAAACATAATCAAATACGACTAGGACACCAAGTCTAAATCTAAGAAAACACATGACTCTTATACAAATCAGACTCTAATAAACATAGAAAAGGAAGTCAACTCCTATCTATTTTCTTGTCCGCCTTAATTACGATGGAATTCTCACCGACCTCCTTTCCATCGGCACACTTCCTGTTTCATCGGCAGCAGTCTTCAAGCCTCCCTTCATTGGCATCGGCAATAACATCTTCAACTTTATCGGCAACGCCTCAATCTAAATCAACATTTCCATCGGTCGCCACCATTCATCGGCAACCTTCATTACAAGCTGATTTTATCGGCTGTCAGCGTACACAGTAACTTTTCTCCTACCGATTAGCCCACTCTGACCATCTTGACACGTGCCAAAAAATGGTGTCAACACATGCTCCCCAATTTCGGAGTATAAAACATTGATGCTCCGAAATTTACTCCAGATAACGCTTGCCTTCGCCCATTTATCTTAACTCATTCTCCAAGTATAACATAATTGGTTACTGAATCTAATTAAATCTAATTTTGATTCACACACCTCAGTAAATATCGCACAATTTCCAACCATTCTTGCCCCGATTATGGTTAAGATATTGAAACAACAACCCATCGACAAAATCCTAACATAATAACGCCGCCATTTTAGAACTAAAATATCCTGTACCGAGATCTCTTCCGAGTCATGATTACTTGCCATCAAATCTTCTGTACAATCCCTTGATTATCGTGTGAACAGTTACCATATCCATCTGAACCACCTCGACCCACACACACACGGTATAGAGATAAGTCCAGAATACCCCTACTCTAAGCGGCCTATAAATAGATTTCTCCGGAACGCTCGTCTTCTACCCTCAGACTCCAACCTTTGGCATTCTCTCTTTCCGGCGGCGACTCCGACGAACAACCGCGTGACCTCAACCAAGAAGAACTCCTTCCAGCGTCATCCTCGAATCCCCAACTTGTGCCCCCATCTTCCTCAAGACAATGGCAGTCAACTTCGACGTCCCTGCGGTTCGTTCCACTTCCATTACTTTTTACCTCGATTCCTCTGGCCTTTGCGAGTTCATACAGTTGGTAATTTTTCCCTCTTTTTCTATTCTTTTGATCCTCCAAACTTAGGAACTACGCAACAAGCTAGTTATTCCAACCGATCAGCCACACTTTCAATGCCTAGGTCCAATGGGCAACCCAGATCCAACTGATCTAATCAACGTAGAGGTTAACAGAATCCCTTTTAAAGCTCAGAATTTTTCTCTGAATCTATGGAAAGACACATTCCGATCCTGACCCAAAACCACCAAAGGGTGGAAAGATTGGTATTTGAGGGTCAATAGGTCGATGCAGGTGTACTGGGTAGAACGGAAGATAGACCAATGCATCAGGCTTTCTATTGCCGATATGCAGAAAAATGAGTCAATGATGATTGCTGCTGCTTATTTCTGGTTAGACACAACAAACACCTTCATGTTTGGACATGGCCTAGCCACCCCCACTCTTGCCGATGTATACATGCTTACTGGCTTGGATATCTCAACTGTCGATGAGGGCTCCGTCTATGGCAGAAAGGCTGAACATAGAGTGAATACACGCAACATCGGCGGCTGGACAGGATACATCCAAGAATACCAAAGGACTGGGACCGTTAACTAGAGGGAACACGCCATATTCTTGAATATGTGGTTAGAAAAATTTATCTTCTGCGGTCGATCGGTAGGACCAACCATCGCCTTCCTTCCCGCGGCTGAACTCTTGGCCAATGGTGTAAGGTTCCCGCTTGGTCGATACCTTCTGAGCTCCACCTATCACCTCCTTCACCAAGTGTCTCAGAAACTTTTGCTTGGCGAACCCATCGGCAATTTAGGAGGCCCATGGTGGTTTATCAACATGTGGCTAAATGCCCATATGCACAAACGCCTGCAATGGGATTTCTTCGCTCAAGAGTTCCCACGAGAAATCGCCGAAGACTACGTCCTTGGAGATGAGGAATCGGCAACACACCCATCTCTCAATTTTGGTGAAGCCATAATTGTCTTCCCTAGAACAGAAGCCAATGAAGATCAGATCGACAGATTCTTCCAAAACTTCTATAATGGTCTTCCTCATGACCATAGGGCTTGGGTACCCTATATTGATGAAGAAAACAAGTTTCCCCTTCTCTTCAATTTTGCCGATGACGAGCTGAACCAGGATAATGAGCTCATGATGGCCATCATTACTCCCAGGGCAATCCCAGTGAACACATTTGGTAGCGGGAAAAATACCAATACCACCTATGAGTTTTACAATCCATCGGCAGTATCCCGTCAATTGGCTTTTGGGCAACTGCCAATCAAACTCTGCTTTGCCGATGTGATCAAGCCCAGAGAAACAATCACCAGTGGAACAGAATGGAGCAGGGTAGTGAGACTTTCCCCCGATGCCGATATCTCAGACGTCGATCTTTCCATCTGGTCACCAGCATCTTTCATCACCGAATCATATAAGCAATGGTGGCGAGAATGGAGGGAACAACTATTTGCAACATCCTCCCACACATATCGGCACATGATCGACCCTGAATACGCCATTCCCGATGATGTAATAAGTTTCTTTTAACTCCCTTCTATTTTTTTTCTCTTTCATATATCGGCAGCTAACTTTCTCATGACAGGTCGACGACCCAGTACCATCTATGAGCAAGAGTGGAAAACCTTTCAACCTTTGACCTGTTTCCCCAATATCACTGATCGGCTACAACGCCTCCACCCTGGCTGCTTTAACTTTCCAGAGGACCCGTGCCAAGACTATCACCTCCAGATCAAAACTGGCAACAGCTAGGGCTACTCCATTGGCTGCCGCTACAAGCCTAATTAAGGCTTTTAAGGTAATAACCTTGTTTATTTTTACTCATGCCGATACAAACTACATTAACATTTAACCATCAGGGTGTAAGAGATGCTGCTGGATCGTCATCAGCAACTCCTCCAACATCAAGCACCACTACCTCCAACCAGCCTTCAGAGGTATTCTTTTAACTTTATATTTTATCTGTTAAGCATCCAATCTTACACTTGTTTTGTAGCAACAAATGGGTACATCGGCAAGCATACCAAGCGCTCAAGTTCCACAATCAACAAGTGCCGATGCCCCCTAGCCAACCGTTGCTGAGACCCAAGTAAAGCGCAAAGCTTTAACAGATACCGAAGCTCAACAAAAATGACAGAAGTCCATGCTAGTCCCTACATCTGCCCCAACATATGCAAGTCAGCCAATCGACGTAGCTGAGCAAGTTGATCCCTCTGTACAGAATATACCATCGGCCATCATACCCCAAGGGCCAACCACTGATGAAGTTACAAAAGACATCCCATCGGCAAGCTCTGCCGATCCTCCACATGGCACCCTCCAAGCCGCTCCTTCCAGCCAAGCACAGGAAATCGCCTTGAAGCAGGTAAGCCGATTGACCTAGTCGATTTATAATATTCATATATATCCTTAACTGACTTCCTTTCTTCTCCCCAGGAACAAGACTCTCCTAATAGCTTATTTTTCTTTGCCATCGATGTTTTCGATCATGATGGAGAAGAAGCGAGATCTTCCCTGGCACTAGGAACAATATCGACAGAAATCTACGCCAAGTTAGAAGCTCTTCTGGATTTGTTACAACAGGATACTGCTCAATTGGTGAATGATTCAGATCCTGCAAAGGCCATTTTCAAAACAATCCGTGGCCAAGTTCCTGCCGATATCAAAGAAACCCTCTTCCCAGCAGTCCATCTAGAGAGCCGACAGTTGCAATATCAACGGGCTGCTCACCGTATTGCCGATAGAGCAGCTCAAGCCCAGCTCAAGGAAGAGATGCTGCAGCTAAAACAAATTGCCGATGAGAAGCACAAGAGTATCAGCAACTTGCAGACCTCAGGTGCCGATCTATCGGCAAAGAGGACAAGAGTGCTCAAACAAATTCTGGATCTATCGGCAAAGAGGACAGCTCTTCTAGCTGAATTGGAAGAAGTTGAAACAGCCCTAACTCACGCCAGACAAGAAGAATATCAACTTCCTGATGTCATCAAGGCCCTTCAGCAAGAAAGAGACGTCCAAGCTCGCAAAGCTTTGGCCTTGAAGAAAAAACTTAAGCCAGTGGAGGGTGTAGCCGATGAAGATATTAAAGAAATGAAGGAAGCCGACCAGATTCGCCTACGCGCAATATCAACTATTCAATCCTTGTTAAACTTGTAATTCTTATTTACTGCATCGGCAATTCATGAAACATCGACATCCTGTATAACTCTAGCCGATAGGATTGTTATCGGCACTTATACTTTTATGCATCCATCCAGATACTAGGGTAATATTTCTTTAAATATTTTCCATTTAATGCTCTGGGAAACACAACCCCTTCGAGGGTTTCGAGAATATATGCGTTACCAGGAACAGATTGATTTATCTGATATGGACCCTTCCAATTAGGAGACCATTTTTCAAACTTTGAACTTTTAGTTCCAATCGGTAAAATCAACTTCCAGACCAAATCTCCATCGAAAAACTCCTTTATCTTCACCTTCTTGTCATACCATCTAGCTACTCTTTTCTTATTTTCTTCGATGCTAACTAAAGCCCTTAACCGATGACCTGCCAGATCTTCCAACTCATCCTTCATAAGAGTATCATAGTCATCGGCTGTCAGTTGATCTTGAGAATGTATTCACCTAGAGCCAATTTTAATCTCCCAAGGCAACATTGCGTCGTGTCCATATACTAACTGATAAGGCGTTACCTTGGTTGCACCATGACACGACATCCGATATGACCACAAGGCTTCATTTAAAACCGTATGCCACCTCTTAGGATTTTCTTAATTTTGCGCTTAATGAGCTTGATAATCCCTTTGTTAGAAGCCTCGGCCTGACCATTAGATTGAGCATAATATGGAGAAGAATTTAAAAATTTGATTCCCATACTTATAACAAACTCGTCGAATTCTCCCGATGTGAACATAGTACCCTGATCGATAGTGATAGTTTGAGGAATACCAAATTGGTAAACAATATGCTCTTGCACAAAATCGATCATATTAGTTGATGTCACCTTTCTCAAAGGAATTGCCTCAACCCATTTTGTGAAATAATCAGTAGCAACCAGAATAAATTTATGTCCTTTACTCGATGGCGGATAAATCTGACCGATGAGATCGATAGCCCATCCCTGGAACGACCAAGGTTTAATTATGGGGTTCATAGCCGATGCAGGCGCTCTTTGAATATTACCAAATTTTTGACACCCCTGACATCCTTTAAAATATTTAAAATAATCTTCAAGAATAGTCGACCAATAGTATCCATTCCTTCTGATCATCCACTTCATCTTGAAAGCCGATTGATGTGCTCCACATACTCCTTTATGAATTTCACTCATCAAGCTTTTTGATTCATCACTGCTAACACATCTGAGTAAAACTCCATCTATGGTTCGATAATATAATTCATCATCAATGAGCACATACTTGGTAGCTTGGAATCTTATACGTCTTTCAACCTTTTTAGATGGATCCTTTAAATACTCAACAATCTCCCTTCTCCAGTCATTGATATCGACTGCGGATGTTAGTACTTCTTGAATAGGCTGATACCATGAAGCATGCTGAGCTAGTCGATTAGCTTCTTCATTATGCAATCGAGAAATATGTTTAAGACGAAAATCTCTAAACCCTTTCAACAATTGCAAACATCTTTCATAATATGAAATTAAAACTTCACTTCGGCATTCATAAATCCCAGCCAATTGATTTATAACCAACATAGAATCACCAAAGATTTTAACAGCATCGGCACGTATCTCCTTAAGCAATTCTAACCCTTTTATCAAGGCTTGGTATTTAGCCTGATTATTTGTCGATGTAGCAACAATCGGCAATAAAAACTCATACTTTCTTCCTTGAGGTGAAATCAATACAATGCCGATACCTGCTCCTTCACCACATGTAGACCCATCGAAGAAAAGTGTCTAAGGAGCAACCTCCAGAGAGTTCACTGTATTGCAATGTTGAGTGACAAAATCAGCCATAACCTGCCCCTTAACTGCCTTAGCCGATTCATAACGTAAGTCAAATTCTGATAATGCTAAAATCCACTTGTGGATTCTACCACTTAATATCGGCATCGACAACATATATTTGACCACGTCGTCTCTACATATGACAGTACACTCGGCCGATAGCAAATAATGCCTCAATTTGATACAAGAAAAGTATAGACACAGACATAATTTCTCGATAGCCGAATACCTTGTCTCAGCATCCATTAATCTTCTGCTCAAATAATAAATAACACGTTCTTTCCCTTCAAATTCTTGAATAAGAGCTGAGCCGAAAACAGTATCATCAGTTGACAAATACAATCTGAAAGGTTTTCTGTGTTGAGGTGGAACTAGCACTGGAGGATTTGTTAAATATTTCTTAATTTCATCTAGATCTAACTGCTGCTCATCTCCCCATCCAAATTTCTGATCATCTTTCAATTTAAGTAATGGACTGAAAGCCTTGATCTTACCCGACAGATTAGATATGAATCTTCTAATGAAATTAATCTTACCGATCAAAGATTGCAATTCAGTTTTATCGGCAGGAGCAACCACCTTGTTGATTGCATCAATAGACTTCCTACTAATTTTAATGCCCCGCTGATGCACCATAAAACCCAAGAATTGACCTGCCGATACACCAAATGCACATTTATTAGGATTCATCTTCAATCCATGCTTCCTTGTGCACTCTAGTATCTTTTGTAGATCGGCTAGATACTTTGTGATATCTCCAGACTTAATCACTATGTCATCGATGTAGATCTCTACTAATGTGCCGATGTATTCATGAAAAATAAAGTTCATAGCTTTTTGATAAGTAGCACCGGTATTTTTCAAACTAAACGTCATAACTATTCACTCAAATAATCCCACATGACCTGGACATCTGAAAGCAGTCTTGGGAATATCTTCTTCAGCCATGAATATTTGATTGTAACCTGCATTACCATCCATGAAGCTGATAATTTGATGTCCGGCTGCAGCATCAATCAACAAATCAGCAATCGGCATTGGATAACCATCCATCGGTGTGGTTTTATTGAGATTCCTAAAATCAATACAAACACGAAGTTTCCCATTTTTCTTATAAACAAGAACCACATTATAAATCCACTCTGCATATCGACGCTGCCGAATAAATTTTGCCTCAATTAATTTAGTTATTTCGGCCTTAATGGAAGTATATTAGGATTGCATCGGCGCGCTGGCTGCTGATGTGGCTGAAATCCAGACTTAATAGGTAACCGATGTTCAACTATCGATCGGTCTAATCCAGGCATTTCAGTATAATCCCAAGCAAAACAATCTTTATACTCTTTTAATAAATTGACTATTTGCTATTTACACTTGGAATCTAACTTAGCACTAATAAAAGTAGGTCTTGGCCTATCACCATCACCAATATCTACTTCTACTAAATCATCAGCCGATGTGAACCCTTGACCTAATTTTCCATCATCGACAAACCTATCCATTAAAACTCTTCTTCAGAACCGACTGCTTGGATCAGTGGAATTTCATAATCAGCAACCTTGAGGAACTCTTTTTCCTAAACTTCTCCTGATATGCATTTGGTTCGTTCATAAGTATTTGATTCTGCCGATGCGATGATATAAGAAGAATCACCAGGAACAACCTCAATTTTATCCCCAATCCATTGTACGAGGCACTGATGCATTATAGAAGGAACACAACAATTAGAATGAATCCAGTCCCTCCCTAGAAGCAGATTATATGCACCCTTGCCATTAATAACAAAGAATGTCGTCGGTAAGGTTTTGCTGCCGATGGTCAACTCAACGCATACTGCCCCTTTAGCCGGTGACACATTGCCTTCAAAATCCTTTAGCATCATATCGGTTTTGGTTAAGTCTTGATCTCCCTTACCAAGTTTCCGATACATCACATAAGGCATAATATTAATTGCAGCCCCTCCATCGATAAGTATCTTGGATACAGGCTGCCCATCAACTCTGCCTTTCACAAACAAAGCTTTGAGATGATGTCTCTCATCATCGGTAGGTTTCTCAAAAACAACCATCATTGGATCTAGCGTCAACTGAGCTACTTGGTCAGAGAAAACGACTTCTTTCTCATTATCAGATAGTGCCAAAAACTCCATCGGCAACATAAATACCATATTAACATCTGCCGATGGGCCCTTATTTTTGTGTTTCACTTGCCACTACTGATTGCCAGATCTCTCATTGGAGGAATTTTCCTCTCGGTATAGGTCCTCCTGACGCTCCCGCTGCATCCTCCTTTTCTGTGTCTTTGTCAAACCCTCTGGGCACCATTGAGGGAGCTTAGTTTTCCAAACCGGCCGATAACAGGCCCCAGTTGATTCTACGCGACGTATATTAGGATCCCTAATATTTCTTCATCGGGAACTCTTACGTTTGCCATCTTTTCAAGCTCCTCTTGATTCCTTGGAAAGTATCCAGCGCGTTTACCAAGCCTCTCATGTACGCTAAGTCTGACCCCCAGCCGATCATGTACTGATGCTCTACCTCTGATCGGCTCATCGATAGACAAACCCTGATTACCAGGTTGAAACCTCCTTTCTGACCGATTAACTCTATAATAACCATTGCACTCCGGGTAATTTTCAATAGTAGGTAATTTAATACCTTCTTCCCAACAATGGATAAAAAACGGACACCTCCAATGATCCTTATGCCGATTCCATTCTTCTCGGCGTCTCTCTTCTTGCTGCTGTCGATATCGGTCCCTTCACTGACACCAACCCTCCTGCTGCCTTCGATGGGTAATCACAATGCCAGATCGAGGAGGTTTTCCGGAACTACTACTTTCTCCCAGTAGCCCCTTGCTTTTTGCATCATCGGTAGTTATCTGATGTTGGGGATCCACTGATGCGTTTTTCTCAGCAGCTTCTGATGTCAACACCTTGGTCTTACCTTTAGCATCCAACATATTCGCTGGAAAAGGATGTTGATCAATTTTCATTGGCTTCTGGATCTTAGAATTACCAAACTTAATTCTCCCAGATTCAATAGCTAATTGTAACTGTTGCCTGAACACTTTGCACTCATTTGTACTATGTGAAGTTGCATTGTGCCATTTGCAGTATAGAATTTTCTTCAACTCTTCTGCCGATGGGATCACATGATTAGGTGACAGCTTAATCTGGCCCTCTTGAAGCAGAAGATCAAATATCTTGTCAGCCTAGGTGATATCAAAAGTAAACTTCTCTGGCTCTTTTTGACCAAAGGGACAAGATATCGGCTTTTTATTTTTAACCCACTCAGCTAAACCGATAACTGGCACTTTATCTGAATCGGAATCTTCTATCTCTCCGACAAACGAAACCTTCTTGCTCCAATTCTTTTTAGGTTCAAAAACCCTAGTATCTTGATCAGAGATCCTTTGCACGAGATGACTCAGGCTTTCAAACTCCTGAGAAGCATATCTGTCCTTAAGGTGTGGCAATAATCCTTGGAAAGCCAAATCGGCAAGTTGCCGATCATCCAGTACCAGGCTATAGCACTTATTTTTTACATCTTGTAGCCTTTGCACAAAGCCTCCTATCGATTCATCATTACGCTGTCTCAATTTTACCAAATCGATAAGCTTCTTTTCATGAATTCCAGCAAAGAAATATTTATGAAATTGCTTTTCCAGATCAGTCCAAGTAATAATAGAATTTGGCGGTAATGAAATAAACCATGTGAATGCTGGTCCAGACAAAGATGATGAAAATAAACGGACTCTTAATTTATCTCTGCTAGCTGCCTCTCTACATTGAATAATGAAGCGATTAACATGTTCTATGGTTGATGTATCGTCTTGCCCAGAGAACTTAGTGAAATCTGGTACCTTGTACCGATTTGGGAGAGGAATTAAATCATATGCCGGAGGGTATGGAGTCCGATAAGAATAAGTGTTGACCTTGAGTTTTATCCCAAACTGATCCTTCATAATTTCTGCTATCTTATCGGCCCAAAAAGCATCAGCCTCTTGTTGACGATATGGCTGAATTTCTACAGGAGGTACTTGCTGATATCCCTCTGTGTATCTTTGTGGCCCACGATCTCCAGCAATCGGCATATTTGCCGTTACTTGTGGTCCATTAACCTGCTGGAAAGGATTTATCAGCTGAGCTGCCGATGCTTGATTCTGAAAACCAGCTTGCATATGACCTTGATGAATCCCCGCAACCTGCTGATTTTACTGAACTATATGTTGAACAGGCAACTGTCCTGACCAACCATTATTAGAATTCATCGGTACAAAATTTACCGATGGCTGGTAATTTGCTGATATTGTTGGATAATTATAACCAGCTTGAGGCATGAACTGGACTCCAGGTTGACTCATAGCAGGAGCCTTCTGCTGCATCGGTAGTAAGCTTGCCGATGGACTTGAATTAGATGTTTGAACCAAAGGCATCTAGAAACCTCCTGGAGTTGGTTGCACAGTAGTTGCTGTAGCATATTGAGGCACTTGAGCTATCGGTGAAACAGCCGATGGCATAGGAGCTTTTCCTACTGCATCAAACACTTGAGATAACCCAGGGTTGAAAGCAGATGACTCTGAAGGCATACCATATCCCCACCAATTAGCAGGAATCTGGCTATTTTGTGACACGGAGCCTGACAAAGCTGATGTCAATAGATCTGTATTAAGCTGAACTCGTCCTCCTGATAGTACCGAGTCTGATCGTATCGGTGTAGATTGCATATTAGGTAAGTCTGCTGATACTGGAGGGGAAGTAACTTCTATACCCACAACGGCCGAGGGAGCCGATGGAGTATTGACAGATGTCGGCTCTGGTTGATGATAGGTAGGCCCAACGTAATGCGGTGACGCTTGCCCTTCTTTGAGAGTTCGAACCACAACATTATGAACAGTATTGGACAGCACATTGGAGTGATTAATTAAAGCATGATTTACTGCAGAATTAACCATCTCTTAAAGTTTACCCGGATTGGAGTCAAAGGTAACTTGTCGAGGCAACGACAAATCTTGCTTCTGGATGACTTGTCCACTCTTGTTCAAGCTGAATGATTTCAAGCAAAGCTGTCTGTATTCTTCTATAGCCTTTTCCATAGCCTGCTTCTGCTCTTCCTTAAGATCTTCTTCTGATACCGCAATGATGTTCCCCGCATCAATCTCAGGATTGAACATATTGATCAGATTTGTCCCACCAAGTGTGCCAAAAGATATGTTGATGCAAAAGTGGATCTGCAAACACAAAGGGCTAATACCCGAAATCGATATCCAAAGCGTGCCAGTCGATTTGACCTGTTAATCGACTAGGATGAAGATACGAGCACTTTGGTCCTGACAACAGCGATATGCCCAGAAGTCACGGCCAAGAGGTACTCACACGGAACTCGAGGATCGTCGAAGGTCGCACTGAAGCGATGCAGCTCGCCGAATCGATGAGAACTCGTGAAAAAAGAAAAATATGCAATTTGACGAAGTCACCGAAAAGTAAATAGATGAAAATAGGAGTAAAAGTTGATTTTTGATATTGATTGATTGATATCTCATTACATTGCCCTTCAATCTATATTTATACCCTGATCTACTAAAACATAACCAAATACGACTAGGACACCAAGTCCAAATCTAAGGAAACACATGACTCTTATACAAATCAGACTCTAATAAACATAGAAAAGGAAGTCAACTCCTATCTATTTCCTTGTCCGCCTTAATTACGATGGAATTCTCACCGACCTCCTTTCCGTCGGCACACTTCCTGTTTCATCGACAGCAGTCTTCAAGCCTCCCTTCATCGGCATCAGCAATAACATCTTCAACTTTATCGGCAACGCCTCAATCTAAATCAACCTTTCCATCGGTCGCCACCATTCATCGGCAACCTTCTTTACAAGCTGATTTCATCGGCTGTCAGCGTACATAGTAACTTTTCTTCTGCCAATTAGCCCACTCTGACCATCTTGACACGTGCCAAAAAACGGTGTCAACAATCCTGCATTACCATCCATAAAACTAATCACCTTGTGTCCTGCAGCTGCATCGACTAACATATCGGCAACTGGCATCGGATATACATCCATAGGGGTAGCTTTATTTAAGTTTCTGAAATCAATGCATACTCTCATCTTTTCATTCTTCTTATATACGAGAACAACACTTGAAATCCACTCTGCATATCGACACTGTCGTATAAATTTTGCTTCATACAATTTAGTGATTTCTTTTTTCACATCTTCCATAATTTCAGCTTTTAGTCTCCTTGGAGCTTGTTTGAACGGCCGATATCCAGGTTTGATTGGCAAATGATGTTCCACTAATTTCTGATCAAGACCAGGCATTTCATAATATTCCCAAGCAAAGCAATCTTTATATTCTTTTAATAAAGCTATCAACTCTTTCTTGTACTCAGGATCTAATTTGGCACTAATATACGTCGGCCTTGGCCTATCACCAGGTCCAATATCTACTGCTTCTAATTCATCAGCCTATGTAAAACCTTTGCCCATCTTGCCCTCATCATCATCAACCAGTGAATCCATTAATAAATATTCTTAGAGCCGATTGCTTGTATCGGCTGTTGATCATCATCAAAAATTTTGATGATGTCTCCTTTGTGAATCTTTCCAGGAAAAACATTCTACTCCCTCAAAATTCCATTCATCTGGACTGACGTAGGCGATACTAACTGACGAATCCCCTGGAACTACTTCAACTGTATCACCAATCACTGGATCAAGCTCTGGTGCATTGTAGAAGGAATACAACAGTTAGCATGAATCCAATCCCTACCAAGGAGTATACTATATGATCCTTTTGCATCAATGAAGAAGAAAGTAGTTGGTAAACTCTTGCTTCCAATTGTTAATTCCACACAGATTGCCCCCTTAGTCATTGACGCCTTCCCACTGAAATCTGTCAGCCTCATTTCTATTGAGCACAAATCTTCAGGCTTTTTACTGAGCTTTTTAAAAGTAGTATATGGCATTAGATTGATAGCAACACCACCATCAACTAACATTTTGGTCATAGGTTTGCCATCAATGAATCCTTTTAAATAGAGAGCCTTCAAATGCAAATATCTTTCTAGCTTTTCAAATGTAGCACTCTGTACTTGATAAATCCACTCAGCTACAGCTACATCATCATTTGAATCCTCAATCTCTTCCTCTATAGCTCTAAATTCAGCAGGTAACATGAATGCTGCTCCTATCATAGCCGATTGCTCACTTTTGTTTTTATCGGCTATTTGTTTGACTTGCCAGACTTTAGATTTCTTCTTTGCTTCTTGCTGTTCATCACTCCTCAAGCGTTGAACTCTTCTCTTCTAGCTTTTAGTCAAACCTCCAGGGCACCATTGATCCCTTTGCCAAATACATTCCTCTTGTTTATAACCACCCATGTCTTGTTCGACTATATCCTGATCAGCAATTCTTTTCCCGAGTCGATCATGAACACTTTCTATTTTTAAGCGCCTATCCATACGATCATGCATAGATCAACGGTTGGCTCTAGCTTGCCTATACTACCAATACTGATCACTGCACTCTGGGCAATTGTTGAGAGTAGGAAGCTTTAAGCCTTCATTCCAACCATGTCTAAAGAAAGGACAATTCTAATGAGATTCATTCTCCTCTCTTGCTCTTCTTTCTTCATCGCGGTAATTCCTATACTCTTCTTCCTCAAGCCATTCCTGATACTCTCTTTCTTGCCAAATTTGTTCCTTTTCTTTCTAACGCTACCATTTATTCAACAAGATTCGAGAGTTAGGACGTTTGCGTGCTGCACTAGCTTTAGATATCTGTTTCTCAGAATCAATAGCCCAGCTTTCTTGGCTCTTTCTGAGGTAAGTACTTTAAAATTCCCTCGTGGAAAAGATGGAGCAACCATATTTGTGGGAAAATGATGGCCTTCAATACCCATACTGCTACCCTTCTTCTTTTCAAGTCCTATCCTGCCCTTTTCAATGGCCTTCTGAATTAGCTCTCTAAAACTTTGCAATCATTGGTGGTGTGCGTGGAAGAATTATGGTATTTACAATACCTTCTTTTCTTAAGTTCTTCAGCCGAAGGTATTTTATGATTACTTGTTAACTTAATCTGACCTTACTCAAGCAGGCAATCGAAAATCTTATCGGCTTTAGTAATATCAAAACTATATGTCTTGTCATCTTCATTATCAACTATTTTAGACTTAGCCCAAGGCATGTACTCTGCATGCTTCCAAGCCCAATCAACGGTAGCAAATTCGTTGTCTTCATCTTCACTTTCACTTTCACTACCAACCTCTTGAAAGACTAGATCAAAGTTAAAACCAACATTTGCAGCTTTCTAAGATTTATTAAATCTTGAATATTTGTATTGAGTATCCAGGCTGGCCAATTTCTTGGCCAATGCTGCAAGATTTGGATAGTCACTGCCAATCTTTTCTTTGAGTGCTAGCAATAAACCTCGAATTGCAATACCAACCAACTCTGCATCTGATAGTGTTAGTGAGTAGCACTGATTTCTGACATCTCTGAACCTTTGAATATAATGGCTTCCAGATTTGCTGCTTCCCTGCCTGACATCGACTAAATCTGCAATCCCTTTTTCTGTAACTCCTGAATCGAAGTATTGATGGAACTTTGATCCCATATCTTCCCGTCCCACAATAGAATCATATGGTAAAGATGCAAACCACGAGAAGGCAGGACCAGATAGAGATAGAGGGAAAAATCGCACTCTGAACGCTGGTTCATCAGATAATTCCCTAAGCTGAGCTAAATATTGACTAATATGCTCCATAGTTGAGGTAGATCCAGTCCTAGTGAATTTGACAAAATCAGGAATCCTGTACCGTGGAGGTAACACCACTTGATCATACCATGATGGATATGACTTCCTATAAGTAATTGTTGAATTCTTTGGCTTCAAACCAAACTATATATGCATCATCTCAATCACCTTACCCATCAACTCATCTACCTGGGCTACCGCAGGATTCTGTGTACTTATATTGCCATGGCTTTGCTGTCTAGAGCCTTGGGTTCCTTGAGGAACATTCTGATACCCAGGATTCTCAATAGCATTTAGAGTATAAAAATCACTAGCATAATGATACCCTGGAGGGATTTCTCCTAGTGCAACTTTTCCCTGGTAAGGTGGAGCATTAAAATCCCTAACAATTCTCCTGCCCAGGGGCAATTTTTATAGCCGATTGACAAACACTATAGTAAACCATCGGCTGTTGCATAGAATGCTACCCGTTTCCTCCTTTTGAGCAGATACACCTCCTTGTTGTATGGGTATCCCTCCTGATGCTTGACCATTGAGACTTGGGGTAACATTTGTTGCAGTTGCATCACTTCTTCTAGGACCTGTATTATGATTAGAATATGCTGGTCCTCAAGATTGTATGCCCGCACCCAAAGACTCCTTCAAAGAATTTGTCAAGCTCGCTAAGAATACATCATTATGATTAGCAAGTGTTGTTCTCATAGCTCGGGTGATGGTCTCATACATTGCATGACAAGCTGCAGTATCATTTGGATCTGGTTGTCCATCAAGGAGCACTCTAGGAATATAAGTCTTCTGGTATATCTTCCCTTCATGGTCTTTGGCATATGATAACATACACTTGTCCTTGAACTATGGCATTGCTCTTTCAATAATATTACGCCATTCTTCAAGAAGTTCCTCAAAAGTCACATTGAGAATAGCTTCATTACTGACGGATGTAGACATGATGACGACTATGGTCCCACCGAGCGTGCCAAAAAGTGTGTTGACACAAAATGTGTTCCTATATCAACACACTTGGGAGGCCTGCAGGATCGTGTGAAGCAAGAGTCTTTGAGATTCCCTAAGCCTCAACAAGCTGGTCTGGATGAGAACGAATCAAGACGTGCTAGTCAATTTGACCCTGTAATTGACGGGGGAAAAGGAAACGTCAAATTATGAAACCTACCGGTTTGTTACCAGACAGTTCCAATATAGTGGCCATAAGACAGCCAGTGATCAAAGGAAGTTGACTACAAAGTCAACTCCTAACAATAAAGCTTGCAATAATAATGATGAGATCAGAACAACTATTTAAGGTAATCATTAAATATAATATATAATCAGCTGATCTAACTAAATCGATACACATTGATAGATATGTTCAAAAATATGTAACATGCATGAATAGCAGTCAAGCACTAATTAACCTCCTACACTTGCTAGATATATTCAGAATATCGCTAACGGTGGAGATCCCGAGGATGCAGCCTTAATAACGGTGTGTTCTAAGTATATAAAATGAGTATAAAAGAGTAATCAGCAGCTAGTTGAGTTACGCGTACATACTACCGGTAAAAGCACAACTGGGTCGGCTATTTAGCCGATAGATGGTCCATGAAGCACGAACGAAATCTATCCATTCATTCATAAATAGATCTAAGATCAAAGCAAACCTGGTCTAATAAACCTGACAGTGGGGTCCGAAGATACAGCCATAACAAGCTATCAGGTCAAGCCTACTTTAATCTCAAATTAATCTATAATTGCACAAATAGTTCGAACGCACAACATATAACAATCAAGATCGACAGATTTGCCGATATAAATCTAAATCGACCGTTTTGACAGAGATAAGCATAAAACCATCTAAAACAGTGGATTTTAATGATATTAGAAGCTAACAGTCTGTCAATCTTGATTGGGCAGTGACATTGTTATAATAAATAAATCAATTTAAATAAACAATACCGATAACTTAATGAATCTACTAGATTGCCAAATCTAATAGAGCCGATAACTTAGCTTAGATTGACTATTTGTAATAGGTTGGACCTAACCAATGTAGCTTTACAAATAAAATCTAAACCGATAACTAGCTTATACCAAGTTTGCACGAGGTCGAACCTAATCGATGTAGTCTTACAAACAAGATATAAACCGTGGCAATACTTACAAGCAAACCGGAGGTCGGACCCAACCGATGCAGCCCTGCTTGTTTGAAGATTTCGCCAGAATCTACTCTACTCCTACTCCTAAGGGTTTGGCCAGAGCCGAAAAGGGTTGATTGTATTGATTGATTGATTGATTGTGTGTTTACAAAGGTCGAGGCTTTCTTATTTATAGCCTGAGATAAGTCCTAACCGAACACGACTCAATTACAATATTTAGAAAAAAATATGACTCAGACCCTAATCAACAAATTTCGATATAATTTGCCGATCTCTCCAACCTCAACGTGAATTGATCCTTGCTGATGTGGCCCTTCTTGTTTGATTTCTCCATGTTAATTCCCTTTCTTCTATATTAGTCGGTCCGGTCGTTTGAGTCTGACACCTAGGCCCATGAATGCAAATCTCTTTTGCCAAAATCTGGTGTCAACATATCCGAACACCCTATGGTCAACCCCATGGTCAACACCTGTTAAAGTTTAACAGGGCGAACCAAACAGGCCTAAGCCAGGCTAATTCGCTACTACGGATTTGAGTGTGCTCTCAGCTTAAAATTTTATAGACATAGACATAATTAGTTATTGTTTAATACATTCGACTAATAAAATAGGGAATGGCTGGCGCCTTCGATGGGATAGGATTATGTCTGACGGTAACTTGGGCACACTCCCATGGAACGGCCTAACAGAACGACCCACCAGAAAACGCCATAGCACGACCCCAGCTTCGGTCGCCAACCCGCCTGCTCGCTCGCTTGCGCCTGCCGCTGCGCCGTTCGCTGCTACACACGTCCACCCCCGTCCGCCTCGTCCCGCCCCACATGACCCCGCCCCACGCCAGCCGCTCCTTTCCCCTAACCCCCTCCTCTCCGCATGGGCGGGACCCGGGAGCCGAAATGAGGATGAGCATGCCCCGTCCGCAGGACCCTAGGCGCGCTGAGTGCCCCATCAGCCGGCCACCTCGGCTCGCGCGCCCCTTCCCTCGGCGTATGGGTGAAAGCTCTAGTTTGGTTTTGGTGAATTGATGAAACCCTAAGTGCTAACCTTTGGCTCTAAGTGTATATGAAATAGGTTAGTACTAATCCAAGGGGTGGAGCAAGTGAATGAGGACCATGATGATGGTGAAGGCTATGGTGATGATCAAGTGCTCAAAGCTTAGAAAAGAAGAAAGAGAAAAACAAAATGGGCTCAAGGCAAAGGTATATTTGATAGGGCCATTTTGTTTTGGTGATCGAGACACATAGAGAGTGTGATCATATTTAGGATAGATAGCCGTACTATTAAGAGGGGTGAAACCGTCGTGAAATGCGGTTATCGAAGTGCCACTAGATGTTTTAATTCATTGTATATGCATTTAGATTCTAGTGAGTACTAACACCCTTGAAAATGCTAGTGAAAAGTTGCTAACACACGTGCACAAGGTGATGCACTTGGTGGTTGGCACATTTGAGTAATGGTGGTGAAGTTGGAGAAGTGAAGGAACAGCTCAGGGTTGACCGGACGCTGGCTTGGCAGCGACCGTGTAACGGAACCGTCCAAATTATAAGAGCACAAGTACAAAAACAATCACCGGAGTGATCAAATTCTCGCACTTGAGCCCATATAACTCCGGTAGTCCAATGAAATCACGAGAGATTTCAAACCAATCAACATACAAGCCAAGATCGTAGTGATTCAACATAACAAGTCACATGTTACAACCATTTCACAAGTAATTAAATATACATCGGAGTTCAACATAGTTATTACAACTTAAGTTTAAAAGTAGCGGAAGCAAAGTAATTTGAAACTAACAACACCTTTATTTCAAATATATGCCAGTACTAAGGTCGACTTCCAACAAAAGCATTAGAGAGAAGATAACTTAGAAGGATCATGCCCGAGATCACACTCCGCCTCTACGGCAGGAGCCAACCAACTCTTGTAGTAGCCATGATACATCACAACCTGCAACAAGTGGGGATAAAACCCTGAGTACGAGAAGGTACTCAGCTAGACTTACCCGTCATAAACCAGAAATAAAGTGACACCAAGGATCATGCAAGGCTGATATAAAGTGGGCTAGCTTGACAACATTTTGCATAAAAGCTTAATATGGATAAGTAGTCATTAATGCTTAAGCATCAAGTTAATTATCATTAATCTGTTCTCTATATTAGAACCTGTACTAGAGCACTCACTTTATTAGGAGCAAACAATATTAACCATAGCAGGTATAAATTGAGGCAACGTTTCCATCATTATCCAATTAACCATCCGTTTAATTTAATGGAATCTACGTTGCCGCTGCTCAAGTCAAGTGCTCACTAACCGGGAGCGACGGCGATTCGAATCGAATTCCTATCCAGCTGGAGGGGTATTTCTAACACTCACCGAGTCACGCCTGGCGAGGGCTGCTCAGGTCATCTTTCGTACATTTCAGGAATCACGGGTCCGAATGATGTCGCGACCCCAAGGGCGACACTCTACCAGGTGATAGGGACTCTAATCCCCCCCTTGGTCTCACGCCAATGTCCCCAAGCACATCCTTTCTCTCCTCCAAGAAGCAACCTACCATTCGATTCCCGGCCTGAACCATACTACTCGACTTCGTGGTCGGAACGACTTATCCGGCCAACTAAGTGTTAGACTGCGTTCAACATGACTCAAGGACGTACAGCGAATCGGTCCTTAAACGACTCAGACGGGGATAGATCCACACCCAAGACCTCCATGCCTTGTTGCTTCACTATCGTCATCCCGCCCGGTCTCATTTCATTTTATTAACACATGGTTCCATTCCACGATAGCAAATATAGCCAACCGTGCCATATATGAATATCCCTACATCTCGCAGGTGACAGGAAATCACCTGACTTCTACCGCTTAAAGCAGGGCTAAGCATCTATTCGATCCTAGTCTATGTAGGATTCAAGGATTCATATAACTGGACAAGGAATGATATAATGCAGCAAGGGTTTCCAACCAACTCCTACCACTTAATGCAACAATACTTATAACATATATATAATTAATTGCTTTGAAGATAGGAGGCTTATAATGCTCCGGGGCTTGCCTGAGATCCGACTTAAGTCAGAGTTTGTCAGATGAAACTCGCTTGGTGAGCATTCCCTCATTCTAGCACTTGTCCGATCTTTCCATCTCTGAGATAGGTCCGCCAACACCATCTTCTGGTTAGCTCCACATCACGTTCTTCACGTGTTTCAGCTAGCGTACCTAAATGAGGTGCAATAATGCATATGTATGAATGTATAGAAGTGCAATAAACAAAGTAATCATGCAAGCATACCAAAGCTCACATAAACACCTAGAGCTAAATACTTAATCCTCATTAAGACATAACATAGAAGAGGGAAAGCACATCAATCAAGAAACAAGTCTCACAAGATCACAGGGTGCCACCCAAGTATCATCAAAGATATGAGTCACACTTCAATACCCAAGCATGACAAAGTTAATCAAAGTATTAGAACTAGAAATTGCTACCTTCTGGACATCAGACCAATAGCTGAGTAATTTAATCATAACTGGAGATCTACAACTCCAAATGACTTGCATGAAGACATTATGGAAAGCTTATGAAATTATCTATATTTCGTTTATAATCATCACAGCATGATTCCAAAGTTTATCATGTCGAATTTACATAAACACAGCAACTGATCTAACAAGACAGAGAGCAAGCAATTCTGTACCCCTACTTTAAACAGCTATAACTCCTAAACCACATGGCCAAATGCCACCAAATTTTAACAGCAGCTAGATACATAAATTATCTACAACTTTTGTATAAATAAGTTTCACAACAAAGCACATTATCATGAAGAACTTTGCTAAGTTCCCAGATCTGTCCAGAAACCTCATTTGTAAGAAATAATTATTAACTTATGTTGCAAACATATAATTAGACAAAACCAACTTTACCAACATGTCACACATGACTAATGAACACCAGAAAACACAGTGTCCATTCCTAAGTAATTTCTTTTAATGCATTTTCTTAATTTATTTAGATAATTAGGTGGAATTATGAACACCTATCAAAAGTGCACAATAAATTCTACAAAAATTACAGTGGCCTAAATATGGTCTCAAAAGTCTAGTGTCCAAATTTCAATCCATTTGGGAAAGTATATCAACCTCTATAAAAAAGACAAATAGCTATTGCAATAATCATGTGAGAGCAAGTTAAACTTAACATTCAATATTTTATGTGAACACAAGGCCATATTATGAATCAATATGATAGAGAAATATCATACTAAGTTAATGGAACAACATTTTCTATTTTATCATTTATATATTATTTATAAGCTATTTATCAAGCTATAAACAAGTTAAATCAATAACTTGAGCATACAGCAAGCAATGACCATGAAATTTATACCACAGTACACCCATTGCATGACAATCCTACCATAAAAATTTCACATCAATTGGAGCATCACAACTCAAGATATAAAAATAACAAGTAATAAAATGAAATTTTCCTTATTTTAACAAGGTCAAATCAAAACCCTAAGAAAACAGTGAACAACTAGGGTGTTTAATATTTTTCTTAGCAAGTACATGTCATCACAAAATTAACAAAACAAGAATCACTATTTTTGGATGTCTAAAACTCTAGATGTGGCTCTGCTCAAGTTGGTAAGCATTTTTGGAGCATTTTTAAGGCTTAAATAAAGACATCAGAAAATATCTACAAACATGTAGGATTTTATGACTCTACTGCATAGATCTCTTCTCAAGGTTTCCAAAAAGTCCACATTTGCCATTTTTGGATTTTTCTAGCATGAGATATGAAATTTAGAAGATTTACTCAAAATCTGAAATTCAAAAATCGGAATAAAACAATCCTATTGAAACTGCTAAGCGCACCCGATAACGCACCCAAGACAGCCACCCTTTAAACCGACAAATGGGACCCTTCGCCCAACCGGGCCCGCCTGTCATATAAGAGGAGGCGTACACAGCTCATCGTCTTCTCCTTCCTTGAGACAGAACAGAGGAGGGGGGGGAAACGGACTCCGGCGAAGGGAACGGCCGGCCTACGGCCCGCCGGCGGCGGATGAACGGCACGGCAGCTGCGCGGCGGTAGGGCGCGCCTGTGGCCACCCGAAACGTGGCCCGCGACCATCCGTGGGCCTCTGGCCACGCAAGCCCGGAGGCACGGCGGCGGCTGCAGGCGACGGTGGCGCTACCGGCCACCAGGAGACCGGCGAGCTCGCGTGCGGGGCGGAGTACGGTGAGGTGGAGGTGGTGACGCGCTTGGTTGAGACGGCGATAGAGGGTAGCAGCTGTTGGGCGGAGGTCCACCGCGCGGCCATGGCGCGGCCGCGGCCATGGCGCCGGCGTTCGGCAGAGGGGGGGGAAGCAGTGAGTTAGGGAAGGCTCGAGGGCAATTGTGAGAGCGGAGTGGAGCTCGTGAGCATCCTGGCGCCTTCCCATCGACCCCAGTCCACGGGACGCGCGGCATCCATGGTGGAGGCGCGCGGTGCATGGCCGCCACGCCGTCGTCCACGCGTCATCTTTGGAGCAAACACACAAACAGGTGGCGGGCAGCGAAGTGGACCACTTGGAGCTCAAATTTGGGCCTGATCTGGGCCGATCTGGGTCTTGGGCTTAAAAGCAAAGTTGTAGCCCGTACCATGCTCTACATTTTCTATTTAATGGTCATGGTCATTAGGGCAATAGATTAGTAGATAATCAGTCCCCAAATTACTAGTGTCAACATGTTAAGCTAGGGCTCGGTTTTGGGATTTTACAATGCCAAACTTGATCAAATTGCTCCCAACTTTTTACATGTTGTTCCCCATAACATTGTTTCCAACTTTCATTTTTGGGTCAACAGGAGTTACCTAACGAAATCTTGAGAACGCGAGATGCCAATGTCGATGTTACCGGAATTAAGGCTCAAAAATGGCTAAGTGCTGAAATCAGCCCTAAAACTGACTTGTGGGCCCTGTTTGAGCATGTTCCACACATTTTCATGACTTGGCTCTTAAACAAAGTTTGTTCCTTATAAAATTGTCTACAACTTTGACAAAGGGTGCACAGTCATGCAAAGTTTCTAGGTCACACTTTTGAAATGGTCAAACAAAAGGGTTCTAGGGTCCATACATGGTCAACCATCACTTAGAAGCACATTTAGGCAAAATGACCAACATGAACATTGTTCCATGGAGTGTCCTAAGTGTAGTTAAGGTGTTGTAGAGGCCAAACATACCCATCATGCATAGGTTGCGCAAAAGTGTAGGCCTCACATGCCTTGAAACATAGAACTCAAGTGAAATGCTATAGTCATTTCATATGGTTGTTTCAAGATACATGCTACACATATTCCACTAGGGTGTTCCACATGTGTCCAAGATGTGTTGCACATATTGCATTTGTATGTTTCACAAACACTAGTTCCCATGGGATGTGAGCCAGGTTTTAGTTATAATCCAAACAAGCATATAACTTATCATTTCATGTGACTTTTTGATTCCAAACTTCATGAAACTTTTCCAGGGATCAATATAGATAGGTACCAAGGTGAGACACATGAAGATATTGCAATAACACCATCCGAACATATATCTTTGAAGATGGCCTATATGTAAAGCAATGATGCAGCATCCAACTTTAAGTTAGGCTCATCTCCGTAGGTTGACCTTGACATTGTCATTTATACTTAATCTATCATGTTTGAGCTTAAACCCACTGCCTAATTGGTGATAAACACCTGGGGTGTTACAGCCCTCCCCCCTTAAAAGAATCGCGTCCCGAGATTCGGAACGGAAGATCTTTTAAGGAAGAGAGACACGTTATCTAGTTCCCAACATCTGCTATAGCATTCAGCTATAAAGCTTCCACATCGGTGAACAATTTGGTCAAAAGCACTTTCTGATACTTACTTCTTCTGGTCAAATTTGTCTGAAGAATTTCCTTCATTGACTTCCATGAAGCATTGTTACTTTGGGAGAAATCCAAGATAGCACATACTGCATTCTCAGGGTACGGAGATCATTTGGTCCGTGAGCTGACCACTCACAAGTATCTGATTCTTAAGTGAGCACAGCATAGTCCGTATGAACTTTACACTAGACCGAAATCTTCAAAAAGATACTCGTTAAAATGACTATGTTCACAAAGGTTGAAAAGCAGTTCTCTACCAAAATGGCTTGAGTACAACCTTCCAAAAGGGTGAGATCATAGGCGACAAATATACTCTGAGGCTATAGGATACTGACTATCCAATAGACAGGGTCTATGTTGGTCGTAAATGTTCATTCATTTAGGCACCAACTAATGGAAAACTACTTGCGGTTCCATGCGTGCAGTTCTCTTTCTCTGACGACAACACTGTATTATCTGAGTCTATCGATGGTCAGTGAATGTGATAGCTGACTTGTTAGCTTTGTATTTCTACCAACAGCTATTTAATAAGATTCTTTTATCCAAGACAACAGTTATCTGGGTTGAATCAGATGCAACCTCTTGGGTAAAAACATTTATAAGGTACCAAAGTATGTCATCTTAGGAAAATAATTACCAAAGCAAAATGTAGTGAGGCCTTAAGGACAACAAAAGTTGTAAACATTCACTAAACCGCAGGAAGTAGTCTACCACCAAGCGATTGAGTAAATTTTTTTTTTTGGTGATTTAGTTGTACTGTAAGTTGAGTTGACTTGCAGCATAACAACTTTGTCAGGCCAACATTCACCTGAGGCTTCCTCTTTGGGATCAAACAATAACTCTAAGATAGGAAATCTTGTTGTTTGACACTTCTCCAATTGTTTTCGAATATTCCTCAACACTTCGTCCAATAAAGTTATGAACAAACCGTTTGTGGCACCTATGAGCACAAGGATACTAATTGAAGCTAGGTCATATTTATTTATTTTTTTAATTCTTCGCTTTAGCTGATAGAACACCTTGCACTATATGTGTGATTGTCCAAGATGGAATTGACTTGGTCACAATGGCTGTGGAAGATAGGGTATTACTCAAGTTGTTGGCCAGTTGATTAACTTATTGTTGGTTATTGCTCTGTAAGACATAGCCTTCATAGCTACCAAAGAGTCGTTACCTAGCTGCAGATTAACCTTCCTATCGGTAACTAATCAGTTGTCTTTCAACACTAAAAAGTTCCAAATCATCACTCTTGACCACAACAAATGTGGTTGATGCAGAACAGATAGTTGCCCTTGAAGTTAGCAAATACGAAGTTATTCTAGAGATGGTTGATTTCGACGGTATCGCCATTATGCATACAAAGGTTAAAATTTGCATATTGTGATGATTGATTCTTATCCAACGAATGACTTATCAAATTTTTAAGTGTTGGGTGTCCTTTTTATCCAATAGAGACGAGATACTTGCTTACTAGATGACGTTATTCCATACTGGGACAACTAAGTAGAGTTACTTGTCTACCACCTATTACAGTCTGTTTAATGTTTATGTCGGTGACCTGTTCTTCAAAGGTTATCCTCTTAGCAACTTCAGAAGGACACTCCACTACTTTCGGTCTAAGATATAGATCTTACGATACGATATAAGGGTATTTTGATAAGATATGAGAAAACAACCAAGGAAGAAGGTCACATGAACATCACATCAGTGTTGTTCTGCAATGGATTATGATTAGAAACCATGATACTAGCGCGTGCCAAGCAGCACAACCTTGTGTGTGCACCCACAGGAGGCTCTCGGTTTCGTCGCGGCACCATTAGTTGCTACTCATAACACCATTACTAAACAAACACCCGATGAGGAATTTCAAATGGCACAGATTGGGTTGGCCGAACAAGCACCATACCAAGGAGGGATTGCAAGTAAAGGTAGTCACAAGGTTTAGAATAAACGAGGAGGCGATCCAAAAATTAACACACACCACAAAGGAACATAGCTCAATTCCTAAAGACAACTGAGAAAGGGACTCTTGCTTAAATTCTATGCACGACTTGCGTCCACCGAAGTGAGTTCCAGATAAAAGATTTATAGGAGATTCATTCATGTTGGGCAACAACATGAGATTAAAACTGATAAACATCTCGAGACTGAGAAGGTTGGGGACGGATTAAGTAAGTTTCAAGGGCGAAAACCG
This sequence comes from Saccharum spontaneum, assembly GCA_022457205.1. Lineage (NCBI taxonomy): Eukaryota > Viridiplantae > Streptophyta > Magnoliopsida > Poales > Poaceae > Saccharum > Saccharum spontaneum. The sequence continues at coordinate 25,869,697 of CM039582.1, read as the reverse complement.
ATATGTAGTCATAGATTGAGTTGATAAGGTAGATGCACGAATTTGCAAGCAAGCGATTTTGAGGCCATAGCAAAAAGACGTTTCGTCGCATTAGCTAACCTTTGGGAGAGGCAACCGGGAGGTCCAACATAAATTTAGGTGCGGTCTCCACAACTGGCAACGTACGAACCATGGTCAAAGGCTAGCGTTGATTAAAGTTAACTTGGTTGGTCGGTCGATAAAGGTCTTCACAAAAAAGGGTTGCAAAATATCCGCGGCTTATGCAAACATATAGGAGAACTAACTTTGGACTTTCGGTTAAGCAAAGGCATGGATACAAACATTCAAGGGCTAACCACCAAGTCTACAGGCTCAGGCTCCTAAGAGAGAGAACCTAAATGAAGACAACAACCATACAATTACGTAACGGGAACGTTGTTCTAGGATAAAGCTATGTGACCCTCGTATGCTCACCGAGGACAAACGAGGTGACAACTAGGGCACTACCTAGATAACAAGCATACATACAACATCACAATCAAGCAGTCATTTGAGAAGATTCAAACGAATGGGTTTAAGCAACCAATACAAGGCACAAGGCTCACCCAAACTAAGCATTTATCTCAAGCAAGAACTAACTACAAGTTTAATCCAAACAAACGTTAGTTAAGGAGGCCAACTTAGCATGTGCCCAGAATCTGGACAGCAGCACAATAGTTACTTGTTTCAACCATAACTAAGGTTGTAGACATCCCACAAAGGTGATCATAGACTTTATAGAAAGCTTAGGAAGATGACTACACTTTAGTTATTCACACCAGAAACTAATTCATAGCTTAACATGACCAAAAATGCTAATGTTTCAGATCTGTACCAATATGGACAGAAAACTGACAAGAACTTTAAAAATGCATAACTGGAGTTCTAGGGACCCAACAAGGTTGAGCCTTAACTTTATGTAAAGCTTATTACATTGGCTATAACTTTCTTAATATCATGTTAATATTATTCTACAGCTAACAAGGTTAATCAACACAAAGAAGACATTTATATCCCGGTTTGGACAGATTCTGTCATTCAACTTCACAAGCTCATAACTGGTGACTTACACCATCAAAAGTAGTGATATTGGACACTTTGGAAAGCTTAGAAAAAGTACTACACTTCTTATATTATCTCCAAGACATGATTTCATGTGCACATAGATCAAACAAACCAGACATTCAGATCTGCTTAGAGAATAAGCAAAATCTGATAGCAAACTTCTAAAATTCGTAACTCCCAAACGATAAGGCCTAGTGTCACGAAATTTTAGGACAAGCTATATGAGTAAGTTAGCTACAACTTTGGTATTCCCCATAACTACAAAAAACACCATTATGACTATGAAAGTATCCCTACAACAGAAAACGTTCTAGCAGCCAATATTCGACAAGCAAAACAAAGCTTGCCTTTGTTCTACTTAACAAGAGAGCGTACAAACATGTTATTCTAGTAGCTCTAAATTTTGTTACCTTAGACCAACACCAATTTAATTCACTCATGAGAATCCAATTTACTTAAGTGAGGTCTAAAGCATTTTCAAAAACTTGTAGGAACAACATATCCACCACTTGGCTAAACTAAAGGACATCTATAGGTTCAAGCATGTAACCACAATTATTTCTAATAAAACTAAGCACACACTATCTTCAAACACTCCCTATTCAAGCAACATGGAATAAGGCATTCATGTCTAACTCCACACTAGAAAGATAGCGTAACACATTGATCACAAGTTACACACTATAGAACAAGGGTGAGAGGAGCATAGCTATGCATAGGGGCAACAATCATGAAGATGCATGTTTCGTCCTATTCGTCCTCACAAGATTGCTAACCTAAGGTGGCAATCACGTTCTATGTCGGTGGCATAACACGCACTCTCTCGATATATAGCTAGTCGTCAACTACATTCGACTTACGCATTCGTGGTTAGCGTACCTGCAGAAAATTTTCATTGCAGCCCAACATTTCCCAATATAGCACACAATGAAAACAGAAAGGTGAAATTCTAAGCACTCCCATATACATATACCCCTGTATACGTACATGTAGTACCAAAATTACCCGAATCATTCGACACCCACAATTAAGTACCTTCATATATACATGTGTGTAACATGTAAATAATCCAGTAACCAAAACTAGCTCTCCCCTAGACCGCAGGTTGTACGGTCATGCTCTCACAACTCACACTTACCTGAGCGTAGGTGCAATATTACATAAAAGTAAACTAGCGACATATATGACTATCTCATATATGAAGGCTACCTCTAATCTGACACACCGGTAGCATAGTGTGGGAGAGTTATCACACATACATACCTTGGCCTGGGCGTAGATGCATAAATGAAAACCCTCAAGTTAGTACTTATATAAGCCACCTAATAATCCTTATATGGGCATAAGGAAATTGACCACTGGCATACTTAGATTTAGAATTCAGTTTTCACAAACCTATATATAGCTATAAGTTGATAAAACTGATTTTATAAAACAAAACATTTGTTTTAAACACACATACGACAAGTTTAATGTTGAATCTTGCTCTGATACCAGCTGTAACGGAACCGTCCAAATTATAAGAGCACAAGTACAAAAACAATCACCGGAGTGATCAAATTCTCGCACTTGAGCCCATATAACTCCGGTAGTCCAATGAAATCACGAGAGATTTCAAACCAATCAACATACAAGCCAAGATCGTAGTGATTCAACATAACAAGTCACATGTTACAACCATTTCACAAGTAATTAAATATACATCGGAGTTCAACATAGTTATTACAACTTAAGTTTAAAAGTAGCGGAAGCAAAGTAATTTGAAACTAACAACACCTTTATTTCAAATATATGCCAGTACTAAGGTCGACTTCCAACAAAAGCATTAGAGAGAAGATAACTTAGAAGGATCATGCCCGGGATCACACTCCGCCTCTACGGCAGGAGCCAACCAACTCTTGTAGTAGCCATGATACATCACAACCTGCAACAAGTGGGGATAAAACCCTGAGTACGAGAAGGTACTCAGCTAGACTTACCCGTCATAAACCAGAAATAAAGTGACACCAAGGATCATGCAAGGCTGATATAAAGTGGGCTAGCTTGACAACATTTTGCATAAAAGCTTAATATGGATAAGTAGTCATTAATGCTTAAGCATCAAGTTAATTATCATTAACCTGTTCTCTATATTAGAACCTGTACTAGAGCACTCACTTTATTAGGAGCAAACAATATTAACCATAGCAGGTATAAATTGAGGCAACGTTTCCATCATTATCCAATTAACCATCCGTTTAATTTAATGGAATCTACGTTGCCGCTGCTCAAGTCAAGTGCTCACTAACCGGGAGCGACGGCGATTCGAATCGAATTCCTATCCAGCTGGAGGGGTATTTCTAACACTCACCGAGTCACCCCTGGCGAGGGCTGCTCAGGTCATCTTTCGTACAGTTCAGGAATCACGGGTCCGAATGATGTCGCGACCCCAAGGGCGACACTCTGCTAGGTGATAGGGACTCTAATCCCCCCCCTTGGTCTCACGCCAATGTCCCCAAGCACATCCTTTCTCTCCTCCAAGAAGCAACCTACCATTCGATTCCCGGCCTGAACCATACTACTCGACTTCGCGGTCGGAACGACTTATCCGACCAACTAAGTGTTAGACTGCGTTCAACATGACTCAAGGACGTACAACGAATCGGTCCTTAAACGACTCAGACGGGGATAGATCCACACCCAAGACCTCCATGCCTTGTTGCTTCACTATCGTCATCCCGCCCGGTCTCATTTCATTTTATTAACACATGGTTCCATTCCACGATAGCAAATATAGCCAACCGTGCCATATATGAATATCCCTACATCTCGCAGGTGACAGGAAATCACCTGACTTCTACCGCTTAAAGCAGGGCTAAGCATCTATTCGATCCTAGTCTATGTAGGATTCAAGGATTCATATAACTGGACAAGGAATGATATAATGCAGCAAGGGTTTCCAACCAACTCCTACCACTTAATGCAACAATACTTATAACATATATATAATTAATTGCTTTGAAGATAGGAGGCTTATAATGCTCCGGGGCTTGCCTGAGATCCGACTTAAGTCAGAGTTTGTCAGATGAAACTCGCTTGGTGAGCATTCCCTCATTCTAGCACTTGTCCGATCTTTCCATCTCTGAGATAGGTCCGCCAACACCATCTTCTGGTTAGCTCCACATCACGTTCTTCACGTGTTTCAGCTAGCGTACCTAAATGAGGTGCAATAATGCATATGTATGAATGTATAGAAGTGCAATAAACAAAGTAATCATGCAAGCATACCAAAGCTCACATAAACACCTAGAGCTAAATACTTAATCCTCATTAAGACATAACATAGAAGAGGGAAAGCACATCAATCAAGAAACAAGTCTCACAAGATCATAGGGTGCCACCCAAGTATCATCAAAGATATGAGTCACACTTCAATACCCAAGCATGACAAAGTTAATCAAAGTATTAGAACTAGAAATTGCTACCTTCTGGACATCAGACCAATAGCTGAGTAATTTAATCATAACTGGAGATCTACAACTCCAAATGACTTGCATGAAGACATTATGGAAAGCTTATGAAGTTATCTATATTTCATTTATAATCATCACAGCATGATTCCAAAGTTTATCATGTCGAATTTACATAAACACAGCAACTGATCTAACAAGACAGAGAGCAAGCAATTCTGTACCCCTACTTTAAACAGCTATAACTCCTAAACCACATGGCCAAATGCCACCAAATTTTAACAGCAGCTAGATACATAAATTATCTACAACTTTTGTATAAATAAGTTTCACAACAAAGCACATTATCATGAAGAACTTTGCTAAGTTCCCAGATCTGTCCAGAAACCTCATTTGTAAGAAATAATTATTAACTTATGTTGCAAACATATAATTAGACAAAACCAACTTTACCAACATGTCACACATGACTAATGAACACCAGAAAACATAGTGTCCATTCCTAAGTAATTTCTTTTAATGCATTTTCTTAATTTATTTAGATAATTAGGTGGAATTATGAACACCTATCAAAAGTGCACAATAAATTCTACAAAAATTACAGTGGCCTAAATATGGTCTCAAAAGTCTAGTGTCCAAATTTCAATCCATTTGGGGAAGTATATCAACCTCTATGAAAAAGACAAATAGCTATTGCAATAATCATGTGAGAGCAAGTTAAACTTAACATTCAATATTTTATGTGAACACAAGGCCATATTATGAATCAATATGATAGAGAAATATCATACTAAGTTAATGGAACAACATTTTCTATTTTATCATTTATATATTATTTATAAGCTATTTATCAAGCTATAAACAAGTTAAATCAATAACTTGAGCATACAGTAAGCAATGACCATGAAATTTATACCACAGTACACCCATTGCATGACAATCCTACCATAAAAATTTCACATCAATTGGAGCATCACAACTCAAGATATAAAAATAACAAGTAATAAAATGAAATTTTCCTTATTTTAACAAGGTCAAATCAAAACCCTAAGAAAACAGTGAACAACTAGGGTGTTTAATATTTTTATTAGCAAGTACATGTCATCACAAAATTAACAAAACAAGAATCACTATTTTTGGATGTCTAAAACTCTAGATGTGGCTCTGCTCAAGTTGGTAAGCATTTTTGGAGCATTTTTAAGGCTTAAATAAAGACATCAGAAAATATCTACAAACATATAGGATTTTATGACTCTACTGCATAGATCTCTTCTCAAGGTTTCCAAAAAGTCCACATTTGCCATTTTTGGATTTTTCTAGCATGAGGTATGAAATTTAGAAGATTTACTCAAAATCTGAAATTCAAAAATCGGAATAAAACAATCCTATTGAAACTGCTAAGCGCACCCGATAACGCACCCAAGACAGCCACCCTTTAAACCGACAAATGGGACCCTTCGCCCAACCGGGCCCGCCTGTCATATAAGAGGAGGCGTACACAGCTCATCGTCTTCTCCTTCCTTGAGACAGAACAGAGGAGGGGGGGGAAACGGACTCCGGCGAAGGGAACGGCCGGCCTACGGCCCGCCGGCGGCGGATGAACGGCACGGCAGCTGCGCGGCGGTAGGGCGCGCCTGTGGCCACCCGAAACGTGGCCCGCGACCATCCGTGGGCCTCTGGCCACGCAAGCCCGGAGGCACGGCGGCGGCTGTAGGCGGCGGTGGCGCTACCGGCCACCAGGAGACCGGCGAGCTCGCGTGCGGGGCAGAGTACGGTGAGGCGGAGGTGGTGACGCGCTTGGTTGAGACGGCGATAGAGGGTAGCAGCTGTTGGGCGGAGGTCCACCGCGCGGCCATGGCGCGGCCGCGGCCATGGCGCCCGCGTTCGGCAGAGGGGGGGAAGCAGTGAGTTAGGGAAGGCTCGAGGGCAATTGTGAGAGCGGAGTGGAGCTCGTGAGCATCCTGGCGCCTTCCCATCGACCCCAGTCCACGGGACGCGCGGCATCCATGGTGGAGGCGCGCGGTGCATGGCCGCCACGCCGTCGTCCACGCGTCATCTTTGGAGCAAACACACAAACAGGTGGCGGGCAGCGAAGTGGACCACTTGGAGCTCAAATTTGGGTCTGATCTGGGCCGATCTGGGTCTTGGGCTTAAAAGCAAAGTTGTAGCCCGTACCATGCTCTACATTTTCTATTTAATGGTCATGGTCATTAGGGCAATAGATTAGTAGATAATCAGTCCCCAAATTACTAGTGTCAACATGTTAAGCTAGGGCTCGGTTTTGGGATTTTACAATGCCAAACTTGATCAAATTGCTCCCAACTTTTTACATGTTGTTCCCCATAACATTGTTTCCAACTTTCATTTTTGGGTCAACAGGAGTTACCTAACGAAATCTTGAGAACGCGAGATGCCAATGTCGATGTTACCGGAATTAAGGCTCAAAAATGGCTAAGTGCTGAAATCAGCCCTAAAACTGACTTGTGGGCCCTGTTTGAGCATGTTCCACACATTTTCATGACTTGGCTCTTAAACAAAGTTTGTTCCTTATAAAATTGTCTACCACTTTGTCAAAGGGTGCACAGTCATGCAAAGTTTCTAGGTCACACTTTTGAAATGGTCAAACAAAAGGGTTCTAGGGTCCATACATGGTCAACCATCACTTAGAAGCACATTTAGGCAAAATGACCAACATGAACATTGTTCCATGGAGTGTCCTAAGTGTAGTTAAGGTGTTGTAGAGGCCAAACATACCCATCATGCATAGGTTGCGCAAAAGTGTAGGCCTCACATGCCTTGAAACATAGAACTCAAGTGAAATGCTATAGTCATTTCATGTGGTTGTTTCAAGATACATGCTACACATATTCCACTAGGGTGTTCCACATGTGTCCAAGATGTGTTGCACATATTGCATTTGTATGTTTCACAAACACTAGTTCCCATGGGATGTGAGCCAGGTTTTAGTTATAATCCAAACAAGCATATAACTTATCATTTCATGTGACTTTTTGATTCCAAACTTCATGAAACTTTTCCAGGGATCAATATAGATAGGTACCAAGGTGAGACACATGAAGATATTGCAATAACACCATCCGAACATATATCTTTGAAGATGGCCTATATGTAAAGCAATGATGCAGCATCCAACTTTAAGTTAGGCTCATCTCCGTAGGTTGACCTTGACATTGTCATTTATACTTAATCTATCATGTTTGAGCTTAAACCCACTGCCTAATTGGTGATAAACACCTGGGGTGTTACAGACCGGACCCTGACCCTGCGTCCGGTCGTCATGCACAGAGAAGGGCATGGCCTCGGTCTGTGACCGAACGCTGGTCCAAGTGAAGGACTAGATGTGCAGGGCCTGCGTCCGGTCAGTGCTGACGTGGCTTGACCTGCGAGGGCAAAGAGGACCAGACTCTGGCTGAGTCCGGTCGTCAAAAACCGGCTCTAGATACTTACTAGAAGTGACCAGACACCACATGTTGGAGCATCCGGTCACACCAACTACGGGTCCGGTCACGGCGCGCTGGGGGCATGGGCACGCGTGAGCGGACACGGGGGCGCTACATTCGGTCTTCCCTTGGGTGCGTTTGATATTCTCTTAGCCATTGGCGTTGTGTCACTTGACGGTTGAGATCGGGCGGCGCAGGTTTAAAGCGTGGACGTGGGCAGCATCTCGGCGTGCAGGGGGGTCCTCTCTGACCCTAATGGCTCTATTTGTTTGGGGGCTCTATAAATACGTGGTAGCCAACTTGGGCTCATACTCTTGACCATTTCTATTGAGAATACACCCTAGTGAACCTAGCCATTTATCTCTCTCATCTTGCTTGATTGATTCATCATTTGGTGAGATTGGAGAGCATCCAAGTGCATTGCTTTAAGTGATTGCATCTAGAGGCACTTGGTGATTGTGTTTCGCTGCAAGATTCGCTTGTTACTCTTGGTGGTTGCCACCATCTAGATGGCTTGGTGCATCGAGGATCGTCGAGCGGAGGAAGGTGCTTGTCTCCGGCTCCGATCGTGGTGATTGTGAGAGCCAAAAGGTACTCTAGTGGATTACTTGTAGCTTGTGGATCCCCATCTTGTGTTGGTTGTGCGGTACCAGATTGCAGGTTAGGCGTGTGATGCCTATTAGCGCGTGAACCTCCAAGTGGGTGTATCGCTACAATGGGGACGTAGCTTGCCGGCAAGCAAGTGAACCTCAGAGGAAAAATCTTGTGTCTTCATTGTCCTCAAGGATTTCATTAGTATTCATTGTGATTGATTGATTGTCTCTCGCCACGGCGGTAATAAACCTCTCTACCTCCCTTGCATTCAGTGTTTTCCTAAACGGTAAACAGTCGGTCACCCACCGTTTAGCCATTATTCGGGCTAAACGATCCATTAAACAGACTAAATGGCCAATTAAACTGGATAAACGGACGATTAAACGGAAACAGGGCACCATGGTGTAGCATTTACACGGTGTTTAAATGGTCTAAACGACCGTTTAGGCGAACAATGCTTGCATTTACTTTTCTAGTGTAGCTAAGCTCTTTAATGTAACTAGTTTTGAGAGCTAGCTTGTATCTTGTTAGTTTGGTTAGTGAGGCTCTTTAGTTAGTCTTTGAGAGCTTACTAACTTAGAGAGTAGTGTCTTAGCCCTTGTGTGAAATAGAGATCATAGCAACTAGAATTATGGATAGGAGGCTTGTATTTTTAGTAGGCTAGCGCAGCATTCGCTTCGCCTCATGATTATCTAATCCTTTGGCTTAGTGTTGTTGTAGAATTTTTAATAGGCTATTCACCCCCCTCTAGCCATTAGGACCTTTCACGTCTGAAACACGAAACACTTGCAACATGAAACACTTGAATGCAACATACGTCTGAAGCGGATGCAGGGGCGAAGGTATGTAGATGCTAGTGGGTGCAAATGCACCACTCATAATTTGTAAAAAACAATGGATTTTCTAAAATTTCACCATATATGCACCCCTATAGTACAAGTCTATGCACCCACAAGGTAAGTGCACCACCCTCTAATTCGCTCTAGCTTCGCCACTGATGAAACATTTAGAACATACACTTGCAACATGTGTGAGAAACATATGCAACATCCAGATAAAACACTTGCGACTTACAATATGACAACACTTATTGCAACATAAGACTGAAACAGCTAAAACATTTCGAACATACTCTTACAATATATGTGTGAAACATGTGCAACATCCAGATCAAAACGCTTGCAACATACGCCTTAACAGATGAAATATTTTGAACAAACGCTTGTAACATGCCTCTGAAACACTTGCAACATGCCTCTGAAACACTGGCAAAATATGCAACATCCTCTTATACTTTTATAACATTCATATGAAACATTTGCAACATACCTCTGATAACATCTGAAATAATTGAAACATACATTTCAACATAGGGAGAGGGAGCGGCCAGGGCCGATTGATTCTGGCTTCGAAGTGGGAGCCGGCGCCGAGCATTAGTCCACTAGTTGCCATCCGATTACCAAAACCAAACATAGGGCTTTCAGTTGCATAACTCATTTGCGGTAGAGATAGCAACACTTAGCAAAACCTTAGTTGCACATCTAGATTGATTATCTTTGCATAGGTTTTTGTTAAAGAAGGAAATAGAGGACAAGTTAGAGTAGAAGATTTTAGAAAGCCTAATTCACACTCTCTTAGATGTCATGGTCCCTTCAAGCTCGATGGTGGCAAGCTAGGACTTGTAGTTGGAACTGAAACTTCCACCCTCAAACCCATCCCCTCGTTGTTGCACATCCAAGCCTGTAGGTAGACGATGTTGCGGTAACTGATTTATGTTGTATTCATTGTTTTTCTATGTTGCATGAGACATTTGGGATGTTGCAACATATGATTTTTGAACGTTGCAATAAATTATTCATGTGTTGCAAAAACTAAGTTTTGATGCTGTTACCTTTTTCTCCCAGTGTTGCAGCAACCTATGAGTTTGAGCTTTTTCTCTGTGTTATCACAAGTGAATTTATGTGTTGGCATTACCTTTTCCAAATGATGCAACAATTAAAAGTGATTCGATCGAGATGTTTCATTTTCAGTTGATTTTGTGATACTGCAGTAGACAGTTTGTGATGTTGCTTACAATACATGATCTTCTTTTATGTTGCACGAGAATATCTAGCTTCAGATGCTTTCCATCGTCGAATTTGTGATGTTGTAGTGGATAGTTTTGATGTTGCATTACATGATCTTTTACATATTGCATTAGGCAGTTTGTGATGTTGCATAAGATGGTTTTATATGCTGCAAATTTGGTGGCAATGTTTCGGTAGAAGTTTTTTATTTTTTTTTCTACATTTGAAGATTAAATGATACTACGCAACACACGTAACATATCAGTAATGTTTTGCAGGGAATTAAACCATCCGGGCGGTAACCGCCCGGGCACTGGAGCTTCCTTAAAGAAAACGATTTTAAGCTAGGCAGAAGCCAGTAGCTATCCACTCACAATTTAGAAGAGTATTAATGTCTAACTGACTTTAGTTACATCTGATCCACTTGGTCTACAGTCTCTACGTCTCGGACTCGCGCTGTTGTCTGTATATAGCGACTTTATTAGAAGTTTGATTGACATGTTGTCGTACAAGCTGAGAGTGACATCGCTGCCGTGTCATTGTCACCCGTCTAGCTGCGATTTAATATTTCAATTTACAAGAACAAAAGGGCCTCGATGCTCAAGCTGAGAGCTCATCTAGTCAATCACTTGATCTGTTTCTTTTTTATATACTTAATAATAAGTTAGTATTAAACACAAAGGATCCTTCCATGCATTTTTTTCCTTCCCACAATGCTCTCACACCATCTGTCCTGTATTCTTCTATCTGTGTTTTTTTTTTACTTTTCACAATGCACCCACATCCTCTATATCCCATACGATCCAAGCTCACAATCCATACTCATACAAGTTAGAACAACTCGTATCTAGCAATAATACTGCATTATATTCCAAGATATGTCAAGCAACAGTATAAATTTCGATTTCAAGACGTATTATAACAAATCATGGATCAGTTGAATAAATCTCTAAGCCATAAATTGTTCAAATCACCATGCAACAAATTATGGAGCCCATGCAACATATGTACATGTTTGCTAGTAACTCTCATTTGCGACGCCATGGGTGCTTTATGACAGGAAAGAATTACCAACATACTACACTGGTCTCGTGTACTCTAAATTAAAATCATGTGTCCACAATCCACATAATTTGACTAACACAAAATTTATACTTCAAGAAAATCATGATACTTTTGTGTCATTACCGCTATGCTTCTGTTGTCATCTTTATAATATGAACTTTGTCGGACCTATCAAACTTATGCAATGTCCAGGTCAGGGATAAGGAGAAATACCACAGATATATTCCAGTTTTATAGTAATATATATAAAGGACTTCAGCATAATGATGACTAAAGAGAATGGATCTTAGATTTGACAGCAACCTATAAAGAATGTAGTTTACTTCAACACTTGGGGCAAAAATAGAAACAAAAACACATATGGTGGAATGAATATTAACACCGATTGAATAAAAAAGGATGGGTTATAGTTATCACCGACCTATCAAATCCTCTTAAGTTCACTACCACAGCATCACTATTTGTTACCAAAGCAAACCTAGGCAATTCATCGAGACAAATAAGATGGCTGAAGGTGCTGCGTCAAGAACTGAGCAGAGTGAACATGACGAAGAGATGAGGGCATTTCGATGTTTGACATGTCAACATCTGGTACTTCCTCTGCGATTTCCTCAGTCGTGAAAGGAATACTGCAATTGGAAATTAGGAAGGATCGACTAGATGTAAGTTTTGAGCGCATGAATCATGCAAAAGATTAAGACAGAACAATATGTAAGTTCATGAACTGAAGCTCCAGGGACAACTAACCTTAAGTCATCATCTAGAAGAAATGAATTAGAGACAGGATTTTGCATGTCATTACTCACCATGTCCCTCATTCTGGCAACAACCTGCAAAGAACACAGAGTTAGCTGAAAGCAAGAAACATGACTGCATGTCACAGAAGAGAAGATGAGAATGTACCTCAGCTGATACACTATGAGTACCATATTTGTCGTCCCAGTACATCGTACATAGACGATATATCTGTCTCACACTTAATGCCTAGGAGAAATCATTGAATCAAGACAAGGGTTTTCAATTGTTGGAAGGATAATTCTATCAATGCCTAACTTGTACCATATAGGAATAGCACTATTGAAATTTGTCCATACCGGGCAAATATTTTTCTTAATCTGCTCAAGGGTCTTTTTGCTTTTCTGTGGAATGATCTGCAGTACATGTAGTGTATGAGAAGAAAACATAAAAACAACAACAAAATCTAGCTATCTAGAATGAATAAATTATACTAAGTTTTACCAGAAAGTCAACCGCTTGCCTAATGAACTGCAGTTCATCCCAAGCTGCACCTGCATGCTACAACGTAGAAAAGAATAGGTGCACTGTTGAATGCTGATCAAGATACAAATGAGAGAAAGGCCTGCTGCAAACCTCTTCAGTGTCCACAATCCATTTCTCCAGCACACAAAGCCCAGATTTCACATATTCTCCATTTGAAAATGTGCAACATTCTCGTCGTAGGAGCATACTGCAGATTAGAAAAAGGAAAACTAAATCAAAAGTTTGTAAACCTGAATGTTTTTTTCTGAAATATAATTGATATGTACAGCCTGACCTGTTGAACAACTGCACATTAATGAAGGAGAAAACTTGAGTTACTAGCTTGCGGGTGAAAAAAGAAGGCACCTGTATGAAGATTTGATCTGAAGATCAGTTAAGAGTGAATAGATCATAAAGAATACAAACTACTGAGTTAAGAACTGTGGGTTTCCTAAAAATATAATAGCAATGGACAGGTACAAAAGAGGCCGTTAAGTTCAAATGAAAAATTGGACCCAAGCTTCTCTAGCATTTTGCTTCGACGCAAATGGGGTTTTGAAAAGCGCATATTCTGTTCATTCAACAAACATTAATCAAATGGACCACCTTTCTTATTCCCAAAATGACCACTCGACAAGAAACTCTCAAAACAGTTAGTGGACTAGAATACAGCCAGATAATGGATTCTTTTTCTTACAGTTTATTTACCAATCTTAGGATGCAAATTTTGCTCTAGATCATGCATGATGAACCCTTGGACTTAAGTTCCAGCTAGCATAAGATACTGAACCACATTAGAATTCTATCTATTGAATGGAAGATCTTGATTGCACAATCATGTGAACATACTCAGAGCATAGACAGGGTTCCAGATTCAAAACTAAACATACTCCAAGCATGGCAAGTTGGTTATGGTATATGTTATATGTATGAACTACTATCTATTAGCTACTTCAAAGGATATAGGAATTACTTAAGTATCAACTCCCAAGTACACTTGCATGACTGTGAAGTTATGATAACAACTGGAAAAATCATGTAACATTAGTTGCCACCAATGGAATTTGCTGATAGAATGTTTGCAAGTTTGTATGGAGTAACTCACAAAATTTTTATGTAGTCTATCCATCAATGAGTCCAAAAATTTTACAATCCGATCCCAATGAGTACTTATCGGTTGCTGCAAGGCTACATCAGGTGACCTCGACCTCCTTCCACTGCCTCCTCGAGCAAGTTTTGGTGCCTTTTTATCAAGATAATAGAAGGTTGAAGCCGTTGCTTCCCAATATGAACTGATCAAAATTGTGCAGCCTCCGGCATAGAACTTCCATAAAGTTTGTGCTGGATGAAATCAGCAAGAAAATGGAGCTGTTAGATCACATACCTGAATGCAAAGGCTTAAAAGAGGTGATATCTCTTTCTTTAGATTGTCACGAATTAAGCCAAAGATCTTCTCCAAGGAAGCAGTTAGTTGTTGCTTAAATAGCATGGCTGGGTATCGAGCATCAATGTGTGACATGCTTGTTTGTTGTCCAAAGGCTCTTAAAGGAGACCGGAATGCCTGTAAGAATGTTTACGAAATCAATGATAGATAGCTATGGTACATGTTTTATCAGATATGTAACAATATGTATTCTATAAAAAAACCCAAGGTCCACCATTGGCTCTATTGACATGTTCTGAACAGAATTCAGGTTTCTTCTGGGAACTGCTAGACACAGCTGCAACTTTCAAAGATCTCGTTTGAGAAAAAGTAAGCTACTATGGGCCTGTTTGGTAGAACTCTGTGGAATCTGATTCTCTAAGAGAAACCAAAAATGTTTCTCTATGATTCTCTAGGATAAATTCTATGCATACAATGGCTGTGCATGGAGTAAATCAAGAGAAGCTACTTTTTCAACTCCCAGCCGTTCATTTCAGAGGTTCACTTCACAGAACCAGCTCAGTAAACTGTTTGGCAGAGCTCCTCCTGGATTCAGCAAGCTGCTCTGGGAGCTCTGCCAAACAGGCCCTAGTAGTCACATCAGACTGACCAGGACCAATGTAAACCTGTTACCGCTAGAGATAAATTGAATCTTAAATCCAAATGCATGGACAAAAGAGACCTGTAAAGTGCAAGCTGAAAAGTGAATACGTTGAATGGGTTGGAACTCACTTCATTTGCCTTTTCACTTAAGTGAGTATCTGAAGACGATCGAGACGGTGCCATGATGAATCCTTTTGACCTTAAGTTTCTTTGCAACATGCATAGAAGGGCAGAAGCATTGGCTAGCCAGTAGGGCAAAATGTCATTCTCGTTTTCTGCCTGAAAAGCAAAACGTTGATACCAATAATGAGCGCACCTCAGTTACATGGTTAAGGAAAAAGAACAGGATCCTAACCTTCAGAGTGGTATTGATTGTGTGAATTATGAAGTCAAAAATAGTTGTTCTTTCAGCCTCGAATACTCCCCAATGGAGAAGGCATTTGTAAATGATACAGGCTACAACTGGTTTTCCCTTCTTGAATCCCATATCATCTTTGATGCACCGTTGGAGCACATCATGATAATCCTGAAAGTGCAAAAAAAAAAAAAAAAAAAAGAGTATGCTTAACTTCATATGAAAAAAATCATCCTGGAGATGACTAATATCTAGAAAGAACATGTCCATAAAATGATGTTCTTTTTAATATTTAGAGAAAGATATATTTAACCTCATATCTATCAGAATTCATCCTCGACCTTCTTGATTCTGTTTGGTTATGTGGGAGAGGTGCAAGTTTCACAGGTGAAGATTCCTGAAGGGAGACAATATTTCATTTATCATAACTGAGATGGATCTACAATGAAAATGGCATTGAGGTTGCATGTCTTACAAAGAATGGTCTTGGACTGCATGGTGAAGAACCGCAATGATAACTCTATGAACAAATATAAAAACATTCATTAGAACATAATAATTCTTAACTGAACAGACTACATGTGGACACTAGAAGAAAAAGATGTCTTTCTAGAATGAATATGATATACCCCAGTTCGGCTGTGCCTAGGAGATAAATTCAAGGCCTTCTGTCTCAATAAATGATTCTCATCTTCTAAATTTGAGATCTTATCCTCCAAGCTGGAAAAAAGCATGCAAATTATTTAGTAAAAACTCTGGAGCTCTATGATATTACTGTGAAAAAAAACTTACTTTTTCAAGTTATCCCGGAGATGCCCATAGTTCTTTTCCACATCGTGCAGCTTGTCCATATTATCATGGCTACATTTTTGAGCTTTTAAGAGCTCTTGTTCCATTTCTGCATTCTTTGTCTGCATTACAGAAAAGATTTGACAAATCTAGAACACAGATTTAATCAATCTATCAAAATTAACAAAAGGTTTGACAAATCTAGAACACAGATTTATAATAGACACTGGAATTCATTGAGGATCACTTAGACCAAGCACAAACTAAGACAAACCACAAAGTAGAGTACTGATGAGAGATAAAAATATGAGAGGTATAAACATAAGATTTTGAAAGTGGCATGGAATATTGAATCCAAATTGAACTCGAAGTGGGGATATTGGACTAAATTTAAAATTTACAGGTGGGGAACACCTTCAGTAAAATATTCTCCCTCTTCACTTCTTCTATCTGAGAAAGACTGTTTTGCTGAGCTTCTTGATCCTTGGATGATAAATCTAGCTGATGTTGGAGTGAGGCAATTTTCTTGCAACTATTTTTATTTTCTTCATTTGATGCCTCTAATTCTGACTTCACTGAATCCAATATTTTGAGAAGCTTAGATATCTCCAATGCCTTCGACTCTTCAGTAGCAAGCTGTGTACACACACACATAATTATATAACTGATACTGCAACAAAAATCAATTAATATACAATGCTCAACTGGGCTGTTGAGAAGTATGGAGAAAACATATAGATGATGTTAAACTACTTTAGATGCAGTGCTGCTAATTGTTCCCCACCAAACCCTTATAGAGTGAATGTCCTTCAAGGTCATACTAGATAACCCTTATAGAGTGAATGTCCTTCAAGGTCATACTAGATAAGGAAAAGCACTTCATCTTTGAAAATGTTTACATTAGAAGATCTATATCATACAGAAGCATACCCTTTGCCTCCTCTCTAACGTGAATCGCAAAGTAAGATCTTCTAAGCTCTTCTCGAGTTTGCCTTTAGCTTCACGTAAAGCTCCAGTTTCATAAGCAGCCTTGAAAATGAAGAAGTTCAGTACTTGAAGCAAATTGAACTAAAATATCAACATACTACATAATTAGCATACCAACACACTACCTAATTACACTGCATGACATGCGAATCGTCAATAATACAAGATAAATTTATCACAAGAAAGATAAATGAGATGAACTATGGAATGGTGTACCAGAAGAATGCCTTTCGAATTTAATCATAGAGAAAATTAACTTATTGAGTCTAACTTCCATGCACCAACCATCTTACTTAAATTATTTATCTGTGGAGGAAAATTGTTACTAAGACATAACATACAACACTGCTAGTTACTAAGTCATATCAAGTCTCCATCAAGTTGAAGCAGGCTGTCATAACCTTTTGTTTATAAGAAAATTGTGTTAGGTGATACTATAACTCACACTGAGAATCATGCATCAACCAGTCACCCAAAACCTAGAGCTTTTGGTGAACAGTGTGCAACATACTTCACAAGATTGCAGACTAATGAAATGTTAACGAATGTGTTATATCACATCCAGGACAAAAAAATGAGATAGTTACAGTGTAGTCATTAGCAATGGAAAGGATTTGTATTAAGCATGCAGAAATTGGTATCATCATATGAAAAATTTCAGGTTGGGACTTCCTAAATGGAATAAGACAGGAATCATCAGTTCACCACTTCATTCCTTATAGAAATATTTATGGCAGTAAATATTAATATCATGCAAAGAACAAGGAAAATGAATATATTCAATTGTGAAATTGATTGTCACGTCTTTTAAGGCACCATTTGTTGGAACCTTATGCTTACCTCTAGCAGCAACCAAACTATTAACAGGTAAAATTTACGAAGACTATCTTTTTATTTAGAACAAAATTTAGGAAGCTTCCAAAAATTTAGTTGTTATTTTCAGGGTTCAAATTGGATGCTTTAAGATACATTGGACTGCAGATAGTTGCTGTTGTTCATACATGTTTAAGGTTCCGCAATGCCCTTTTAGCAAGCTTCTGCCTCCAACAACACTGGATGAGAACTGTTGCCCGTCGATATTGCTGATGGAAATAATGGAGCTTCTGCATCCTCCACCAGGCCTATATATTAAATTAACAGTGTTGGTCAGTATACATCATCTTTATGAACAAAGATCAAACCAAAAAAGTTTATGGATACAATATTACTTGAGATTTACAAATGACAATTACAATCTCGATCTAATGAAACAATTCCATGACAAGTTAAAACTAATGAGAGAGAGAGAGAGAGAGAGAGAGAGAGAGATTAAGAAACAACTAGAGTTTACAAGAATCAAAGATGAGAGATTAAGAAACAACTAG
The DNA here is from genome assembly GCA_022457205.1 of Saccharum spontaneum. Taxonomy (NCBI): domain Eukaryota; kingdom Viridiplantae; phylum Streptophyta; class Magnoliopsida; order Poales; family Poaceae; genus Saccharum; species Saccharum spontaneum. Next base: position 25,851,198 of record CM039582.1, on the reverse strand, counting down.
AGTTTACAAGAATCAAAGATGAGAAAGACCTGGATAACAGTAGAAGCTTTAGCATTCTTTAAGTGTAGCAACCTCTGAACTGCTAAGATATAGCGAATCCCAGACTGGATCACAAGAGAAGCAGAACGAAGATGCAAATATGCACAACGACACAACCATCTTCTAGCATATCTTTCAACTGAAACAGCTGCAGCTATCTGTCTCTTAACTTCAAGCACATTTCGTGCTAAACACCCTGCAGAACAGCAAGTCAGCAGTCAAAGCCAATGGCCATTATTTTAAGCATCAAAGTGCAATTTATAGTGCATAATGTAAGTTGGGAATAATAGATTGATTATAGAGGTGTACAAGTATATATATATAGGCCTGAGTAGGGGCAGCTTATGGAAACAGAACCATCCTCTGATACTCCTACCCTAATACAACTCAATCTACAGGTGTGCCGGATTAGGACTCTAAGGCAACTCGTATGTGGGCTGGCCAGCCATGATATAGGCATATGGGCCAGGACAATCTATACCCAAAACTATATGTCTAACATGCCCCCCAATCGGATCATCAATGGGTCGAACGTTCTCCGTGAACACCATAGAAGGCAACCCTTTGGCACCTGTTGAAGTGTATAAGTGGATTGCCCACCTCTTCCCAATGGCTTAAGCTTTTGGGTTCATCTGGTTGGTGCATGAAACCTAACATGGTATCAAAGCTAGAGGTCTCGAGTTCGAATCCTGGTAGAGGCATCAGTTAAGTTCTCCGCTCCTTTATTTCCACGTTTGCGCCTTGTACGTGGCTGCATATGAGTGGGTGGTGGATTGCCCACCTCTTCCCAATGGCTTAAGCTTTTGGGTTCATCTAGTTGGTGCATGAAACCTCACCAAGAGCAACATGCTCGTGAACAAAATGAAGATCGATCTCCACATGTTTGGTTCCTGGTGCTGAACGGGATTCGAAGACATGTAGACAGCACTGAAGTTGTCGCAATACACCAATGTAGCTCGGCGCAAGGGAGTATGCAGCTTGAGCAAGAGTTGTCATCAATAGCATTTGCAACAGCACAGTACTCTGCCTCGACACTGGAAAGAGAAACAGTTGTATGTCGCTTGGCTGACCAAGAGATGAGATTATCACTGAGGAACACGGCATAGCCTGATGTGGACTTGCGTGTATCAGGACAACAGACCCAATCTGCATCAAAGACTGAACGAAGTATTCACCAAGTCAGACTGAGAGCAAGGTCATACAGCCAGTCCCAAATCTGGAGTGTCGTGGATGTAACGAAGTTTGTGCTTCAGAGCTGGAAGGTGTGGCTCCCTTGGATCATGCCAGGGGCGGAGCTTAGTTCAGATAAATGTGCATGCCGTCCCTGGGCAAGTGTGGCCGGTGGGACCGCACAGGCCCCCAATATCTTGTGTACAGCCCATAGCCCAATAGTATATAGGCTTAGTCTCTGTTTTTTTGGCCCAAGTCCCATTGATGCGTATAGAAAACAACAATTGCGTCTATTTGACTTCCTCCCGATGATGCGTGCCTTCGTTCTTCCCGACGAATCGTGGCTCGCAAGTCATCTTGTCAACTCAGCCCTACGCATTTCGCACTTGCCACACTTCAGCAGCCGAGCGGCAGCACCGCGGCAGACGTCGAAACCACAAGCCCCGCAAGAGGCCGTGCTAATTGACGAGCGTTTCGGATGGTACGTGAAGTCGGGAAGCAGCCAAGACGGAAGGAAGCCTGATCATGATTGGTTGCGGCAAGTTAGCGAGCAAGGTAATTTTCTTTTTTCTTTTCTAAAATTCTACTGATTATTAAATCAGTACACGTGCATTTGATGTATATGTGCCATATGTCTCTAAATTTTGTTCTTTTTCATCATTTGTATACATGTGTTGCTAGAATTAGTGACTCTATTGATTTGGGCTAACCCTAGAAGGGTAGCTATATAGGTTCCTTACATGGGCCACATGGGCCTTAGCCTCATGGGCTTACATATACTCCAACACCCCCCCGCAGTCTGAACTACCGTCGCAGCGGAGTTCGAGGCTGAACAAGAAAGAAAGAACACACACAAACCCCCACAGACGCAACTAGCCACCGGTGATGTTGAGGCTGGAGCGAAACTCGGCGAAGGTCGAGGACGGGAGGCCCTTGGTGAAGATGTCCGCGAACTGGGAGGTCGTCGGAACATGAAGGACCCGCACCTCGCCCATGGCCACCCGATCACGGACAAAGTGGAGGTCGATCTCGACATGCTTCGTCCGCTGGTGCTGAATGGGATTGGTGGAGAGGTAGACCGCACTGACATTGTCGCAGTAGATCAGTGTGCTCCGGGAGGGTGGAGTGTGCAACTCAGCAAGTAGCTGCCGGAGCCAGGCGGCCTCCGCCACGCCGTTAGCCACGGCGCGGTACTCCGCCTCGGCACTGGACCGGGAGACCACCGGCTGGCGCTTGGAAGACCAAGACACCAGGTTGCCGCCCAGGAAGACGGCGTAGCCGGAGGTGGAGCGGCGAGTATCCGGGCACCCGGCCCAGTCAGCGTCGGTGTAGACGACGAGGTCGGTGGAGGAGGCCCGGTGTAGGAGGAGGCCGTAGTCGAGTGTGCCCCGGAGGTAGCGGAGGAGACGCTTGAGAGCCGTGAGGTGAGGCTCCCGGGGATCATGCATGTGGAGGCAGACCTGCTGAACTGCATAGGTGATGTCCGGCCGGGTGAAGGTGAGGTACTGAAGGGCCCCGGCAAGACTCCTGTACGCAGTGGGGTCGGCCACCGGAGGTCCCTCAGTCTCCGACAGCTTGCCCTGAGTGTCGACCGGAGTGGAGCAGGGCTTGCAGTCAGACATCCCAGCCCGCTCCAGGATATCCCAAGTGTACTGCTGCTGATGAAGAAGCCCAGCAGGACGGTGCTCAACAGTGACACCGAGGAAGTGGTGGAGCTCACCCAGGTCCTTCATCGCAAACTCCTGCTGGAGAGCTGCAATGATCCGCCGGAGAAGTGGCTCGCTGGAGGCGGTGAGGACAATGTCATCAACATAGAGCAACAAGTATGCAGTGTCGGCCCCATGGTGGTAGACGAACAGGGACGTATCAGACTTGGCCTCCACGAATCCCAGGGTCATCAAGAAAGTAGCAAACCGGTGGTTCCACGCCCGAGGTGCCTGCTTGAGGCCATAGAGGGACCTGTTGAGCCGGCAGACCATGTCAGGACGGGTGGTGTCGACGAACCCCGCCGGCTGACTGCAGTACACCGTCTCGGTAAGAAGGCCGTGGAGGAAGGCGTTCTTGACATCCAGCTGGTGGATGGGCCAAGACCGAGCAAGCGCCAGCGATAGCACTGTATGGACTGTGGCCGGCTTGACCACCGGGCTGAAGGTCTCATCGTAGTCGACGCCAGGGCGCTGAGTGAAACCCCGGAGGACCCATCGAGCCTTGTAGCGCTCGAGAGAGCCGTCCGCTCGGCGCTTGTGAGTCCAAATCCACTTGCCGGTGACGACATTGGCGCCCGGCGGCCGGGGCACCAACTCCCACGTCTGGTTGGCGAGTAGCGCGGCATACTCCTCTTCCATCGCGCGGCGCCAGTGAGGGTCCAGCAGGGCGTCGCGGACGGAAGAGGGTACCGGAGAGACCACCGCGTTGTCGGTCGAAGCCGCGAGGACACGAGGTGGCAAGGTGCCAGCCGCGTGTCGTGTCACCATCGGGTGAACATGCCGCGGGTGTCGGTGAAGCAGCGGCGGATGGTAGACCGGCGGGGTACCACGGGCCGGTGGAGACAGTGGCGGCGGTGTCGGTGTCCCCGGTGGAGAAGGGACCGCGAGCGGCGGAGGCCGCGGCCTGCGCTGGTAGACCCGTACCGGCGCGGCGAACCTCGACGGAGGCGCCGGTGCGGGTGCCGAGACGGGATCCGGCGTCGGCAACCGGCACGACCCCCCCGGGGCAGAAGCGGGGGACGAAAGCCCCGGGTCTGCACCAACTGAAGGAGACGGGGCCGCGCCGGAGGACGAGGGGCCCGGACTCGCAGGGGAGCCGGGACTGGTGGCCGGCGCGGAGCGCGGTGAAGCGGTACCTGCAGGAGACCACAAGAAAGGTGGCTGGACCACCGGGTCAGTGGGAAACAGGGTGGGTGGGTCAGGGACCGGAGAAGTAGAGGTGCCGGAAAAGGGAAAGACGGACTCATCGAACACCATATGGCGCGAGATGAGAACACGTCGGGAGGCAAGGTCGAAGCATCGGTACCCCTTGTGATCTGGGGAGTAACCGAGGAAGACACAGAGCATGGATCGAGGGTCCAGCTTGTGAGAAGAGGTGGCGGCAGTGTTGGGGTAACAAGCACACCCAAACACGCGGAGGTGATCGTACCGAGGCGGGGTACCGAAGAGGGCGTGGTGAGGGGTGGGAGCGGGACAGGCAGCGGAAGGAAGGCGGTTTAGAAGGTAGGTGGAGGTGTGCAGGCCCTCAGCCCAGAAGCGAGCAGGAAGAGAGGCCTGAAACAGAAGAGTCCGCACGGTGTCGTTGGTGGTGCGAATCATCCGCTCTGCCTTGCCATTCTGCGAAGAGGTATATGGGCAAGACATGCGCAACTGAACACCGTGAGAGAGGAAGAAAGCTCGGGAGGTGGAGTTGTCAAACTCGCGACCATTGTCACACTGGACGGCCTTGATGGTGAGACCGAACTGAGTAGACACCCAAGCAAAGAAGTGAAGGAGCGTGGTGAACGTATCCGACTTCGCACGTAGGGGAAAAGTCCATGAATAATGCGAAAAATCATCAACAACCACAAGATAGTACTTATAACTAGAAATACTGATGACAGGAGAGGTCCATAGGTCGCAATGTACAAGATCAAAAATGCGGGCCGCATGAGAAGAAGAACTAGAAAAAGGAAGACGAACATATCGGCCCAATTGGCACGCATGACACAGTTGCTCATCATGAGCTCGAGTACATGGAAGACCAGAGCTACGACTGAGCTGTATCAGGGCATCACGTCCAGGATGGCCGAGGCGCCGGTGCCAGGTAGTAGAGGAAGTAGAAGCGGCGAAGGCAGCTGACAAAAGGGACGGCGAAGAAGACGAATGCGCCGCCGGGAAGCGAAGGGTGTAAAGGGGCCCGGTGCTGTCACATCGGAGCAGAGGACGCCGGGAAGCCAAATCCTTTACAGTAAGACCAGAAGAGTCAAATTCCACAGAACAAGAATTGTCAGCTGTAAAACGACGAATAGAAAGGAGGTTATGAACCATAGAAGGAGCAACAAGAACATCAGGAAGACGAAAGGAGCCATGAGCACCGGCGGTACCCACAGACGTGACAGGAAGGCAAGAGCCATTTGCGACCATAATGGACGAAGGAAGTGAGGAGGAAGGAGAATGGAGCGACGAAAGTATACCGGGGTCAGGAGTGGTGTGGTAGGTGGCTCCTGAATCAGCGATCCACTCGGGTCCAACCGGAGGTGTCAGACCCATGGTGGAGAACGAGCGAGCCAGGGCCGTCTGGTCCCATCCGGCGACCCCCGGTGGAGTCCACGCTGCAGCAGGGAAGGCGCCGAGTGGAGTACCAGCAGGAGGAGCCCCAGTGAGCAAGGCCACCGGTGGGCGCGACTCGGCCCCGGTGGTGTGGTAGGGCCACATAGAGATGCGCCCTGCCCATGGGTGCTGGAAGGAGGGCCATGGTGCCCCCCCGGTAACCCACCGGGAACCTGAGCCTGGGTGTGGCCGCCCCGGCCACCCCCGCGACCCCCACCGCGGCGTCGGCGACCGCCGCGACCCCCCCCCCCCCCCCGCCCGCCTCCGCTCGGCCCGGAGGGAGGAGGACCCAGGAGAGACGACGGTGGTGGTGCAGTGGTCCGCGGTGGAGTAGGGGGCGCGGAGAGGTAGCAGCCAGGGCCGTCGAGGAGGACGAGGCCCCTGCAGGAGTAGTGGAGACCGGCTGGAGGCCCTGCGTGAGCTCCTCCATGACGAGATCGTCGCGGACCTCCAGGAAGGTGGGGAAGGGCCGCTGGCGAGTGATCCACGTCCGGAGGTGGGCGTAGCGGTCGCTGAGCCCCCGGAGGACGTTGAGGACCAAGATGCGATCCTCCACGGGCCACCCAAGGTCCCCCAGGGAGTCCGCCATGCCCTTCATCCGGCGGCAGAACTCAGCGACGGAGAGGCCCCCCTGGACGAAAGTCCGGAAACTCGCGTCGAGGCGCAGAGCCCGGGCCTCGGCGTTGCCCAGGAACTGGCCCTCAAGGGCAAGCCAGGCCCGGCGCGCGTCAGGAGAGGTACGGACGAGGTCGTGGAGGTCGAGAGAGATCGTCCCCAGGATCCAGGAGAGGACGATGCTATCCAGACGAAGCCACGACGGGGTCTGGACGGCGGCCGAAGCGTCGAGGAGGACGTGGTCGTCGAGGGCGTAGCGGCGAAGAGTGAGAACCACGAGGTCCCGCCAGCGAGCGTAGGAGGGTGACTCCGGCTCGAGAACGACCGGCACGAGGAGGCGAATGTTCTGGACCCCCCCGGCCTGGTAGTGAAGCTGTGCCACGAGCGGGTCAGCCGGATCGTGCCAGAGGATAGCAGTGTGAGATGCACGGCGACCCGGCGAAGCAGAGGAGTTGGCACCAGCCGGAGAGGCGGGAGAGAGGAGCCGCTCCGCCTCGGCAATCTGACGAGCCAAGGCGTCGGCCGCTTCGCGCTCGTGCTCCCACACGAGGGCGGCTGCCCGCACCCGGGCCTGCCCCTCCGCGGCGGCGGCACGCGCGGCGACGAGAGCAGCGGCGAGTGAAGAGGTGTCACGGCCAGCATAGGGTTGAGAGCCGGCGTAGATCTGGGAGAGGAGTGGCGGTGTCGAGGCCGGGAAAGTTTGGGCACCGGTGGGAAGGTGGTTGCCGGTGTCCAACCCGGCGCCGGGAAGGTGGACGGCGTCGGCGGGGCGCTCTGACAGGGCATCAACGCCCCCATCCTCAACACCCCCTGCAGGAAGGGTTGCAGCAGGGGCCCCCCCATGCCCCCCAACCGCCGGAGCAGTGAGGGAGGAGGAGCCCGAGCCCCCGGCTGCGCCCTCAACAGCAGGAGCGGCTGTGAGGGCAGCAGCAGAGGGGGAGGCGCTGTGGACAGGGGAAGGGTGGCCCTCCAGAGTGAAGCCGACGGCGTGATGGGAAAGGGCGGCTGCGCCAGGGAAGAGGGGCTGGGCGGACAGTCCCCCCAGCGGCGGCGGGTGGTGGGGCGGCTGGGTCCCCAGCGGCGGCGGGTGGTGGGGCGGCTGGGTCCCTGCGGCGGCGGGAAGACCACCTGCTGCAGCGATCCTGGCCCAGGAGGGTGTGGGGAGAGAGGGAAAAGAATGGAAGTAGGAAGGGGAGGGGGGAGGAGAGCGGCGGCCGGCCATGGTGGCGCCCGCCGGCCAGGAAGGCAGCGGTGGCGGCTGCACCAGGGGTGGCGGCGGCTGCTACCAGAGGGAAAGAAGAGAGGCTGCTGATACCATGCTAGAATTAGTGACTCTATTGATTTGGGCTAACCCTAGAAGGGTAGCTATATAGGTTCTTTACATGGGCCACATGGGCCTTAGCCTCATGGGCTTACATATACTCCAACATGTGTATCCTGTAATAAAATCTTGAGGCCGCTCTTAAAAGAAAGGCTTACTGATTTGGCTACAATAGTACTTGAGGGCAGCAAGCTGGACAAGATTGACTTTGGCAAGGTGACCCCATCTCCCCCATGCTATTTATCTTGATCATGGATGTTTTGGGATATTTGATTGCCCAAGCTGCAAGAGAGGGACTCCTGCAGCCCCTCTCAGCGAGAAATCTGCAGCACCGAATCTCTCTTTATGCGGATGATGTGGTGCTCTTTCTTCGGACGGAAGATGTTGATATTGCTGTGACAATGGATATCCTCAACCTTTTCGGTGAAGCCTCGGGCCTGAAAACAAATCTTCAAAAAAGCACTGTGCTACCAATCAGGTGTGGTGATGGGGAAGTGGCTGCTGTTCAGAACCAGCTACCTTGTCCCCTCTCTGATTTTCCATGCAAATACCTTGGCTTGCCTCTTTCCTTAAAAAAACTAAGGATCAAGTGCAACCTATTGTCGACTGCATTGCTGATCAATTGCCGGGATGGCAGGCGGACTTGATGACAAAGGCAGGACGAAGGGTACAGGTTCAATTTGTGCTTACCGGCATGCTTATCTACATTGTCATGGCGACTGACCTTCCAGCGTGGGCTATAAAAGCAATTGACAAAACCCAGCGTGGCTTTCTTTGGCGTGGTCGCAAGGATGCAAGGTTTGCCGGCCTACTGAGCTTGGGGGCTTAGGAATTTCAGACTTGAAAACTCTCGGCTGGACCTTAAGAATGAGATGGATTTGGTTGAAAAAAACAGAGTCAAACCGTCCTTGGGCTCATCTCCCAGTGCATGTTCCTGATCAGGTGAAAGCCTTCTTCGCAGTGGCTACTATTTCTGAAGTTGGTAATGGTGAACACACCCTGTTTTGGACAGACAGGTGGCTGCATGGTCAATGTATCGCAGAATTGGCTCCTCAACTTTTTGCTGCCATTCCCAAAAGAAGAATCAAGCGGCATACAGTCCAAGAAGCTCTCACTAATCGGGCTTGGATCGCAGACATACAAGGAGCCCGAACTGTTGGTGTGTTGGTTGACTTTCTTCTTTGGACATCCTTTCAGTCACTACTGTTCTACAGCTAGAAAGGGAGGACAGACATATTTGGAGACTGTCTTCTAATGGACAGTATTCAGCCAAGTCGGCGTATGAGAGTTTCTTCTTGGGTTCGACCCTCTTTGCTCCATGGGAGAAAATCTGGAAGTCCTGGGCACTACCTAAATGTCGGTTCTTCATGTGGCTTGTTGCGCACAATAAGTGCTGGACAGCAGATCGACTTGCACGACGTGGGCTGCCCCGCCCGGAATGCTGTCCACTTTGTGATCAAGATGATGAAACCATAAACCATCTCCTGGTCGGTTGCGTCTTTGCTAGGGAATTTTGGTTTCTTTTGCTAAGACAGGTCGGTCTTCACGCCTTATCCCCCCAACCTTCGGAAAACTCCTTTCTTGATTGGTGGGAAAGAGCTAGTAGTGCTACTTCTGAGCTGGTGAGACAAGGTGTTAATTCCCTAATCATTCTTGGAGCCTGGGTTCTCTGGAATCATCGTAATCGCTGTGTTTTCAATGGGTCGGCTCCAAGTGTTGCTGGGGCTTTAATCTTGGCTGGAGATGAGCGTCGGCTGTGGACCTCCCTGGTGGTTAGTCCCTGGGGCTGTTTGGTGTTGTTAGGGTCAGCCTCCAGTTGTTTCCTGAGGCGTATTAGGCTGTGAGTGCGTGGTGTTGAGTTTGTGTTGGTGTGTTGGGTGTTTGGTGTAATTGTTTCTGGGTTCTTACTTCTTACACCCTCCTTCTTAATATAATGAGGTGCAGATCTCCTACGTTTTTCGAGAAAAAAAAAGATTGACTATGAGTAGGGACAGAGACAGTATTTAGATATAGGGAGGCTAGTTCACCAAATATCAAAAAAAAAGTTATATGATACCACTGCCAGATCTTGATATCGGCTTAAAAAATATCAAGTTTAATGTTGGCTAAAAGAGTTATAATAAATCATCTTTAATCTCGTCATCTTAGATAATGCTAAATGTCTAAATTAAAGATAAAAGGAGACTCCCATCATATTTACTTTATTTAGACACTTAATATTAGACAATCAAGAGATAACATTAGATAATCAAGAAATGTATTTGAGAAAAACAGTCTACAGTTGATTGAGAAGATTTATTTACTTATAATTTCTAGTAATTAGTGAGGACTAATGATATGTACTAATGAAGATTATGCAAAGGACTAATGAAGATTTATGGCCCCATTTTGCTAGCCTGTGAAGCCCCGTTTTAAACTTTGCACAGGGCCTCAGTTTTGGCCGGGACGGCCCTGCATGCTGGGCCATGGCCCCTTCTATCAAACATGATTTGCACTGAGTAAACAGTAAATGTGGTACTGTTAATTGTTGTTTACAGCATAATTACACAGACTGGCCCCTCCTGATTTCTTGATCAAGCTCTGCCTCTAGATCATGCATATGAAGACAGACTGGTTGGAAGGCGTATAGTAAAGGTGAGATATTGCAGAGCACCAGCAAGGCTGCGATAGTCAGAGGGATCCGAAACAGGAGCACCATCGGCTGCAGAGAGCTTCGGATTCAAATCAACAAGTGTCAAGCATGGCTTGCAGTCTGCCATGCCAGCATGTTCCAGAATCTTAACCATATACTGCCACTGGAAAGAAGAGGGATGCAATAGTGCGACGAAGTAGAGCATCCGAGGAAGCTGTAAGAATAATATCATCCACATAGAGTAATACGTAAACAGTGTCATCACCATGATGATAAATGAACAGAGATGTGTCTGGTTTGGACTCCACAAAACCAAGCTGGAATAAGTGTGAAGCGAAGCGACTGTACCAAGCCCTGGGTTCATAAAGAGAGCGATTCAGCCAGCAGACATAATCAGCATGTGCAGAATCCTCAAATCAAGGAGGCTGGGAACAATAAACTGTCTCTGTCAAAATTTGGAAGGGTGCCCCCGGTGCCCGAGGCAGGCTGCTGCTGCTAGAATCAGGGCACTGGAGGGTGGCTGATGGGGGCGACCAGTAGTGGCAACAAAGTCTGACGAGGTGGAGGAGCGTATGGCGATGTTGAGATCCTCACGAAGAAGTTCGTTCCAGGCAGCAAGGAAGGTCAGGAACCGCCTCGAACGTTGAAGATGCATCCCAATGACGGCATCCTTCTTGTTCAAGCTGCGGATGAGGTTGAGAACGGTCCTACACAGGCTGCGGATGAAGGTCCTACACAGGCTTACCAAGATCGCTAAGGGCAGAGCACGGGTCTGGGTGAGCTGAGGGAATCCCGCATGCGAGCCTCAGTGGCATCCCGAGACGCGGCAGTGAGGATGACCTCACGTTCGACAGTCTCGACTTTCTCCAGCGCATTTATCCGCATTGGTCTAGGTAGCCGTGGCAGCGGCGTCGGAAAGGGCAGAGGCCGAGGCCGCGGCCGCAAGCCTCTCCTTGGCAGCGGCGGCTGCCTCAGCAGTGGAAACGGTGACGGCTGGCCATGGGGAAATTGCAACACAAGGGGAAGCGGAGCGCAGGATACTGGGTACGGAAGAGGCAAGCGGAAGGAGAGGATCAGATTGATCCGGTGTCTTTGATATCATGTGAGTTGGGAATAGTAGATTGATTATATAGGTGTACAAGGTGTATATATAGGTGTGGCGGCTAATGGAAAATAGAACCGTACTCAGATACTCCTAGCCTAATACAACTCAATCTACAGGTGTGCCGGATTAGACTGTCTGCACTGTGCACTGGATACGGCAAATACATCCGGAAACGTACAGAGGATCATATAGTGTAAAAAATCACTGCACCGGGGAACGCTACACGCTGCGCTATCCGCCTCCCCACGCTAAATATAGCGCACGGCGAGAGATATGCCGATCGTCGCCAGGAAGGGAGAGAGAAGGGAATCTAGATGTGAACCCGATTGTTGCAAGTAACTAAAAAATATTATAACTCATAAACCAAAAAACCAAATTAAATTCTGATTGCACCATTAAATTCGTTTTAATAAATCAGATCTCACATTGTCATGTTCAAACAAGTCTACACTAGGCGCCATAGGGCCCGCGATGTGCGCCGGGCCTAGGAACGCGCTGCTGGGCGCGCGGCCAGCGCCCAGGGGGCGTCCTCCGGCAGTAGCTATGAGGGAAACTAGAAAATCTATTACCTATTTTGGTTAGTCCTTAATTAGTGGAGTTTGTTTCTATTTTTGGTTGAGCCGGAGGCTATATATATCTTGTAACCGAACACTTGGCAATAAGAAAGAATTACCATCTAATCTCTCCCTCTCTTCTATCTAAGTCGGCGGCTGGGGGTATAACCCTCTGACGAGGAACGGCAGCGAGGGGGCATAACCCAGCCGGCCACCACGGACAGGGGCTACGATCTACGTAGCCGTGGTCCTCCTACCCTAGGGCTCGCTGCCCTTGACAACCTGGTATCCCAGAGCCGACGATCCTGTTCTTCCCACCAACCCCAGCCTTCCACAGCCGCACCACCACCATCCCCTTCCTCTCCGTCCACAGCCACGTCCGCGCTGCGAACCATGGGTGACGCCGATCCTCCCACCATGGCTGACGTGATGCAGATTCTCCAGACCCTGACCGCCAACATGTCCCAGATGCAATCCGACATGGCGGGCATGCAGGCGAAGCTCAGCTCGACGTCCGAGTCCAGCAACCACCATGACGGCCAGCATCACACGGATCGCCCCCCGCGGTTCCAGAAGATGGATTTTCCGCGCTTCGATGGTAAATCCGACCCACTGATTTTCATTAATCGGTGTGAGTCGTATTTTCACCAGCAACGCACCATGCCGGAGGAGAAGGTGTGGATGGCGTCGTACAATCTGGAGGACGTGGCCCAACTGTGGTTCATCCAACTCCAGGAGGATGAGGGCACGCCTCCATGGGGGCGCTTCAAGGAGCTCCTGAACCTTCGCTTTGGGCCGGTGCTGTGGTCCGCCCCGCTGTTCGAGCTCTCCGAGTGCCGCCGCACGGGGTCGGTCGAGGAGTACTCCAACCGCTTCCAGGCGCTCCTCCCTCGCGCAAGCCGCCTGGAGGAGGGCCAGAGGGTGCAGCTCTACACCGGCGGGTTGCTGCCACCGCTAAGTCACCAAGTGTGCATCCACGCGCCCGAAACACTGGCGGCGACCATGAGTTTGGCGAGGGCCCTGGAACTCGTCGAACTGGACCGCCTCAACTCCACCCCCGCCAAGGCTATGCCGCGCGTGCCCGGTCCACCGCCTGCACCGCGCACAGGCGTCCTGGCGGCCCTGCCAGCGCCCGTCACACCGACCCCGGCGCTCCAGGCACTGCCCGCTCCCCAGGCGCCAACCCTAGCCCTACCGGCGCCACCACCAAGGCCTGGGGGCAAGCGTCTCTCCACGGAGGAGCAGGCCGAACGGCGTAAACTAGGGCTCTGCTACAACTGCAATGAGCCCTACTCCCGCGGCCACAACAGAGTATGCCGCCGCATCTTCTACATCGACGGGGTCGTGCTGGATGAGGAGGGACCCGAGGAGGAGGCGCCGGTCTACTCTCTACACGCCGTCGTCGGCGTCCCTGTGTGCGGCACCCTCCAGCTTGAGGTGCAGGTGGGCGCGGCTACGCTGCTCGCCCTTATTGACACGGGCTCCACCCACTGCTTCATCGGCGAAGCAGCTGCGCAGCGGGCTGGTCTGCCCATCGAGCCTCGGCCTCGACTCACGGCGACCGTGGCCAATGGCGAACGCATCTCCTGTCCGGGCGTTCTGCACCAGGCGTCCGTCGTCATCGACAACCGGCCGTTCGCGGTTGACTTGTACATCATGCCCTTGGCCGGATATGACTTGGTGTTGGGCAACCAGTGGCTGTCGACTTTGGGCGATATTGTTTGGAATGTGGCTGCAGGGACCATGGCGTTCAAGATGGCCGACCAGCAGGTCTGCTGGCGCAGCGTCGCTCCGCCAACACCACCGCGCCTCCACTCTACTTCGGTGGCCGAGCCCCTCCTGGCGGAGCTGCTCACAGTGTTCGCCGACGTGTTCGCGGAACCGCGGGGCCTTCCTCCAGTGCGTGGCCGCGCACACCGCATCCTCCTCAAGCCCGGCACCGAGCCGGTGGCAGTGCGGCCCTACAGATATCCGGCCGCCCACAAGACGGAGCTGGAGCAGCAGTGCGCGACCATGATCGCGAACGGCATCGTCCGGCGCAGCGACTCCGCTTTCTCCTCGCCGGTCCTCCTCGTCAAGAAGCCGGACGAGTCCTGGAGATTCTGCGTCGACTACCGCGCCCTCAACGCGGTCACGGTGAAGGACGCATTCCCTATTCCCGTCGTCGACGAACTATTGGATGAGCTCCATGGCGCCAAGTACTTCACCAAGCTAGACTTGCGCTCGGGGTACCATCAAGTGCGGATGCAGCCGGAGGACGTACACAAAACGGCGTTCCACACACACGACGGCCTATATGAGTTCCTGGTGATGCCGTTCGGCCTCTGCACTGCCCCGGCAACATTTCAGGCCCTCATGAACGACGTCTTGAGGCCGTTCCTCCGCCGGTTTGTCCTTGTTTTCTTTGATGACATTTTGATCTACAGCAAGTCCTGGGCCGACCACCTGCGACACCTCCGCGCCGTCCTCAGCGAGCTCCGTCAGCACACCCTCTTCGTCAAACGCTCCAAGTGTGCTTTCGGGGTCGCCTGTGTCGCTTACCTCGGTTACACGATCTCGGCGGCAGGGGTGGCCATGGACTCCTCCAAGGTACAGCCATTCACGACTGGCCGGTACCTCGCTCCGCACGGGCGGTGCGCGGCTTCCTGGGGCTGGCGGGCTACTACCGCAAGTTCATCCACAACTACGGCTCCATCGCCGCACCGCTCACCGCGCTCCTCAAGGAGGGTTTCACCTAGGGCCCTGCGGCTACTTCGTCTTTCCTCGCCTTGAAGGAGGCAGTCACCTCGGCACCGGTGCTCGCTATGCCAGACTTCACCAAGCTCTTCGTCGTCGAGTGCAACGCCTCGTCCCACGGGTTTGGTGCTGTCCTCATCCAGGAAGGACACCCCATCGCCTTCTTCAGCCGGCAGGTCGCACCTCGACATCACGCCCTGGCAGCATATGAGCGTGAGCTCATTGGCTTGGTCCAGGCGGTGCGTCACTGGCGTCCATATCTCTGGGGGCGCCGCTTCACTGTTCGGACAGATCACTACAGCTTGAAATACCTCCTGGACCAACGCTTGGCCACAATTCCGCAACATCATTGGGTTGGCAAGCTGCTGGGATTCGACTTCTCCGTCGAATACAAGCCGGGTGCGACGAACGCGGTCGCCGACGCGCTGTCCAGGCGCGACACAGTGGAGGGCGAGCTGCTGGCCCTCTCCTCTCCGCGCTTCGACTTCATCGCCAAGCTTCGGCAAGCTCAGCTGGAACACCCGGCCCTTGTTGCTCTTCAGGAGGAGCTCGCGGCGGGCACCAGACCAGCCCCCTGGGCGTTGGTGGACGGCATGGTGCAGTTTGCTAGGCGGTTGTACATTCTGGCTGACTCCCCGCTGCTCCAGGAGATTGTGGGGGCCATACATGAGGATGGCCATGAAGGCGTACAGCGGACACTCCACAGGCTGCGCCGCGATTTCCATTTTGCTAACATGAAACAAGTTGTGCAGGACCGGGTGCATACATGTGAAGTCTGTCAACGCTACAAGTCCGAGCACCAGCACCCTGCGGGCCTCCTCCTCCCGCTGCCGGTTCCACAGGGCGTGTGGACTGATGTCGCGCTCGACTTTGTGGAGGCGCTGCCAAGAGTCCGCGGCAAGTCGGTGATCCTCACCGTGGTGGATCGGTTCAGCAAGTACTGCCATTTCATCCCATTGGCACACCCGTACTCTGCTGAATCCGTCGCCCAGGCCTTCTTCAACGACATCGTCAGGCTCCATGGGGTCCCTCAGTCCATGGTCTCCGACCGAGACACGGTGTTCACGTCGTCATTTTGGCAGGAGCTGATGCGGTTGATGGGCACCAAGCTACAGATGACCTCGGCGTTTCACCCCCAGTCCGACGGGCAGTCCGAGTCGGCCAACCGTGTCATCATCATGTACCTTCGGTGCTTAGTGGGGGACAAGCCGCGCGAATGGCTTCGGTGGCTGCCATGGGCCGAGTACCTCTTCAACACGGCGTACCAGACGTCTTTGCGGGACACTCCCTTCCGCATTGTCTACGGGCGTGATCCTCCCTCCATCCGCTCCTATGAACCTAGGGACACCAGGGTGCCGGCCGTCGCCAAGACAATGGAGGAGCGTGCGGCGTTCCTAGCGGATATCCGCTATCGCCTGGAGCAGGCACAGGCGTACCAGAAGCGCTTCTACGACCGCGCGCACCGCGAGGCACCTATTAGGTGGGTGATTGGGCGCTGCTTCGACTCCGTCAGCGCGCGGCGTCGTCTCTACCTCAAGTTGTGGGCGGCAAGCTGAAGCCGCGCTTCTTCGGCCCATACCGCGTCGTCGAACTCATCAACGAGGTTGCTGTCCGGCTGGAGCTACCACCTCGCGCTCGCATCCACAACGTTTTCCATGTGGGGCTGCTCAAGAAGTACCAAGGGACACCGCCGACCGAACCTCCACAGCTGCCGCTACTTCACCATGGTGCCATTGATCCTGAGCCGGAGCGCGCGGTACGGTACAGGCTGGCCCGGGGTGTGCATCAAGCCCTGGTTCAGTGGAAGGGAGCTTCAGCCGCGTCGGCCACCTGGGAAGACGTCGCCACACTCCGCTCCAAGTTTCCTCAATTCCAGCTCGAGGACGAGCTGGCTCTCGACGGGGAGGGAGATGTCATGTTCAAACAAGTCTACACTAGGCGCCATAGGGCCCGCGATGTGCGCAGGGCCCAGGAACGCGCTGCTGGGCGCGCGGCCAGCGCCCAGGGGGCGTCCTCCAGCAGTAGCTAGGAGGGAAACTAGAAAATATATTACCTATTTTGGTTAGTTCTTAATTAGTGGAGTTTGTTTCTATTTTTGGTTGAGCCGGAGGCTATATATATCTTGTAACCGAACACTTGGCGATCAATAAAGAATTACCATCTAATCTCTCCCTCTCTTCTATCTAAGTCAGCGGCTGGGGGTATAACCCTCCGACGAGGAACGGCGGCGAGGGGGCATAACCCAGCCGGCCACCACGGACAGGGGCTACGATCTACATAGCCGAGGTCCTCCTACCCTAGGGCTCACTGCCCTTGACACACATGGATATATTTAGATAAAGTGACAAGTGGGTCCCACGATGGATAGAGGATGATATAGAGGATGGATAGATGCGGAAGAATTGGGTATAGAGGAGAGAATCTTAGTGACTAGGATGTATAGAGGATGAATATAAAGGTCCATGAGTGCGGATAGTCTTAGGACTCTGGCAACATGTATGTGGGCTGGTCGGCATGATATAGGCGCATGGGCCAGGCGAAATCTAATACCCAAAACTATGAGCGTGTTTTGTTACCGGCCATCGTCAGCTGAGGCGCCAAAAATGGACGCCACACTCTTTGGCGAGAATCCAACCTGTTTACGTTGCAATCTTCTGTGGCTGCCTAAGTAGTCTTATCAATCAAGCAGCAGATTCTGTTTTTGTGGCGTGGCCACAGTTAGGCATGGCGTGTTGTGGCCGGGAGCCAAGCACACCCTAAATGTCTAACACATACTGTAAGCCTTTAACCCTACTGGGTCCTTAGAATATTACTTGACTATGCACAAGATAAAGTAATAAGCTATCATTGGATTCTACGCAATAATATTTTTTTTAAGTATTGAGCAATAAGATTTCTCCTAACATGTCTAAAAAAGGTCACAAAATAAACATAATATGATACTGCAGGTTAGTTATTTTATGACATAAAAAAACATATTTGTGCGAAAAGCTGAGGTTAGGCTCAAGAAAAAATTTAGGACCTGTTTGTTTAACCCCCCCCCCCCCCCCAAAACTAATATTTAAATGTAAAGTATGAAAACCACAGAAAGATCCAACATACCTCGGCAAAATGTTTGGATAGAAATAGAAGCTTTCCTTGTTGAAAGAAATTTCTTGCGAACAGTAAAGGTTCGAAAGTGACCCTGCACAATCCTGGAAGCATTGTCCAGAATCTCACCACGTCTGGAGTCCAACACAGCTATCTGACCAGCCCGGAGAAAAACTTTTGTTCTGCCAAGCTGAAGAATACAATCAGACACAAAATAGGTATAAACCATTAAATTGTATTTCCATGAAACTAGTTCATAATAATGCCACTTCCAAGAGGTGTTTCTGTGCTTCACCATCACAACAGGGTTGCACAAATTTAAATGCCCTTGAAGGGGCAAGTAAGAATAAACAACCCTTCAGTTTAGCTTCAAATTTTATAAAACTCTAAAACATCAAACATAGAAGCACTTCTCATCATATGCAACCTGTGTAACATTTTTTTTTTTGAGCGGCAAAAACTGCGGGGATATGCTGTGTAACAATTGCCTGGTGGCGATCTACATTTCTTTTTTGGTGGTGATTAGTTTCAAGACATGAGCAGTAACGTATGTCCTTAAGATCTTAGCTAAACAATACACAAAGTCAAAAATAGAGAAAGCAATAACACAAAGAAAATGGCAACCAGAGAACTCATAAGTTCTAGTTGAATGCGTGAATGCAGGTTGAATGTTCTTATCGTGTTAAAATAAACTCAACACAAAAGAGGTAAGCGATAGTTAACAAGATTGCTGACAAGTTGCCTGGTTGGGAAATGGCCATGATGGCTACCCTTGCCAGTGCAATGTTCGCGCCAATACCTATTTATCAGCTCATTTCCTTGGAATTTTCTAAATGGGTTGTTAAAGCAATTGACAAGATTCAAAGAACTTTTCTTTGGAAAGGTTGCAAAGAGGTGAATGGAGGCCATTGCCTTGTCGCTTGGGGATGGATCAAAAGACCAATTGATGTTGGAAGACTGTGAATTCTTGATCTAGAAGTGATTAGATGGGCATGATAACGAGGTGGTTATGGCTTAAAAAGACCCAGCCTGATCGCATATGGGTTGGACTTGATATCATAGGATTGTTCTCCATCTCAGTAATGTCTACTGTACAGGATGGCAGCAGGACACTATTTCAGCATGAAAATGATTGCATGGGAAATCCTTGTCCATCTTCCTCCATCTCTGTGTATGCATACGACGAGAGATTGTCAACCGAAGAACAGACCAGGAGACACAAACAGATAAAACTCAGATCCGTGATATTATTAAAGATGGCTCATCAACAGAGTCTTTATTTGAATATCTTCAGCTATGGGTATGGGATATATTATCCAAGGTTGACCTCACCCCTGGAGTGGAGGATCAACACTTATGGCCTTATGGGTGTCTTCTCCTTTGGGTCAGTTCATGACAAGATCAGCCTATCATCGTTTCAATGTGGGAGCTGTTGAATTTGAGCCATGGAAGGAAATTTGGAGAAGTTGGGTGTTAGAAGAGTCAAGGTCCTATTAGGCCTTAGTCCGTTAGGGTTAATTAGTCGCTTGCTTAGGGGTCAAGTAAGACCTCTTCTCTAGATGTATCAATCTAATCAAGCAAGAGATTAGAAGGAAAAACCTTCTCTCTTGCCGGCAGTGGGCGAAGCCCCGCGGCCGGCGTTCCCAGTGCATCTCACAGCCCTAGCCGCCGGTCCTCTGCCTCTCGCCGACGTGAACAGTACCCGCGGCACTGTAGCGCGCGGGTACTGTAGCTCCTCGATGTAGAGTAACAGAGAAATGGGGAAACACCACACACCCAACATGGGGGGGTGACCTTCATATATATAGCCAATATGGCAGGGTATAACAGGCATGTACATGCTTTACATAGCAGGTGCTAATCACACTGATTTGTGTGGTTGCCTATTATATACTTGGCTAATATACACTTGCCTAATATATCTATCAGCCGCCCGCAGTCGAAGCGTCAGGATTCCGGATGCAGAGACTGGACCGAAATTCTTCAAACAGCTGAACCGGCAACCCCTTTGTCATGATGTCAGCGAACTGAAACCGTGACGGCACATGGAGAACTCGAACCTCGCCGAGAGCCACCTTCTCGCGGACGAAGTGGATGTCAATCTCGATGTGCCTGGTACGGCGGTGGTGGACCGGGTTGGCTGTCATGTAGACAGCGCTGACGTTGTCACAGTAGACAATTGTGGCAACCTTCAAGGGAACATGAAGTTCCTGAAGGAGTTGACGAAGCCAACAGCACTCTGCAACCACGTGAGCAACAGCCCGTTACTCGGCCTCCGCACTGGACCGGGACACCGTGGTCTGCCGTTTGGAAGACCAGGACACCAGACTGTCGCCGAGGAAGACGCAGAAGCCTGATGTAGAGCGGCGGGAGTCTGGGCACCCGGCCCAGTCAGCATCGGAGTATGCAATCAGCTTGTCGACGGGTCCAGTGCCGATGTGGAGACCAGCCGACAGTGTGCCCTTCACATACCGAAGGATGCGCTTGATCAGCGCGAGGTGAGCTTCGCGCGGATCATGCATGAAGAGGCACACTTGCTGTACAGCATAGGCCAGGTCGGGGCGAGTAAGCGTCAGGTACTGGAGAGAGCCGGCGAGACTCCGGTACGCGGCGGGATCAGCGACAGGAGCGCCCGCCGAGGCAGAGAGCTTGGCACGAGAGTCAACAGGTGTCGATGTCGAGTGACACTCGGCCATGCCCGCCTTCTGGAGGAGGTCCACGGCGTACTGCCGCTGGCTGAGGAAGAGGCCGTCGGAGGAGCGAGTGACGGATATACCCAGGAAGTGATGTAGTTCCCCGAGGTCCGTCATGGCGAACTCAGAGTGAAGGCGGGCGATGATACGTCGAAGCAGAGCGGCCGAGGAAGCCGTGAGGACGATGTCGTCGACGTACAGCAACAAGTAGGCGGAGGAGCCGCCCTCGGAGTAGATGAAGAGGGAGGCATCGGTGGCAGAGGCGATGAAGCCGAGCTGTCGGAGAAACGTGGCGAAGCGTTGGTGCCACGCTCGAGGGGCCTGCTTGAGGCCGTAGAGGGAGCACTGGAGGAGGCTCTGCCCCCGTGTTGCTGACCGCCACTGCTGCCCTGCTGCCAGCCGCCGCCCTGCTGCCAGCCACCCTGGCCGCGCCAGGAACCCTTCTTGCCGCCCTTGCCCTTCTTGCCGCCCCCTGGACCCTTGGAAGGGGCAGAGGGAGCGCTGGAAGTGGAGGAATGGCACTCGGCAGATGTGCAGCTAGAGCCGGAGGCGGCTACCATAGCGGAGGCCGCCGTGGTCTTCTCATCGTTGGCGAGGCGCAGTTCCTTGAGGGAGAGCATCTCGCGCGCCCTGGGGAAGGAGGGTAGCATGGTGGCGTTGGCGATGTCGTCGGCGGTGGCGCTGAAGCGCGGATTGAGGCCGCGGAGGAGACTGAGGACGAGCTGCTTGTCGTCGATGGTTTCGCCGACATCCCGGAGGGCGGCGGCCTTGACCTTGATCTTCTGGCAGTACTCGTCGATCGTCGAGTCGCCCTGCTTGAGGGAGTGAAACTCCTCAAGCAGGAAGACGGCCCGGGGTGCGCGGTTGGAGCGGAACAGGGCTTCAATTTCCACCCACAGCTCGCAGGTGGTTTGGTTCTCGTCGGTGATGGCGAGATCAAGAACCGAGTCGTCGACGGTGTTCAGGATCCAACCGCGGACAGTGCACACAGCAATGGGCCACGATGGATCGTTGGCGGGGGGTCAGCAGACTCGCTGATGTGTGGGAGGAGACCGAATTTCCCACACAGAGACTTGAAGAAGGAAGCCCACTTGGTGAAGTTGGGATTCTTCATCTCCAGAACCACCGGGATGTGAGTCTTCACATTGACGGCGGTGTAGGGGTGGATGAGCACAGCCAGCGGTGAGCCGTCGGCGGTGACAGACATGGTGTGGACGGCGGCTTCAGAGGTCAGCCGCCGGGGAAAGGTGGAGAGGAGAAAAGGGCGGAAGCAGAAGCCCGGGATCTGATTGATCACGCGGTCTGTGATACCATGTAGAGTAACAGAGAAATGGGGAAACACCACACACCCAACATGGGGGGGTGACCTTCATATATATAGCCAATATGGCAGGGTATAACAGGCATGTACATGCTTTACATAGCAGGTGCTAATCACACTGATTTGTGTGGTTGCCTATTATATACTTGGCTAATATACACTTGCCTAATATATCTATCACTCGACTCTCTCCTCTCGATCCCAACAGCCCACATAACAATCTGGTATCGGAGCCAGGTTCTGATGAGCCGCTGTGGGATCAAATCGTCAAGGCGCTGGCCGACATCAACGCACAGCAGGCGCACATCAACTCATGGTTGGCCGCCATGGAGAGCCGTCAAGCGGCGTTTGCGCGTCAGGTGTCGGTGGCGGTGCGGCTGCAGGCGGCGGCGCGTGGCCTCCTGGCGCGCCGGCGAGTGCGGCGGCTGTGCGATCTGCAGCTAATTCAGCCCCGCACCCCGTCGCAGTTCCTCCAAGCTGTGCTTCGCCGCGCGAAGGCAGACACCGCACAACAGATCAAGCAGCGAAAGGACATCGCAGCGCAGCCAATGCTTATTCACCAAGTGTCGGCTGTGGTGTGGCTGCAGGCTGCTGCGCGCGGTCTCCGAGCACGGCGGCGGCTGCAGGAGATGAGCCAGAAGATGCAGGAGGCGGTCCTGGCGGCGGTACAGTTACAGGCTGCAGCACGTGGACTCCTGGCGCGACGGCAGGCGCGGGAGATGCGTGGGTTGCAGCTGGTGCCTGTGCCCCGTGCCCCTTTGCTTCGCCACCAGGCTGCGCTTCGCCACATGGAGGGCCCCGATCTCGTCCGCTGCGTCATGGAGATCGGGCGTGGCATCGCCACCTCGGGTGGCGAACTCGGTGTCTACAACGCCGGCGTTTGGGGACGCGGTGGTGTGGCCACCCATAGGCGGACCTTAATTAGCGTTGTCGTGCCCCGACACCGGCCGCTGCCGCTCCCCTCTCGATCCCAACAGCCCACTGGGAGGATTGAGGAGGAAGAGGGATGGAGGCCGGAGCTACAGTACCCGCAGTACTGTTCACGAGCGAGACGAACGGGGCGCTACAGTACCCCCGGTACTGTTCGCGTGTGCGAGAGGCAGAGGGCCGGCGGCTAGGGCTGTGAGGGGCGCTGGGAACGCCGGCCGCGGGGCTTCGCCCACGGCCGGCAAGAGAGAAGGTTTTTCCTTCTAATCTCTTGCTTGATTAGATTGATACATCTCCTCTCCTTATATATAGAGAAGGGGTCTTACTTGACCCCTAAGCAAGCGACTAATTAACCCTAACGGGCTAAGGCCTAATAGGCCCTTGACTCTTCTAACATTGGGCTCCACCTCACTGCCGTTTTTTTGTTTGGTTGGCCTCCCAAAAGTGTTGGATTTCTGATTGTTTAGCCCATCAAGGTCATGATCATCCTGAGCAATCCCTCTATGTGATCAGGAGTAAACTGTACAACAGTTAAGCACTACATGTATGTTCTCAAGCAAAGTTTGGTTCTGTCTTTTCATTGGTTGGTCTGCAGCATCAGGCCATGGCTAAATAATCTCATTTTTCATTGAGCTTATGGTGCTGAACCCCTAGTTACACACTACGTATATATGACATAATCTCATTTTTCCCTAGGTGCCAAGCATTGCAGCAACCAGCAAGTTAATAAGCATCATCAGTAGGGGTCCAAGTCCAACTCCTCAGTGGTGCTGTTGGCTTGGGAGTTATGGAAGCATAGGAATGAATGTATTTTTGAAGGGGCTTCAACTGATCTAAATGCTATATTTGCAGGACATTAGGGATGTGGCCAAGTTGTGCTGTATGCGCGGGGGGTCTCAATAGTATTTAGCAGGTGGTGGTCTCAATAGTATTTAGCCGTAGTTGTTGTGTGTCTATGTTGCTTGTTGTAGTTTCCTTTAGTGATTGGCAAATCCTCTCTTGTACTAAACCATGGCCCTGATGGACTTAGTAGGGAGTCTTCTTAGACTCCTCTTTCTTCTTAATATAATGATGTGCACCTCTGCGGTGCATTTGAGAATAAAAATGGCCCAAGTCTGGATAGAATTAGGATACTTTACTTGAAAGTTCTCCAGATTTAGTTGCCTTAGGATCCTTTGTGTCAGTGATCTCTCATCAAATCTGCAATAGTGAAAAAAAAAAGTACATGGTAATCTTTTACTCTATAATTATGTGATAGTAAAACTTCCAAAGAGAAATATGACAGAAGTAGATTTATACTACTGAGAGATGCCATATTCTGACATTCTAAAGTACTCAACAATAATGTTAGCATATCACCTTTCATCCATATGTTCTGGCACAAGAAGTCCAAAGCGATTGATGAATTCAGAGTATGTTCTCCTTGTGGGATAACCAGCAAGACTTATCCTAATAGCTTCAAGTACACCCTGTAACGAAACCAAATAAATAAACTAAATTAGTAGCACAATGATTCCAAGAATGAAGCATATCAAAAAAAAAGATGAGTTAAACAGAATGGAGAAATATCATTGAAATGAATCAAACTTCAAAAGACTGCTACATTAGGGTGTAAGAGCAGAAAATCAATGGAACTAACCCCACTCTGCAGTTGCTGTAGTACACTGCCATTTTCAAACTTCTGAGGGCAATTCAGAGAATTTGGTTTTATGCAGCGGATGTAATGAGGCTCCGTGGAGCTAAGTGTCTCCATTAGTGCTTGGAGTTGTTGCTGTTGGGATTAGATAACTGACCATATCATAAGTATAATCAAATAAAAATAAAATTGAAATTAGCATGCATTATTCTTGGGGGCTTTCAAAGAATTACTCTACACACACAACACACAGGGAGAGAGAGATTCATGACGAAAACTCAAATGAGTTCCTTTGACTGCAAAGTTCAAAAATTATATATATGAAATACTAGATTTTGAACTATGCTTTTGACTTTTCTTTCTTGTTAGCATGCAAGCAATACACATTTATTTGTACCACACAAATAGCTGTAAACAAATATCTAATGTGCCCTGACCAGAACAGTAAAGATAAATAACCCAGAAACAGTAAATAAAGCAAAAATCTAGAAAAACAAACAATTATGCCCAGAGGAAATAAAGAAAACAGTAACGTGCAGCACTATACCTTAAATCGTGAAACTACTGAAGAAAACTTATAAGATGATTTCAATGGATCATCTTGGTGTGAAGCAAAGAGACCAGAAATAAATGAGCATTTTGAAGAAGACAAAAGATTCTGGTGCTCTGCAATAACATAATCTCGGTTCTTCTCCAAAAATAAATCAGTTTGGTAGGTCACCTACAAAAAGTAGACCATTCATTGCCACATGCTCTAACCTAGTCAGAGCAACAAAATGCTAAGAATAGCTTACAAGAAATGTGATTCACAGGACATGCCTTTCCAGCAAAATGCGACAGGGCGAAATCCGTCTTTGAGAGCTTTGGTTTTTCTAGTCTCGGGTGTGCTCTTAAATTCTGAAATAACTTCATCACAAAAGTTTCATGTGTTGATTTTCCAAGCATGCTGTTTAACAAGACTAGAAAGGAGTTAGAATTTTGAACTCTAACTGTTTGATAACACAGTATGAAAATCCTACCATGCTTCATCCAAAAGTGAAACTATGCCTATTGGTTTCTGCAAAAAAAAAAAAAAAGAAATAGCACAATTATATAAATCCACACATAGGTGAAACCAAATAAAATTTCAGCACTAGATATATATTCAAGGATGCCATCAACAAGGATGCAACTAATCATTTTCTGCAAATTTGGTAATATTGTTGGAATGTGAGTGTATTAGGCCCATGAGGCTAGGCCCATGTGGCCCATGTATGGTTACCTATATAGCTACCCTTCTAGGGTTAGCCCAAATCAATAGGGACTAAACTTCTAGCATGGTATCCGCAGCTTAGGTCCCTCTCCTTCCCTCCAGCCGCCGCTGCCTCCCCAGGCCGGCGCCGCCGCCGCCGCCTCCTCCCCATGGCAGGCCGGCCGCCTCCCCCTCCTTCCCCAACCTATTTCCATGCCTTCCCCCCTCTCCCTTCCTCCTCCTGGGCCCAGGTGGCCGCCACATCTGGCCGGCCCCTGCTTCCTGGCGCGGCTCCAGCCGTCGGCGGTCCAGCGGGCGGACTTGCTGCTGCCGCCGGTCCGGCCGCCGCCGGGGGACCAGCGGGCGGCCACGCCCCTGGGGCTGCTGCAGTCCCCGCCGCTGGGCTTCCTCTCCCTAGCTCGCGCCCGGCCTCAGCCATCGCGGCCGCGGGCGGCACCACTGCTGCAGCCCTTGCCGCTGCAGCTGGAAGCCACGCCGCTGGACTTCCTCCTGGCCCGTGCCCGGCCTCAGCCCTAGCGGCCGCGGGCGGCACCACCGCAGCAGCCCTTGCCGCTGCTGGCACCGGTCCTGCTGCCACTGCAGGCGCGGGTGCCGATGGTGCGGCTGCTGCGGGCACGGCTGCTGTGGGCGCGGGTGCGGCCCTCGGCTCCGCCCCTGCGGATGCTGCCGAGCCGCCCAACGATGCCGTTCCCCTCCCCGGCACCGGTCTGGATGCCGTCGCCCTTCTTCCTGGCGGTGTCCATGCCTTCCCGGCCCCGCCTCCGCCGCCGCCGACCCTCCTCTACTCCGGTCGTGACGACTCAACCCTCGCTGCTGCCCTCGTCGCCGCTCGGGCTGCAGCTGCTGAGGGCCAGGCTCGTCTCCGCGCGGCCGCCCTCGCCTGGGAGCGCGAGCGGGATGCGGCCGATGCCCTGGCCCGCCAGATCGCTGATGTGGAGCAGCGCATCCTCCCTCCCCCCGCCTACCACGACCTCGGCGCCACCTCCTCCGGCTCGACGGGCCACCGCGCGTCCACCACTGCGGTCATCTGGCACGACCCGGCTGATCCGCTCGTGGCGCAACTTCACTACCAGGCCGGGGGGTCCAGAACATTCGCCTGCTTGTCCCGGTGGTTCTCGAGCCCGAGTCGCCCTCCTACGCCCGGTGGCGGGACCTGGTCCTCCTCACCCTCCGCCGTTACGCCCTCGACGACCACGTCCTCGTCGATGCCACTGTCGCGGCTCAGACCCCCTCGTGGCTGCGCCTTGACAGCATCGTCCTCTCGTGGATCATCGGGACGATCTCCCTCGACCTCCACGACCTCGTCCGGAACTCCCCTGACGCTCGCCAGGCCTGGCTGGCGCTTGAGGGCCAGTTTCTGGGCAACGCCGAGGCCCGGGCTCTGCGTCTCGACGCGAGTTTCCGCACCTTCGTCCAGGGTGACCTCACCGTCGGCGAGTTCTGTCGTCGGATGAAGACCATGGCGGACTCCCTCGGCGACCTCGGCTGGCCCGTGGAGGACCGCATCCTGGTCCTCAACGTCCTCCGCGGGCTCAGTAACCGCTACACTCACCTCCGGACGTGGATCACCCGTCAGCGGCCCTTCCCAAACTTCCTACAGGTCCGTGACGACCTTGTCATGGAGGAGCTCACTCAGGGCATCCAGCCGGGGTCCGCCACCACTCAGGGGTCCTCGTCTCCCTCGACGGCCCTGGCTGCTACTCCGCCGCGTCCGTCTGCTCCATCTCGTCTGTCTGATCTATCGTCGTCGTCTCTTCTTGGTCCTCCTCCCTCCGGGCTGAGCGGAGGTGGGGGGGACGTGGCGGTCGTCGACGACGCGGTGGGGGCCGTGGGGGCGGCCGTGGTGGAGTCACCACGCTAGCTGGTCCACCGGGGGGGCACCATGGCCTTCCTTCCAGAACCCGTGGTCCGGGCGCATCTTCATGCGGCCCTTCCACGCTCCCGGTGGCGACCCTCATCCACCGGCGGCCATGTTCACCGGTGCTCCACCTCCCGGCGCCTTCCCTACTACACCGTGGGCTCCACCCTCCGGCACCCTACCTGGGGTTGCCGGCTGGGACCAGGCGGCCTTGGCTCGCTCGTTCAGCACTATGGGCCTGACACCTCCGGTCGGACCTGAGTGGATCGCTGATTCGGGAGCCACCTACCACACCACCTCTAACCCTGGTATACTTTCGTCTGTCCACTCTCCCTCTTCTTCTCACCCTTCGTCCATTATGGTCGCAAATGGTTCGTGTCTTCCGGTCACGTCTGTGGGTACCGCCGGTGCTCATGGCTCCTTCCGTCTTCCTGATGTTCTTGTTGCTCCTTCTATGGTTTACAACCTTCTTTCTATTCGTCGTTTTACAGCTGACAATTCATGTTCTGTGGAATTTGACTCTTCTGGTCTTACTGTAAAGGATTTGGCTTCCCGGTGTCCTCTGCTCCGATGTGACAGCACCGGGCCCCTTTACACCCTTCGCTTCCCGGCGGCTACTTCATCTTCTTCGCCGTCCGTTTTGTCAGCTGCTTTCGCCGCTTCTACTTCCTCTACCACCTGGCACCGGCGCCTCGGCCATCCTAGACGTGATGCCCTGATGCAGCTCAGTCGTAGCTCCGGTCTTCCATGTACTCGGGCTCATGATGAGCAGTTGTGTCATGCGTGCCAATTGGGCCGACATGTTCGTCTTTCTTTTCATAGTTCTACTTCCCATGCGGCCCGCATTTTTGATCTTGTACATTGCGACCTATGGACATCTCCTGTTATCAGTATTTCTGGTTATAAGTACTATCTTGTGGTGGTTGATGATTTTTTGCATTATTCGTGGACTTTTCTCCTACGTGCGAAGTCCGATACGTTTCCCACGCTCCTTCACTTCTTCACTTGGGTGTCCACACAATTCGGCCTCACCATCAAGGCCGTCCAGTGTGACAATGGTCGTGAGTTTGATAACTCCACCTCCATGCCTTCTTTCTCTCTCACAGTGTTCAGTTGCGCATGTCTTACCCATATACGTCTTCGCAGAATGGCAAGGCTGAACGGATGATTCGCACCACCAACGACACCGTGGGCACCCTTCTGTTTCAGGCCTCTCTTCCTGCTCGTTTCTGGGCTGAGGGCTTGCACACCTCCACCTACCTCCTCAACCGTCTTCCTTCCGCTGCCTGTCCCGCTCCTACGCCACACCACGTCCTCTTCGGTACCCCTCCTCGGTATGATCACCTTCGCGTCTTTGGGTGTGCATGTTACCCCAACACTGCTGCCACTTCTTCCCACAAGCTGCACCCCCGCTCCACTCTCTGTGTCTTCCTCGGGTACTCCCCGGATCACAAGGGGTACCAGTGTTTTGACCTTACCTCCCGACGGGTCCTCATCTCTCGCCATGTGGTGTTCGATGAGTCCGTCTTTCCCTTCTCCGGCACACCCACCACCACTCCTGTTCCTGATCCCCCTCCCTCTTTCCCGCTGACACGGTGGTCCAGCCACCTTTTCTGTGGTCTCCTGCAGGTACCGCTTCGCCGCGCCCCTTGCCGGCCACCTGTCCCGGCTCCCCGGCGGGTCCGGGCTCGTCGCCCACTGACGCGGCCCCGACCTCTCCGGTTGACGCAGGCCCGGGGACCTCGTCCCCCGATACTGTCCCGGGGGGGCCGTGTCGGTCGCCGTCGCCTGATGCTGCCCCGGCACCTCCTTCGCGGTTCGCTGCGCCGGTCCGGGTGTACCAGCGCCGGCCGCGGCCGCCGCCACTCGCGGTCCCTTCTCCGCCGGGGACGCCGACACCACCGCCGCAGTCCCCGCCGGCCCGTGATGCACCGCCGGTCTACCACCCGCCGCTTCTTCACCGACACCCGCGGCATGTTCACCCGATGGTGACACGGCACACGGCTGGCACACTGCCACCCCGGGCCCTTGCGGCATCGATCGGCGACGCGCCGGTCTCCCCAGTACCCTCTTCCGTCCGTGACGCCTTGTTGGATCCTCACTGGCGCCACGCGATGGAAGAGGAGTACGCCGCGCTCCTCGCCAACCAGACGTGGGAGTTGGTGCCCCGGCCGCCGGGCTCCAACGTCGTCACCGGCAAGTGGATCTGGACCCACAAGCGTCGGGCTGATGGTACTCTCGAGCGCTACAAGGCTCGCTGGGTTCTCTGGGGCTTCACTCAGCGCCCTGGGGTCGACTATGATGAGACCTTCAGCCCGGTGGTCAAGCCGGCTACCATCCGCACCGTACTCTCGCTGGCACTTACTCGGTCATGGCCCGTCCATCAGCTGGACGTCAAGAATACCTTTCTGCACGGCCTTCTCACCAAGACAGTGTAATGCAGTCAGCCGGCGGGGTTCGTTGATTCCTCCCGTCCTAACATGGTCTGCTGGCTCAACAGGTCTCTCTACGGCCTCAAGCAGGCACCCCGGGCGTGGAACCACCGGTTTGCTGCTTTCCTGCTGACACTGGGGTTTGTGGAGGCCAAGTCTGATACATCTCTGTTTATCTATCACCATGGAGCTGACACTGCCTGCTTGCTGCTCTATGTTGATGACATTGTCCTCACAGCCTCCAGTGAGCCACTTCTTCGCCGGATCATTACCGCTCTTCAGCAGGAGTTTGCTATGAAGGATCTGGGGTGCTCCACCATTTCCTCGGGGTCACTGTTGAGCCCCATCCTGTCGGACTACTTCTTCACCAGCGGCAGTATACTCGAGATATCCTGGAGCGGGCTGGGATGACTGACTGCAACCCCTGCTCCACTCCGGTTGATACTCAGGGCAAGTTGTCCGAGTCAAGATGGCAACGGGTACGTACCCGACGGGTAGTGCCCACCCGTACCCGTACCCGCACCCGCAAAATTTTACCTGTCGAGTTACCCGTACCCGCATGCGGGTAAAAAAATAGTTCCATACCCGTACCCGCCGGGTAATTCTCACCCGACGGGTAACCCGTACCCGATAGCATACCCGAAAATTACCTAAAAATATCAAATAGTCACATGCAAAAATAAATCATTTTAAGCTTCCAACAAGTTACAAACATGCTAACAAACATTATTAGCATCATTACAACAAAGGCAATCTACTAGAAATATAGTGGATGTCTCAATGGGTCAAATTCATGACTTATATGCGCTAAAATAACTGAGGTTGACTAGTTATTTTTGCGGGTATGTCTTACCCGCGGGTATGCGGGTATGGGTAGTATACACCCGCACCCGTACCCGCATACCCGATGGGTATAGGATTTTGCCCAATAACGTACCCACGGGTAGAAAATTCATCCCATACCCGCCTCTTTATTGGGTAATACCCGTCGGGTACTCGGGTTTCGGGTACCCGTTGCCATCTCTATGTCCGAGGCTGAGGGCCCCCCAGTGTCCGATCCCACTGCATACCAAAGTCTTGCTGGTGCCCTTCAGTACCTCACCTTCACCCGACCGGACATCACCTATGCAGTTCAGCAGATCTGTCTTCACATGCATGATCCCCGGGAGCCTCACCTCACGGCTCTCAAGCGCCTCCTCCGCTACCTTCGGGGCACGATCGACTACGGCCTCCTACTTCACCGGATCTCCTCCGCCGACCTTGTCGTCTACACTGACGCTGACTGGGCGGGGTGTCTGGACACTCGGCGCTCCACCTCCAGCTACGCCGTCTTCTTGGGCGGCAACCTGGTGTCCTGGTCGTCCAAGCGCCAGCCTGTGGTCTCCCGGTCCAGTGCCGAGGCCGAGTACCGCGCTGTCGCTAACGGCGTGGCTGAGGCCTCCTGGCTCCGGCAGCTTCTCGCCGAGCTGCACACTCCGCCCTCCCGGAGCACACTGATCTACTGCGACAATATCAGTGCGGTCTACCTCTCCACCAACCCCATACAACACCAGCGAACGAAGCATGTGGAGATTGACCTACACTTTGTCCATGATCGGGTGGCCATAGGCGAGGTACGGGTCCTTCATGTTCCGACCACCTCCCAGTTCGCGGACATCTTCACCAAAGGCCTCCCGTCCTCGACATTCACCGAGTTTCGCTCCAGCCTCAACATCACCAGTGGCTAGTTGCGTCTGTGGGGGGACGTGTGTGTGATCTTTCTTCTTTCTTGTTCAGCCTGGAACTCCGCTGCGCCGGTAGTTCAGACTGCGGAGGGTGTTGGAATGTGAGTGTATTAGGCCCATGAGGCTAGGCCCATGTGGCCCATGTATGGTTACCTATATAGCTACCCTTCTAGGGTTAGCCCAAATCAATAGGGACTAAACTTCTAGCAAATATAAGTAGATGGTATTGAATAGAATATGCAAGTTAAATATCCACTCAGACACATGCCAAAAAGACTTCTAAATGTTAAAGACAGTGATTAAAGGTACAGTTACTTTGAATTATTTTTCATATATTTAGATAATATGCTAGCATGAAACATAAATGGAGGAAAGATTCCGACAAGAAAAACACATTCAGTGATATATGTTCGAGAAAAGAAAACACATGCAGTGATATACCATGTTTTTCAGAAGTTCAAATGTTCAGTTACATTACATGTACATTAGCAAGCAGAAGGATGTACCAACTTTCCTCCTCATAAGTGTACGTCTGTAACCAGTGCTATATGGATTACGTTTTTATAGAACACATTACTATTAAGATCAAGGTTTTAGCATAACTACAGCAATGATACTTCTGTAAAATGACAAGTACGATTTAGAAACTATTGTCAACAGGAAAATTGTGCATCAAATTAACTTATGCCCTTTTTAGATTCAATGGGAGATAACCAACACCTTTAGCTCTGTTTCAATTTTAAAATTATTCTGAATTTAGTTCAGCACTCTGGCCAAGATATGTCAAACAATTACTATATATGGCAAAGCTACAAACATCATTACAGATATAGGCGCCTACCACAATCAGAAGGGAGAAAGGAAAACCTTGAAAAGTTTAGCCAAGCTGGTAAAGGTAAATCAAATATAACTACCATATCATATTCTGCGCAGAAACAATTTATGAACACAGAATGTAGCAAACTTCACTGGCACATGCCACAGGCATGTCAAGACCTTTGTATGTTCATTATATGTGCACACTGGTATGAAAACTAAAAGAAATTGTGAGCAAGCAATACAAAATTGGCATTCATATCATCACAAATAACAGGGAATGTTTCAAATGTAACTATAGATTCTCTTAGTTTTAGAAGTTTAGACCTTTTCAATAAGATCCAATATATCTTGGTTATCAACAAATTCAATGTAGCTCCAATTAATTTCTTCTGTTTTATATTCCTCCTGCTCCATCTTGAAAACATGCTGGATCAAAAAAATCAAAATACAAAGGAATTAAATAAGTTTGTGATTATGAGGAAGGACATAGGCAGGGTCATAAAATACCTTATTAAAATGTTGTTGAAGCTTTTCATTAGCAAAATTGATGCACAACTGCTCAAAGCTAGCAGAAGGAAGGGCCATCAGAAATTTGAAAAGAAAAATAGATTTATCTAAATAATCTTTCAAAAGTATTAGCAATAGAGTTGAAGAATCTTCAAGTGAATTGTGAAGTAAGACAGCTAACAGTGTAGGTTGGAATTGAATTGTACTACAATGTAGCTTTCAACCTGCTCTTTTTGTGTGTGGGAATGTTACAATTCACCATTAAAAGAATTCAACCAAAGTGCATGAAACTAAGTGCTGGTCTATTATATAGGGCCATCAGCTTCAGAACATGCCAACTAGTCTACTATACAAAAATTTATCAATCAAGTACAAACACTACAAGGAATAACGAAGTGCATTAAGATTTTTTTATTACCATGAATGAGATTTTTTCCATTTGAAGTTCTCTTACAACCAAGGGCAGCCAACAGAATTCTTATTCCATTCAAAAGTCCTTGCCCAAGAGCATGCTATGCAAGAGAAGCCAAGAGGACCAAACATGCCTAACATTACTGAGTTGCGAGCTAGCTCGTTATTTGCTAACCAAATCTGGCACTGGTGTTTGTTAACAAAAATTAGCATTGCATAAATATTGTGGTGGTATTATTTCGAGACAAACAGTTCCTTCAAGAATGGCCAACATAACAAACTTCAAAGTTTGGTCAACCTGCTTCTTGACAGGGGAATATTAGGCTTTTGGTTGTCTTCTTGAAACTTGAAGAAAATATCAAAATTTAGCATCACATTAATACAATAATACTTGTACTAGGTAATATTTTTTAATTATGAAGCTCCTTGAAGAATAGCCACCGACACAAAGCTAACATTTTGGCTAGGTCTCTGCTTATTAGTTTGAAAGAAAGACCGAAAGCCTGACCTGTTATATTTGAAACACTCAAAACCATAGATGTCCAAGACCCCAATCTGTGACCTAGACTCCATGTCCTGCCCAATGGACTTATTAATGTTGTCAACAAGCCTGCAGTAGCCACGCTATAAGCACCGCATTGAAAAAATGTAAAGCAGTTCACGAGGAGACATGGTCATACCAATCAAATAGTCGAGCATAAACAGTCTTTGCAAGAGTATCACGACCGATGACAGCTGCAGAACTGTCAACTGCCTTGATTATGTTTCCTTCAGGAGTTTTAATTGTGCGATAGCACAGAGTTGAAAGCAAAAGGCTTGCATCAACCCTAGAAAAAAAAACAAGAACTCCCATAAAATAATGCCTAGACATAACATATTAACATAATTCATAAATCATTTTTAAATTGTCGATGAATTTTTTTGGTGATGCTCACAAAGAACCAATGCATGTGATCATGAGTACTGCTAATATCATATATTTCCCCAAAAAATAACAGAGCACATAAAAAGGCAATGTCTAAAGCTCTAACTAAATGAATAAGGCACTGTGCTTCTCAAAAAGTTAGTTTTCAAATGAAGAAGTGGGTTGTTTGATGAGCATGTTAAAATAAAGAGAAGGCCATGGGACATACTTATGAATTTAGAAAAGTTAACAGAGTCATTGATGCATTAAGGTATTTCTTCACTACATTCGAAGCTATAATATCTCACAAGCTTGTAAAGAAAACAAAAGATAATAGAATTTGTCAATTTGCTTGAACAACAAAGCTTATTACAGAAAAGGCTACCTTTTTATGTAAGTGTGAAACTTGGGGAGCATATTCCTTTAAAATTTTGGTTACTAAATAGGAGACGCTGGATTTTGATGTGAAGGGTTCATGGTGAGGCAACACAACTTAGCAATCTATGATGAAATAGTTTATGGAAAGCTGGGAAAGCAGAATCAACAATAAGTAGCAAATGCAAACACATAACTTAGTCTGAGAGAATTAGCAGTATGAGCCTACTATGTTCACAACAGAAAGTAACATGTTCACTTTGCAGTTTTGTGATGCACAGCACCAGTGACAGGAGACTAAGATAAAGAATAATAAAATACTCACATGAGTAAATCAGCAGCCATCTGGAGATGGAATTTACATTTTTCATCCTTAATAACAGAGGAATCAAACTCCTTTCCAGGAGAAAATTCAATGTTTCCTAGATGAAGGATAGCAGCCACAATTCGGAATATAGCTTCCTGAGAGTGCATGGTAGCATCACGAGTCAAATTTTTTTATCAAGAGAAACAAGAATTTGGTAATTTTCTGTCCTAGTGTTGGAATGAGGGCAAGATGAACCTGATCAGAAAAACATATACCAACAATGTCCATAGCTCTCCGTGTTTTTAAATATTCTTCTGCATCGCTGACCCCTTCTAATTCATACATATGGCTTTGATTTAGGTAGTAAAAGTTCCTAGGATGAGCAAGCTTATATTTATCTGCATCCTGGTGATACAAATTAATATACCATAAAGTATCAATTGTGAGCTAAGTAATTCTGAACTGCAGCACATACAATGTTACTTATGTAGACAACATACAGTCATACATTGATAAATATTGAGCTATGAGGATTTAACCCAACAGAGTCTCAATCTCTCATGACAATGAAAATAATTCCATGGAGTAGTTGACACAAATACTAAAATACCAAGTTCAAACAAAGTCGAGGAAGAAATGATTCCACAAACGAAAGCATTTTGTTGGCTGTTGTGCAAATCCTTCTTTACGAAAATTGGCTATTTATGATATACAATGCTACCAGTTAAGCATCTATGGCAGAGTGGTTAAAAGCACCCAATTCATAATTAGTCAATTTGTGGACTCAATTACAGTTTGATGCACGCAAACAGGAACTGCATGAACAAAAATGTCCATTTACTCCCCCAAGTTTTTCGGTTGTCCAGGATAGCCCTCTAAACTATTTTTTCTGCTTCGCTTTGTCTAATGATAATACTATTCCCTCCATTCCAAATTGTAAGTCATTTTGGCTTTTCTAGAAACATAGTTATTACTATGTATCTAGACATAGTGTATATCTAGGTGCATAGCAAAAGCTATATACCTAGAAAAGCCAAAACAACTTACAATTTGGAACGGAGGGAGTAATATATAGTCACTTAACTCCATATTTGAGGCGAAGCTTCACTTCTTAGTGGCATTTGTCTTTTTTTTTTTTCTCTTTACACAAGTTGTATTTCAAGTTGAAACTTATGTGAGATTATAGATGACAACATACCCTATTTTATGAAATATGTGCATAACCTTTCATGACTAGTTGCATATATCGGTAGCACCTGAAACTAGTTTAATCCTCAGGAAATGGAAAATTTGTCCTTCCTGGAAAACAATGTAGGGGATTTTCCAGATCCAAATTTTACAGCTTCATGTTATGGGGAACATCACAATTAGTCTCAGGGATAATAACTAATATAAAATCACCAAAGGTCTGTAAACAAACCTTCCCAGATGCACAAAGTTGATAAAAGCAGTGGTAATTCCTTTCAGATTCAGAAATTTGCACAACACGAGACCGTTCCAGGAGGTAAGTTCGAACTGCAGCCCCAGATATTCTACCGGATTTGTCAAATTGAATTTCAACAAATTTCCCAAATCGACTGCAGTGAAATAAACTAGTAAGTAAACATTTATGGGTATATAGAAGAAAGCAGTACACCTACTAGTAATATACTATCATGCCTATCTACAACCTTTTTCTCACACCTATGAGCATACTGATATAAGTGTCTAGCTTCATTTCTTTTTATAATGAGGATTACACCTAAAACGCTAGCACCTTTGAAAAATTAATAAGCATAGCATCCTCACTATTCAAAGACTATCAAATAAAAGATGTATATAGTTGTGCGGCCAAAGAATCAAACAAGCATTCTTTTTATGCAAAATAGTAAAAAAAAGTTGATTGACTCCAAGAAAATCAATGAAAGAAGTAAAGAAGTTCACCTGGAGTTATCATTTCTCACTGTCCGTGCATTACCAAAAGCTTCCAACAGTGGATTTGACTGCATTGAAATGAGAGCAGGATAGATGCAGAGTTGAGAAAACATAAAGCCTTCTACAGGGCATGTTAATCATGCACCAAAAGAATTGATGAGAAAACTGAAAGTTACCTCTAGAACTTGTTGCTCCACAGAGCGGATATCACCAATTGCACGGCCCCCAACAAAAGTAAGATATCGCATAATGAGTTTGGTGGTCTCTGTTTTTCCAGCACCGCTTTCTCCACTGACTAATATGGACTGGCTGTGGTTCTCGCTAACCATAGCTCTTCAAGAAAGAGAAATATGCCATGTAAAACTCCATGTTCTAATTTCTAACTAACACGCTGCAAGCTGGTTTCCATGTTTCATACCTGTACGATGCATCAGCAATGGCAAAAACATGTGGACTCAATTCACCGAACTGCACACCTCTGTACTGCTCCATCATATGCATATCATACATATGGGGGAGCTTTGCAAAAGGATTTACAGCAATCAAGATGCGCCCTGTGTATGTCTGAAGAAACAACAGAACCGTCGGAATAATGTATGGCACACATAACACCAACATTAGCAACATGTTCCCACAAAACACAACATATGGGCTAGCACAGATCGGCAAAATAGTCCCTTCCCTCAATTCCACATACATTGGACCCGTACATGATCTTACACGAGACGAGACCACTAGCCCACTATCCTCTTGGAAAGACTTCAAACAGCATACGAGTAATGTGCAGCCAATGGACATTGTGAGATTAAAGAAAGAGTGGAAAAGATGGAAACACTCACGTAGATCTCGTTGAGCGTGTATCGGAGTGCGAGGTTGCAGAGCACCCCAGGCTCGTGGAGGTAGACGAGCTTGGTCATATCGTCGACGCCCCCAAGATCGGCCTCCGTGTCCCGCGGCAGGACCTTCCTACCATCTACTACAGCCTGCCCACACCACAGACCAGCCACAAAGATAATAACCAAACGGCCAAACCAACCCAGCCACGAAGCTAGCAATTCGACGAACACCTATGCTGCGCGCAGGCCTGCAGCGCACGCAGCGAGAAAATGGCTATTATAGGACTCCAATCGTGATGGCTTCTCCCTAATAGGACTCTAAACAATTGTTTCTCCCAAATAGGACTCTAAACAATATTTATAAGCTCTAATGACATTTTGATACATTTAACCATGTTTTAAGTCCTAAATACATGTATTTAGCCATTGCATTGACTCTTTTGCCCCTGGGCTTTATTAACGTGTACTGCTGGTCTGCTGCCTGCTCTGGCCGCTCCCGGGCCTGGTTTCCCTGGTGTACGTGAGCATGGCTTCCCTGGTGTACGTGAACCCTTTTAAAAAAACTGTACGTCAACCAGCATGGCTTCCAGCTTGGTCGTACACTCGTACATGGCTGAAGCCGCTGCCAGCTTGGTCGTACGTGACATGGCTGGCTGGCCGGCCGCTGCCTGACCATGGCTGACCATGTTCAGTTTCCTCAAAAAAAAACTCCATCATGTACAGTATTCCATGCAAAATAAATGGGTAAAAGATGATCCAAACAATGGATAAAACCATAAATTTTAGCACAAATATGATAATCGGAATGGATGGCGAGGTTGTCCAACCCCCTGGCGTCACGGACGGTGAACTTCCGCAAGCACGGGCATTGCGGCCAGGAAACAGCGTCGCCCAGCAACCCCGGGCCGTGGAGCCGCACGTCAGCCAGGGAAAACTCGGTGAGCCGAGAGAAGACGCCGGCGGGCGGCACGGCGAGGCCGAGCAATCCTAGATGAAAGTAGAGCCAGCCGGAGAGGCGGCGCGCGGCAACGGGGAGCCAGGGCGGGTGATTTTTTCCCTTTCTTTTATCTTTTATAAATACAGATGTATAATACGTACATTATACTAGTACTAGCCGGTCAAACAGGGTATGCCGGGGCAATAAGGTCATATACGAAAATACATGTATTTGGAAGATGAGAAAAAATAGTTAATATTATCAGAATGTCATTAGAGCTTACAAACACTGTTTAGAGTCCTATTTGGGAGAAACAAATGTTTGAAGTCCTATTAGGGAGAAGCCATCGTGATAGGAGTCCTATAATAGCCATTTTCTCGCACGCAGCGGGGCTTGGAAATCGAAACGATGGGTTGTCTGGGTCGTTCTGCCCTCACCTTGACACCGGTCGATAGGACGACAGCGACTGAGGACGGCGAGGACGGGGAGGCGGGCGAGGAGACGACCTCGGCCTCGGCCCAGGCGAGGTCCGGGTGTTCCACCCACACGGCGGTGCCGGGACGGAAGATCATCGCGGCAGCGGCGGGGGTAGGCGTCGCAGCGGTGGCGCTGCGGTTTGTGGGGGAATCCAGGCGGTTGGAGTAGGACCGCCCATATGGAAGGAGAGGTGGTCGGGATTCAGGAAGGGAGGGAGACGGCGGAAGTCGCGCTCGAGCGCCCGCGTGTGGGACGAACCGACCGTTGGAGGAAACGGCGGGGCAGGAGAGAGAATGTGTGGAAAACGATGGGTGAACCGAGCATTTTTGTTTTCCAAAATTACTGTAGTTTTAAGACGAGTACATTGCTACTCTCTCCGTAAAAAAATAGTAACCTTTTAGCTAGGCGCTATGCCATCTCATCATGAACTAAAAGGTCACTTATTTTGAGAAAGAGTATATATCAGTCTCTCGTGCAGTGCCACGTAAGATTTTTACCAACTTGAAGGAAAGAGAAGAGAGAAAAAAAAGGTTATTGTTTCATGAAACAATCACTTCATAAGCTAAATTTTAAGATTATGAGACAAGCATTATAACATTATATGAGTTGTTATCACGCAACTTACAACTTTATTTTTATTCTATACACAAATTAAGAATTTATGATTTACTATGAGACAAGTTAAAAGACAACTATACATGTTGTCTATTAAATCATTTTAAAATTACACACTACGTGAAAATCGTCTATGAGACAACATCAATATACTTGCTCTTAACTTTGACAGGGCTTTTTGAGCGGCCACACTGTGTCCGAAGCCCCACCACACGGTTAAGAAACGGCTTCAGCAAAAGCCAAAAAGTCCCGAGCGTGCTATGAAATTTGAATCTTTAAGTAGAAAGCACAGTCAAATTAAGCTTGTCTGATCCGTCTTCTGCTTTTCAGTATAAACAAGAGCATTAGGAATAAACGCAACCAAAATAAGCTACAAAATAGTGTGTCATTTGACTGTTGGTTTTAGCTTATTTTGGCCATAAGCAGCTTGTAATCTATACCAAGTAGGCCTATAGACGAATCGAAATGAGCACTATGTGGACACCAAGATGTAGACAGACGATGTCCACCAGGATGCAGACAAATGAAGACACATGCGCGGGGGGCCCACATGCGCAAAGAGGTGTATGACACGTAGCGAAGGTCAAAGGGGTCATGGTCATGGATAGGCAATGCATGTAACGCAGAGTCACGGATAGGTGCCTGAGGGCCATGGACCGACAAGTGCATAGTACATAGGCCTTGTTTGAGACAACTGTACTAGACCACGCTTTGGTTCAAAGTTGGCTTCCTCACTAAGCTGGCTTTGATTAGAATCGAAGTGGCAAAAAGCATGGTGTTTGGGAGCCAGCTGAAAAGTCTTGATGGCTAGAGGGGGGTGAATAGTCTTTTAAAATTTTCTACAAAGACAAGCTAAACAAGTTTATCAATACAACAAATAGCGAGATGCGAGTTTTGCTTAGCCTACGGGGTGTTTACAAGCCGTCTATCCAATTCACAATTCTAGTATAATGGCACTCAACCGCACAAGTCAAACCGAGAAGGTAACTACAACTACAACTACAACTACAACTAGCAAGCTACACAAAAGAGCTACTCTAGTAAAGCTAACTAGCTAGCAAAGATAACTAAGAAAGTAATGCGGAGTTGAGTTAGGAGAGTTTCACCGAGAGGCGAAGTATTGAGCCAACCAATATGATCAACAATGAGTACCAAGACAACCGAACACCGGGATCAATCAATCACAATATGAAAGTGATGACACGAAGATTTATCCCAAGGTTCACGTGCTTGCCGGCACGCTGGTCCCCGTTGTGTCCCTCTTCACCACGTGGTTCGGTGGCTAATCAGTCTCACATCGAGCCTCTCAAAAGGCGCCACAAGAATGACACGAGCAATTTACTAATGTTGCCTTTGGCGCTTCACCGAGGTAGGCACAAACCCCTCACAATCACCGGAGGTGGCCAAGAACAATCACCAACTCTTGCCAACGCCTCCAAGCTGCTCCAAGCCATCTAGGTGGCGGCAACCACCAAGAGAAACAAGAATCCCGCAGCAAATCAACCACCAAGTGCCAACTAGATGCTATCTCACAATGCAAATGCACTTGGATCACTCAATCTCACTTCGAATATGCAAAGAAGCAAGAGAGATGAGTGGGAGGGGAGTTGCTTAGCTCAAAGTGCTCACAAGTATGTCAAATGTCCAAGAGATAGAGCTTTGAGCCGGCCAATGAGTATATATAGACGTACCCCTTCGAATATAACCGTTAGGCACTTGAAACAGCCGAAGTCGTGCTGACCGGACGCGCTGGTCAAACTGACCGGACGCGCCGATCACACAACGGCTACTTTCGCGAAGCATGGACCGGACGCGCTGGTCGCACGGACGGGATGCGCAAAGTATGACCGGACGCGCTGGTCCCGTAATGGACCGGACGCGCTGGTCAAGCAGAGATCGCGTTCCAACGAAAAGTGACCGGACGCACTGCAAGTCGCACCGGATGCCACAGTGCACGCGTCCGGTTGGAGTCCAGTAAGCACCCTGACCGACCGGACGTGTCCGGTCGACTGTGACCGGACGCGCTGCGCGTCCAATCAAAAGGCTGAGACACACGCAGACGCTGAACACTGACCGGACGCGTTCGGTCACACAGAGACCGCGTCCGATCCAGCGTCCGGTCACCTCTGTGACCTCCGTTTGCCTCCGTTTGATTTTCGACTTCCGGCGTAGTGGAAAATAGGTGTTTCAATTCCTCGAAAACGCCTGAATCCCACCTCGCAAGCTCGGCGGGAGGGAGAGAGAGGACCCCAAACCCTCTCTACCACTCAAACTCCACCGCCTTCGCAAATGTGCTAACACCACCAAGTGATCACGTCATGTGCGAGTGTGTTAGCATTTTCACAATCATTTTTCGAGGCGTTATTAGTTCTATCCAAATGCATATGATTAAGAAATGCACACCTAGAGGCACTTAGGAGTTCAATAGCCGCGTCATTCCCCTCTTTATAGTACGGCTATCTATCCTATAATGTAACCACACCCACTAGGTGTCTTGGTTATTAAAACACAACCCTTAAGCATATACCTTAGCCTTGATCACGTAGGGTCGCGTCCAAATCCAAGTGTGGCCATCATGATCACCATATCCATCTTGTCACCAACCTTGAAATGTACTAATCCTCATATGTTGTATACAACTTAGGCATAGGATTAGTACTTAGACATTGTCACTAATTACCAACACTAAACATAGAGCTTTCACCAGCTTCCATGGAGAAGTTGGAGGTCGAGAGAACTAGTGAGCACGAGTGGCCTCTGGATCCATGTGCACTCCTCGTGTAGTGAGGAGTAGCCGTCGTAGGTAGTGTTCGTCACGGAGAGAGGACCGCCACCGAAGAGGAGGGCGCTCATCGTAGAGAGAGGAGCCATTGCTGGAGAGGAGGAGCGGCTATCGGAAGGCGCACTCGTCACGAGGAGGAACGACTGCAAGATTCAATCATGGTCGTGGCCGGATCCGGTCACGCTCGTCGTGAAGGTTGTGCTCGTCACGGAGAGAGGAGCGGCCACCGTAGGCCATGCTCATCGCCAGATTCGGTCATAGTAGTCGCCAAAGAGGAGAGTGGCTACTGGAGAGGAGGGAGGATCGGCTAGGGTAGATAGGCAGATGAGGAAGAGGAACAAGGTGCGAGCGGTATACAGAAAATCAGTTGGATTTCTCCCAACGCTCGCCTGAGGTTGCTTTTGATTATATGTGAAAATGACATGGGGTGAAGAAGCGCGGGGAAAGAAAGCTGTGGATCCGCAGCGCTACGTTTGGGGGCCTTTGGCTAATTTTTTTCACCGGAACTGGAAGCACCTGACAGGACCATATAATCAGACACAAACGAGTCGCATTGTACTGATGTAGCGATAGGCTTCATCGATGGGTCAC
This sequence comes from Saccharum spontaneum, assembly GCA_022457205.1. Classification (NCBI taxonomy): domain Eukaryota; kingdom Viridiplantae; phylum Streptophyta; class Magnoliopsida; order Poales; family Poaceae; genus Saccharum; species Saccharum spontaneum. The sequence continues at coordinate 25,808,320 of CM039582.1, read as the reverse complement.
GGCGGCTGGCAGACGAGTCGTAGCAGTAGTGAAGAGAGAGCAACGAAGAGACTTCTAGTTTAACGACCATTTTTCTAGTCGTAGATAACTCCGATGTATGCTCTCTCGTGCTCCACCGAAGTTATCCAATGTCCACGGAAAGCCTATAGCAAGGTCTAGATAGCCGAGTGTTGGGTGTTGGTTATTATATATATCGATAACGCTCCAATTAAGACGTTTGGATGGATGGATGCATCACTTTGCTCACTCCTGCACCCAATCCCTCGCTTCCTCCTTCCTTCCACGCTTACACCCCACCCTACCCCGATGTTTGGCCATGGTTGCATCCCTGGCCGATGGCGGCGCCCTCACCCACCTCGGCATGCGCCCTCCCCCACCTCGGCGTCCTCCTCCCCCACCCCGACGTCCTCACCCACCGGGAGCACCCAATGCCCGCGGATCCGTGGCCCTCTCTTCTACCCCGGTGAGATCCATGGAGCACGAGTGAGATCAATGGATATGGCGTGGTGGTGTTGTAGGGGAGTGGGCGGCTCTCCTTCACGCGGTGCCCTTCCACCCTCGGTGGCGCCCTCTCTCACCCCAACGACCGAGCTCCCTCCACCTCGGCAGCGCTGAGCCAAGCTGGTACTGGTGGTGCTTGCACGCAGCCGCTCGTCGCCATCTTCGACCCTGATGGCCGGAATTGACCGGCCTAGCCTTTCCTTCCCATATGTTATATATGAATGTTTCAAGTGTTTCAAATGTATATTGCAATATGGATGTTGCAGAACTAGATCATGGGATGTTGCATATGTTGCAATTATTTCAGAGGCATGTTGCAAGCGTACGTTCTAAGTGTTTTAGATGTTTCAAAGGTATGTTTCATCAGTGTTTTTTGACATATGTTGTAAGTGTGTTTATCTGGATGTTACATATGTTTCACACATATGATGCATGTGTTTTATTTGAATGTTGCGTATGGTTGCAATGGTTTTTAAGTGCTTTTGAGGTATTTTTTTCAAGTGTTTTATAAGCATGTTTCAAGTATTTGAACTGCCTTCTTATGTATGTTACAATTGTTGTATTTGGATGTTTCAAAAGTAGATCAGGTGTTGCATCTCTTCTCCCCACCTGCTGTATCGTCTCAGTGTGTCCTCCTCCCGGCACCTGCAGGGCATCCATACGACACCACAGCCAGGTTCTTCCAAATCGAAGGTACCACACCCCTCCACCTCTTGTCACTCGGGCGTCGTGGACCCTACATAGAGCGCGCGAAACGGAGTGCAGCATGCGAGCGTTCGGACGATATATAGCCCCTTTAACTGACCATGGCCACTCTGTTGGCCAAACAGAGGAGGGATAAAACAAAATAGATCATGGATGGCATATAGACCTTATACACTTCAACAGATCCAAAATGCAATTTTCTCCTTCAAAGAAGAGTACTGAAAACACATCTGGTAAAAATTAATCTTTTTCGCACTGTGTTACTCCAACTTTCTCTGCGGGCTTGTTTAGATGACCAAATCAGGTGCTTCCGAATTTGCACAGTGCAACATTGTAGCACTTTTGTTTTTATTTACTAATATTTGTTCAAATATTAATTAATTAGGCTCAAAATGTTCGTCTCACAAAGTACAACAAAACTGTATAATTAGTTTTTGATTTCATCTACATTTAGTACTCCATACATATACCGGTATTTTGATGTGACGGAGAATCTTCTTTTTGTATAGTGAAATTTAGGGGGGAATTTGAGCACGGCCTGCGTTCTCTTTCTTTGAACACAACAAACTGCATAGACATACAGAGCACTAGACTCTGGCAGACGCATACATGCCTTCGCGAGACGCATACATGCCTTCGTGAGAGTTAGGGCTTAGGCCTGGTTTAATTTCTAAAAAGTTTTTTTTAAAAAAGTATAGTAACGAATCTGGTAGCACATGTATAAAATATTAAATATAGATGAAAAAACTAATTGCATGGTTAGATGAAAAATCACGAGACGAAACTTTTAAGACAGAGTAGTCCGTAATTAGACACTATTTATTAAATAAAATCAAAACATGCTAAGTTACATTTTTCATCCTTTTCACCATAGCTGAACACCCCCTTAGCAAGGTGTCGGCAGCTCTGCCAATTCACCCATCAGTCCCGCGACCCGGTTTGGAAGAGGAAGGCCGTGAGAACGCCGACCACGGCGGTGAGCGCCAGCGCCACCGTCGGCAGCGGCGCGGTCAATCCCACATTCTGCGGCAGCCAAAAATTAGCCCGTTAACCAACCATGAGATCGAAAGGCGGCCAATGCCACCGATCAAATTTGTCTGTCAGCAGAAGCAAGCAAGAAAGACGACCCACACCTGAAGCACGCCTTTGCCGGTGGTCAGCTCCACGGTCACCGCCCCAACGAAGCCCAGCATCGCGCCGCGGCTCAGCCAGACGTCCAGCCCGCCGCCGCCGCCGCCCTTGGCTCCCTGCTCGCACCTCACGCTCAGCGACCTCACCCTCCCGCCCGCGGGGCGTCCTGACGCCACGCACAGCCGGGGCTGGGGAACGCAATTCCCTACAGGGAGAAGACGCGAACAAACAAGCGCGGAGGAGAGAAGGGGATGAGCCATGGGTGGAGGCCGGAGAGGAGACGGGAGACCGCAAAGCTTCTGGATTCCTATCCGTGGTGGCGCGCCGTGCTTTATCGTCTGCCGTCCAATGGCTTTTGGATCTCGTGCTGCGCCTGACACGTGCACAAGGCCTGTTGACAGCTTTTCTTCACTCTCTTCTAGTAGACTTCAATCAATTTATCGGCATCTTTTCTTTTTAGTTCTTCTCCTTCCTATCATATCGCATATTCGACACATATACGGAGCATTAAATATGAACTAAAAAAATAATTAATTATACAAATTACGATTAATTTACGAGACAAATTTTTTAAGCCTAATTAGTTCATAATTTGACAATGTGGTGCTACAGTAAACATATGTTAATGATGAATTAATTAGGCTTAATAAATTCGTCTCGTGGATTACTAAAAACTTCTAATTTGTTTTATTATTAATATCAAACACTCACATGTAATACCCGATATAACACACTAAACTTTAGTTCTGTATTTAAACCCCACCAGATTTCTCGGCACCAATCACGTCACCTACACTTGTCCTGGAGCCCCTCGGGCCTCGGCCAGTTGCTCGACTTTATCTGAAGCCACTCAGATAAGCTCGAGGACGGATCGAACGTGTAACTTTCTTAGCAAATCCTTCAGAAACTTTATACAATGGGGCCAAAACAGGATAGGTTAGTGATTCATCAGAGTCAAGAGCTGCTGAAATCGTACTGAAGCAATTGAACAGTATCTCAATTTATGTGCATATGGACAGAAAGTATTACATACCAATTGCAAGCCGCCGTTCTGAGAAACATTCAGGGAAATGATTTAGTTGATGGAATGCAGCTTATACCTGTTTATATATCCTGCATCTGCATTGCATTTCTTCCTATCCTCTTTAGGATGACGAAACTAACAAACATGTAGGCTCTTTGATTCGTTAATGTCAACCTGCTGATCGAGCGATAGACCATCGTACCCTGTTCCAATGCCAGAGGCAGAGTACCGCACCATTGCCCACGTCGTAGCCGAGTGTTGTTGACTTCATCAGCTCCTTTAGGAGTTCCACTTATCGACTGCTAGTGTGACCGTTATCTATTGTGACAGAGGTAGCATTTTCTATATGACAACCAACCCAGTACATCATTATCGAATGAAGCACGTCGAGATCGATATCCACTTCGTCTCAAAAAAAAAAAGATCAACATCCACTTCGTCCATGAGAAGTTTGCTTTGGGTCAAATGTGGGTGCTACATATCCCTTCGTCTCACCGGTTCGTGAGTATTATGACCAAAGGCTAATTGTATAGTTGTTCACTTGTTCATTGAGTTAAGGTCCAATCATTGCATCAGCGACTCTCCTGTTCTGATTGCAGATGGGTGATAGAGATATGTAAATATGTTGTACACTGCTCAGTCACTCAACCCCAAAGGGTTTGTGGTGTTTTCCAATCTCTCTTTAGTTATTACTAATTTTGGATTATACTTTGTAGCATATGGACAGCCTTCCTTCACCTTCCATGTGAAGGGCTGAGATTGAGCTATATTACCTCAGTGATGACTTCGCTAACTAGAATCTCCTAGAAGGGTTAGGGACTTAGTATATGTATATCGATAGTCTTTTTACGATAGTATTTGTATGGATAGTCTTTTTACGATAAAATAAAGAAATGTCGTCTCTGTTTTTCTAGCAATTTCATTAGTAGCCGTATTGGAAGGTGCAGCTGGATCACCTCAATTTCATGGAGAGCTAATGCTTATGCTTATTGGCCTTTTCAAGGAGAGCTAATTCTTATGCTTATTGAGTATTTTGGTTTGACAATACTTCACGACCAAAAAGAAGGTAACTTCTCGGTTCTTTCCATTTTTTATGTTTTTGGAATGAAATACATCATTCAATTTGGTAGGTATAATAGTAAAGATTTTCATCCAAAACTTAAAGTTGCTTGTCAAACCATGAATCAGAATAGAAGAGCTTGCCTCACCCATGAGTAAGCATTTCATAGTAGCCTCACTAGAATGTAGAGAGGAATCCGAACCCTCAATACAAAAGAATTGTGCAACAGATTAATAATCCACCTCTTTAGTCCACTTAGCCATCTCTCCCCATTCTAAATCAAAAGGTTTTCATGATATGACAGAGGCAACAAGAAATAACGATTGCAAAAAAAAATCCTTCCTTTTTCTTTCATTTCAGAAATGCATCAGCCCTTTTGTGTGAGTCTGATGGCTAAGAATGGGCCACTTTATTGGGTGGGTAGTTGCCAATTTTTCATAAAATTGACTCTTCTGGACTTCACAAAAGTTCCAGGCGAACATTCATGAAACTCCAAATTTTAGCCCTTACATTGGACTTCATTACATCTGTCTTATTGCAACAACAAAAACAAGAAAAATATAATTGTATGTCACATTGAATAGTACTACAAACCTAAGTGTTCAAATGGTCCCAAAAATACATCTTGAGATGCATTTTCTTAGAGAAATTAACTCCTTTGTAGAGATGTATCTATAAAACAAGACTAATATATGACATGGATAGATAAATAATGTTGTCCTTTAGGAGTGAGACATTAATGCTTGTTGCAAACAGAACATATGGAGCCATTCAAGAGAAGAAGGATACACAACATTATCTCATTAAGCCCCGAATAATTTCTTCAGGACTTCACAAGACAAACATGATCAAGTCTCATTGTAGAGAAAGACATCCAAAAAATTAACAAAGAGAAAATAACTTTTGTCCATTCTTCTAGTCTCACCCTCATACTGGACACTTGTAACCACCCCCACCCCCCCAAAAAATGATCCAAATAATCATTGATATCATGTCAACAAACTGAAACAATGGATTCAATTAGATCAATAAGTGGTGCAAGCTCAGCCTTGTCAATCAACTTGAATTCCTGCACAAACAACATAACCGATTCAAAAAGAAAAAGACTATAATTAAGTGGTCTTCCATTCAGTTAATGGATATTCAGATTACAAAACAAGAGAAAATATGGTAATGATATCAGACTCACTAATCAATGAAAATTGCACTAACTGTTTTGCAGTTACATATCAGTTTTAAATTCTTTCGTTTTCATCAAATTATGAAAATTTTGAAGTTTCTAACTAATAGTACATGGTTCACTAAAATATTCACCAAGAGATGGTATACTCGCATTAAGGCAAGAGGATAAAGAAGAATCAAGAGGCAACTTACCCAAGTGAACAATGTAAAATGCTTGAAGCAAGTGTTGAGATGTGCCTCCTCTTTAAGGCTGACAATCTTTTGAAAATGTGAGTGGTATATATGAGCATAAACACGAAAAAGGCGCTTGAATATCGTCTTAACAACTTCCTTGAAATTTAGTGGAAAAGGGGTTCCTGCAAACATAGTATATTCAGTTAACTATATACATAGTAACATCGTATCACTACCAGTACTCTACTTCACTAATAACGGCATAATGATCTACAGCTAACAACTATTTCTAGTCTACAACTAGAACCTTCTAGTAGAGGATTGCAAATAGTAACATAAAAACTAGAATGCTAATTTTAATATTCCATTCAGCGATTGTGGTACTACTGTCATTACAAGTGCACAAATCCTCTCCACTAGGACTTAACCCCTTGTTGCTGTAATAAAGCCAAAGAATTACTATGATAAAGTACCAAGTTTCTGAGGGAAGATGGATTCGTCATCAAGCTGAGCTTCGATCCAATCCATCAAGTACTCAACATACTTCGGTGCTGAAACCTCTATTGGTTTCTTGATCTGCACCCCATCGGCCCATCTATACTCAAACCTGAAATTTTGGTTGGCACCATTTCAAAACTCTTATCAATCAAATTAGGTTCTGCATTTGAGGCCACATATCTCCCAAAGACGGCATATATCTTACTTTGGTCCAGCTGACATTGTTGGGCATGTAGCTGGTGTGCAGAACTCCATTAGAGTACCATATAGGATGTTCACCTGGTTGAAGAAATCAACAGCTGTGAAGAAGCAACAACTATGTGATCAACACATGTGACAGTTACATGGTACATATTTTCCTTAGATCGGTACACTTTTTCGTCAGAATGTACAAATTAATGTAAAACTTACTATTAACAGCCAGCCATTCATTGAGATCCTCCCCTGGCGGCAATCGAACAGCATCCCTCAAATTTCCGCTTCCTAAGGTTGCATCAATATGTTTCTTCAGCTGCACACCCTGTATCAAACATATCAATAACAAGGGAAAGAAATGTTTTCAGCCCTTCCATGCACATTGTATTGGCAGAAAAGAACTGGTCTGTAATCTGCAAGAGCCTAATAGTAAACTTTCCTTTCCAATATTTTGTATTGTCTTATAACTCTTGAAAGGAGGTTATGAATGATTTTGATCAGAAGTAAAAGGACAAAGTCCCCCCAAAAAAGTAATATGAAAACGGAACCAGTTATCATCCAAAAGTTACAGATCGCCAATGACCTTATTGCCAGACGGTGCATTCTTCTTAGGCCTGAACGTCTTCTGATTCCTGTTCATAAGTCAACCATATGGAAACAAAGTCTAATCAGAGATACATGCAACTCGTGCACAAGGAAAAAGAAAATGCACGAACAAAATAATCCATGAAATGTCCGGAAATGACATTGTGCGTCAATTCAAATCGTTGAACACACATAAAAAAGGAAAACATGAATTTTTAAAAAGAAAAACACAAAAGTGCAGCCATGCATGAGGACGTGCAGGCATTATTGTTCCCAAGGTCAAAAGCATTTAAGCTCTCACTTTTCCTCCTCTGTTTTCTGCAGATTCAGATAATCATAAATGCAACCTTCCACACCTACCGCAGGCAAAACAAAATCTGAGGAAAACTAACAACGAGATTTAAAAATAAAAGAAGAGACGATCTGAAGGCAGAAAGAAATATCAACGCAGTTGGCCTAGAATTAACAAAAGGATTAACAGGATAGAACAAGAAGTAGACAGAGGCCATACTTGCTCCCAAGCCCGAAGAGGCTCATCTTAATTTCTCCTTCCTTCAACACCCAATGCAATCAAAGAAACAGGGCACGGAGACGAGACTAAGCAGTGGCCACGGGAATCGGAGGTGTTGGCGCTGATCTCTCCCCCTCCCGCAAGAGAGAGAAATATAGGCAGGAAGGGGTGGCCGCGGGGTTTCTTCTATTCTCTCCTCCGTCAGGGGCTCCGCTCCTCTCCTTTTTGGTTTTGATTATTCTCGCTCGTCTCGTCGCTGCTGTTTTTGGTGATGGTGCTGGAGGTCTTAGGAGAGACGTTCATCTCAATGTCCCATTCCTCTGCCAGGCTGGCAGCTGCTCCCTTTTTGTCCCACATCTCCTTCGTTATATTTAGGATTAGGAGGATGGGAGACCATGATCATTTACTTTTTCCAAGTGACCGACAAGCAGGGGCCCAGAGCAAATCAAACATCCACTCTTTGTTCATTTTAATTTAATTTTAATTAAAGATGGTGATAAAGCATAGCGATTAGTGAGTGCAGTGCTATTTAGGGCCTATTTGACACAGTTTCACCAACAACTTTATAAGCTGTTGTCATCTATTTTTTTTTCCAAACACCCATTTCTAAACCACCTTCGTGGGTCAAAATGTTTTTTCCTCCTCTCACAGAGGGATGGGATGGAAGAGAGCTGAAAAAAAGTAGCTTATCCTAACTTTATCGGACACAAGTGAGCCCTAGCCTACCAAATAAAGACTCGGTTTGCCCCGCCTGGAAGAGAGCGTGTCGTAGATGAGCAGTAGCGGAGGGGAGCGAGACGGCATGCAGCAGATGAGCAAAAGCAGGCAGAGCGCGAGGTGCCGCCGAGCAGAGCGAGGACACCAGCGGCTAGAGCGCGAGGTGCCGCTGCCGGGTTGAGGCGCAGGCACCACCGCCGCCGAGCCAGGTGAGGACACTGACGCCGTAGCTGAGCCAGTGTGAGCACGGCCACCGGGGTACGGGAGAGCGTGGCCACTGAGGCACAGGCAGGCACGAGCATCGCCGCTGAGGCGTGTGCTATTTTGCCGATGCTCGGGTGGGGAAGAACACGTGGAGAAGAAAACAAAGAAAAAAAGAAAGAGGAAAAGGGCATTCTAGTCGTTGCTTCTTTTGTTCCATCATGTAAAGCTATTTTGACAAAATGGAATGACAAAAACAGTCTAGCTTCACTAAAAAAGCTTTAAAAAAAAACAACTTCACTGGTGAAGCTAAGCTGTGCCAAACAGGGCCTTAGAAATCGTCGCAAAGTCTAGAGCTCACGGTGACATGTCATCTGAATTACATCCGAGTTAAGTACGCATAGCCACGTAGCTTAATATACCCGGATTCTCGCTATTGTGTACGAGAGTAATGTTATATTTTGTCTATATAAGGCCAGTCTCAATTTATAGTTTTATTTTATTGTAATTGTTTTCAAGTATGCCACGTCAATAAATAATATTTTATTCATAGTTGAAACAACTTTCTACGGTGCATAGCTAGTTTCATTTTTTATGTTTCATACCTACTCAATGGATTTAATTATCTGTGATAAAAACAAACTTCTAGAGGGCTAAAATGAAAAATCCACAGACCCACTCGCAACTGAGAAAACATAGGTTGCGCAGATTTGCAAATGGACCTTGGAGAATAAAACTTCACGACCCACATCTAAACCTAGTTATCCTTTCAAAAGTGAAGGGAACATTAAAAACCCAACCCCCTGTATTTATTGGTAAGACTCGACAATAATTTTGAAAGCAAAATAAATAAACTATATTGATTTTTTTGCATCAATAATGTTTGATCCCCTTCCGCTAAAAAGAATTAAGGCCCTCATTGGATCAGATAAATTTTTTATAAGTTGCACTTGCAATAACTGAAGGAAATCAGCTAATAGCTTTTTATAAGCTAGGTGGTTGAACAGTTCAAACTATAAAGGTGGGTTGTTTGGATCAGCTAGAGAGTTTTTTTAGCAGCTAGCAACTTATTTTAGTTAATCCAAACACGACCTGAATCAATCCTTGTAGTGTGTATTGTTAAAAAAATGCCGAACTAATCTAAGATTTCTAGGACAAAATATATTTTTGTAGAAGAGACCATCTCAAGTTGTCTAAACGAGTAGACATTTTTTTTAAAAAACCCAGTCAACTAACAAAACTTTATTGATATTGTCAAGTAGTGTTATTCCAATTCGATTGTGCTTTGCAAACAAAAAAGTCTTCGAACAAGAACACACTTTCTTGAATTGTGTGCTGATACAAATAGGCAAATGAAATCAAAATCAAATCAATCCTCGTAGTGTATATTGTTGAAAAATGCTATATTTAGAATGCGACAAGTTGTCAACAAAATTCAAAATCCGAACACCTAATAAATTCACCATAGTTTTCATTTGATACTTGAAAAATAGTCCATAAAATTCCCCATTTAAAAAAATCAAAATAATTATTTTGGAGACCAAAATTGGTATTGTTTGAATAGGCAAGTATATACTTGATGCAACCGTGCACTTAACACAATATTTAATGTGTACCATTGTTCACTGTTTTTATTCGAATATTTATGGAACCAAACTGCGCACACAAAATTATGTTTCTAAATTAAACATTAAAAGTTTATTGGTAATTAAAAAATTAAATCTTTGATTAAACGCTACTCCCTTGGTACCAAAATAATTGCATATCCGTTTTCAGAGAAGTCATATTTTCTTAAATTTTGACTAATTATTCTATCTCCTAATATATTTATGAAAACATGTTCACTATTAATCTAATGGCGCTTATTATGTGTCTGAAGTATTACTATGTTTATACATAATATTTGTTTAAACTAAAAAATACATTTTATGAAACGATGAATGAGGACGACTGTTGACGGTGAAAATGTCACACTTTTACATACCCAAAATCACCGTCAATAGCCTCGGAATGAAGAGAGATAAGCATATTATGAGTATATTTTACCCAATAACTAGTTCCACATGTCTATGTAAAAGTCCTATGTTTAGTGTTGGTAATTAGTGACAACGTCTAAGTGCTAATCATATGCATAAGAATGTGTGTAGGAATGATGATTGGCGTGAGACATGGTGAAGCATGGTGATCAAGTAATGTGATGATGAAGTGCTTACCATGATGTGGAGTTGGAACAAGGTGCAACAAGTGATGCTCAAAGCAAAGGTATCATGTAGGGATTTTCATTTTACATCCAAGGCACCATAGAGGGTGTGGATGGCTTAAGATACGCAGCCATACTATGAAGAGGGGGAATTCTCTTTGCAATTGAGTCCTACATGTGCCTCTAGGTGTCATTTTTTGATCATATGCATTAGGATCTAGTAAAGAGCTAACGTAACGTCTTGAAAATGATTGTGAAAAAGCTAACACACATGCACATGGTGATGTACACTTGGTGATGTTAGCACATTTGCGAAGGCGGTGGAGGTTGAGCGATAGAGAGGGGTTTGGATTCTTCTCTCCCTCCGGCCAAGCTTGCGAGGCAGGATTCGGCGCTTTTCGAGAAGTGAAACGCCTATTTTTCCACTGCGCCGGAGGTGAAGAAACGGAGGCGAAAGTGCTATTCTCTGTAGCATTGGACGTTGACCAGAGCTACACCGGACGCTGGTGCCAGTGTCAGGTGCCTACTAAGCTGGTAGCGCTGTGTAGTGCGGTGCACCGGCGCGTCCGAAGGTTTCACACCGGACACTGACCGTGCACTGTTCATGCGTCCGGTGAAGTGGTGACGTCGGCAGCCTCGCGTAGCTTTGCATGCACTGGACGCTGGAGCGTCCGATGACTTGCCGTCAGACGCGTCCGGTGCGTCAAAACCGGCTCTGGACCATAGTTGTGAATTCTATTCTGGTACCGGCCGTGATGAGGACATCACTCCTTCACATACACACAATGATTCACTGCTGGACATTCAAGGTCCAATCACTAGAGCTCGCGCGCGTCAATTAAATTTAGAGGTGAGCTCGTTCCTAAGTAACTCTTTATATGATTCTAAGAATAGATTGCTACCTAATGATTATATTGTGCTTAGGTATGAAGGAGAGGTCCAGGAAACACATGGAGGAGGGCTTGGAGGCGTGGAGGACCAGCGAGGGCGTCCGGATAAAGATGGAGGACCAAACCAAACCAAGTTCGAGTCCACCTCGGAATCCAGGACCAGTCTGCCTTAAACTGGTCACCCAGGACGCATCCGGATTCCGTTTTCGATGATCCATATATGGATGGAAAGCTTATTTAATAAGGAAACCAACCCAAGTGGTCTCACGTCAAAAGCTATTCGGAATCAACGGGAATCGTCGAAACAAGTCACCGTCCAGAATCTGTCAGGGCGCTGTGTCGCCGTCTTTTGGGCCGTTTGGGCCTTGTAACGTGTTGGTACTTCCCAGGGACACGAATAGGGGTCCTTGGACGTCCCTTAGGCTATATAATAAGTAGTCGCCGTCTACATTAGGGTTGGGTTTTGCTTAGATTATTCTGTTGACAACAGTTTCGCCGCCGTCGTCGGTTTGTGAGACCCCAACTTTGTGAGATTAATCATTCATCTGCAATTTAGTTGCATTCCTTTGTGTTCTTGCTTGTGTTCTCGATTTGCAGGCAAGGACTTAGCCTTCTTGGCGAGGTCGACCGTGCATCGCCGGTCGATAACCAGAGGGATCGTGGTGCTGCGATTGCGGGGTTCAGAGCCGAGTTGTTCGGAAGCCGGATCGAATTGTGTCGTGATTCCACCAAATCGAGAGTTATCAGAACCTTTCGGAAGATCGGGAACCCTAGTTCACATCAATTGGTAATCAGAGCTTCAGGTATACCGTCAGGTTCAATTTTACCCTAATTTAGTTTGATTTCGCCTTCGTCCTAGAGTCCACAGAAAAGCCAAAAAAAATTTTAGTGTTTTCCTATCCCAGAAACCACGTTTAGCCTTTTGCATAATTCTTTTCAGATTCCGTCGTGTTGAGTTTGTGTCCTAATCAAGGTCTTGTTGCTGGTTAGGTTGTGTTAGAGTCCAGTTCATGTGTTTTCCTCCATGTGTTTCCTGGACCTCTCCTTCATACCTAAGCACAATATAATCATTAGGTAGCAATCTATTCTTAGAATCATATAAAGAGTTACTTAGGAACGAGCTCACCTCTAAATTTAATTGACGCACGCGAGCTCTAGTGATTGGACCTTGAATGTCCAGCAGTGGATCATTGTGTGTATGTGAAGGAGTGATGTCCTCATCAAACTTAAAACTGGTCCAGTTTTCGCGTACGAACTCGGATTTCGACGTTCCAGATATCAAAATCGATCAGAAAAAAATTTCGGATCCGACCATCCCCCGCTTCGTCGGGGTTCGAAAATTTTATTTTGGTCAAAAACTGGTCACAAGATCCTCTTTTCGTGGTCACAAGCTTTTCCTCAATTTTGGACCAATCTTCTGAATTTTCCACAGGCCACGTCTTTCACTTGTTTCAGCTCAAATTTTTTGTGGTTACTTCTTGTGTGCTCCTAAGTGAAGAAAAAATATCAAAAAATTAAAAAGAAAAAGTCAAAGATTCCCAAAAAAACAACGACAGCCCAAAAAATAGAAAAATTGAGAGGGGCAAAAGAGGAACAATATTTAGAGGAGCACATAGAGGAGACAGTTTGTTATAATTGTGGGCGTGTGCTATCTTGTGATTGTTTCTTATCACTCTTGCTATCCATCATACTTGTTTCTCTATTTTGTTATCACACATCTGGTATTTGGAACACGTTAGACCAGCAACGAGAGCAAGTATTTGGGACTATAATTCAGCATTACTTTCTGTTTTTGAATTGTGTTCCACTCACATATTTGGCCTGCCTGCCTTAACTCCACATACTTCTTCTGGACAGTATAAGTTTTGATCCCTGTAATCGCAGTGCTACGTCTTCCAGGTATCCTTGACCTTGCTGGTAAGAACCTTGTAAGAGCTTGAGAAGGGGGCTCCTTTTTGCTGCGATCTTGAGAGGCACTACTCCACCTACGTAGTAGATTATTAGGGATAACTTTCACTGTTTGTTCCTATTTTGTGTCTACAATGCCAGGTGACGGAGAGGATACGGCACCCAAAGACTGGTCGGAGTGCGTCAGCCAAGACCAACTACAATCTGTTGTAGATAATGCTCAGAGGGAGATGACTGAGGCAATAGCCAAAGCTGTCACCGACGCGCTCATTGATCTCAAGCTCGGCAACACCCTTGAGAGATTGGACAAACGTTTGTCCGCACTAACCGACAGGGTAGCTGCCTTGGAAGCGCAGCCGCCACCCGTTCAAGAAGTCCATGATGGCAGCAACACCGGAGGACACGATGATGTAGTATATGACACCGATGGTAATGTTGATCAAGCAGCAACAAGACAAAACAGATTACGCCATCGTCTACGCACAAACGCCACAGGTATGGGTGGCGCTCAACACTTCAACCGCCACCAAGGTAATCGTAATCGTGCTCCCGATGATCCTTATGCTAAGGTTAAATTTAAAATACCTTCCTTTTCGGGCCATTATGATGCTGAGGGATATCTTGATTGGGAGATGATAGTCGAGCAGAAATTTAGTTCTCACCTAGTGCCTGAGGAACATAGAGTTAGACAAGCCACTAGTGAGTTTACAGATTTTGCTATCATTTGGTGGACTGGTTTAGCTGCAGACAATGCGACACCTAGTACCTGGGAAGAGCTTAAGGTTGCTATGCGTGATAGATTTGTGCCACCATCATATCATAGAGACCTCCGTAAGAAACTGATGCGTTTAGAACAGGGAGATAAAGCTGTGCAGGATTACTATGGTGACCTTCAAAAAGGATTAATGCGTTGTGGCATAGTGGAGGGGCCTGAGGATTCTATTGTTCGTTTTTATTCGGGTTTGAGGCGTGAAATTCAGGACATAGTTGATTATAAGGAATTTAACACTGTCAACCAGTTGTTTCAGTTTGCTATGCTTGCAGAGAAGGAGTTGCAGGGGCGTGACTTGCAGGGCAAGAACAAGGTTGGCACCACATACACACCGCGATCTTCGGGGCTTCCCAAGGCATCTTCCTATCGGATGCAACCAACCACGAGCAAGGATAAGTCTGGAGTCAAATCGTCTTCTCCACGACCTTCCGGTTCAGGTAAAAATTCTGTGCAGGAACCTTTGAAGAGTGCATCCTCTGTCGCCTCAACGGGACGCACTCCTGGCGTTCAGTGCCACCGCTGCCATGGATTTGGGCATATGCAGCGAGAGTGCCCTAGTCAGCGAGCATACATTGCTACAGACGATGGGTACATCAGCACCTCTGACATTGAAGATGATGAGGATCAAGAACAAGCTGTTCAGGAGGACGGCGAAGTCTTTGGTAGCGATGACACGGCCGCTTACATGAACATCATTGTGCAGCGAGTGCTTAGCACACAGATACAACAACCTGAGAAGCTGTAACGCCACAATTTATTCCAGATTTTCTTCGTAATCAACAATCGACGAGCACGTGTCATCATTGATGGAGGTAGCTGCAATAACTTGGTGAGTATAGATTTGGTCAAGAAGCTTGGCTTGACCACACGACCACACCCCCATCCGTACCATATTCAATGGTTGAATGATTCAGGTAAAGCTAAGGTAACACAAACTTGCAGAGTCTCTTTTTCCATTGGTACCTATGTTGATTATGTTGATTGTGATGTAGTACCTATGGAAGCTTGTTCACTTTTATTGGGTCGTCCTTGGGAATTTGATAAAGATGCTATACACCATGGTAGAAGTAATACATACACTTTTGTGCATAAAGGAAAGAAAATTACTTTGGTTCCTTTGACCCCAGCTGAAATTGTACAACATGATAGAGCACGAACTGCTAGTTTGCATGAGGTTAAATCTGAAAATCAGCAAGTAGCAAATTCTATTTACCCACCTAAACAGGAGAAGTTAGCACCTAATGTTCAGGCTCAGGGAATTAAATTGAAGGGTGCTGTTATGCTTGCAAGAAAAAGTGACCTTGCTGAAATTTCTGATGACGATGTATGCTATACTTTGGTTTGCAAACGAACCTTGTTTTCTCTTGATGATGATGTTAGCTCGGTACCGCCTGCTGTCACTAACCTTTTGCAGGAGTATGAGGATATTTTTCCAGCTGAGATACCCCCGGGGCTTCCACCTATGAGAGGGATAGAGCATCAAATTGATTTGATTCCCGGAGCATCATTGCCAAACCGCGCTGCTTATCGAACCAACCCTGAGGAGACTAAGGAAATTTAGCGGCAAGTACAAGAGCTTTTGGACCGTGGGTACGTACGTGAAAGCCTTAGCCCTTGCGCCGTTCCTGTAATTTTGGTTCCTAAGAAAGATGGTTCTTGGCGTATGTGTGTTGATTGTAGAGCCATTAATAATATTACCATTCGATATCGTCACCCTATTCCTAGGCTTGATGACATGCTTGATGAATTATGTGGCTCTGTAATTTTCACAAAGATTGATTTGCGTAGTGGCTACCACCAAATTAGAATGAAACTTGGAGATGAATGGAAAACAGCTTTCAAAACTAAATTCGGATTGTATGAATGGTTAGTAATGCCTTTTGGGTTGACTAATGCACCTAGTACATTCATGCGCCTAATGAATGAGGTTTTAAGAACTTTCATTGGTCGATTTGTGGTAGTTTATTTTGATGATATCTTAATTTATAGCAAGTCTTTGGATGAACATATGGATCACTTACGTGCTGTTTTTAATGCTTTACGCGAGGCACGTTTATTTGGTAACCTTGAGAAGTGCATCTTTTGCACGGATCGAGTCTCTTTTCTTGGCTATGTTGTTACTCCACAGGGAATTGAGGTGGATGAGGCAAAGATTGAAGCCATTAAGAGCTGGCCGGTTCCCCAATCCATCACACAGGTGAGGAGTTTTCTTGGTCTTGCAGGATTTTACCGCCGCTTCGTCAAGGATTTTAGCACCATTGCTGCCCCTTTACACGAGTTGACAAAGAAGGGTGTGGTGTTTCATTGGGGAAGGGCACAAGAGGCGTCCTTAGACACTTTGAAGGACAAGCTTACACACGCACCATTGCTGCAACTTCCAAATTTTGGTAAGACTTTTGAGCTAGAATGTGATGCTAGTGGAGTTGGCATTGGAGGTGTTTTGATGCAAGATGGTAAGCCCATTGCATACTTTAGCGAAAAATTGCATAGCCCTGTTTTGAATTACTCCACGTATGATAAGGAATTGTATGCTCTTGTACGTTCTTTAGAGACGTGGCGTCATTATTTGTGGCCTAAAGAGTTTGTTATTCATTCGGATCATGAATCGCTTAAGTATCTTCGTTCACAACATAATCTGAATCGTAGACATGCTAAGTGGGTTGAATTTATTGAATCTTTTCCTTATGTTTTCAAACACAAGAAAGGGAAGGATAATGTGATTGCAGATGCTTTGTCTAGGCGATACACTTTGCTGTCCCAACTTGAATGTAGAATTTTTGGACTTGAAACAATAAAAGAACAATATGCGCTTGATCCTGATTTTAAAGATGTGTTGCTGAATTGCAAAGGGGGACGTTCATGGAACAAGTTTGTGGTCAATGATGGTTTTGTATTTAGAGCTAACCGCCTATGCATTCCAGTAGGATCCGTTCGTCTTTTGTTGATGCAGGAAGCGCATGGAGGAGGGTTGATGGGACATTTTGGTGCTAAGAAGACGGAGGATGTTTTGGCCACACACTTCTTTTGGCCAAAGATGAAGAGAGATGTTGAGCGATTCGTGGCACGTTGTACCACATGTCAAAAAGCTAAGTCTCGCTTGAATCCACATGGTTTGTATATGCCTCTTCCTGTTCCTTCTATTCCTTGGGCAGATATTTCTATGGACTTTGTTTTGGGATTGCCTAAGACTAAGAGGGGGAGGGATAGCATTTTTGTTGTGGTGGATCGATTTTCTAAGATGGCACATTTTATACCATGTCATAAAAGTGATGATGCTATTCATATTGCTGACCTCTTTTTCAAAGAGATTGTTCGTTTGCATGGTATGCCTTCTACTATTGTTTCAGATCGCGACGCTAAATTTTTGAGTCACTTTTGGCGCACTCTATGGAATAAGTTGGGTACAAAACTGTTGTTTTCTACAACTTGTCACCCACAAACCGATGGGCAAACAGAGGTAGTTAACCGCACTTTGGGTGCCATGTTGAGAGCTATTCTGAAGAAAAATTTGAAGATGTGGGAAGAATGTTTGCCTCATGTGGAGTTTGCTTACAATCGGGCAACACATTCTACCACCAAGGTAAGTCCTTTTCAGGTAGTGTATGGATTCAATCCCCGTGCTCCAATTGATATTTTGCCTCTACCTACTAGTGATAGAATTCATGTTGATGCTAAGGAACGTGCTGATTTTATTTTGCAAATGCATGAAACAACTAAGCACAACATTGAAAAAATGACTGAAAAGTATAGAATTGCTGGTAGTAAAGGTAGACAAGAAGTGAAGCTTGAACCGAGTGATTTGGTTTGGTTGCACTTGAGAAAGGATAGATTTCCAGATTTGAGAAAGTCTAAGTTGATGCCTAGAGCTGATGGTCCATTTAAAATTGTTGAGAAGATTAATGATAATGCATATAAGCTTGAGTTACCCCCCGAATTTGGGGTTAGTTCCACTTTTAACATTTCAGATTTGAAGCCATACTTGGGAGACGAAGATGAGTTGGTGTCGAGGACGACTCCAATTCAAGAGGGGGAGGATGATGAGGACATCACTCCTTCACATACACACAATGATCCACTGCTGGACATTCAAGGTCCAATCACTAGAGCTCGCGCGCGTCAATTAAATTTAGAGGTGAGCTCGTTCCTAAGTAACTCTTTATATGATTCTAAGAATAGATTGCTACCTAATGATTATATTGTGCTTAGGTATGAAGGAGAGGTCCAGGAAACACATGGAGGAGGGCTTGGAGGCGTGGAGGACCAGCGAGGGCGTCCGGATAAAGATGGAGGACCAAACCAAACCAAGTTCGAGTCCACCTCGGAATCCAGGACCAGTCTGCCTTAAACTGGTCACCCAGGACGCATCCGGATTCCGTTTTCGATGATCCATATATGGATGGAAAGCTTATTTAATAAGGAAACCAACCCAAGTGGTCTCACGTCAAAAGCTATTCGGAATCAATGGGAATCGTCGAAACAAGTCACCGTCCAGAATCTGTCAGGGCGCTGTGTCGCCGTCTTTTGGGCCGTTTGGGCCTTGTAACGTGTTGGTACTTCCCAGGGACACGAATAGGGGTCCTTGGACGTCCCTTAGGCTATATAATAAGTAGTCGCCGTCTACATTAGGGTTGGGTTTTGCTTAGATTATTCTGTTGACAACAGTTTCGCCGCCGTCGTCGGTTTGTGAGACCCCAACTTTGTGAGATTAATCATTCATCTGCAATTTAGTTGCATTCCTTTGTGTTCTTGCTTGTGTTCTCGATTTGCAGGCAAGGACTTAGCCTTCTTGGCGAGGTCGACCGTGCATCGCCGGTCGATAACCAGAGGGATCGTGGTGCTGCGATTGCGGGGTTCAGAGCCGAGTTGTTCGGAAGCCGGATCGAATTGTGTCGTGATTCCACCAAATCGAGAGTTATCAGAACCTTTCGGAAGATCGGGAACCCTAGTTCACATCAGGCCGGAATGGCCGGAATGCCTCGTACCGGCCCCTAAACCGGTATAGAAGAGCCCCAATCCCATACCTGGTCAAATACCGGTCAATACCGGTCAATGCCGGTCAATACCGGTCAAATACCGGTCAATACCGGCCAATACCAGCCAATACCGGTCAAATACCGGTCAATACCGGCCGTGGCTGCATGTTATTATATTTTTCCATATATGAACTTTGGAGTTTAAACTTTGAAATAAGATCTTATAAACTTGTTGAATGATATTTTAGTTTGGTAAAAATGTTAATTACGCCATAAGTTAAGTCAAAATATATTTACATGTACATTTATGTATAAGTTTATTCACATATTATTATTATTATTATAAAGTCCGGAATGGTACACCGGGATGGGCCGGTACCGGAATGTTCCATTCCAATAGCCAAAACGGAATGGTCTCCGGAATGGAATTTACAAGTTAGCTCTGGATCCTTACTGGACCACATCATATGCTGAGCGTCGGACGCTGAGCGTAGGCGTTAGACGCGTCCGGTGGCTACTGAATCGACCGTTGATCTTTGAATGAGTAGGGACACGTGGCGGCTACAGGAACACCGGACGCTGCTAGGTGTGTCCGATGCATGAGCGTCGGAGCGTCTAGTGCCCCCGTAATCAGGCCAACAGCCCCCGTAATCAGCCCAACGGTGTTGGCGAGCTCTAGGGCTTTTCTCTTGGCATTTTGACATACTTGTGACTCTCTTGAGCTGAGCCAACACCCTCACACTTCTCCCCACTCATCTCCTTGCATTTGATTGTGATTCTTGAGTGAGATTGAGTGATTCAAGTGCATTGATCATTGCTTTGCATTTAGAGGCACTTGAGGGATTGTTTTGCTGCGGGTTTTCTTATTACTCTTGGTGGTTGCCGCCACCTAGACGGCTTGGAGCAGCGGTGGAGGTCCGGCACGTGTTGGTGATTGTTCGTGGCCGGCTTCGGTGAGCTTGCTGTGAGGGGTTTTTGTGGTTCCCCGGCGGAGCACCGAATTCCAACTCTAGTGGATTGCTCGTGTCGGAACTTCTCACCATTTAGTAGGTTCTTGTGGCGCCTTTTGAGAGACTCGGTGTGTGATACTGATTAGCCACTGAACCATGTGGTGTAGGGGGACACAACGGGGACTAGCGTGCTAGCAAGCACGTGAACCTCGGGATAAATCTTGTGTCTCAATTGTATTTGATCAATTGAATTTCATCCCGGTGATTGGTTACTTCATTGGCTATCTTGGTATTCTCTTTGGTTGGCTCAATCATCGCCCCTTAGTATAACATTCCAAATCCCCTCTTGCACTTACTTTGTTATCTTCTTATTTAGTTTGTTGTTGTTCCTTTTTGTTGCTAGCTTGGGTAGTTCTAGTTGTAATGGCTTTGTAGCTTTGCTAGCTTGCGGTTTGTCTTGTGGTGGTTGTGTGAACCAAACTACAATTGTTAATTGGATAGGTGGCCTGCATCACCCCACTAGGCTAGGCAAAACTCGCATCTCGCCATTTCTGTTACTAATTAAATTGTTTGAGTGATCTTTGTAGAAAGTTTTATAAGGCTATTCATCCCCCTCTAGCCATCAAGACCTTTCACCATGGAGTATTTCTACGTAGGAGTAAGCTAAACAAGCAAAGTGGGGCCAGGTGGGCCACCCCTCAGGGTCGGGCGACCTTAGGTGGGGTCGGCCGACCCCTCTTTGCCCCCACCAAGCTTTGCCAAGCTAGCATGATCCATGTGACACCTCTCAAAGTCATTCTCCACCCTTGGATCAACTTGTGTTTCTTCTCAAGGGCTCATATTCACTTCACATGGATCCATGGGCCCACATGCAAGGTGAACCGACATCAAATGGACATACCTCAGCATATACCCAATCTAGGATACCCCAAGTGACCCCACACCAAAGGGGAGGGTCCACAGGCCATAGAGGGGGTCGGCCGACCACCCCCTAGGTCGGCTGACCACCTTGGATGCTCCCCCTTTGTTCCACCGCCTCATGCATGGCATGAAAGCACACCTTGGGTGCATCCACACCCTCCATCTAATGGCGGTTTCATCCAAAGGCTCACAAGGAAGGGCACACGGATCGCTGACGTGGCACTTCCGATGGCTTCTATTGCTCCACCCCTACTATAAATAGAGGGGCACACGCTCACTCTCAAGACACACAACACAAGCAAGAACTCTCTACTCTCTCAAGACGTAGTAGTGCTAGTGTAGTTGGGAGTTAGGGTGAGTAGTGAGCTTGGTCTCCGGGTTCCTGATCTAGTCTTCCAGGAGGTCTGGTATGGTCTTATATCTCCTTTCTCTCTTTGTAAGACTTCACTCTTCTATTTATATTCTTGATCTACTTTACTTAGCTTATGCTTGTGCAACCTTATACTTGTTATATCGTTGTTATAGTTTGGCTTAGCATATAGTTGTTATATATGAGAATGTGATTGAAGCCCACACCTGTATGCGATCATTACCTGTCATAGGGTGCTCTAGTTGATCTATGTGTGCACAATTAGAGTAGTGAGAGAAGGTGTAAGCGTGGTGCTTATAGCCTTATACACTATCTTGCCTCTGGTTACTGCTTGTCGCACGGATAGTTGTGGTAGCTAGTAGGTTGTGACAGGACCTATCTAGTGAGTATTCCACCACATGTTTTAGGCAAGTTATTAAAATGGTAAGGTTTCAGTAACTATGTTGAGGCTTCGGGTAGGAGCCGAGTCTCCTATTATTGTGTCTTCCACCTAGTATACTTGTTGTGTCGACTCAATCTCTGTGTTACAATCATATGACTAAGGTATAACCATAGAAGTTGAGCTTGAATCATAGGAAACCCTTTACTCACTCGTTGTCCTCCCTGCTAGCTAGTCTGCTCATCTCTATGTTTGGAATTCTCTCGTGTGTGTCATTACCCTTATCATATGCATCCTTTACCCCCACTCTAGTCTAATTGGTATAGTAGTTAGTAGATATATGACGGTTAGCTATCACATTCTTTAACCATTGTTTCCGTGAGGATAAATACGATACCCTGGAATACTCTTGGGTGAAATGCTACGACAGTCATTCTGTGCGATTGCGGAATATTCTACATGAGCATAAGAAATACCAACAACGACGCAGTTTTACTCTCAAGTTAAGAGCATATGTTCTCTCGCTCTACACGATTAGATATACATTAAGAGCATATTTGGATAGGTTAGGACTAACAACTAGTCTTATTAGCTCCTATAAGTGGACTAATGGACTAACAACCCGTCCATGACTAGTGGACTAACAATTAATCTACCTATTTAGACACTTAGTGACTAAAAATTAGTAGTTAACTAATTGTTAGTTCTGTAGATCTAAACAGGACTTATGGGTGCGTCACAGTGAATAGCATAGGTCGTCGTGGACTTTCTCGCGAAAGGTGAAGTTATTTTAAGACGGACTATATCATGACTAGTAGCAATAATCCTGTGTACGTTCAGGTGGGGGTGAGTTGGGGCATTCCTGAACTGTGATGGCAGGTCCCTGTTCGCTTATGCTGAAATTTAACTTATACTGATACTTATGTTAAAATGTTATGAGAGAAAAAATATTTTTCTATTACTAAAAAGTAGCTCGAGCGATCAGGGTTGACGACTTGGGATCTCAATGGCTGTAGCTTTCGTGTACAGCTTTTGACTTTTGCTGTCTTTTGTAACCGAACATTCGAAGCCATGCTGCAGTTATCAATTACATTTGTTGGGACTTGGCGTTCATTTGTTGCTGCGCGTACGTGTCAAAGAGCAGAGCCGTGCGTAATCATGTTTAATAATTTGTTCGATTTGAGTTACTGGCGCTGGCATACCTAATCTTACGTGTCTTTTTTTTTTGTTTACCTCCGCCGATCCCCTGATCCTGGACGTACGACCTGGAGGTCCTCCAGTAAAGCCAGTCCCACTGGTTTCTATAGTTTTCACGTGGGGGTGTGGTCCACACAAGGCAGCATTTCATTTGTGGACCCTTTATTAAAAATCCAACCAATCCCCACCGTGTTGTTCTCTCTCCCTGTCTTCTCTTCCCCGTTGGTGTTTTGCAACTCCATCTACGAAGAAACGGGTCGTTTAATTTCCTCCCAACGCAAATAGCCTCGTTTCTTCATGTAAGTCAACACACTGAACGAGTAAAAAGCGGCGCCGCGCAAGATCCACGCAAGCTGATCGACACTTGCATGCATGCATACACCTGACTTATTATTTCACGACGCAGAAGAAATATAATGAAGCGGGTCGTCACGGCATGCACGATCTTGCTAGTATTGCTCAGTCGTGGCGCGCCCTTCCGTCCTCTTCACACAATGCAATGCAAGCTAATGATGATTGCTCGGCGTCGGCGGCCATGGGACGATCTTCAATCCTAGCTCTTGATCCGAGAAGGGAGTGCCGATGAGGGCCTTCACGCCGGCGTTGATCTCGTCGGAAGAGAGGCCGGTGGTTTCTTCCCTCCACGCCTGCACGTCGCTGACGTCGAACAGGCGCCTTGGGTGGTAGTAGCCTTGGTCTAAAAGCTGCATATCATCAATCCATGCATGGAGATATAATTAACTTTTGTATATATTTCTTCTAAAACTCTTATTGAGAAAATTGATCTGCAGTTTTTTGAAAGATTAAAATGATGTCAGGCACCGTGTACCCCTCTAGCCAAACAGATTTAATTGAGCAATTTATTCAGATAAAATTAATTAGTACCTGTTTCGGTAACCATGGTGTTTCTACACAACCAACCACTCGTAGATTCATTATAATTCGAAATTCCCCTTGCATCACCATATCCACTCACAAGAAACTCAACAAAGGAAATCCTAGGAGCTAAAGCAATATATGCTTACCATCGAAACAACATTTCATTTTTATACTGACCTGTTATATGCCAAAAAAAAGTGAAATCCAATGGCCTGAATGCATAGCACAGAAACTTCCATTAGACTATGGATGTTAAGACAAAGCCATGATGTCAGAAAATGAGAAAACCCCGTGGATTAACTCGCTGGCAGCAGCGAGAAGACATTTGGTTCAGACAAGTGCATTTTTGTGAGGTACATCATGCCAATAAGAATCCAGTTTGATTTTTCTCTGCTCTATAAGAGTCAATGCATGGCATGGCTTAGCTTCAGTATGTTTTGATATTCTCAGTGCAACAAGTTTTGAATTATGTACAACAAATGCAGATTTGCAGAGTATGTTAACCAAATAACTCCTTGCCTCACCTATTCAGAATACGCAACCATATTGTAGATTTATAATATATGTTTTTATTACATTGTTTTTCTTTTCTTCTTTGTCTTAGGAATGGTTTTTCTGTTTCGATAAACTCTCTAGCTGATAGGGTTCTGGTTTTCTTATCTTTTGATGCAGTACCAATGATTACGTACCATGGCCTCGTTCGGCTGGCTGGCTGCCAGCCAGCCAGCAGTGCTTTTGTCTCACACCAATTCAGCACCAGCCACTGGCCACCAGCCAGCCAGCAGTATTTTTCTCTCATAACAAATCAGCACCAGCCAGCCGAACGAGGCCCATGTTTTCCAAGTTCCTTTTGTCAATTTTTTTCAATCTTGCAGACCATGAGTAAATGTCAAGTCTATTGCCGAACATAGCAATCATGTACTACAGTTTTCCATTTTAATCAAGGTTGCAATAATACTTCCTGCTGGCTATTTAGAGGTAGGGGAGTAGTCTACTGCAGAAGGAGCCTCTAGAGAAACATTGAAAAAAAGCCTTTACAGATGTAGAGATAATGTCACCTTTTGCTCAATTGGATATTTCACAGATTGGCCAAGTGAAAATTGGTAGACCGCTATTAAGTTAATCTTCTTGTGTGTTATATTGAAAAGCAGTTCAGTTCCATTATTTTTTTTAAAAAAAATTGAAGACCCCCCAACATCTGCACCAGAGTCTATAATGTGCACCTTCCATTGTTAATGGTATCTTTTTATTCTCTAGCATTTTTTCAGCCCTTATTATCACCTAAATGATGGTATCCTCCCTCCATGTCTCCTGGCTTACTCCACATTTCCTCTTGCCATTTATATAGGTTTATAACATGAAAAACTTCAAATGTATATACAACTTATATCTCCCGCTACAATGCACGGACATATTTTCTAGTCTATATAACAAGGCCAATCTCAATTGATAGTTCCATTTTATTGCAATTGTTTCCAAGTATGACACGTCAATAAATAATATTTCATTTATAGTTGAAACAATCTTATAAGTACATAGCCAGACACCGTCCACTTTAATATCCATATTCGGGAAAGTAACATATATTCTACTAAGATAACAGGTTTCAATTGCGAAAACATAGAATTGTTTTCTTTCTTTTGCCAAATTGGGTTTCAAATCCATGAGAGTGGCTGTTTTTTACTGTTGGTTCGCCAGACCTTAACACACCCTCCTCCTTTACCCGAGCTTGAGACCGGCTATGTTGAGACGACTTAAGAAAGTCTTCCAGTCAACATAGGCGGATACTTTTCGGTATTTAGGGTCGATGCTACAAAAGGATGGAGACATTGATGAAGATGTTAGGCATAGAATTTCAGCCGGCTGGTTGAAATGACGTCAAGCTTCTGGCGTCCTCTGTGATAAAAGGGTGCCTTAGAAGCTGAAAGGTAAGTTTTATAGGACGGCGATTCGTCTGGCGATGTTATACGGTGCTGAGTGTTGGCCTACAAAAAGGCGACATGTCCAGCAATTGAGTGTAGCAGAGATGCGTATGTTGCGTTGGTATTGTGGGCACACAAGGAGGGATAGAGTCCGGAACGACGATATTCGGGATAGGGTTGGGGTGGCACCAATTGAGGAGAAATTGATTCAACATCGGTTGAGATGGTTTGGACATGTCCAACGGAGGTCTTCTGAGGCGCCGGTGCGTAGTGGAGTTCTAAAGTAGGCCGATAATGTAAAGAGCGGTAGAGGTCGACCTAAACTAACTTGGGACGAGTCCGTTAAGAGAGATCTTATGGAGTGGAATATCTCTAAGGATTTAGCTATGGATAGGAGCACTTAGAGATTGGCAATCAACGTGCCTGAACCATGACCTTTTTTTTTCTTGTGCCCTTTTTATCCCTTTATGTGTCTCCCTGTTTCTCGTCTCTTTTGGGTTTCATCTCTAGCCTACCCTAACTTGCTTGGGATAAAAGACTATGCTGTTGTTGCTGCTGCTGCTACTGCCAGATTGGCCGAAATTTATATTAGAATTGAAGTGTATTGCCAACTCCTCTTCTCTGTCAATATATTTGCCTGGCATAATCCTGCCAGCAATTTTTGAAAAAAAAAAGTGTATTGCCAACCTCAGTAGGGTCGCAGGCCTGGCCGTGGGCTGCAGCCGTGCGCCCTCTGCTGCAAGCCATCCGGCCGATGCTGGTCATGCTGGCCACTTACGCATCCGGCCGCTGTGCCGCAATCCAGCTAGCCGGCCGATCCTAATCATGCTGGATGTTGGCCTTACGCAGCCATCCGCTGGCCGCTGGCATTAAGCAGCCAGGCCCAGGATTTGAGATTGTCACTTAGGTCGGCGACGGCGAGAGACACGATGGAGAAGATCACAACACAAGCTTGGTGCCGAGAAAGACCTCGTGTAGGTTGGTGAGGACGGGGCAGAACGGCGTGAAGAGCAACTTGCGCACTGACGACACACCATACTTCTTGTCAGTTGCCACTTCTTGTCGGTCGCCCACGCGGACGTTCGGCGCTCCCATTGGAGAATGTCAGCGTAATATAGGCTTTTGTGCAAAGATGGCAGCTAAACTGCCATGTGAACTCCACAATGGAAACAGCCGTAGACGAGGACATGCCATCGCGATTAGGGGAAACTCATTGAAATCAAAACCACAATTGTGTTCTTATTTCTATAAGTTCTCTTTCCGTATTTTTTTTTTCTCTTTCCATATTTTCTTTCTGTAAATTTCACTCCATCGAGGAAACCGGAGCGGAGTTGCCTTCGACAAGGAGATTGGCAGGAAAACCGTGGAATCAACAAAGACTGAACAATTCTAGATGTCCTATTTTGCATTTTTCCTATTTTATCATCAATTGCTATTTTGTGGTTTCCTATTTTACCGTAAATTGCGAGAGGACGTGAATGTGATTTCCGGTTACCTCTTTTGTGGTCGCAGGGGCACGCACGGGTGCAGGACTATGCATGTGTGGTGATTGTGACAAAAAAAAATAGTAGTGCTAGTGTCCGGATGTCTGGACGGATGTCCGTGTCGGCACTCTGTGTTCCGCACATGCGCGTGCACTCCACACCCGTGCTCATGCCAGCACGCCCTCACCCGCACAAGCATATCACGCGCCTCCACGGGGCCTACACCACCAGACCGTGCGGGGGCCGCTCACGCCCCTCCGCTTCTCAGGCGCATTGCAACGTGTGCAACACCCGATCTATTTTTGTAACATTTAGATCAAACACACTTTCAAAACAACTAAAAAACACTTGAAAGTCATTGCAAGCATATGCATGTCCAGATGAAACACTTGCAATATATGTGCGAAACATATGCAACATTCAGATAGCAACTTACGTTTGACAAAATAGATGAAACATTTGAAACATACCTCTGAAACATTACAACAAATGCAACATTTTGATATACTTTTGCAACATTCATATGAAACACTTGCAAACATACATCTGAAACACTTGAAACATATACTTAAAACATGTCAGGCGTGACACTCTAGTGGACGGCGATGGGCAGGTCGGGTTGGGAGGCAGCGAAGCGAGGAGCACCACAGACTTGGCCACCGCAAGCTTCTTTCATTGGGGCACCGGGGCACGAGGAGCCTCAAGGCGGGCACGAAGTACGACACGGCTGCGATGCCCTCGCCATCTCCAGCCACAGGAGGAAGTAATGAGGAGGATGCCAATACCGGCGCCAGCGATGAGGGTAGGGGTGGGCGGGAAGCGCGACTCCAGTGGCGAAGCCTGGCATCGCGGAGGCGGGCAAGGGTCCCGGGCGGAGGAAGTAGAGGTGGTCACGGTTGGCGGCGGCAGATAGGGAGCGGAGCTTGCGGCGAGCGCACGAGGCAGAGTGGGAGATTTTTCTTGGAGGCAGCGTCCATCTGTCCGGACGCCTGCACCGCAGCATTACCAATAAAAAGGAACCATTGAGACAAAATTGGAAAAACCGTGCCATGAGGAGGGAAAAATCACCGGACGTTGCTTGGGCCGCATGATGCTTCGTTGGCTATATGTTGACATTTGACGCTTTTTAAATCACACAGTACAACAGACGTTCACAACGCACGCATACTCACTCCATGACCTATGAGCATTTTCAAAGACTGAACAGCAAATCCTCATGATTGATAAAGTCACAAAAGACGTCTTGTTGTCAACAAGAACGCCACCTACTACTGAAAGCATAACACAATTAAATCCTAGAATATTTGCTAATAAGGCTCTTGTAACCACTATCTATTTCGCACATTTGATGCTTTTTAGTTGTAGAAGATATGGAGATTTTGCTGCCAGAAATTAAGAGGGATTGGAAAGTTATCCAATAATGAAATGAGAAGCACTTTCTGTCCCTTATTTAATTATTTTCATGTCATCAAATTTGTTGATGGCAACCTATTAAATGAGAGTGAAACTCTCATTCAAAGTTCCCTAAACAAATCTTCTGTATGACAAAGAAGTTTTCTATTTTCGATGATGGTTGTACGCACATTTGATATAAGATTTGTTTCTTGGTTAGATTTATTATTGTTGGAACGGGTAAAGTATGGTAGCGCAGAATTCACATGTCAACAAGCAAGTAGGGCGCTTGACCTTAACGTGGTAGGACTATGTTGCATTTAGAGAGAGGGTGGGAATAAAGCTTGCTATTGACGCTATTGCTTGTGTTGAAGAATACCCTTTTGATTCAAAGAGGCGGCGGTTAAAAACCATTCTTTGACTTTGGAGTTCAAAATATAAAAACAGTTCTCATTTCTTTATAAAAACAGTTCTCATTTCTTCTTGTAGTCGATTGGTTGTCCGTTCATCTGCTTCTATTTATTTGACCTATTTTTCCTCACTTTTTCTGCGGCGAATGGATTGGGTTGGTTCCCTGGTCAAAACCAAAAATACTAACCAATTTTGTGTGGTTTCATTAAAATAGATAAGTGCTAACTTATAAAATAGATAAGTGCTAACTAAGCTTTATAGATGGGAAAGAGCCCTAATTCGATATGGAGTGGAATATTCAGGGAAGCTAATGTGAACGTCAGGGTAACTTGTAACAGAATCGTCCAGATTATAAAAACGTAAGTACAAAAACAATCACCATAGTGATCAAATTCCTGTACTTATGTTTTTATAATCCCGGTAGTCCGTGAAATCACGAAGGATTTCAAACTAACCAACATACAAGCCAAGATCGTACATAGTTTAGCAGCCACAGTCACATATTACATAAAGTTTGCAACATGGTCTGAATACATCGGAGTTTAAATATAAAGTTATTACAATACCAAGTTCGAAATTCGATAGCGAAAGCAAATAGTTTTAAAGCCACACTCACACACGCACTTAGTTCAATACAGTACCAGATACTGATTAAGTCCACAAAAGCAAGTAGATGAGACATAAGGATCGATCATGCCCATAGTCCTAGTTGTCGCCCATAGTAGGGTAGAGACATTTGATACAATATCCATAGTACATCTGGTCATCTGCAACAACAATGGGAACAAAGCCCTAAGTACGAGAAGGTACTCAGCTAGACTTACCCGTCTTAAACAAAAATAAAGTTGACACCAAGGAGTATGAAAGGCTTTCTGTGTGGACTAGCTGAACTCATTTGCGAAAAACATAAGCACTATAGCTGAATCATTTTAAGTAGTGTAGTATCAAGTTAATAGTTATTAACTTATCAACTAGATTAGCACCTGTACTAGAGCAATCAATTGATTAAGGTAATCAATAATAACCAGGTCATATTTTGGCATTTCTAACATCCTCATCATCATAACCAACCATGTGTTCCATAATCATTACTACGATGATGTATCTCAAGTCAAGTGCTCACTATTCAGGAGCGATGGCGATTCGAATCGATTACTAACCAGCTGGTGATTTATTCCCCACACAAACCATGCTTTCCCCGTCAGGGTCGCTTAGATCACCAATGACACTATTCCGGTAAAGTCGCGGGACAAACATGGACCGCAATATCTAGGGGCCGTCTGACTGTCAGGAATCAGATCTTACTTGTCCTTGGGCTCACTCTTTGCGCCCCTGTTGTCCCCCATCCAGCTCCAATACGCGCGCCCATCAAGTCGATCCTGGCCCGAATAGTGCCACTAGCTTCGCAATCGGAACGACTTATCCAGCCAGCTAAATGTGAGACATGCATTTAACATAACAAGAGGGACGTGCAACGATCGGTTCTTAACCAATACAGACGGAAACTACAAGCACACAAGACTCATGTCTTACTGCCCAACATTCCGCCCGGTCTCCATTTATCCAGCAACACTTGGTTACTTTCATGATAGCATCCATAGCTAAAAGTATCCGGGTAACCACATATAGTTGCCGGTGACAGAAAATCACCGACTTTTACCGGTCTAAGCAGGACTAAGCATTTAACTCGGTCCTAGACCTAGCAGGGTATACATATATAGGGTGAGTTTTCTATACTCCCAGGAGTAGTTACTCCCATCTTCAAAACACCACATTGTGTATGGATGCATACTCATTTATCACCTTGAGTATGTTTACATACTTATTTTAAAATACTCTAAATCTTACTGCGTAAAAAAATTAGCAGAGCCCATACTTTTTAATATATTACTAAAATGCCACTACTATAGTATATAAAATAAGTATAACCATATACTCTGCGTATACTTGCATACTTGACATACATACTACTATAGATGATCTAGTATGATTATATACTTCGTATACATATACTTCGTTACGTCATATATACTCTAAATCTACAGATATAAACATAGGAGTAACTACTCCCTGAGAGTAGGAAATAATTTCCATATATATATATATATATATATATATATATATATATATATTAGTCCATAGCTAGCTACAAAATAAGTAATTTCGTAGCCAGACCCAACATGGCCATCGCGACCTGACCGGAGGCACCGGATCCACCCGACACATGCACTCCGGCTCCCGTAATTACAGCCCATATTTATAGCCGAAGTCAATTGATAGACTCGGCCGAGCAAACATCGGTTACTTCCTTTTTCGTGCAGAAGAAACATCGCCCGGACCCGGCCTCCTCATTCTGTTGCCGATGGGCATGCCTCGATTCATGCTATGCAGACGGCTACCCATGCTGTGCGGCCGCCATGGCGATCATGCGAGCCGAACCTCACCTCCTCTGTGGTGGGATACCGCACCTCCCTGCCCGCGGATGGCGTACCTGGGCGGCGTCGTCCCAGCCCGCGTGTATGTCTCCTCCAACGGCGGCAGCGCTTCCTTCCTCAGCGGATAGCGCACCTCTGTGGCACCACGACCCGGCCTACACGGAGCGCGTCGTCCCTGGCCGGCTCCCCGGACTGCCTCGGCCACCGGAAGCGTTGCGGCGTCGGCGCTGACTCCATCTCGGTCCAGTGGTGGCAGGCTCAGGTAGTCAGCTGGACGTCCCAATCTTCGACGACGGCGCCTGGTTTCCATCTCCCGGTAAGCAACGGCGTCGCCGCTACCGGAGGTCGTCCTGGTTCCATCCGCCGGTGAAGCAGCAGGTCTGTGTGTCACCCGATCATCTCTACAAGCTGGCGGAAGTAGGCCAACTCTCCTGGTGAGCAGCTGCAAAGTATCCTCCTACCCGTTCAACTTGGATGCGGTTCTGTGGATTAGGAGTCGCGAGATGCCATTGGAATATTATATTTGTTTCACTGTACATATATATTTTTAGCATGGTCCTATTTATACTTTACTATAGCACTGTACATCTGTTTGCAGCCTGAAGAAATCCTCGTCCTGATCCTTAACCGTGATTCATGTACATCTCGTCGTGATTCATGGTGTTGCCGCCACCCAGCTACTGTACGACGGGCCATGCCGTTGCTGCCACCGAGCTGCTATGTGACGCTCCATGCTGTTGCTGCTGTGCGACGTCTCGGTGCGCCACAGGTCGCCCCTGGCCACCACCGAGCTCTCCACGTCGTTCGTCCTGCTGTCATACGTCGCCGATGGGTTCATGCTCCCCTGCGCCCCCCGCGAATCTCTCCCGGAGGAGCCGAGGGAGTCATCGCGGCCGCCAGTGGCCCTGTCCTTGCTGACCGCGGCCGGCGCTCTGGCCGCCGATCTCCCACCATTCTTCTTCCTGACGTTGCGCTGGCACCGGAATAAAATGTGTCGTCGATGTAGATTATCGTATATTATTCTCCGTATAGTAAACCGAATGTGCCATTATGGTAACTTGCCTACGGTAAATGATAACATGGATTATCGTAAATCATTATTGTCCGGTTACGATTTTTGTTAGTTCATTTGCATGTTAATGTTGCTCGCTTTTTGGTAAATCCTCACATTATCGTCACTTCTAATCTGAGGAGGCATATTCTAGTAAATCATTTAAAAATAACAAGATTATGGTATTGTGAATCATACAAATTATCGTAACTAATCATAGTTACTACAATGATGCTTTCCAGTTCTATCGAATATTCCATGGTAAAATTAATCTCATATAGTTTTAGTAAACGTTTCGTTGAAATAGTGTGACACCAAATTATGGTAACTCACCAATATTATCATTGTGGTAAATAATGCATGGTTACTTAGGGATGAAAACGGAACAGAAATATTCCGAATTGACCGTTTTCGTTTTCTATATTATGAACCGTTTTTTAATATGAAAAATTGTCAGTTTCAATTGGTTTCACAACCATTTTCAACCATTTTTTATACTCTTTAATTTTTAAATGTAGAAATATCCCGAACCGACCGTTTTCGTTTTTCTATATCGTAAGTCCGTTTTCGACCGTTTCCGACCGTTTTCATCCTTAGTACTATAGTCGCATGCATGTACGTACAACTTCGGTTTCATCATGCTCTATTCCCGTAACTGTTATGTTTGTATTCTCGTAATATAATTGCATGCATGACACCAGCTGTACTAGTACACCAGCTTTATGTATATTCTCGTAACACATCTGTACACGCTTGCATGCATGGCAGTAACACATTTTTTATTCTCGTAGTCAGGAAAGTGCATATTCTAGTGCTGATTTGCCGAAACTAGGAAACATGCATCTTGTATATTGGTCGTGATTACCGGACCAATAGCCATAGGCCTCGTTTAGATCCCCGACTCGGGGTGGCCAAATCTGCACAGTGCCACCCCCGAGTACTGTAGCATTTTTGTTTTTTAGTGGTAATAATTGTTCAAATTTTGATTAATTAGGCTCAAAATGTTCGTCTCGCAAAGTATAACAAAACTGTGCAATTAGTTTTTGATTTCATCTACATTTAATACTCCATATATATGCTGACATTTTGATGTGATGGGAAATCTTCTTTTTGCATAGTGGAATTTAGGGGTGAATTTTGGAATCTAAACAAGGCCATAATGCCAAAACATAAATACGTCCACAGCTCATAAAGTGGCAAAGCTGGGGACCGCGCCTGATTGCTGGGGAGGCACAACTGGCGCACTGTGTCCAGCCTGGCTACAAAATAAGCTATTTCGTAGCCAGCTAATAACTATTACCCTACAGCTGGATACAAAATAACTTATTATGTAGCCATTTTGATTTACGATAATTGCTATGCTAATTTACGAGATTATAGTAACTCCTTACTCTATGATTTACTATAACATTATGGTAAATACCCCCATGTGTTATAGTAATTCAACTATCGTAAATATATACTGACATTGTCGTAAATTAGTATATAAAATTATCGTAAATGGAGGTGACTACAGAATAACTTATTTTGTAGCTATACAGAATAACTTATTTTGTTGCTAGTTATAGAGTATACTATATATATATATATATATATATAGAGGGAAAGTATACTCTGTAGCTGGCCGCGACTAATTAGAGCGCTAGCCGCTAAATTGAACGCTCCGGCGGGTGTTGACAGTCCATCCATTTTTCTCCGGCGGCGTTAATTGCTGTAGCAAAATTTTACTCTTTATGTGTGACGCGTCATGATTTGCAACAGTTCAGCAGCTTTAAGTTTGGGTGAGTCCTGTCAATTGCAAAGTCCAATGCGCCATGTACGGAACTAACTCATTAATTTATTATTATAGACTAGCTGACGCATGCAAGCCCGAGTAGTTAAAGGAGACAAAAAAAATATTACTAATAATAGTATTGTTTCTAAAACTACCCGCACTCATAAACCTCTATACGTCCTAGTCAGTAAGATTCTCTCCTCTATACTCAATTTTCCCGCACTCATCCATCCTCTATATCATCCTCTATCCACTCTATTCACTATAGGACCCACTTGTCACTTTATCTAAATATATCCATGTGTGATCCAGTTTTGAAGAATTTATTGAGACGAATTTAATGGTGCAATCGAAATTTAATTTGTATTTTTGGTTTGTGAGTTATAGCATTTTTCCCTTTGTTTAGCTAGTGGGGCCCGTCACTATAGAGTATAGAGTAAGCACGGTTCTACTCTAAATATAAAGTGAGAGAAAGGATAGAGTATCGTTTTAAAGTATCCAGTGAAACAGTTTTTACTCTATATTCATACTCTAAAGCTTTAGAGTACCACTGCGGGTAGTCTAATAGACTTAACTATTATCATGTGCCATAGATAATTACTGGGCAGGCTATTTTTATTACTAATATTATCATTTGGCTGATGAATAATTTCTTTTAGACCTCTGAGTAGTAAATTTGATGTAATATCAATCGGTGTGTCCGTGATTCGGTCAGACTATCTTTTATTACTAATATTATCATTTGGCCTATAAATAATTATGTTTAGACTTGTGCGTACTAAAATTTGTTTTTGATAATCAACCGGACGTCTCGTATCTGGACGAGGTAATTTTTATTACTAATAGTATCAACTAGGCCTATAAATAATTCTATCCAT
Organism: Saccharum spontaneum; assembly: GCA_022457205.1. Lineage (NCBI taxonomy): Eukaryota > Viridiplantae > Streptophyta > Magnoliopsida > Poales > Poaceae > Saccharum > Saccharum spontaneum. Next base: position 25,773,050 of record CM039582.1, on the reverse strand, counting down.
AATGTTGCATAGTAAATTCGCTGTAATAGTCACCTGTGAGTATAGTATCCGGTCACGCTATTTTTTATTATTAATACTATAATATGGCCAACAAATAATTCCTTCTAAATCTGTGCATAGTAAACTTGCTGTAATAGTCACTGGTATTCGGTCAGACAATTTTTATTACTAATATTATCATTTGGTCGATAAATAATTCCTTCTAGCCCTCTGCGTGGTAAATTTGATGTAATAGGCACCGGTGTGTCCGGTATCTTTTATTACTAATATTATTATTTAGCCTATAAATAATTACATTTTGACCTGTATGTAGTAAAATTTACTTGTGATAATCAACGGACGTCCCATATCCAGATAACGTAATTTTTATTACTAATAGTATCAATCGGGCCTATAAATAATTCTATCTGGACCATGCGTAGGAAAATAATTCCATCTGGACCTATCCGTAGTAAATTTGCTGTAATAGTCACCGGAGAGTTTGGTATCTGATCAGCCTATTTTTATTACTAAAATTATCATTTGACCTATAAATAATTAGATCTAGACATATGCGTAGTAAAATTTATGTTACTGGTCTCCGGAGAGACTATTTTTTATTACTAATATTATCGTTTGGGCCTATAAATAATTGCTCTAGGATTTGTGGGCAGTAAATTTGGTAGTGTTATGTACCAATGCTATTTTTATTACTAATATTATAATGATATTTTTATTACTACTATTGCCATTTACCTCGATAAATAATTCCAAACATGCCCATGCACAGTAATTTTGGTTGTGCTATTTATCATGATGTCCGATCTTGAAATCAAGTTTTTTTATTACTACTATTATCTTATGATTTGATAAATAATTTTGGATGGGCCCATACAACTTGGCTGTGCTACTTACCGAGGCGTATGATCTCGGAATAATGATTTTTTATTATTACTATTATCATTTTTTTCAATAAATAATTATGGACGGACTCATGTGCAGTAAATTTGGCCTATAAATAATTCTATCTGCACCATGCGTAGGAAAATAATTCCATCTGGACCTATCCACAGTAAATTTGTTGTAATAGTCAGCAGGAGTCCAGTATCTGATCAACCTATTTTTATTATTAATATTATCAATCATTTACTCATTCGCTGCCAACAAGCCACAGTATCATTTTATTGCGCAGATAGACCCGCCTGTTCGTTTCGCTGGTTTATTGTGGCTGAAAGTACTGTTCGCTGGTTTGTTATGAGAGAAAAACACTGCTGGATGGCTGCTGATTCCGCTGAATAGCTCAAACGAACTGGGTGCCGATCTATTTGCTCATTCGCTGTCAGAGTTGAGAGTTGTACCCAGTTTGCCGACCTGCAAGCATATCCTTTACTTCAATAGTGATGCCGAACTGTGTCCTCCATAATCTGAGGTTAAAAAAGAGAATATTTTAGATAACAGAAATGAAACACAAATTGTAGAATTATTATCATACAAGCTAATCATACATATTTTGTATCTTGAGAAAACAACATTGAAACAAAAAAAACATGAATTCTTCAATTGGCGTGCAGATTCAGAATCAGGGGAGAATCATAAAGGGAGGGGCACTGACATGCAGATGCACATCCATGTGCAGATCGTAGCTTTCAGCAGCAATGCATATCCGAGATATACACAAACAAATCAGAACAGGTATGTGGTGACGCTTTGGTCCAGGACGGTTTGGGGGGTTCTACATCACCCACTACCCCCCACGCCGAGCTGGGTCACTCCAGGGCGGGTGTTGGCGGATCGGCCTTACACCCGGTTTCGCCACAGGACGAGGAGGCAACAGCTACCGCCCTGCCTTCACCGACCCCGCCTACTCAGGCTGGGAGGGGCACCCTGGATGCCCTGTTGCTGCTTGAGGCCCCCGCCTCGACCGGGGTGGACACCATGAAGTCCATGGTAGACCTCCCCCCGCCGGCTTCACTGATGATGGCCGCCGGCGATACTACACCGCCAGTCGTGACACCAAGCCCTCCGAATGCCAGGGCTCTAGCGGCACCAGCTCCCATCAAAGAGCTGCGCCGTAGCACCAGGACCGCGGCATTGGCAGACGCTCACACCCTGCACAAGGCCGAATGGTTAATGGCAAAGAAAAACCTCGAATTCACAGGTAATTCTTTTACTACCTTTCTAGATTTGAAAGTTATTTCAAACCTTGGTAGGGTAGGCATCAACCTAGGTTCCTCAGATGTAGTTGTCATTAAAAATCTAGAGGTTGATAGGTTGGTTCTTCATGCTAATCAAAAAAAGAGCATGTTAAAATCTAATACCACAAACTTTGCTAGTGATGAAGAGAGGGAAGATAGACTTGAAGCAGTTCTCAGCCACGCCTGTGGAAATCTAAACAAGAACATGCTGGATATGGAGAATGATCACATCATAGATCTCTCTCCTTCCCGTAGAAAGAAAAAAAATACAAGAATGCCAAAAATACAAACAAAGGCAAACTTCCCAAAAAGCCAAATACCCCTTCAAAAATTACTATAAAATGAAAGGAGTATTCTGGAATAGCAGAGGTCTTGCAGACTTGGCTAAACACAGATTCTTGGCTGAATTAGTTAAGGAGGAGCAAATTAATTTTATAGCTCTCTCTGAAACTGGACGGGATTCCTTCCCGGATCATGTCCTCAAAAATCTATGTGGTGGACATGACTTCCTGTGGCATACCATGGCGCCTCATGGTAGATCAGGGGGCATCCTTCTAGGGGTGGACCTGAATGTTTTTTATATTGGATCCATTATTGAGGGAGATTTCGATGTCAAATTTACCCTCCGATGCAAAACAAATCGTTTCAAATTTGTGCTTTATTCGGTCTACGGGCCAGCACAAGTCTAAAACAAGAGTGCTTTTCTCTCAGAGCTAGCCAACACTTGCTCCAAAGAAACTCTTCCGTATATGATAGGAGGGGATTTCAACATAATGAGAGCTCCAGAGGATAAGAGTTCAGGGGAATTCGACCCTAAATGGCCAAATCTTTTTAATGCTGTCATCGAGTCTCTGGATCTAAAGGAGATTGTGATGTCAGGCCGACAATATACTTGGGCAGGAGCGGGGGATAATCCAACTTTCGAGAAGTTAGATAGAGTTCTCGTTAGTACGGAATGGGAAGATCAATTCCCATTGACAATGGTTGAACCTAGAGACAGGAATATCTCAGACCATACCCCCCTCGTGCTTAACATAGGAGCGTCAACTCACCAAACCCAAAACCGACCTTTCAAATTTGAGAGGGGTTGGCTTATACGGGATGGATTCTATAAAATGGTTGTAGATATCTGGTAATCTGAAAATTCTGGGTTGACCCCGCTTGAACGTTGGCAGTCTAAGATTCGAAGACTACGACAGCACCTACGAGGCTGGGCTAGACATACAGCAGGGTCATACAGAAAAGAGAAGAAGACTCTGTTAACTCTTTTAGAAAATCTTGATAAGAAAGCAGAGTGCGCCTCCTTATCTGATCAAGAAATAAATCTTAAACATTATCTAAAGGAGCGTCTAGTGTGCCTTTTGAGAGAAGAGGAACTAAAATGGTACGAGAGAGCCAAAGTCAAAACCTTATTGGAGGGTGATCAAGGTATTATGGTAAACATCGCAAGCAACATATTTATAAACTTGAAGATGATCAAGGTATTATGGTTGGTGATGATTGCCTCAAAAGCCATATTACTAATTATTATAAAAATCTCTTTGGACCACCGGAAAATTCGGAGATCACACTATTGGAAGATCAAATCTCAGATATTCCACAAGTATCCCCGGAGGAAAACGATGTCCTCATTAGTTCTTTCACTGAATCTGAGGTGAAGGAGGTAGTTTTCCAAATGGAGCATAATAAAGCTCCAGGCCCTGATGGATTCCCTGCGGAGTTCTATCAGGTGTTTTGGGGGTGATAAAAAATGACCTTCTACCTCTATTTTCTGATCTGCATAGGGAGGCTCTAGATCTACACAGTTTGAATTTTGGAATAATAACCTTAATTCCAAAAACTCAAAACGCCACTAAAATTCAGCAATATAGACCAATCTGTGTCCTCAATGTGAGTTTTAAAATATTCACAAAAGTGGGCACAAATAGGCTGAATAAGGTTGCTAAAACGGTGGTAAATCCAATGCAAACAGCCTTTATGCCAGGCAGGAATATCATGGAAGGAGTTGTTATATTACACGAAACTATCCATGAGTTGCATACAAAAAAGAGATGGGGTCATTTTCAAAATTGATTTTGAAAAGGCATATGATAAGGTTAATTGGTCTTTCATGCAGCAAACCTTACATATGAAAGGCTTCTCTCCCAAATGGTGTAGATGGGTTGAAAGTATGGTCACGAGGGAAAGTGTGGGGATAAAAGTTAATGACGACGTAGGCCCATACTTCCAAACCAAACGTGGACTACGACAAGGAGACCCTATGTCGCTTATCTTATTTAACATCGTTGCGGATATGCTAGCTCTTCTGATTAATAGAGCAAAAGCCGATGGTCAAATAAGAGGAGTCCTCCCTCATCTTATCGATGATGGTCTGTCAATTCTACAATATGCAGATGACACGATTATCTTTATAGATCACGACCCAGAGCAAGCAAAGAATCTTAAACTTTTGCTTTGTGCTTTCGAGCAACTATCTGGGCTCAAGTCAATTTCCACAAGAGTGAAATTTTTTGCTATGGTGCAGCTAAAGAGATGGAGCCTTATTATACCACCCTCTTTGGTTGTAATGCTGGTGAATATCTCTTCAGATATTTAGGGATCCCAATGCACCATAGACAACTCCTGAATTCAGAGTGGAGAAAGGTTGAAGAACGCTTTCAAAAAAAAGCTCTTGTTGAAAAGCAAAATACTTGTCTTATGGGGGAAGACTAGTCCTGCTTAATTCTGTTTTAAGCAGTTTACCCATGTTTATGATGTCATTCTTTGAGATCCCCAAAGGAGTTCTCAAAAACCTTGATCATTTCAGATCAAGGTTCTTCTGGCAAGGCTCGTCGGACAAACATAAATATAGACTGGCTAAATGAGACATCTTATGTCGTCCTAAGGACCAAGGGGGTCTAAGTATCCTAAATTTACAATTACAAAATAGATGCTTATTGGCCAAATGGTTGGTTAATTTACTAAACACAGATGGCATGTGGCAGTCTATGTTAAGGAATAAATACCTAAGATCAAAGACCCTTACTCAAGTGATCGCCAAACCTAATGACTCCCATTTTTAGAGAGGCCTCATGCATATCAAAGATGAGGTTTTGGCTAATGGCTCCTTCGATATTAAAGATGGAACCAACACGAGGTTCTGGGATGATACATGGGTTGGAGATAAGCCTCTTAAAGTTAAATATTCTTCATTATATAATATAGTGCGTGATCCTCACGCAACTGTATCCAAAGTAATGGCCACAAGCCCGCTTAACATCTCTTTTAGAAGGGCTATGGTGGATAATAAACTCGTAGAATGGCTTCATCTAGTAGCACGGATCTCAAATATTGAATTGGTGGAAGGATCAGACAACTTTAAATGGAGTTTAACCAATTCTGGTCTTTATTCTGTCCGCTCAATGTATCTTCATCTCATTGATACACATTCACCTTTTCTTCATAAAAAGATCTGGAAAATAAAAATTCCTCTAAAAATCAAAATCTTTCTCTGGTTCCTACAAAAAGGTGTCGTCTTAACCAAAGACAACCTCGCTAGGAAAAATTGGAAAGGGAGCTAAAAATGCATTTATTGCAATAGAAATGAGACTATCCAACATTTATTCCTTGAGTGCCCCTGTGCTAAAATGATTTGGAGGATTATTTTCTACGCTACTAATTTAAACCAACCAAGATCTATCAGCCATATGTTTGGTAATTGTCTCATGAATCAGCAAAAAAGAGTCAAAGGTTTGATCTGGGTTGGGGTGGCTGCCATATGCTGGGCTATCTGGCGATGCCGGAATGATGTTATTTTTAACAAATTGAAAACTAACTCTATTATGCAGGTTACTTTCAGGGGAGCATACTGGATGCGTTTCTGGGCTCAGCTACAGCGTGACGAGCAAGCCAAGGATGCCCTCTCGTCGATGAGCAAGAAATTAGAGATGATTGTTTTAGGGATTTCCAATAGAGGGTGGAAGCACTTTTATCATTTGCTTTAGTTTCCTGGTCTATTTTTAAGACTCTGGCTTGTACTACTTTTTTGAACCTGAAACGTTGTAATAATTGGTTGTGTACATCTTCGGATGTAGAGGCCGGATATTTGTTATCCCTTATCTAAAAAAAATGTGGTGCAGACTTTATACCTGCCTGTTTATCTCGGTGTCGAAGCCATCCTTGGTGATGTTCCAGATGTTTCCAGTGTGGCCTGGTAGAACTTGTTCAGCATCCCTTGTGCATGGCCGTGGCTGACCTGGGTTATTGCCGTTGTCCCTATCTCCGGTGTTGGCGCCGCGAGCTCGGCAACTGTGAACTGCGATGGAGCTACACTGCTACAGCACGGCAGCATTGGCCCTGTTTATCTGGCTTATAATCCGTCTTATTTTGCTTGTTTTTTCAGCTAGAATAGTATTTTTCTCTCAAAAAAAATCAGCCAACAGTGTTTTTCAGTCGGCTTGGGCCATTGAGAGACTGGACCATCGCCATCACGGCCAGGGGCCAGTCGCAGATACCGGCTTGGGCCGTCAAAGCGGGGCGGTGCACCGTGCACAGCGTAGAGGTCGTTGTGTAGGTGTTTAGGCATGCGGTGCGCGCGCTCGGACGGAGCCATCGCCTACTGCACAGGTCCGAGGATCGATCACGCTTGCACAAATCCACTGAGGCTCTGACCGAGAGAAAAATAAAGATATTGAGATTGAGAAGAGAAAAATCGAACCTCGCTGGAAGGATGCACCGCCGGCCGGCCAGTGAAAATGGGGCTCGAATATGAGATTGTGAATCGCCGGCGACCATGCCTAGATGTGCTTCAGGCAAGAAGGGAGGAGATCGTAGCCGCCAGCTTCAACCACCACATGTTGACCATGGCCCCCAATCAAAAATCGAGTGGAGGTTGCACAACTAACCTTGGGCAGATCTCCCGTGTAGAGGCCTTCCACGCGCCATGAGGAAGCCCCACCTGACGCCGAGACGAGGCTCGTCCAGAGGGAGCCGTGGCCTAATGCTGACGAGATGGATGGAGCCACGGCGACGGTGATGCGTGCGGCTGCGGTTTTGCAAACCGAGGTGACGGGAAGGGGTGCGGCGATGTGGAGCAAGGAGGGGATGAATGAGGGTTAGCAACGGTGGAGGGAGCGATAAAATCCGGCCAGGAATAGGGATGAAAACGGAACAAAAATATTCTGAATTGACCGTTTTCGTTTTCTATATTATAAACCGTTTTCTATATTATGAACCGTTTCACAACCATTTTCAACCATTTTTTGTACTCTTTAATTGCTAAATATAGAAATATCCCGAACCGACCGTTTTCGTTTTTCTATATCGTAAGTCCGTTTTCGACCGTTTCCGACCGTTTTCATCCTTAGCCAGGATGGCAATAACGGCAAATCAGCGAGCGATAGATGCTCCGCGGGGTTCACGGGTCAACAACCTGTGCGATGTTCACGGGCATGCATGAGAGGATGCCGCAGTAAAGGCAGGATATAATATTATTCAATTGATTAATTACGTGTGGTAGTAAATACAAAATTTGTTCCTGAGTGCAAAATATTCACCAAGATATTCATGAAAAAATCTACTCATGAGAAACACTACAAAATTTGTTTCATAATTTTTGGACCAATATTCACCAAGATATGAATTTTCTAAGCATTACAAGCATTTTTGGAAATTCATTTTTCAAAAACATTTAAACCTAAATGCTACGCGCACACAAATCTATCCCCCAGATCTATACCCGAGAGGCTGCCAGCGGGCCCCACGGGTCAATTGGCCCCACCTGCCAGTCAACCAAGGCAGAGCCCAAGGTTGACCGGCGGTGACCTCACCACCGATGAGGTCTCCGGCGGCGCGGTTGGCATCGTTGGCATCACCTCGGCGTTGCGAACCTAGCGGTGCTGGCTGCATGGCCGCGGGAGCTCAGGAATGAGCTCGCCGTCGCCAATGGCGGCATGGCGGCACGGGACGGCGGTGGATCCGTCGATCCCGAGCACGGCGAGGTGCGAGAAGCAGTGCATCGACTTCGCGAGGGCGAGGCGAACCGAATATGCGAGAAAAATAGAGAGAAAAGGGGTGCGGGATGGCGTTGCCGGTGTGACCTGGAGCTCCAGCGAGCTCAGCCATAGCGGGCGCGGAGGAACCCGGTCGAATCGGCCTCCTCACCTTGCCGAAGACAGCTGCGAGTGGCATGGAGTGGTGAAGCAAGCGCTGGCGGAGGTGGAGGTGAGAGCAAGGGGCGGAGAAGCGGAGCTCCGCGGTCGGCAATGGCGCGGCGGCGCTCGCTGCTCTGGCGGGCTGCTGTTGCGAAGGCGAGAGCGGGCGAGGCGGAAGGAGGAGTGAATGGAGTGGAGAGGGGCACGGCTTGGCACCTTAACGCGGTCAGCGACCGGCCACCGCCCTCCACCGCCTGTCGACGGCGGCCACGCGGCGACCGGGCTCTGCCCGCTGTCGGGCGCGGGCGCAGCGCGCGGGAACTGGCGCGGGGTGCTGAGGCAGGCCGGGCTGGCTTCGCGGTTGGGCCAGAAAGTGAGGCGAGCGGCCCATTTTGAAATAGAAATCATTTTTCTTTTCAAATAAAACTGTCCAAAAACCCTCATTTGAGTAAGTTAAAACATTTTCAAGCTATGACCCAAAAATAGAAGTTGCTCCATTTTTAAAACTCTACCGCTTTGTTTAAAAGATCAAGGTCAAATTCTCAACAGATTTTGAATTACAAAATTCAACTCTATTTTAAATCAAAACCCTATTTTTGATTATCACACTTAGGAGCTTAATTAGACAAAATGATGAATATAAACAGTACTCCAAATTGCAACCTAAATATTTCTAAGTTGTTTTAGTGGCCAAAGATCAAGCACTTGAACTACTTTAACAAGATCCTAAGCAACTGGGCATAAATTAAACTAAACAAGCATTTACATGAAATGACAATGCATGATGATGCTTATGCTCATGATTTGCAAGTGCTAATGCATGCTTAACACCAGGGATGTTACATAACTCCTCTACGCATTCACTTCCTTGTCTTTATTCCCTAGCCAGCCTATCGGGATATCTTGACTTCTATCTCTTTAGCTCGTTTCATGATATGTATTGGGTTTCAAGAAGTGTGTATGTCATGGAAGGAAGGTCTGAATGAGCTGGTTTCATGCTGTTTGAATGGCATGGTTTGATTTTTGAACAGGAATTTTGTTTTAAGGCAGCTTTAAGCACCCTTCCTGACATTCTAGAGAGACTACATAGTTGTATAGAAAACAATTGTTTTTTAGCGAGCATAAAGCTTCAGCACAGGTTGTGAAAGAAAGCCCTCATTCCCTCTCTTCTTTCCCCCCTCCCTTGAACCTTCAACAAGGAGGGGCCTCGGCTCCCCTTTTTCAAAGGAAAAGCCTACTCATAAGATAATAAAAACCCTAAACCAACCATCTAGCCTAGTTTAATAGTGCAGACTATACTCAATTTCATTAGGGTTATAATCAAGTCATCCTTACTGTCTATAGAACCGTACATGAGATTTTCACCTCATACGGCTCCTTGTTCAATTCTTTCGAAGGGATCCTTTTCCTCGTTGACACGCAATTCTGGCAGTTGTACTTCTAGCACTGCTGTCACCATATCATCTTTCTTCTTCATGCAACTTGTCCCCAAGGTTTTCCTAATGGGAGTGAGGAACCAGAGCTTTCCACTCGATTCCACTAATTGAAAGATCAGGAGGGATTTCGCAATGTGAGAATGAAATATGCAAAAGAGAGTTCGTTGGTATTTCAATCAAGTTCAACTAGGAAATCATGCTAGTAAGAGATAATAGATCATTACCAATAACATAGAGTGTAATGGAAAAAGAGTTGGAATAGCCTAATCCAACATCATTCTAGTCGATACGGAGGAAGTAATCAACCATCCTTAAATTAAGATAGCAACATCATGGTTGTCATGGATGAACACCACAACAATAGCAGCAACACCTTCAAGGTATCCATATGTATAGGATGAGAATGTCGTGCACCTAGAGATGACTACAGGTACTCGAAAGCCGACGGGTTTTACCCTATTAAGATAAGGGTATGGGTCAATTTCTCTACCCGTGGGTTTATTAACGGGCAAAAAGGTGGACCCAATGGATTTATGGGAGTGGATCTAGGGGTGCACTACATAAACCCGCAAACTCATGGATTTTTTTAAACTCAGTCCATCATAGCAGAGAAGCACGTATCAGTCTAGAACACCCTAAATTTCTCAACTAAGCTAGTCTATTTAGCGACTATATGAGATGGTTTACGCATCCAAAACCTAAAACAGGCTCACTCCTTCCCCTTCCCCAACCACCACACTACGATGGCAGTGATAGGCATCTAGATTGCACATTTGCGCTCAAGCTTGCGCATAGCACCGCATCCAAGAGGGTGGATCCCCAACTAGTTGATATATGTATGTCATTGATATATGAACTATGGTGGTTGGCTATTGTATGGTTGGTAAAATGTGTTTCACATTTATGTTATCTTTCATTGCTCTATGCAGTATGCATACATGAGTATATATATGGCAATTCTAAATATATACTACACTACTATCAGTTGACTAGCGGTGACATGGTGTGCCTACTCTTGCTGGTATGGACAACTAGTTGGGTACGCGTGATCCGAGTGCGCATGGGTTTAGACACAAAATTAAACCCGTGATGAGCCACGAGTTTTTTAATGGATAGATTTTGGGCCTGTTTGGCAGGGCTCCTCACTGGCTCCGGCTCCTGCGGGGGAGCCCTATCAAATGTTTTTCTGGAGGAGCCGTTTTTCAGTAAAAAAACAGATGAGCCGGAGCCGGAGCTGTTTTGGAGGAGTGACTCCTCCAAAATGGCTCTGGCTCATCTAGAGGAGCCCCTCAAGAGGAGCCATGCCAAACACCCCCTTTATATTTGCGAGCATAGGTTTGGGTTGGCAAAACCCAACCCGTCGCCGTCTCCATATGTGCCAATGCGATAGCACGTGTGCCTATCCTGGGTTTCATAGGGAGAGTAAGTGGAGGTGGTAGCCTGGATTTTGGATGATCAAACCAATGCATGTCCCTCCCAACTCCACCTTCACATGTATATAGACTCCGTTAACAGGCTTTCATGTTGGAGGAACCAATGCAAGGGTCAACACAAGGCTGCATCACTTGCTGGCTACCACAATCTATTCATAATAAGCCACAAGCACATATAAACTATAATCTAGACACCACGTCGACACTAAAAGCTTACTACTAATAACCAAGCCACAAGATGGACCAGAGAACTTGGGATGAGCGATGATCATGTGCAAAGGTATGCCACAACTATTCGTCTATCAACAAGGTAGCATGTAAGTCTACTTCACAGAACATGGCGTCAAATGCGAACCTACAATGCAAAATACACAACAGGTAATAAGGATATGGGAACGAGCGAGCCGCTCGTTTGGCCAGCAACGCGAGGCACGTACACAACCACCCGGGTTCGAAGTCCGGGGTCCACGTATTTCCGCTCAAGGAGTGGGAATGGGGAGAAAACTCCTCTTTCAAAAAAAAGGTAACAAGGATCTCGGCGGCTCGGCCCCAGCAGAATGATCTTCAAAGCTATGCGTCAGCTTCTTTTGCGTTTTAATCTTTCAGCTTTTAAGCATGTACCCCGTTCGAATTTTTTATTTTTAGCCCAAATTTGAAACATATTTTGGATTTGACCCGCATTTGAATTTTTTTTAAAACTAGCCCGTTTAGCCCCGCCACCATGCATGGCGGGGCAATTGCACTGAACCCCGCCATGCATGGTGGCGGGGTGCAGGCGCCACGTGGCACCCTGCAGGCCAACGTGGAAAGGGGTACCCTGCCATGATGCGTGGCGGGGTACCCCTAACCCGCCACAGATCATGGCGGGGTACGGCCCAACATAAACGGCCGCACCCCCCCATCGCGTTTCATTCGCCTCACCCGCACCTGCAGCCGCCGCCGCCGTGCCCGCCGCGCGCCACCGTCCCCTCCTCATCGCGCCGCCCCCGGCCCCCGGCCCCCGGCGCGCCTACCCCCGCTGCGCCCCCGGCCCCCGGCGCGCCGCCGTGCCGCGCCGCCCCTGCTGCGGGCCGCTGTGCCGCGCCGCCCCCGCAGCCCGTCGTGCCCGCCGCGCCGCCGGCCCCACCGCCCGCCGCCCGCCACCGCGCCCCCGCCGCGGCGCCGCCTGCCGCACCCCGCCCCGGTCCCCGCCGCGCCGCCGCCCGCCACACCCCGCCCCGGCGCCGGCGTTCCGCCGCCCGACCGACCTCGCCGCGCCACCGCCCGTCCCCGGTTCACGGTTTTTTTTAATCTTATTTTGTTATTAGTTTTGTAATATTAGTTATTAGTTATTAGATTTTTAATATTAGTTTTTTAATATTAGTTTGTTAATATTAGTTATTAGTTATTAGTTTGTTATTAGTTAATTAGTTAAGATTAGTTAATATTAGTTATCTGTAGTTAGGTAGTTAATATTAGTTATTAGTTAATAATTTAGTTAGTAAGTTAGTTAGTTAGGTGGTAGTTAAGTAAGGTTAGTTAGTTAGTTATGTAGTAATTAGTACTACCATATTGGTTAGTTGATAATCGGATGTCAAATCATTTTGTAGATGGATTACGGTGTAAGAGTTTTTTACGGAGGAAGTGTTAGGAGAGAGGATTGCCAGTTTGAGGATATGTATGAAGAATTGGAATGGTTTGATGGCACCCCTAGTTTCAGCGATCTATGTGACTGTTTGAGTTTGAAGTTTGGCGAGGCTTTCACACTAAAGGGTAGGTTTGATGTTGGAAAGAATAGGGCACACTATGTGATGATGGACTTGTGCAACCAAGCAGAGTGGTCCCGATACAATAGGGTCATCCAAGGTTCGAATGTCGGCATGGCTGAGTTGGTGCTGGAGAATGTTGAGAATGAGGAGTCGTCCTTCGACAGTGGTACTCAAGGAGATTGTGGTGTGCAGATGCAACAAACTATGGAGAGTATGGACTTGGATGGTAATTGGACGCAGGAGCGGGTTCATTCTCCTCCAGTTGGTCATATAAGCAATGATTTTGATGTAGACGAGTTCGAACAGGAGGAGGAGGAGGCGGCAGAGGAGGAAATGATTAGTGATGACGTTAGCATTGATTCTGACAATTCAGGAAATGAGGAAGGAGGTCCACATGCCATGCGAGCATCGGTTCAAGCCATGCCCTCTGGAGGTGCACCTGCCATGTGTACACCAGTTCGTGGCATGCCCTCAGGAGTACTGCTTGAGGTACTTCATGGCATGCAGAGTCAGGGCACATTAGCCACCGGTTATCCAGATGATGGAGTGGAATATGAAGGATGGAGTAGGGTTAGGGAGACACAACAATACGTTGCACCACCCTCTTATACATCGGCAGAGCTTACACAGCTGAGGGAGGCTGGCTTGCCCTTTACCGGTATGCCAAATTATAAGGATGTCAGCATGTCGCATATGGCAGTTTGTGACACGAGTTTGCAGATGTGTAAGGAATTATTGTACAACCATAAAAATGTAATACTGAGGAAGGGAATGCTTTTCAATATGATGTCTGAGATGAAGTTGTTCCTTCAGGACTATGCTGTGTATCATCATAGGCCTTACACGGTTCGACATTCTGACAAGGAGGTAAAATTCCACATAGTATGTAAGGCTGGATTCCCGTGCTCGTGGAAGTTGAATGCACGAAAGAGGCGGAGTGATGGTAAGTGGAAGGTAACTTCAGTGGAACAGCCACACAGATGCCAGACTAATGAGGGAAAATGGTACCATCCCCAGTTGACGGCTCGGTACCTTGCCCGTCGTATATTGGGTCTTATAGATAAGGACAACGATGTATCGGTGTCTTTCTTGCAGGAGACCATAGTCACTTTTGTTGGGTATGAGGTCACGTATGGAAAGGCTTGGCGGGCAAAGCAAATTGCCCTGGCAATTCGCTGGGGTAGCTGGGAGGAAGCCTATAACAGGGTTCTACGTATTTTGTGTGCGATGGAACACTTCAACCCTGGCATGAGATCGTTCATATACACAGGAGGGTTGTATCTTCAGAACCCGTTGAGGCATATTCTGTACCGTGTGTTCTGGTATTTCGATCAGTGCAAGCATGCATTTCACTATTGTCGGCCAGTTGTTCTTGTTGATGGCACGTTCCTCACCGGCAAGTACAGGGGCACATTGATGATGGCTGCTGCTGTAGACCCAGAGAACCAGATTGTGCCAATGGCTTTTGCTTTGGCGGAGGGGGAGAACAATGATTCATGGTCATGGTTCATGCGTCTGCTTCGTGTTCATGTGCTTGGGCCTTCTCGCACCATTTGTCTGATTTTGGACCGTCACATTGGAATTCTTAATGTTGCCGGTGAACACATTGATGGGCACCCGCCCCTAGTGCACCGTTGGTGCATGCGGCATTTTGCCGCCAATTTCTGGCGGCGTCAACGGAAGAAGGAGGTGGCTGACAAGTTAAAGGAGCTTTGCAATAAACGTACGGAACACGAGTTTAACGAGACTATGGTGGAACTAGAGAAGATGCTCAACCAAGCGGGCAAGGCATGGTTAGAGCAGCAGATAGAAAATAAAGCCAAGTGGGCATTAGCATATGATGAGGGCGGCTTTCGGTACGACATCATGACAACGAACTCCTCTGAGTCTTTCAATCGTGTGTTCAAAGGCGTTCGATCTCTCCCAGTGTCCGGTATTGTTGAGTTCTCTTTTAAGAAGTGCAATGAGTATTTTGTTACGCGGTATGGCCTAGCCCTGAGGAATGAAGAGGAGCTTGGAAGATGGGGGAAGGCTGCACACGAATATTTGAAGGAGGCTGAGGAATTGGCCAAGCAACAGGTTGTCGAGGCTTATGAACGGGACATGCTTGTTTTCTGCGTACGAGCTAGAGGGGGCACAAACCTGGGCGGTGAACGATTTGGTGGGCGAACGTACCGTGTCGATCTTGATAAAGTAGAATGCAGTGGCAACGTCCCTCAGATCATGCATGCCCCTTGCTCACACATGATCACGTCTTGTTGGCTTAGAGGTTTTGACCACACAGTTGCACCATACATGTCACCCTTGTATCTCCGTGCCAACACCCTCAAAGTTTGGGAGAAGAGTTTCGAGCCGTACCTTGACGAGTCACAGTGGCCTCCATATTATGGTGAGGACTACGCGCCTTATCCGGACCTAAAGAAGGTAGGGAAGGGAAGGAGGAAGAAGAAGCAACTGAAAGGCGATATGGACAATATGAAAGGTTACGGCGATGACATGTATGGTGGCGGGGACTTTGACAAAGAACGTGCGCAGAACCTTTGCTCCATTTGCAAGAATCCTGGTCATAACGCTAGATTTCATAGGCGGGCGAGACAAGAGGTGGTTTATATTGCTCATCGAATTTCATAGTAAATATACATTTATGATATTCATCTTCAAATTTACTTGGCTTTGTTTTTTTATAATGTTATTAATTGTATTAATGTTGTTACTTTCATTTTCAAACAGGCAGGTTCAGGGTTGCAAGATGGAGGCGCGGGCACCTCATCTGCGCTTTAGCCTCATTGAGGCGGACTACGACAAGGACCACCGGGCCAAGGCCTTGTCAGAGCAGCAGAGGCCGTTGCATGCGCTTCGTGTTCGCACGCACCACCAATACAGCTGGGACGAGCGATACGCGATGTACATACGTCGTGCAGGCTTCCTTGAGATCGTTCGGGTCTACAACAATACACTCCCCACTCTAGACCCTGCACTTCTTACTGCGTTTGTTGATAGGTAACATTGCATTTTGCGTTAATTGACTTTCTTTCGTAAAATTGGGCTGTCAACTTGGCTATAACCAGAACCTTGTAATGATGCAGGTGGAGACCGGAGACGCACACCTTCCACACACCATGTGGGGGAATTGACTATCACAATGCATGATGTGAAGATGATATTGTGTCTGAGTTTGTCTGGTCATCCGGTGACTGGGGTCGTCGACGAGTCTACTTGGGTAGACTTGGTGGAGCAGTTCTGTGGTAGGAGGCCATCGGATGCTGAAGTTAAAGACACAAAGTAAGTTCATATTTGCGTCCCATTGAAATCACTAATACAACCATTTCAGCTACATCTATTTTTATAGAATAATGCTTTACTTGTAATTGCAAGAAGACCTCAGGAGTGTCGACGTCATGGATAACCTAGAATTTTGGTGCAGGGCCTCCGATCGGTGCTCCAGATCATGAGGTCGAGATGTATGCAAAGGTGTGGTTGTGGCACTTCTTGGGCGCTTTCCTGTTCCCCGACTCCTCAGGCGACAGCATCAGTTGGATTTTCCTGAGGATCCTTATGCAACCACTGGAGAACATTGCAACCTATAGCTGGGGTACCGTTGTCCTTGCTTGGACATACCGTCAGCTTTGTAATGCCTGTCGTCGCCAGTCGGCCAATGCCAACCTAGGTGGCTGCTCGTACCTACTTCAAGTCTGGATTTGGGAGTGGTTTCCGGTTGGGAGGCCTACTAAACCTCCGCATTTGCCTGTGAGTACATTGGCTACTTTGATTTCTTCATAAGACTTAAGAGATTTGTGACACCATGTTTGTATTAATTGCAGGTTTGGCAGCACGAAGACGTTGGACCCACCGCCCTTTTCGTCTAGAAAGACACTAAGGTAGTGAGGGGTGAGCTGGATAGGAGGTACAGGCAGTACACGGACGCGCTAGACGTGTTGACACACAACTACGTAAGTTCAATCCACATTTCCTACTAAAGGCACTATCAATGAGATTGATCCGGAAATACTAAATTAAGTTTTTTACTTTGCAGGTAACATGGACACCGTGGTCTAGGTGGGAGCTAGAGGACTACCTTAGTCCGCGCTGCGAGGAGGAAGGGGACGAGTGGCTTTACGAAGGGCCACTTATCTTCTTCCACGTGGTCGAGATGCACTACCCTTGCAGGGTTTACAGACAGTTCGGGAGGTTGCAGGGAATTCCACCGTTGTACTCCACCAACGCTGAGCTGCATGGGTACAATGCCAATTTATTTATTTTACTTAAGTGCCTCATTGCTAATGCAATCTGTCAATGCAGGATCGATCAAAGGTTTCGGACCACGCAAAAGGATTGGGCGGTCAAGCACGAACCACATTTGCTTAATTGGTATCACAGGCATCCTCGCCGCCTCAACGAACTACCACAGCACCACCCGGCAAGATGGATGGAGTACCTGCAATGGCTGTAGCGGAGTACGAGGACTCATCTCATGGTCCCGTACACCAACAAGCCTGCAGATGAGGGCGGCGAGGATGACATCGCTGATGCGTTCGACGAGGCGCAAAGGGTGGAAACACAACTTCTTAGGGCCCCTTTAAATAGATATGTGGTAAGTACTTTGGACTTACATCCTCAATCGAGGTTAGGGTTTTAAAATTCATTCAAAATGATCGAGGTAACCTTGTGTGTGATGTTGTAGGCACAACAGTTGTCAAACTACTCCGAGGAAGCTTCCAGGCAACTTTTCCGGACTAGGGACGACAAGAGCAACCCTCTTCGCAGCTTTGTCAAGGTACTTTTGACAACAACATTCGTTACTACAACTCAATTACCTTCAAAATTCACGCTCAATAATGCATGTTGTCATCTTAACCTGTAGAGAATGAAAAAGGGCTGCAAGAAGTTGGCTCAGAAGCTGAGCTGTGCGGACACGACGTTGGAGGTACCGTACAACCCCACGTGGTCTAGGAGCCAGACGATGTCCACCGTAGCTGCTTCTGCTAGCGACATGAGGGCTGCGTCCTCCTCTGTTCATACTCCGCAGGACAGAGGGAAGGGTCCAGCGGTCGCGGACGATGTGGACGAGGAACTTTAGTACGACACGACGAGTGGCGACGACGACGACGACGATGACGTTCACCAGTGGGAGTACACCGGTCACGAGGAGATGGGTCCCTCACAGCTATACGATGCTTCTATTGGTACACAGGGGGTGGAGTACACACAGCAGGAGAACTACACACAAGCCGAGCAACAGGTGCCTATGCTTTGCTTTTTCTTTAATTCAACTGTTCATAGCTAAACATTTAGAGTAGCTCATCAGGGTGCTTGCTTGCAGGGGACTACCTCCACGCAGCAGTTCGAGCGTGGACATAGGCGGCAACGCGAGAGGCAGCAACGGGACCACACAAACGTGGGCTGGAGAAGCAACGTGGTCCCTACGAATCTGAGGAGGCGGTGGAGACCATGAAACCCCTACACCCCTGGCGATTAGTAGAAGAGTCATGTTTAGCAGGCGGCGGACATATGTTATCTTAGTTATGTAGTGCTAGAACATTTAAATTATTTGCAGGTGTAGCAGTAGTACCTTGATCTTAAAACTACTGTACTTGGTTATTTTGATTGGACTAATGTAGTTGGTAACACTCGTCTAATCTTTGGCGTAAACGCAATTCTTCGTGCCATGGCTACCGTATAACTTGCTGCAAATGACTCAACATGGCATGTCCTCATTTGTCACGTGTTGCAAACGCAAAATTTAGGCAGAGTTTCTGCGTTCCAGCAGATTCAGGGACACCCCGCCATGGCTGGGGGCGGGTTAGGGGTACCCCGCCATAGCAAATGGTGGGGTACCCCTAACCCGCCCCCAGCCATGGCGGAGTGTCCCTGAATTTGCTGGAACACAGAAACTACACTGATAAACTACACCAGACAACAATGTTAGTGAGTGGAGCAACACATGGAACGAATGAAGACGTGAGAATGCAAATTATTACAATGACATGTTTCAAAGTACAACACTCTCATCCACTGAAAAGTTTCTAAGCCACTAACAATGACAAACACTGACAATGACAACGTGAAGACGTGACAATGCAAATTATTACAAAGACAAGTTTCTAAGGCACTGACAAACACTTCTACGTCAATCAAACTGCGTGCACCACTGCGTAAGCAACTCGTCCTCGGACTCCGAATCCTCCACTACAACCTCCTTACCCTTGCTCGCCTCGACTGCCTTGGCCTGAGAGGCCTGACGCCGGTAGTAAGCCGCCTCCGCCTCTTCCGTGGCCTGAGAGTACAACTCGGCCTCTTCTTCGGTCATGTCTGTTGGCCCCCATGCGTCGAACAACGGTGTCTTCTGGCTGTGGTACGCAGCCTGACCCTCCTCTAAGTCCCTGACAGGCCCAATGACAAACGCATCACCATCCTCCTCGGGCATCGGTCCTAACTCCTCTGCAAGACGAAGTAGCTCGGCTATCCTTCCCATGTCGTAGGCATCCTCGTCCTGAGGGTAGCCCAATTCCTCGGCTAGACGAATGAGCTCACCTATCCTCCCGGTGTCGTCGTCTTCCTCTGGCTCGGCCTCCTCTTCAACCACAATCGGACGGCTTGCGGTGCCACCGACTCTAGCGTCCCGCTTTAGTGTCCTCTTCTCCGTGTACCTAGCACGAGCCACATCTGCTTGCCAGTTGCCGGTGCATCCAATCTCTGCAAGTACAAAATGCAAACAATTAGCACGATCTTTGCAAGGACTTTATTGCTAGTGAAACAAAGAAGATTGACTTTAAAAAACGCAATGACTCACTCGCACATAATGAGACAATAGTATCGTTCAAGCCTTGCATCTCTGCTCTCTCAGCCTCCTCTGCAGCCTTCCTTGTATCCTCTTCAGCCTTCCTTGCCTGGTACTCCTCTACATCCTTCTTCTTCTCGTACCACTTCTTCCACGCAATACTCTCCGGGTTACGAACACGCATCTCTTGGGCCCGTCGTAGCATTTTCTTCTTATGGTTCTTAACGAAATCAGTGACGTAGTTTACAGGATATCCTCTCATCTTGCGAAGTGCTACTCTTGTCTTATACTCATCCTTGAACTTAAACACATCATCATATGATTCCCATTTGTATTTCTGAGTGCTCTGTTGCAACAAATAGACGAATACAAAGTTAGCGTACCAAAAACAAACCAAAATATAACATTAGCACTAAGTGTCAACAGTCCTAGCAAACCTCGTCATAATCGATCATGTGGCCACAGAAGTGGCCAATCCCAAGGCCTGAAGGGACTAGGCCGTAGCTAGCTTCGACACCACATTTGCACATCACAGGAGGCGCAATAGACCTCCTCTTCTTCTTCTTCCACTCTGGCACCTCCTCCTTCTTCTCCGGCTCCGGCCAATGGCTCTTTGGACCATAGACCCACTCCGCGAAACGGCACTTTGGAAAATCACGATCCTACAAAATCAAAACATTAAAACACACATATAGGACATGACATTTCAAGGTTAACTCAAACTTTACTTCACGCCGTAGAGGACAAATGAACTCTTGTTCATTGCGTGGGTTTATCACGGCTTGCTCTCCGCAATGGCACTTCGGAGGATCCTCGAGCCGCCGTGCCGATGCTACGGCCTTCTCTTCCTCCGTCATAGGAGGAGGGTTAGGAGGGGGCGGAACCTAGCGAGTAAACACCTCACGCTTGCAATGATCAATGCCGAGGTAGAAAAGGAGAATCCTTGGGTCAAACTTGTCCGGACCATCGATCCATTGGAAGAAAAAGCACCGGAAGTACGGCTACAAAAAAGTTTCAATTATCTCATCGTGAATACAACATCAGAAACCAATAAGAAAAACAAAGGGCACAATTACTTACGCTACAACTATAACATGTGTAGAAGCAACGTGCCGCAGTATCCGGATGTCTTGACTGGCCCACGTGCACCGGATGACCACAGTCACAGTTAGGGAAAGGTTCCTCGGGAGGCACGGGCGCATCCTTGCAAGACACGTCGGGGTACATCTCTCTAGGACGACCCTTTTTCCTCCATATCGACTCACGATACGAGTCCTCCATCTAAAAACACGAAATGATTTCAACACAAAACACATATCACTTATAATTCTTACAATTCAAAAATAATCAACAATATCAATACGATTAAAACTAATATAACTTTACTAACTACATTAACCAAACATACTACAACGATGGGACGAAGAAGGGGTGGCCGGGACAAGGTCCGACGATGGGGCGGTAGCCGATGGGGAGGGGCACTAGGGGGAGGGGTGCCGGAGAAGGGCGCTGAGGGGAGGGGAGCTCGGGTCCTGGGGCGGAGAGGGGCGTTACGGGGTATGGAATGGAAGAAAAGCCAAAAACAAGAAGGCCCTGGCCTTTTAAATGGACGGGGTTGTACCCCGCCATGATCTGTGACGGGTTAGGAGTACCCCGCCATGATGCGTGGCAGGGTACCCCTTTCCACGCTAGCCTGCAGCGTGTCACGTGGTGCCTGCACCCCACCACCATGCATGACAGGGTTCAGTGCAATTGCCTCGCCATGCATGGTGGCGGGGCCAAACGGGCTAATTTAAAAAAAATTCAAATCCGGATCAAATTCAAAATATGTTTTAAATTTGGGCTAAAAATAAAAAAAATCCCCCGTTCATGTAACCCGTCTATGCACGAGGCTGCTCAGTTAGCTAGAGTATTGGGATCCGGGCCAGGTGCAAGCATGGACGGATGACATCCCTAGCCGTGTAAACGTTGCCGTAGCTCACGGTTCAGTTGAGCTATCTTTGATTAATACAAGGCCATACAGCCGAGGTGTGTGATCCGAAAAAAAAAAACTCCAGCTAAAGCCTGTGCGTGCGTCATCTCCCTTGCATGGCCACAGCACTTCGATCTGCGAACAGTTAAAAATAGCTGTACAAAGCTACACCCCATAGCACATTAGCAAAGCGATTGCAAAATTCTAGATCCAAACAAGATGATTATTGATGCATATAAACCAGCATACGGATCTGAGAGCTCCATCGGTACACTTCCAAGGAATAAAGACAAACAAACATGAACAGATATTTTGTTATCTCCGACAACAAAACAGATTCGCAAAAATACTTATTACAACACCATGAATGAACTGCAGAAATAGGATCACATCGCCCCTGGCTCCTAATATACCATGCCATGCAATATACCGGCAATGCTTGGGTACTATGTACAAGAGCACCAAGGAGAGCTTTTCCTGACTTGCTTTTTTCTTCAAAATCTGAACAGAGGTTTATTGCATGAATTGCACTCCTTTATATGGTAGCAGCCTCTGTATTATGAGATGAGGCTGCTCTGGATGCGCTTCAGACTGGGACAAACCAAACGGAGTCTGCCAAAATCCAGAGCATTGATCTGTGTGCAAAAAGCTTTGCTTAGAAGACCAACATAAAACACAACACACAGGATTGGACTTCTGCACAAAATACGTTAAACTTACCTTTGGACAAGAATGCACATTAAGGATCTCCAACGCACTACAAAGGGATATTGCAGATTCTAATTCCTCCTCTTGCAACATGGTGCATGCCTATGAAAAAGTGAGATTGCATCAATCAGGTAGATGAAACAGTAGAAGATAAAATAGCACACTACATATACTCAGCAAAAGTTGAAACTACATGCCCAACATTTTGTGAAATTTGTCGATTAAAAAAGCCAAGAGAGACAAACCAAGGGCTAAACCTAACTCATTTGTTGCAATTAAATTAACACTATAAACGTGAGAATAAACACAAACAGCATTGAATCATTCGTCTTGTGCAAGAACTAGTCATTGCTGGTCAAAAACATCAAAACAGAATGTTGCTTGAAAAAAAAAGTACCAGAAGTTGGAGGTTGGTCAATCTTGGACAATCAAGCTTCAGCACCTCCAGTGAGCTACAGTTGCTGAAAGAAAGAAATAACTGTTGTAAGAGAAATTCATTGGTTACCAGGGAGTCCTGGCATCCCATTAGCAACAACAAAAAAAGAGTCTTGAAAATGTTGCAATGTTTTTAAAAACAAATTAAAAAAGAGACGTGCATAGTACACATTAACCTAAAAAATTTCAATATTCAAAAAACACAAGTGGTACTATTGGCACATAATAAACAAGATGGATTGAGTGATTGTCTATTTTGATCCTCGACATCTCATAAAAATGTGACATTGCACTTTTGCTGGTTTGTTTGACTTCATTCATGTGGACTACATACATGATTTTAAACATGCTATATCTGCTAGTAGGAATGCCCGAAACTCTAGATATGAAATTCACCCAATCGTCCTAAATACAGAACCAATACTGCATAACACTGGAAAATGCACAAATGCACATTGATGTTACCTCAAGTTTAACATGAAAAGGTTGGAACATGTTAAATCCACTTCCTTCAAGTTGGTCGAAAGATTAAGATTAATTTTGGACAGATGTAGAAAGTTTGCTATTGAAGGAATAACAACTTTCTTAATATTAGGGCACCCAGTACAACTGAGAACTTCAAGCAGGCGACCAGATCGCTCACTGATCTCTTCACTCTTGATTGGTGAAGAACTAGGTGGACAAAAGTCAACTGGCATATCCACAGAACTGCTATCATCTGACCCACACACCAATTCTTGAAAGTTTGTACATCCGTTCAAATTCACATTAACCAAATTAGTACAACAAGCAAGAAGATCTTCTATCGCATTCTGTCCAATGGATGAATAGGACAGATCTAGCTCAACAAGTAATGGAAGAGCACCCTCTCTGTAGAGGGCATCTAATGATGAGTCACTGAGGTACTTGCAAGCTGAAAGTTTTAATACCTGCCAAAGGAGAAACAGATATCATTACAACAGAGTACATCACTACACTCCATTTTGTATGAACAAATCCGTTATTATATCTTATCATTCAAATTCCAAAATTACTCCTTTTCAATTAATCACATGTAATAAAAAAACCTCGTATAAGAAACAGATGCTAATAAAGTGAACTCCCAAAGCTAATTCAATCAACAATATTAAGATCTTAGTCATTTTCTGTTTTTCCAGATCATATTTAAAATGAAAAACTATACTAAAACATTTAATAGCATTGCATACATGTACATATGAATAAACATTATGCAGTTATGCTGCATTATATATTTGCATAGAATAACAACAGCTAAAACAAGGTTCCATCTTAATGTACCGTATTCCAAAATCTGCAACATAAGCGTTCCAAACAGGAACACAGTTAAGCTTACCTTCAACTGCGGGCAACTGTCAAAAACAGGCTTCAAGTTGACCAAAAATGTATAAGACAGGTCAAGCAAGGTCAGCTTATGAAGGCAATGCAATGAAGACAGTCCATCGATGCCAATGGATAGGCACGATGACAGGATAAGATATTCAATCAGAGGACATGCATCTGCCATTCGAGTCAGTGAATCATCCACAAGCTGCCTGAACATGCAAAAACAGAATGAACACAGCAACTGTAGGTAGCAATTGATGACATAAAGCAAAAAATACTGGAAGTGTGGCACAACCTGCAGAAAGAGGCATCTAACGATGTCAAGCGAGGGCAATTGATGGAAGCCTCAGAAAGCACACCACAACCCTTCAGCTCCAATATGGACATATTTGGGGCCTCAATGCGCAGAACACTTAATTTTGGACAAATTCCCAGATTTAGGGATTCAAGGCCCACCTACAAAAGAAGCCATTAAATCATTGTCGGAATGTACATATATGCTGAATGAGTGTAAGAAACTGAAGGGGCATAATTGCGTCTTTGCTTCAGTTTTGTGCCTCAAAATTTACTTCCCATCTATATTATAATATCCTTTCAATTTTAGAACTGAAAACCTAACTAGCTTTTTTTACCAGAGCCACTTTCCCCTTATCTTCATCATTTAAACAGCTGCCAAAACTCACAAGTTCATCGTGACAGAATAGTGTTCTAAAACCAGATCATGTAGCCCACAAAATCACCATAATTACTCTCCTACGCCCAATCCACTAGGTTATGAGTATTGCAAAAATGAGGAAGATGGTTTAGCAGGTTTGTTGGTTATAACTTATCTTTTCATCATTCTAACAATAATTGTCAATAATAGCTTAGTTTTCAAGCCTGTATGCATCAAAAGAGAAGCATTGCATGCTTTCAAGCATAGAAAACAAATCTACTGAATTCAAGTCTCAAAAAGAAAAGTTTTTACAGGTCATAGTAGAACATCAATGTCACTGTACTCGTTACAAGGTCAATGAGGTGAAGTACATGTCTTGCTTGAGTGTAATCCAATAAATCAAACTGCAAGCCTAATAATGAACAACTGGCACCTCCTAATTAGTAACGTGAGAATATAGTGACACATGAACAGTGTACCAGGTACTTGTAGCACATAGTGGTCTAGGGACAAGCATCCTCTACTCCAGTCTCTTCTTTCACTGCTCTTGTGGAGCATTTATAAGATTAATTTCAAAAACCTGCTACTACTTTGATATTTGTTAACAAATTTATAGCTACAATTTTATTGACACACATAAACAAACTACAACTTTATCAGCAAAACCAGTTGTTGTCACTGGGCCCACCTTCAATCTCAGTGACATATAACACTACTCATTCCTAATCATTCATGCCACTGCCATTGACAGGTGGGCCCATGGCGTCAGCAACAAGTTGTAATGAGAAAGTTATAGTTCCATGCAGCATAGTAACAAAATAGTTGTAGTTTTCTGAAAATATACATCAAGACATGTAGTTTTTTGCAACATACGTCAATAGGTGCAGGTTTTTGAAATGTACATATATATGAAACAACTACAATAAGAGTAAATATAGGTTCTCTTCCAAGGCTTGCCTAAAATAGGCCACACACCAATCATATTTCTTTTGAGGTACTCAGTAGAGACAATCTCTAGTTCTCTACCTAATATCAGCACACAAGTTCACCGACACTCCAACAGTCTACACATTCACACACTGCACCTGGGAACCAGAAGTTATCAATAGACTTACTGGACAGAATGCTGCACTTTGAAGGTGATCACAGCCATCAAGATTCACATGTTGCAAATTTGGGCACGAGAGTCTTAAGAATGTCATCGAGCGGCAACCAGCAAGAGAGAGGCAGGCCAAAGAACTGCTATTCAGTTCTACAATGCTCAAACTCTGTAAAAGGAGAAAATGGCATCAGAATTTCAGTATAACAAAATAGATTGTCACTAATATCTTGAAAATACAAGAATAATAGGAACAAACAGAATGCAAGAACTATGAAAAAACAATAACAATGCACAAGTTGGAATAACACTCATGCATTTAAAATACATTAGTTATGGCACAAAGGGCAATGACCGTAACACTGCCATACCTCACAGTTGTCAAGGATCAATGATCTTAGCATAGGGCAACCACCTCCATCACTAAATACTTCGCAAATCGCATTTGTTAATGACTCACAGTCACTAAGATCCACATCAATCAAGTTGTGGCATTGCAATGACAAACTGGATAAGCTCTCTTGTTTTTGAAGCACCAATTTCTGAAGAAAACACCAACTTAGCACTCCTTCATGTTCAGGAGTATCCAAATAACTCAACAAATGCCATAACAAAATTTTACACAAAATAGATATAACCTGAAGCGTAGTCGATGTTATGCTAACTCGATGGAGCGCTGAACATCTGGAAACTTTGATGTAAGAAAGCACAGGGCTTCGCAAATTCAAATCAGCAAACCTAAATTGGAAAGATTAAAAAAAACATAAGAAAAATTAACAAAGAAACAAATATAATGCAAAACCAGTCTCTACTCACTTGCGTAAGTGCACGAGACTTATGTTCTTAAGATGTGGTAAGTCCAAAGACACTGATGTCAACAGGCTGCAATTATCAAGCTGTAGTGCCTGCCACAGATGGCAAAGAAGCCCAATTAGTTCTTGTAGCAGGAAGTTTACAAAATTGTACCAAAGAAACAGAATCACTACCTCAAGCAGACGGCTGTAAGCTATTGCAGCCATGGAAGCAGATGTGATTCCTTCACAACTTAGCAGTCTCAAGTCTATTAACATTGGAAGCCTCACGGACTACATATCAGACACCAAAACCAAAAGTACATGTCAGGTATTTTTCTGCTGATAGTTATATGCAGAATTTGTCAGAAAAATGATAAGCAGAGCCTAGAGTAAGGCAAACCTCAAATGAAATGTTGGGGCAGTTTGATGCATCAAGCACAGAAAGACTTGGACATGAGCTAGCTATGTCACGCAGTGTCTCATCAGTAACACAAGAACAAGATGACATATCTAGTTTCGCCAACAACGGGCAAGCTGTAGCAGCTTGGCGAATCGCATTGTCAGAAAGCTTATGGCAGGATTGGAAGTCCAACTCAAGCAACTGAGGACAGTTGAGTGATACATGAGCCATGCCTGTTCGCCTCAAAGACAGTATTTGAAGTTGGGAACATCTGGAGGGTAGAGTAACATGTTTATTAGCTAGATGACACATGAAACCATATACACTACCAGAAAAAAAATTAATCACCTGACAGATATTCTGAGTGCACGGCACTTCAAAATATGAAGCTCACGCAATCCATCATGATTAACTGTTACTTCTTGGATGCCACTCCCAAGAGAAGCATCGGTTACTGTTAAAGCAGTCAATAATGGGCACTCAGCCAAAGCTAGAAAAAATGCTTCTCCCAGTTGTCCCTTGCCCATTGTTAACGTCTTCAGATGCCTACAAGATACTCTATCCAATAAATACAATAGTAAGACAGAAGAATGTGCTAACATGGGAGAAAATAGGAGGGGAGGACCTTAAAAACATAATTGCTTCCAGAACTAGTGTTTCTGCATTTATGACACCATGCAAATTGAGTTCTGTTACACTCGGGTAACGACGGCAAATATTAACAACTGCAAAAACAACATATTAAAATATGAATAGCATCAGGTAAATCCTGTGGGATCTCAAAAGGTGCCAAATAATGATAAGCATGGGTACATTCTGCAAGCCATAGCCTTCCAAAACAATAGATACTTAGTTTCAAGGAAGAATTCAGTATGGTAATTCATATTTATTGATTAAAAACTACAAATCATAGTCATAATCTTCAAACCAACAGGCTTTAACCTAATCGTATTTCCCTCCTATAAATTTCTAAAAAAATAACAGACAAGTTTGAATTATGAAGTCGATGTGTCTGTCATTTGCAAAAGTGAGGTGGTAGGAAATAAATAGCAAGCACACTATTCTGATTTCCAACTATTGGCAGTAGTGATGTGGTAGATACCAAGAAACTGACTTACAGTTCTGCAGTGATATCCTAGTGTTATCAAATTTCAAACACTTCCAGAAATCATCATGCACACTAGCAGATCGCCACTGTTTGCAGGTAACACCTGCTCTGCATAAATCCTTCTGGCCCAAGAAAGAGAATATCTGCCATGGAAAACCTAAGAAATTAGTCCATTCCAAATCAGGCAGAAGCAATATTTCTGTAGATAAACTATAAGAAAATGGAACTCAGGGCACACCAGGTGCAGGAGATCGTCGGAGAGATCCATTCTTATTCCAACATCTTCAGAATTTCTTGCACCTGAGTTTTCTGCATTATCAACTTGCTCATTATTGGCATCCCTTGGGCTCTCACTACCATCATTTGGAAAAAGTGACAAGCCAAATTCCAATTCATGTTCTGGGAAACGAGACAGCTTTAAATGAACACATTCATCAGAAATGGGCAAAAATGACGAGTCAGAGCCAAAGGGAGTAGCACTGGCACCAGAATGCAGTGGGCTTTCTCTGCAAAATAAAAGAACCTCTTAAACACAACTCAAAATGATGCATAGACAGGTCATCGATATGGTAATCTCTAATCACAATGAGGTTTGGATTAACAAGAGAGGAGAAAATTCTCCAAATCTCATTAGTGTTTCCAAGCAGAAACAATACAAATAACTTTCTTCTACTCCCTGCTGGATGACTTGTATCATCAAAAACAGATTGCATACAATGTATACATGACAACAAACACTATTCATAGCAAAGACAATTAAAAGCTGTGTCACTTTATTGCTAACCACCATAATACTACTCCCTCCATTCCCAAATGTAGGTTGTTTTAGTTCTTTTGCAAGTCAAACTTTTCAAAATGCACCAACTTGTACAACATCAAATTGGTTCATTAATATCACCATGAAGTCTTGATAGTGCATTCATTTGGTGGTGTTATAGAGGTTAACATATTATAGAGGTTTGACTTAGGACAGAACTAAAAGGATCTACATTTTTTAAATGGGGGGAGTAGCTCACAACAACACAACAGTTGGAAACAAACCAAAACAAGCAAGATGATCAATATCCAAAGATATCATATCATATCATACTAATAAAAAAAACTTAAGAAATTGTGGTCCTTGCTTGAGTGCCATAGACCCATAGTAAAAGATTAACCCTAAACTACACATGCACAAAAACATGCAAATAGTGTACAAGACTATTTAGAATAATTTCAAAACCACAGAAAAAATGTTCATTGTGCAACATAGGAATGATACAAAAAAGTTAGCACCAAAGTAGTAAACAATATTTAAAAAGCAAAGTGCTATACTTGGATGAAGGACAGACTGAGGTCGAAACACCAACCAAAATCTTATTCAGCATGGCATGATTCATCTAGATCTCTGACATTTTTAGGAGTGTCTATGGTAGATGACAAGATGTATCTTCATTATATATACTCCCTCCATTCCAAATTGTAAGTCGTTTTGGCTTTTCTAGATACATAGTATCTACATATAATATGTATCTAGGTGCTAGCAAAAGCTATGTATCTGGAAAAGCCAAACCAATTTACAATTTGTAATGGACAGAGTAACTTAGTTTCTTTATTACAAATACAGTTGAAGGGAAAAAAATTGTTAGTAAGAGGTCATCATGCAAAGAATCTAAAAATCAGCATATTGCTTTTTTGCCTAAGGACTATAAACTTATTACTGTCTCCCAAGTATGTGATAGAAATATAGTCCTTTCAAATTTGATTCATATTTACTTGATGGAGCATAAATGTCATGCGGCAATTAGGAAAAGAAGATCAATCACGAGGGGGTAACTAGATTAAATATCCTGCAATAAATTCAACGCAGCCTAGGTATTCAGATCTTCAAAACAATTCAAGTGGCATGTCAAGGCCCAGTAAAGCTTTATACTGGAGTACTTGTTATAGCAGGAAATATGTGCTAACTGCTAATGCACAACATGGTTAGAGCAAGCACTTTCTCCATTGATCCATTTGTTGGTCCTTTATCATTTCAAACCAGGGAGGCAGGGATTACAATAACAACACTTCAGGGAACTGCATTACATCTTTAATACCATTGTTAGAGTGGGCTCAGCATTTCAACATACACGAACATCCAAAAATGAACTGCATAAATTCTCATGCTTGAGTTCAAGACATATCTTAGGTATCCTCCACATACATGCAAAAGAACAAGACCAAAGGTTGCAATTCCACATCAATCAACTACATAATGCATGAAGTGTGGCTTCGTTTAAATTTCACTAGGCAGGTTTTCCTGAAAGTACTATCAATAGGAACTAGAGAAACAAAACATATAAACGAACCAAAACTCCACAGCACGCAAAATACTAAAACTGAGGAGTAACATTCGCATAACTTACTCGCCAAAGCGTCGTACTCTGAGCCGTTTATTTTGCAGGTCTCTGTCTTCATCCTCTTCGTCCAGGTTGTCCCACCCAACCTCCACACTGCCACCCGCATGGGGGCCGTCTAGGATACCACTCAACATGTCACGGAAGCCGAGAGAAGAGATGGATTGTCCGCCCAAGGCCCTTTCCGCACCCTGCGAGCTCCCAGCGGCGTCGGGGTTCCACTCCGGCAGAACCGCCGTCCAGTTAAGTGAGCGGGGAGCGGGCTCCTGCCGCGGCGGAAGGTGCCAGCCTCGCCGCCCCAGCGACAGCGCGAGTTCCAGCTCCTCTCGCGCCTCCTCATTCTCCTCTTCCTCGTCACCAGCGCCACCGCCAGCGCCCTGCACGCCCTTCATCCGGCCCCTATCCGCCATGCCCTCAGGCCAAAAGACCAAAACCAAACCCTAGAACCATCCCCGGCGCCATTTCCGGCCGCCCAGACCCGAACGCGCCTCCCCCCACGCGTAACCCGACGGAACTCACCGATTTGACACCACGGCACGGTGAATTCCACCGGATTCGGCCGAATCGGCCTGGCCCAGCCCCGCACGGCCACCGGTAGTGCTGGCGCGCACGACACAGGAGCGAGTTCTCGGCGAGATGGGCGGGGGCTGCGTCTCGTCGCGTCCGTACACGTATGCTCGAGTGGGGCCGCACCAGCCGGGCGGATCTGCGCGGCGCGGAGACGGCGGTGGTGGCCGCAGCCCGCAGGCTCGCGAGCGCTCGGGGAGCGGGGGGGCAGGGAGAGGGTGCGGGGGATGGTGGAGAGGGACGGCTCGGGACCGAGTGGGGTGATGGGGCGCGGCCATATTGTATTGTATTGTATGGTTCGGTGCTATTTGCCTGACGGGTAGGGCCGGGGTCATTGGGGCCAGATGCCAGTGAGGGGGGTAGTTTTCTGCTGGGCCGTCATCTTGCGTGGGCTTTGCGCTTGCTCAGGGCATGTTTAGTTGGCTACAAAAGTCAAAAAAAAAAAAATGTGCAGTAACCGTCACATCGATTCTTTGACGTATGTATGCAGCATTAAATTTAGGTAACAAAAATAACTAATTACATAGTTTATCTGTAAATATCGAGAAGAATCTTTTAGGGGTGTTTAGTTCTCAAAAATTTTCACCCCAAAACATCACATCGAATCTTGCGGCACATGCATGGAGCATTAAATGTAGACGAAACAAAAACCTAATTGCACAGTTCACCGTGAAATCGCGAGACGAATCTTTTAAGCCTAATTAGTCCATTATTGAACAGTAATTGCCAAATAAAACAAAAAAGCTACTGTACCCGAAACCAAAAATTTTCGCGAACTAAACACCCCCTTAAGCATAGTTAGTCTATAATTAGATAAATTTTGTCAAATAACAACGAAAAGTGCTATATAAATTTAGACCTTGTTTAGATGCACCCTAAAAGTTGAAATTTTTTCACTCTCTATCCATCACATCAATCTTTGACCCATGCATGAAGTAGTAAATGTAGGTAAAAAATAACTAATTATACAGTTTAGTTGGAAATCACGAGATAAATCTTTTGAGCCTAGTTGGTTTATGATTGGACAAAATTGATCAAATAAGACGAAAGTAGTACTATTTATCGAGTAAATTTTTTTCAATCTAAACACGGCCTTACCCAAAATTTTTCAACAACTAAACAGACCGTCAGTGCGCCGCGGGGCCAGGATAGTTCCGCTCTCGATGGGAGAATTCAACAGGGGTTGGGACTTGCCGCTCGGGAGGGCTCGGTGTGAAAGGAGTAATCCGATGACATGTGGGCCACGTTTATTGAGCGCCTCTTTTATTCCTTCATCACAGTCGATGACATGTTGGGTATGATAGTGGGATCAGAACGTCAGTGTGTATATATATAGTATACTAGGGCCTTGATTAGATACACCCTAAAAGTTAGAATTTTTTCACTCTCTCTCCATCACATCAATCTTTAGACCTATACATGAAGTAGTAAATGTAGGTAAAAAAATAACTAATTATACAGTTTAGTTGGAAATCACGAGATGAATCTTTTGAGCCTAGTTGGTCCACGATTAGACAATATTTATTAAATAAGACAAAAATAGTATTATTGATCGGGTTGAAATTTTTTGTAATCTAAACATGGCCTAGGATTGGTTAGAGGTGCCTAACGTGCGCTTTGACTGCGGATTTGCCCACGAGACAGGGAAGGGACGGGTGGGCCCCTTATGTCTCTCACGGGGGTGTGCTACATGCAGTGTGTTTGCATAATTCTATACCAAGGCGGCCCCACGTGTCATCCAGCTTGCTCCTCCGGTGGCTGCGACCACGGTCAGCTGCGATCTAAGTTTGACTTCGCACCGTTAATGTTAGAGGTCGGTGGCTACCAAAGTGGGCCAACAATCGGAGCCACCTGTCAGCATAAACCTAGAACATGCCCTGCCCAACGATTGTTTAGATAAAAAAAAGTGGATATGTACCTGTGACACGTACGAATTTGAACTTCATATACAATCTATGAGTAATGATATTGTATTAAAATAAGATTAACAACAATGACACATTGACGCAATTAGAGAACCATAGAGCATCCAAGAATGGGGTTGCTCACATCGTCGATGGCTACAGTGGCTAACAGCACCACCCTGGGCAACAGTAAGGAGATGGAAGGGGGACAGGATGGACATACGGCCAACATCACCTCCACAAGTGAGCAACCCATTTCCTGTGACACGAGGGTGATTGAACCTGTAACAGTGTCTCATGCTTTCAATCATGATAATGCCTAGTATGCAGAGACTACAGAATCTGAGGGGATGCAGGACAACGCCGCCATCAGTGACTACATTGGCATCACTCCAAGTGAGGAAACTCCCAGTTTAGCATCTCCTAATACTACTTCTAATTCTACTGATAGTATTGTGTTTGAGGCTACTGCTAGTAACGTGTGTGTAGGCACGGCACATACAATGCTTAACACAACTCTTATCTCTTCATCTACAGAGCTGGGAACAGGCAAGACGGGCGAGGAGGCACTGGCTGGCATGGGCATAGATCTAGGGACGGTGCTCGGACATCTTCAGGACATTCTGGTGAGCTCCCCCCTGCATGAGCCCAAATGTGGCTTCTCAATATCTGAGCGATGAGTCCTTAACTATAGAACAACCTAGGCCACCCCCAAATGCCACTCTTTCATCACTAGTGCAAAACCCATCTATAGAGCAAGAACAATCGGTAGGAGAAGAAAATGATCACTACATTTCAGATGAACAACATCTTGCACCCATAGATGCTTTTCTGGAATCAATTTCCAAACCACTTCCCCAGCCTTTGTTAACTCAAAGACTGTGCTAACAAATCTCCAATCCCTGACGAGTTTGATCTATACGCGCAGTACTTCGCAAGACCGATCGAGAAGACCACGATGGACGCCATCCAGGACCTCATCGAGCATGGCACCTTGATCGAGAAGAAGGGCGGCAATTAGGGGGAGGCCACCGAGACTCCAGGACAGGTGGCCTAGGCACAAGGCTTCAGTGGACAATGAGCAATGTTAGCCCCTACTGGTAGGGGGGTTTAGGCTGCGCGCCCATTGTATCTGCTCGTTGTCGTTAGAGCCAAACGTGGCTTTGGGATCGCTGTTATAAACCTGTTAGGACTTGGTTGCTGTTGGATGCACGCCTGCTGGCCATGGAGCCTTCGGTGGTACTGGTTGTGCGCCTGCTGGCCATGGAGCCTTCAGCAGGAAACATGTATGCTCAAGACTTGGAGGGAGAACTTGGACCTGCTGGCAATGTTGTCTTCGGCCCTCCCCTTCTGTACTCTTCGGTCTTTGGGGAGAATTATGGTCTGCTAGCTCTGTTGCCCTCGGTCATCCTCCATTGTGTTCAAGTAGGAAGAATTAATCATTATGTCGGCTAAGAATTGTAACCTACTGTGTTGGAATGTGAGAGGATTGAACGATGGGGCTAAGCGAGCATCTGTCTGAAACCAAATACTTTCTACTAGTGCTACGTACAATTGTGTGCCTACAGGAAACAAAAATTAGCAACTGGACACATAGTTTGCTAGTGGATATAATCGGTGCAAATTTGGCGAACAATGTGGCGTTCCTACCTTCCGTGGGTGCCAATGGAGGAATACTTATCGCTGCATCTAATCGTTTCTTCAACACAAGTCAACCACACCTCACCACCTACACAGTCTCAACAAAGATAACGATGTTAGCGGAGAATAGAACATGGACCATAACCGGGGTTTATGGACCATAGAGCGATGCAGGCAAACTCTTCTTTCTCCAGGAGATTACGAACTTGCGCACACATAGCCTCCCAACCTAGCTGGTGTGGGGGTATAGATCCGTATACCCTCATGGCTCCACATGGGCCGCGTTAGACGAGGTGGCCCAATTCGTCAGAAAGGGCCGCGCGGGTCTCCGAACTGCTCGGCAAACCATGCGGGGCAAGCAAAGACTACTTGACGGTCAAGGAAACCTAGTCGGTTAGGATAGACATCGTGTCCTCCGTGGATACATGAGTTGTAATCGGTTGGGATTAGATTGCTTAGATCTGTAACCTTGCCCCCATACTATATAAGGCGGGCAAGGACCCCCTCAAAACATATCATCACGCATTAATACAATCCACAAAGACGCAGGACGTAGGGTATTACGTAATTTGCGGCCCGAACTTGGATAGATCCTGTGTTCCTTTTGCGTCACCATCTAGATCGTCGTCTTGCGCACCTCCGCCGATAATCTACTACCGTGGGCATACTCCTCGGTAGACTGCCGACCATATCTCATCGACAGTGGCGCGCCAGGTAGGGGGTGTGCGTGGAGACTCTATGGCGAGCCAAATGGTTAACTTCCCTGCTTCCATGGTCCTTCCGGCGGGACTAACGTTCACGATCAGGACGTTCACCTGGACCACCGGCGCTGACGGTCCCGCTGAAGTCGTGGAGGCAGTGCAGGCTCCCCCTGCGCCAACAGAATCTACATCGACAACAGTGGATTCGATCTCGAGACCAGTCTCGGGGTCGCCTCCTTCGACCACCCGCTGACCGCTTCCCCGCTATCAAAGGAGGCGTCTTGACAATACCGATCTGGTCAAGTCCATCGATCGGGTCACCACGAATTTGGCCAAAACCCTAACCTTAGTAGATTCGATCAGAGATCGGTCTGCTGAGGATTGTCGTTCCCAACCAGCTTGGGCTAGCCACTAGGGGCACCTGGACCCCGATCTCGTGATCATGGCGACTCCAGAAGGGCGGACGGTTCGTTACCGACCAGTACCCACAACCGGCCTGAGGTCGGGGGACTACGAAGCCCTAACAGAGTACTCGCCCAACACCTACCCATACGGGTTGGTGAACGTGGCATCCAAGTACGCCGCCCGCATACCACACCTGTTCGTGGATCCCGCCGAGTGTGACCACATTTTGGATCTCTGTTTGATAGACCTGCCTAAACCAGACCACCATGCCCCTACTATTAACATGGTGGATATTAGGCAGATCGGACAGGATTCGCTCTCTATAATCCTAGAAGAGGGTACCGGGTCCACCGAATCTCATGGGACTAGCTATACCCGCACCCTCATCGATCCATATGTGCAGGAGTTCCTAGCCTTTCCTCCCGTCTTCGGAGGCGCCGTCTTCGCCGTTAGTAACGACGAGCCCCCTCGCGATGGGGAAACCGATCAAGAGAGGACCGCTTGAGAGGAAAGAAACACCGATCGTAGGGCTCGGAGAGTCGACCTGGAGAACGCTGAAGAAGATGCAGCTGATGCAGCCACGGGTGACCAGCGCGATATCCGTCGTGATTTGACTGACGCTTTCGACATGTGCGACAACCAGCAGGTTTTCAAGACACCGAGCACCAACATTGCCGTTGCCATGAATGAACTCAACAAGCTCCCAGAATCCCCAACACTTGATGCTATCAAGGCTTATTTGAAGGCGGCCATAGTCCAAGTCAACGAGAGGCGTACACCTGCTCCATCGGCGTCCTCCACCCGAAGTCATCGCCAACAAAGCCCCTGGCAACGAGGAGGTCCTTATCTTTACCAGGGCCATGACATGAACTATGAGCCGCACCGTCCCCAAGATCAAGGTGGAAGGCGCGATGCAGACCAGCATGACATCGATCAAGGGGGTGAACGTAATTAGCAAGGCGGGCGCGGCGCACGTCATGGAGGGGAGCGTATTGCAAACTGCGGTGGCGGCTATCACGGAACCGTCCAAATTATAAGAGCGTATATGCATCTTGATGACTATAATTGTGTCTTCTGCAATTTGGGCCTGAAGAGGACCTCCTTCATCTCTTCTTTCATTGTTCTTGTGCTGTCAGTTGCTAGTACAACATGAACATTTTGGTGCCCAATTCCTTGGAACTTGAGGTCCTTCTGCAAAGCTTCAAGTTGCAGCTTCGGGTGCCATTCTTCATGGAGGTGATTGTAACAATGTGTTGGGCAATTTGGACCATGCGTAATGATGCAATCTTCAATAACCTGGCTCATTCTCTTCATCGGTGTAAGATGGTCTTCAGGAAGGAATTTGCTCTAGTTATTCTTAGAGCAAAAGCAAAGTATCACCCCCTTGTTGTTCAATGGTTAGAAGCCTATGTGTAATTTTATTTTTTCTGTACCTTTTATGTGTTCATGAACTTTGTATTGTGAGGTTTTTGCTTTTGTTTTAAATAAAATTTCAGTAGGGGCTCCCAGCCCTTCCTATTCCATCAAAAAAAGGACTAGCCAACTTACATTGTATAGGTTCCTTGGATATGAAGATGAATATATTTCAAACTTAGAAGTCTATTTTCACGTGTGTTGTCAATGAATAAAATCCAACATAGC
This sequence comes from Saccharum spontaneum, assembly GCA_022457205.1. Taxonomy (NCBI): domain Eukaryota; kingdom Viridiplantae; phylum Streptophyta; class Magnoliopsida; order Poales; family Poaceae; genus Saccharum; species Saccharum spontaneum. The sequence continues at coordinate 25,735,598 of CM039582.1, read as the reverse complement.
ATCTACGGGAAGTAACACGCTTGCCAAACTTCACATAGCCTAAATAAGGGCTAAAATATAGATTTTTTTTGCCGTAGGACAATAGAATTAAGTGGACATACCTTAAGTTTACAAACAGAGAAATACATATAAAACTACTCCCTCCATTCATGTATCTCCATCGTTTGAGGAAATTTTTTTTTTCAAAAATCTCCATCGTCTTAGCCCGGGACCACGCGCTCGCCTCGTCCCTAGGCGCTCGCGACTCCTCGTACGCGTTGCCGCCTTCACTGCTGCGCCGTTCTCTGTTGCTTGGATTACTCCCTCCGTTCCCTCCCGTTAGAATCCAAAGCCGTTCTCGCTGCTTCAAATAGTCCCTCCGTCGCCTCCACGTACGACTGCATCTGTTCGCTCCGTGTGCCTCCACACAGACCTCGACTGCAATGGAGCGCCAGGGAAAACACTGTCGATCAGGGTCTCATGCGTGGCGTGAACTGGGCGCCAGACTCCTTCGATGAATCCAGCGATTCTTCCGCGACCGAGGTGAGTTTTGTGACAGATTCCTTGGCTGGCGAAAATGAAGTGCCAGACTCCCAAGGATGGGATTATGATGAATGGGATGCTGCCGATGCCCTACTATGTTTGGCATCTACTGATGTTAGCAAGGAGATTCATGACAAGGAGATTGATGCAGCCGCCTCCTTGCTGCTGCCCGTTTTTCTTCCTTGCTGCTGCTGCACATACCATCAGCTTCAGGTTCACATAACTGCACTCCGTCAGCATGAACTTCATCTCCATCGCCAAATGCTGCAACACAGGAGAAAATTCATGGACAGAACTAACAGAAGGCAAACACAAAGACTTTGGTAGATTCGCACCTTGGGTTCCATCGTCCCAGACCATGTCGTAATCAAGTTGGTGTGCCAGGCCTTCATACTCAACGATGTCATCCCAATCTATGGGATACAGGTCGCCAGATTCAGGTGGCTCTTCATTTTTTTTTTGGCGAACATGCACTGTAGCACGTATTTCATTAAGAGGAAGTAGACAACACCAAAACAAAGAACATAAGGGCACGGAGGGGTGCCCAAAACCAAACGAAAGCGCGCCGCACGCAGGCGGAAAGAAAAGGCGAGATTACATCAAGACAAGTAGGGACGACAGACAAGCAAAGCCGGACCGCACCCAAAGCTCGGCCTCCTGGGAGATGCTGGTGACGAGGTCGGCGGCTGAAGAAGCTTCACCTCTAAAAGTTCTGGCATTGCGCTCTTTCCAGAGCGACCAGCAAGTGAGCGCGACTAGTGAATCAAATCCCTTTCTGCTCATCCGCGGTGCCCGCAGTCTGGCCCTGCTCCACCAAACGAAGAGGTCCAGGTCGCCGCCAGCAGTAAGATCCTGGAGGTGGAGCCTGGAAAGTAGCCGGTGCCAAACCTCCCGGCTGAAGACGCAGCCGAGCACGATGTGGTCGAGGGTCTCCGAAGCCTGCTGGCACATGATGCAGCTATCATCCGGTTGCAGGCCATGCCGTTTCCTGCGTTCCGCGGTCCAGCATCGGCGGTGAAGGGCAAGCCAAAGGAAAAACCTGACCCTGGGTGGTGCGCGAGAGCTCCAGATGAGCTTGGCACCAAAGGGCGTACACGAGCCGATGAACATTGCTCCATAGGCGGACGCCGCGGAATACTTCAGGTCTGATGCCCAACGCCAAACAACAGAGTCCGAGACCCCAGGTAGTAGTTGTATCTCACGAAGCATGTCCCAGAGGTCCAAGAACTGCAGGACCACTTGCACTGTCCTAGCACCAACAATGTCCGTCACCCATGCACGGTCATTCATGCCGGATGCCACGGTCCTCGAATTCGCCCTCGCGCGAGGGACCAAAGCAAGGACGGCGGGTGCAATCTGCTGGATGCTTCGGCCATTGATCCACGGGTCCAGCCAAAACAAAGTTGATCCACCATCGCCCAGAACCGGCAGTGTGGACGCACGGAAGAGGGCAGCCGTGGCCTTGTCCGAAGAGGATGGCATATCCACCCAGGTCCGGCTAGTGTCAAACCTCCTCAGCCAGTCCCAGCGTAGTCTGAGAGCCATACCAAACCTGCGAAGGTCGATGACGCCGAGCCCACCGAGCTCTTTTGGCCTGCACACGATCTCCCACGCGACACGGCACTTTCCAGCACCAACCGAGTCCGACCCGGTCCAGATGAAAGCGCGGCGGAGTTTGTCAATGCGCTGGATGGCCCAAGGCGAGAGGCAGACGGCAATGGATAGGTGCACCGGGATTGCTGAGAGAGTGGACTGCACAAGCATGGTCCTGCCGGCGGTGCTCATGAGGTTGCCCTTCCAGAGCGGGATGCGAGCGGCAACCTTGTCAATGATGAACTGCTCCTCACTACGGCGCAGCTTCCGGATGGAGAGCGGGATGCCCAAGTACCTGCATGGAAAGGTTCCGAGTGTACATGACAACACATCCGCCACCAACTGCACATGTTCCTGTGTGCACGCGATTGGCGTAGCCACACACTTCTCCAAGTTAGTGTAGAGACCTGATGCATCGCCGAAGATTTGGAGTATGGTTTTGATGGCGGTCAGATCAGCGAGGTTCGGAACAATGAATAGAACCACGTCGTCTGCATATAGGGAGACCCTTGATCGCACGGCTGTGCATCGTAGCGGTGAAAGTAGGGCTTGTGCGTCAGCCCACCGGACGAGGAGGCCAAAAATCTCCATGGCAATGACGAAGAGCATCGGGGAGAGGGGGTCGCCTTGCCGCAGCCCCCTCGCATGGCAAATGCGGTCGCCCGGTCTGCCGTTCAACAGGATCCTCGTGCTCGCCGTTCCAAGAAGGATGGACATCCAGTCACGCCAGCGTCGACTGAAACCAAGGTGTTGAAGGATCTCCAACACGTAGGACCAACAAACAGAGTCGAAGGCCTTTGCAATATCAATCTTGAGGAGGATGCAGCTGCGCTTCCGTTGGTGTAGTGCTTTGCACGTGAGGTGAACAGCCCGGAAGTTGTCGTGGATGGACCGCCCTTGGATGAAAGCACTCTGGCAAGGGTGCACGAGCTCGTTGAGAACCAGAGCTAGCCGCCGGGCGAGGCATTTGGTTATGATCTTGCCAAAGCTATGCATTAAGCTAATTGGCCGGTAGTCCTTAATTTCCTGGGCCTCATTCTTTTTCTGTAGCAATATCATGAAGGCATCATTGACTAGATGAAAACTGCGGCTGTCCAGTGACCAAAACGCGTTGAATGCGTTGATGATGTCGTGCTTGATGATCGGCCACGTCAGCTTGTAGAACAGCCCGGTGAAACCGTCTGGACCCGGGGCCTTGTCTGACGGCATCTCAGAGATGGTCGCCCATATCTCGAACTCCGAGAAACACACATCTAGCATAGATAAATCATGGTGTGCAAGACCCAGAGCCTCAAGGTTGACCGAGGTCGCGCGCTGGAAAGGTGTGCCAAGCAGGGCGTTGAAGTGGTCATAGATCGCGTCCGCCATGCTCTCATTGGTAACCAGCTCATTGCCTGCGACCCTGAGGGAGGCAATGTGACTCTGACGACTGCGGTGGCACGCCTGTAGGTGGAAAAATCTCGTGTTGGCATCCCCCTCCGCCAGAAACAACATCCTTGAGCGCTGCCTGGCAATGGTGCGTGCAAGAGATGCTAGACCCAGGCACTTGCACTTGAGTTCCTTACGCAGGGCCTGCTCTTCCTGGGTAAGGGCAGGCTGCTCCATTGCAACATCGAGGCGCAGGATTACTTCCCGAGCGACGGCGAGCTGCAGACGGACGCTGCCGACGTGTTTCGCACTCCAGCTCTTGAGCGCGCGCGCGGTATTGCGGAGCTTGTAGTCCAGGCAGCGGAAGGCGTCTGCATGGATGAGAGAAGGCCCCCAAGCAGAAGCGACGACGTCAAGGAAGCCTGGTAATTTTGTCCAGAAGGACTCAAACCGGAAACGCTTGCGTGCCCACGGGACGACATCAGTGCGGAGGATGAGTGGTGCATGGTCAGAGCAGTCCGATGAAAGCGCCCGCAACAGATGGTTGGGGTAAAGCTCGAGCCAATCAATCGACACGAATGCGCGGTCGATGCGCTCCAGAGTTGGTTGTGCGCGCTCACTTGTCCATGTGAAGATACGGCCTGTGAGGTGCAATTCCTCTACTGCAACCGCAGCCAGAAAACGTGCAAAACGCCGCATGCAACGTCGATCAAGCCGATCGTTGTTCTTGTCTGCAGCCTGATAAATCATGTTGAAATCGCCGCAGACGAGCCATGGACCCGTTAGCGTCGACCGCAGATCCTTGAGCTCATCCAGGAAGAGTTGCTGAGCAGCCGCCTCGAGCGGCCCATACACGACGGTGATCCACCAGGCAAGCCTGGGATCAGCACGGCATGAGAGCCACGCCGTGAGGGAGTGCGACTGCCGCGACACATTGGATACCGCCCAAGTGTCAGCTCTCCAACCTAATAATATTCCCCCAGCAGTATTGACAGCAGGCAAGAACGCATAATCAAAAGCAGGTCCCAGGCATTCGGAGGCAAGTGTGTTAGAAACTGCAGAGAGTTTAGACTCCTGAAGGCAAGCGAGGGACACCTTCTCTTGAGCAATGAACTCCCGGACAACATTACGACGCGCGCGACCATTGAGGCCGCGAACGTTCCAGACGAAAATGTTTTCACTCGACATGTTAACCCAGCAGTAGCGACGATTGCGAGGTGGACTAGATCTCGAGGTCCACACCCTCAGCCAATTGAATGCCATCGATGGCGCATCCAGCAGGGAATAGCGCCCTGATTGCCTCCCGCTTGGATTCAGACAGGGGCCCTTCGAACAAGGCGAGGTAATTGACGTAGTCGTTATCATCGCCCATCCCCTCCTGCGGCTGCTTGGAGCTGACACCCAGCTTGGCCATGAGCACGTTCTGGGCCTGAACAGTTGTGTTGGGGGCTCTGGTTTTGTACTTTGTCGCGAGTCTTTCGCTGCGACGTGGCGGCGATATCGTATCCGCGATCGCCCGCCGCCGCCTGGGAGCGCGGAGGCGGGGAGGCTGAACCAAGATTGGCTCGTCGAGAGCGGAGCAGAGCTGCGAGCGTAGGCTTCGTGTGACCGCCATCGGCGACCGAGGGGCTGGAGTTGCTGCCGGCGAAGTCCGAGTTGGCGGCGATGAGTGTGGCGTGGCACGCACCACGGCCGGGCCTACGGGGGAGGTTAGCGGCGGGGATGACGACACAGCGCGCACCGAGGCTCCGGCCACGGGGGAGGCCGGCGAGGCACACACGGCGGGGTCTGGTCGCACAGGACCACGCAGCTCAACCAGGGCGATGTCCTCCCACCAATCTTGGCTAACCGCAGCAAGCAGCCGCAAGTCATTCTTGGGCCAGGGCATGCCACCGCGCACGACAGAATCTTCATCAAATAGAGTCTTGGCGATACTTGGGCCAACGTCATGGGGCGAGTGGACCGGGCCCAAGTCTGGCGAGCTGAGGTCCACAGAAGGAAGGCGTGGCGCCGCGGCTCCCAGCTGGGCTTCAAGCTCCATGGGGTCGTACTGGTGAAGCTTTGGATCCTGCGCCGAACCCGATGAGGGCGAGAAGTCAGCGCTCTCTGACCAGCCATGTGGTTGCCACCGGTCCGAAAAGGGCGTTGCCCAGCTTTCGTCCGTGGCAGAGGGAGCAGGTGTATGAACGGATGAGACGTCCGGGATCCCGCCACGGACGTCCCCTGCCTCCTCGGTCACCGCATCCACGGCATGGTGCGCGAGTGGGCAGCGAACCGAGCCAATGACCAGCGACTTCAGGGCGACCTCCCCTGGCCCAGCAGTCAGAGATAGCAGCTGGCCGCCGTGGCCGTGGAAGACGACCCGGCCAGACCCAAGCGAAGAAGCACGGCGGCCGCCACCAGCAGCATCAGATCGATCCCCGAAGTCTAACGGCGGTCGCGGCGGACCATCATCAAGACTTGGGAGATATCTGTTGAAGTTGCTAACCGGCGTACCACCTTCGTCGTCGTCGTTGTGACGTGGGGTTGAAGGCGGCGATGGCCGTGCCCCGCCCAGAGAAGCTACCACCCTGATTCGCACTGGGTAACGCAAACCGGGGAGCTCCTCCATGGCGCCCTCCACAGGGTCGGGAACGTGGGGTTCCGGGATGAAAATAAGCTTCTCGTCGGGGATCAGCCGGGGGTGCCGACACCATGCCGTCACAAAGAGCTCACTATCATCATCAGGTTGCACCTTGCGGGGGCGCACTACCTCCACCTCTGCGCACGATGGACCAAGGATGGCCTGCGCCGTCGCTGCGCACCGGGCATGCAGCGGGACCCTCTTCATGCCAATGAGCACCGCATAACTGAACGAACCTGCACTGGCCATGGAGGTTCTAAGCCACGGGGGCCAAACGAGAGGAAGAATGGCGCCCATGGCTGGCGCGGCCAGAACGCGATCTCTGTCCACTATGTGCCGGAAGCGGACCACAAAATCTTCCGGATAATGCCTGGCGACCTCCGCGTCGTGCACCGTCAACTCGAAACGTTCGAGGAGGTATCGGCGGACCATGGTCGTGGACACCGCCGGCCTGCAGCCCCCCACGGTAGCGACCAGGGCCAGACCAAGCGCATCTTCAGCATCTTGCAAGTCGGTGGAGCGAGGGATGACCACCAGCTCCTTGCGGTGACGTCGCAAGGCCTCCTCTTCAGCCAGCGCTATGACCGCAGTAGCAACCCACGCCGGGGAGGCCATCGCATGCGGTGAATCCGGCGGGGTTGGGGGAGCGCAGCAAGCAGGCAGCGACGCTGAACAGCCCGTAGAAACGGACCGCCCCGAAGCCGTGTCGTCTGAAGCGGCGCCACGTCGTCGGTGTCGTCCGGCATTGCGACGTGGAGCGACATTACGACGGTGCCCACCCCGCGGCGAGGAATGGCCCCGTTTGCCCAGGTTAGGCTGATGCGGGCAGGCGAAGGAGCGGTGACCCTCGCGGAGGCAGTGGTAGCAACGTGCGGGGTACGTGCAGTCCGCCTTGACGTGCGTGTCGGACAAGCAGTTGAAACACAGGCCCTGCAGCGCGGAAGGCACCGGTCGTGGCGACCGCGACCGCGGCAGAGTACGGCGGCGCCAGCGTCGGCGGCTGCGGACCTCGAAGAAGCCATCGGCGTCCGGCTGGGCCAGAGCACGAGCAGGGTGCGCCACAGGAGACGAGCGACGAGCGGTGTGCGCGGGCATGGGGTGAGAACGCCGCGCGGCCGCCATGAAGCCCTCAACGGGCTGCTGCTGGCGACGGCGGCGGCGGCGACGCGCGCGCCGGCGACGTCCCCCCGCAACTGCCACAGCCTTGCCCTTCCCGGCCGGAGGCGGAGGCGGCGTGGGGGGTTCGGAGTCGGAGTATGCGTCGGAGTCGGAGATGGAGACACAGTCGCCGAGGACAGAACTGGAAGGTTGCCCGAAGAAGGCGCCTGGCGACCCAGCGCCGAGGGACCGGGGGGACGGGAGCTCCTCGTCAGCTTCATCAGCCCACGAACGGCGAGAAGGGGAACCGTCCGGCATCGCTGCGGTCGAGGCTAGGCAGGCTTCACATCACGCGAATTCTCATGGTGGCTCTTCATTCAAATCAATGTTAAATGGAGGCATCTAATCCAGCGTCAATCAGAGGTGGAGAAAGAAGAGGGAGTCAGGTGGAGAGATCAGTAGACTTGCCTGGACTTTTCATCCTCCAGTGCGAGTTATATAGGCCACGGAAAATTGAAATTGAAATTGAGTAGTGGCGCCAATGAAAGACAAATGCAGAGGTTGCTCGGTTTTGAATTTTGCCTGCCAAAATTTTTGGAAGCTGATGATGTGCGAGGGCGTGATTACGAAGGAGCGCTCGAATTTTAGTCTGGGTCGGGCGGGGTTACGTGAGCGCGGCCGAGCGGGGTTGCGTACATGAGCGCAAGCGCGAGCGATCGATTTTGAGCGCGCTAACGGCGTTTCCAGCGGTGTTTACTTGGGCAAACGAAGGGACGCCGGCAATTAAGACGTCCGCGGGTGATTAAATGAAAATCAGCGCTCGTTGCTGCTCGGCCCCATGCTCCTTGGTCATTGCGCTTAGGCCGCTGGAGATATATGAATGAAGGGAGTATTTTTTTAATCGACCGTATACTGACAGTAGTAAGTGCACGCACTAAACCATTTAGTAATTTTTTAGCACCTTAAATCTGCCTACGGTTAGGGTACTACTACTTATGTGATTGCTAGGACCATGAGCGGCTACTAGGCCTGGTTTAGTTCCATCCACTCGTCACATCGAATGTTTGGACACATGCATAAAGTACTATACGTAGATGAAAAAAACTAATTGCACAGTTCTCGGGGGAAATCGTGAGACAAATCTTTTAAGCCTAATTAGTCCATGAAAAGCCTTAAGTACTACAATAACCAACATGTGCTAATGACGGATTAATTAGTATCATTAGATTTGTCTCGTCGTTTCCTAACGGGTTCTGTAATTTGTTTTTTTATTAATATCTGAATACTCCTCTCGACGTTCTTCCGACATATCCGATGTGACACCAAAAAATTTTCTTTTCGCAAACTAAACGCAGCGTGGGTTTTTGCTTTGGGCTGCGTCAGGGATGATGTTACATCAAGTAGCTTGGCCGTTAGCAGAACTAATGCTTGATAGTAACCTATAGATTCATTGTCAGTCCTTGGTCAGGGATGATGTGGGCTGTGGTTTTGCTGCTGATCTTGTGCGTTTCTTGGGCCTTGTTTAGATTCCAGAATTCACCCCCAAATTCCACTATGCAAAAAGAAGATTCCCCATCACATCAAAATGTCGGCATATATATGGAGTACTAAATGTAGATGAAATAAAAAACTAATTGCACAGTTTTATTGTACTTTGCGAGACGAACATTTTGAGCCTAATTAATCAAAATTTAGACAATTATTACCACTAAAAAACAAAAATGCTACAGTACTCGGGGGTGGCACTGTACAGATTTGGCCACCCCCGAGTCGGGGATCTAAACGAGGCGTTGGTTGTGTGCGAGGAACGGAATGTTGAGGACTGGCTGGACCATTACAGTCTTCTTCTACTGCTGTCAGTACCTCTGGCATGGCAGGCCGCTCGGCCTTGCATTGGATCCAACGCCACCGCTGTTGCTGCCTTCTAGGCTGCTTTATCTTTTGCTTTGCACAGGTTATTTCGTTCTAGCGTTCCGCGGACACTGCCGATGGATGTGGATGTGATCCCAAGAAAGCCAAAGTGCAAAAGGAGAGGAAGAAGGCATGTTGCAGGTGTTTTTTTTTTTTTTGCTTGAAATGTGCTGCTCCTCTCTCTCCATCCGTAATACAGTACAGTACATTATATTAAGGCAGTCCCGGTCCATGGTTTTCTTAAGTAGTTTCACAGTACAGTATACTATATTAGGGCAGTCCTAATCCATGGTTTTCTTAAGTAGTTTCACAGTACAGTAAATTATATTAGGGCAGTCTCAATCCATAGTTTTCTTAAGTAGTTTCTAAAACAGGGAGAATAATAAATATTATATAGTTGAAACTAATCTTCCCTGTCCATAATTTCTATAATAACTTATATGTAGAGAAGAGTATGCCAGTACTTAAGGTGATGGAGTAAAAATGTCAGTGGTGCCTTTAAAAAGAGAAAAAAAAGACAACTTTTGAATAAGTTGGACGAGTTAGATGAGAAAGCGGAGCTGCGACCTTTAGATGAGAATGAACCAAATCTTAAACTTGTCTTAAATGAACGACTATCCCACCTACTACGAGAGGAAGAAGTAAAATGGTATCAAAGAGCAGAGGTCACACATTTATTGAAAGGAGATGCTAATACTAAATACTTTCATTTAGTGGCTAATGGGAAACATATGAAAACTCGTATGTTTCAATTAGAATAGGAAGAGGGTATAGTAAGTGTGATAATGAACTTAAAAAGTATATCACCAAGTATTATAAGAGCCCGTTTGGATCTCATGAACCCTCTTATGTGACAATGGACGAGTCTCGCACATAGGATATTTCTCGAGTTACAGCATTAGAAAATGCAATCCTAATACAAAGCTTTTCTAAAGCTAAAGTTAGGATGTTATTTTTCAAATGAATCATAATTTGGCTCTAGGTCCTGATGGTTTCCCTACATAAGTCTATCAGGTTTTCTAGAACATTATAAAGAAGGATTTAATTGCTTTGTTCGAAGATTTTCATATGGGTACTCTTTGCAACACCCTCGGTGTTACCGCGAGTAACTTGCACCAAATCATGTCTTATTTATGTGTTTTTAGCATGTGCCAAGTTTGTGGAATCATGTTAGTAATTTGTAATAGCCAATGAAAAAGTTAAATGGAAGTTGACGTTTTAGCCGTGCTTTTGCGCTTAGGGTCCGAACACTCTTTGAGTGAATCCGAATTGAGTTTTGCTAGTGCTAGCGAAGGTGGTCTCTTATTGCATGTAATGTCACTTAAGGTTCAAAATTAGTTTTTATCAAACAAATCGTTATAGAACCTAGATGCAGCACTCTAATAAAAATCGAAGTACAAACTTTGTTCATGGCAGTGCAACGAGTGTATTAGCATAATAAGAATGTTAGCTCATGTTTTTATTAGCTTGGAAATCGAAGTTAAAACCAAACTATGATGAGAGCAGTGAGCTTAGGAACAGTTTGACAACCTCGTGTTCGCGAGCTTTTCCTGCTGAAATGTGTTGCCAGCGTAGTCGTGTTTCGGCTCCTAGGGATAGCCCTTGGTGCCCTCTTGGCCGTTGTCCAGTTGGGGGAGCCGATTTTTCGCCAGGTTAGTTGTTGTTTGGGCTTTAAAATTCGTGCACGCATCCTGTCAGCGTCTGCTGCCCTCTCTGTGCGCGGTCACCGCGCGGGGCACGGCGCATCGCGTGGTCGGCAGGGTCCCGCATTGCTTGGCCGTAGTCGGCCGCAGCGCACCGTTGACCTCTCGTTCCGGACAGCTGCAACCGCTGCCCCCTCTTTTGGCCGTTTGCTCCGCTACGCGTCGCGGTCACCCTGCGCGGCAGTCGCGTTGCGGCATGGTCACGTCCCCATGTCGCGCTCGCCCACGCCTTGCTACCGTTCCCCCCCTCGCGCGTGTTGTGTCGCGACGTGTTGCGTGCGTGGGGCGCCTGTGGCTTGTTCGCCCTGCGCCGCGGCAACGTCAGCGCCAGCGGGTCTTCTCCCTTTTCCGCGTGCTGTCACCATGCCGGGGACCTGCTGCTTCGTTTCGTCCGCGAGCGGCCACCATTTTTTTCAATTCACCTCGAGCACGACCTTCGTCTTCTAGCCTGCCAGCCGACCAACCTCGCCGCACCTCTTAGCTTGGCCCCTCGTGCTCCAATTTGGAGTTTCCCCGTTCCGCCTGGCCTTAAGTCCGCTCGCCCGTGCATCACGGCAGCCATCTCCGTTCACCTCGAACTTCTAATTGGTCGCGCAGATAGCTTCGCCACCACCACCGCCCCACCCTGCGCACCACCGCGGGGCCCTCACCGCCCTCTCGACGCTGCTGGCGTGTCCGCGCCATCGCGGAGCGCCGCCGCACCCTTGGGTCATTCGTGGCCGGCTCGGTGTGGGCTTTCCCCATGTGGACCATCGCCTCGGGCAGTACTCCGGTGAGCCCTGGAAGCTTTTACCTTTCCCGACTGATCTCTTTGTGCCACCACTCATCGGAACATCCTCACCGGCTTTGCAGTTTGGCCGCTATCGTGGGGAGGCTGCGCTAGTCCGCCCCCGGTCCCCCAATCACCGCCCATCGTCTCGGGTTGTCTGTCTGGTGAGTATCGGCCTTTTTGTTTGCAGTAGAGGGGTCTCGGGTGGCCGGCATGGCGGCTCTGTGCCGGTGGGTGCCGTGCCAGAGCGCGGGGAGGAGTCCGGGGACCTTTCCGTTGTGACGGAGGTAGAACTGAGGGGCTTTCTTGAAAGATCGTTGACTCAGGGAACAGTGCGTAGGAGCGCGTGTGAGTTTGGTTTAAGCGCGGGGAGGTTTTCGCAAAGTCGCTTGAGCGCGCGTGCGGGCTGTCTGTGTGGGCCGCCTTGTGCTCGCGCGGGCCGCGCGTTGTTGGGCCTTGGCGGCGAGGGTTTGGGCCGCACGGTCAGTTGAGTTTTCCTTTCTTTTTAAGTAAATCAAATTAGCTTATGATTTTATGTAAGTGATTACACTTTAAAAAGTTGTAATAAATCATTTAAGCGTCCAAAAATCATGAGACCAGTTTTGTTGGATCAGTAAATTCATGTTCTAGCAGTTGATGTAATCACTTCACGTATAACTGTAGTGAGGCTAAGCCTTTTAAACCGATGTAAAAACGATTGTTATTAAGATATTAAATTGTGTAGGATTTGTTGTGGCAAAACCGTAATAGCTTTAACCCAAAAATTTTTACAGCAGCTTAATGGCTATGTGATGTGCTTACTGTAATTTTTGTAGCATTTTAGTAGCTTCGTAGATGTGGTAGTTAAGCTCTCCTAATCGAGTAGACGTCGAAACGATAACAAAAGAAAGCGATGCAACTTATTTGGTAGGAAACTTGTAGACCAGTTAGCTATTGCTTTTAAGGGTAGTGGATGACTTGGCATGTTGGTCATTAGAGTTAGCTAACTAGCTTAGTAGTTGTTGTTATTAGAGTTACCGTTGTCACCTTTTTAAGTGTGGTATTATCATTGCATGCATGTAGATCACGAGGAGGTTGAGTACGTGGCCGCGGAGGAGTAGGACTACGAGGAAGTCATCGAGGAGTACGAGGAGGAAATCTTTGTGCCGGAGGAGTTCCAGGAGCCGCCCGCGACTAACACCTCTGACTTAGCACCTGCCCAAGGCAAGCTCCGGTGCATAATCCTTATTTTGCAAGTCTTTTATATATATTTAAATGTTGTGCATTTACGTTGCAGGAATTTTATGATACACACACACACACACATACATATATATATATATATATATATATATATATATATATATATATATATATATATATATATATATATATATATATATATATATATATATATACCCATGAGTCTTACTAGTACAGGATTGCGTAGTTGCCTTGCTTAGGTTCATCGGTAGCGTGGGTAACCTGTCGTTACTCACAGTAGGGGGTTACTCATATTATTATTATTACATTCTGAGTAAAATGATGGAAAGGAAATGGCGACCGGGCAGGGATGTGGTATGAGGTATTGGTGGGTGTAGCAAGTTATGTCCCGCAGCCACGGGGCATAACTGGGTTGCACTATTTCCCTGTCCGTGTCAATTAAGGACCGTTCGTTGCATGGACCCTGGTCAAGTCACAAATTTATTACCCCGAGCATATACTTGCTTATAGGAGCGGGAAGGCTTATTACTCTCTTGTCATGGGCTTCGGCTCTTTCCGGACCAACTGATTGGAGGCGGGGATAGGTGGATGTCTTAGCACCACATTGAGGCCGGGCCTTAAATGCGGGAGCTAGGAGTCCAAGTTTGGACGGGGACCTGGAAACCCGTGACAGGAGGGGAACGGGTTGGTCTTGCTTGTGCCCGGGGTACAAGCGAGGCGTGTGTTTTCGGGGTACCCAGCTGGGCACATTGATTCACGAATCGCCGTTTCTATGTGACGGTACGGCTTGACTATGCTCTGGCATCGTAGTAAGAATTGGAAATTGAAGGATGGAGAAATGGTCCTAATTTGCTCAACCCTTGCTTGATTATAACATAGGTGCTTACATAAAGTATTGGTTAATGAATAAAATACGACCTCTAACAGTTACGGAATTAAGGACACGCTCTTAGTGCTGCTTTTCGCAAACAAGAAACCCACAAGCCATAAAGTCTATCATAATCCTTGAGAGTCGGGAAATATATTTCCCAGTCGGGTGAGTCTTGCGAGTACATTGTGTACTTAGGGTTTATTTTACCCTTGTTGCAGGTGCTCCTTGAGCAGGTAGGCCTTGTGTGGAGGATTCTTCTGGTGGGCACAGATGGATTCTCATTTCATCCCGCTAGACGTTAATTTATTTCCGCTGTTAATTTATCGCACTCTGAACCTCTGGTATTGTAATAACTATTTCTGAGACTCTATGTTGTATGAAATGGACTAAGTATTGTAAGTTTGTACTCATTATTGGATCCCGGGTGTAAAATTTGGATTGTTCGAGCTCTCCCGTCGGGTATGCTCGACAGAGTCATCTGGTTTAGCTCACTTTCAGGGCACTTAGGGTCTAGTGAAAGACAAGCACCCTAAAAGCGTGCTAAACCGGACGATTCTGCCACACTCTTTGACTTCATAGTTTAAATTTTGGAACTCTTATCTTACTACCAAAAAGTATTGATGCAAAAAAAATTCATCATTACAGGCCTATTTGTTTATTGCTGAATGTGAATTTCAATTTTTTTACTAAGGTGACCACTAATAGAATAACTTTAATAGCCTAGAAAACAATCTACCTACCCCAAATGGCTTTCCTTCTGGGCAGGAACATTATGGAAGGGGCGATAATATTACATAAGACCATACATGAGTTACACAAGAAAAAAGATAAATAGGGTGTTATTCAAAATTGACTTTGAAAAAGCTTATGCGAAAGTGAAATGGGGACTTTTTACAACGAACTCTTTGAATGAAAGGTTTCTAGCAGAAATGGTGTAGTTGGATCCAATCTTTCATAGGAGGAGGAAATGTAGGTATCAAAGTTGATCATTGGGGACCTTACTTTCAAACAAAAAAGATCGAGACAAGGAAGATGGTCAAATAGAAGGGGAAGGGCCCCATTTGGTAGATAATGGTCTTTCTATCTTGCAATATGCTGATGACATGGTGCTATTTTCAAAACCATGATATTGAACAAGCAAGAAACATGAAATTACTTCAATGTCAATTGAGCAATTATTAGGTTTCAAAATTAATTTCCATAGGAGTGAGATCTTCTGTTTTGGGGAGACAAAACATTATGATGGTCTTTATTCATAACTGTTTGGTTGCAAGTTACTCCCTCCGTCCCAAAATATCTGTCGTTTTCGCTTCACGAGAAACAACTTTGAAAAAATACATATTAAAAAATATTAATATTTATGGTACATAATTGGTATCATTAGAAAGATATTTGAATCTAGTTTTTTAATAAATTTATTTGGAGATACAAATGTTGTATGCATTTTCTACAAATCGAGTCAAACTTGCGGCATGGAAACCAAAAGCGACAGATAATTCAGGACAGAGGGAGTAGGCACTTACCCCTTTCATTATTTGGGTCTACCGATGATTTATCGCAAGTTAAGTAACAGAGGATGGAAAAAAGTTGCAAAGATGATTGAAAAACGACATAGTGGATGGAAAGGTAAGCATACATTTGTCTATCGGGTCAAGAATAGTCTTTATTAATTTAGTTTTGTCAAGTCTACCCCTGTTTATGCTCTCTTTATTTGAAGTCTCTAGGGGTGCACTGAAGAAAACATAGTATTATTAAAGATCTAAATTCTTTTGGTAAAATGGTCAACACAAAAAAAACAGGCTAGTAAGATGGCATGTTTTATGTCAACCTAAAGAATTGGGGGATAGGTATTCAAAATCTGGGTATACAAAAATGTCTTTTGAGCAAGTGGTTGCTCAAGCTCTATAATGAACATGGGGTTTGGCAACAGCTTCTTCGAAAAAAATTGTTAAGGATAAATGTCTTTCCCATGTTTGTAAGAAAGCATGTGATTCTAATTTTTGGATGAGTCTCATGGGTGTCAAGAAGACCTTTTTGAATCTCAATTCTCATAAGATACTTGGTTGGATAACTATCCTCTGAAAACCGAATAACCAACGCTGTATAACAGAGGACACAGAAACAAGCAAAGGTTGCAGATGTACTAAGCACAATATACCACTCAATGTTTCCTTCAGAAGAGCATTAGTGAGTAACAAATTACTAGAATGGAATCATCTAGTTGCTAGAGTGTAGAATGTAAATCTGCAATAGGGTTTTGATGTGTTTGTTGGTGTGTGCATAAGAATTGAATTTTCTTAGTCAATTCGATGTATAGATTCCTAGTCAACAATGAGTCAAAGTTTCACAAATAGTTTGGTGTCAAAGATACCTTTGAATATTAAAATCTTTATTTGATTCTTTAAAAAAGGGTGAATTTTCCATTCTTCTTTGGCTCCAAGCCTTGTAATTTTTGCTTTGTCGACAGTCAGTTTAGGCCCGCTCTGTTGGTTTTGGTTTTGTTAGTTAGTTAGTTAGTTAGTTGTTCTAGCTAGTTTGTTAGTTGTTCTAGCTAGTTTTTTTTCCCTCTCGCTCCTGCCTAACCTTTGGTAGGGTCCTCTGTAAGTAAGTTTGTACAGTTTCTTTCTGTCTTTAATATATTTCCTTGTTGTTGGGGGGCTTTGCCCCACGGTTTAAGATAAAAAAGGGTGAATTTTCAAAAAAAATATAACTTATTGTCAAGGAGAAATTGGAGTGGAGATATGTCATGTGTTGTTTTTTAAGCCGGAAACCATTCAACATCTCTTCTTTGAGTGCACTTATGCTCGGCTCCTCTGGATGGCAGTTCATATAGTGCTTGCTCTTAATCCACCCCTAAATGTCTATTACTTATTTAATAATTGGTATCCTATAAGGGATAAAACTTTGAGATCCTTTTTTTATTGACAGGTCATGTTGGTCTATTTGGCTAACAAGGAATAAAATTGTTGTTGACAAATGTTCACAAATATCTCTTATTCAGGGAATGCATTGGCTACTGTTCTGGGCCAGTTTGCAATGGTGTGAGGAGAAGAAAAAAATCAGTGTAGAGGCATGCCACAAGTTGGAGAATGCGGATATGCACCTCTTTGTGTCCTCTGCATGGCCTTTTATTTCACAAATTTAGTTATGAGTCGACTTGTTTAATAAACTCATTTGGATCATTGTCGCGTGGTGTTTGTACTAAGGTGATTTGATTCCTCTTCCAAGAGAATGAAGCTGGATTTTTCTTTTTATTATCTAAAAAATGTAGAGAGGAGTATAATGATCTCATACACACACCACACAAGTGAGGGTGATCAGCTATGGTATGCAATAAGTAGCCAACATGCTTATATCTTTGCTTCACTGTACTCCAGAAGTCCATAAGATAATGTTTCTGAGTTCTGGCCTTGGTAGAAGAGAACAGGAGAAACAATTGCATCCAATATCATTGAGGTTCAATTAGCCTCTAATCCAAATTCTCTCCTCAATCCTCTCCAATCCTCTCAAACTGGGGGATAGCCGAACAAGCCCTGAAGGAAGAAACCCCGCTGAACATGAAAAGGAATTAAGGAGTCGGGAAGTTTGGTGTCTTAACAATACATAGACAAAATACTGCACAACTTCTTTCTTTGTTTCTTTTTACGAACGGAGCATTCGATGATCCGGTGCTCAACTCTCGCGCGTCCTGGCTTGTAGTTCCATTGAAAACATCTATATATGTATATGTACTGTGGAAGGTCCGATGGTCTAGGAAAAAAACACGTATCATGGTAGGGCGCTGCTAGCGCTCGGACGTCCGGATCCGGGCGCTAGCGGCCGGACGCCGCAACAACCACCCCCCTCCCCACGGAAGGATGCCGCACGCACGGGAATGAAAATGAAAACGAAAAAAATGGCGCTGCCCCCACCCCGCTACTGCACGGATCCGCGACCCCCCACGAACCATCGTGCGCACGGATCCGCGTGCACCCCCCTGCGAACGGATCTGCCCTCCCGCCGCAACCTCACCGACCTAGCACCTCCACCACACCCCACGACACCGAATCACCACCATAATCCACCCCGACCAGATGAAACAGGAGGATAATGCTATTCCAACATTCAAAGAACACCTAAATGCAGCGAACTAAAAAATCTAGTGAAAGAGATGCAAAACAGGCAACGAACACCTACTAAACCAAAAAGCATGAAACCTACTGCAACAACGACCAAGACCTGCTGAAACAACGACCAAACTCATGCTACAACATGCACAAAATGAAGATTCAAACAACGAAAGCGGTCCCCTGCTGCACCAACAACATGGAACTACTACAACAACCCTCAAACAACTACTGCAACAGCGGCCAACAGCTGCTTCACCATGCGGTTGAAACAAAAAAAGAAACCTGAAACAAAATCTCAAACGCACTCCAACATTTGCTGAAACACTACTGCAACATTGAAAAACAACCATTAAAACAGGGAGCAAAAAAAGGAAGGGGGAGGAGGAGGGAGGAAAATCTCATACAACATGCCCCGATCTGCTTCTCCGACATCCAAATTGTTCTAATGAAGCATACCTTTCGAGAAACAGAAATAAAGAGAGGGATGCTACTGAAACAGAGGGGGCAAGAGAAGTGCCGCAAGATCTGCATCGCCCCCATGGATCCACCACGGGGGGCAACGCTGCTGCATGGATCCACCGCAGAGGGAGGTCCCCCATGCCGCCATCGAGGTGGGGGAGGCGTGCAAGAGTGGAGACCGCCACCCCTAGCTGGATCTACACTGCCCCCATGGATCCACCATGGGGAGCCCGACGCTCCATGAATCCGCCGTGGGAGGGCATGCTGCCGTCGAGGTGGAGGATGCTCCAGAGTGGAGGAGACCATCCCGCGCCACTGGATTTGTGCCTCCCTCCATGGATCCAGCACGGGGAGGCGTGAGGCCATGGATCCACCGAAGGGGAGCCCGGAGCCGCCGCCACATCAACTTTGCCGGAAGCTGCCGTCATCGCCCACGGCTGCCAGCGGCAAAAAAATGGACGCGGAGGTCACAGCGGGGAGGGGAAGGGAAGAGGGGGGGCTCGCGCGGAGGAGGCGGAGAGAACGAGGCGAGTGGTGGGGAGTGGAGAAGGGGAATGAGTGGGGAGGCAGCGAGCGGAGTCGGCGCGTGGGGTCAACAGGCGGGCGCGGGCGCTTCGGGTCGCGCGGCGCGTCGCTGGATCACGGCGCGTCCGTTGGGTCCAGACGTCTGCCGTCTATCATTACCGTTGGTATTGCTAGTCTCCCTAGTGTTTTCGTCATCAATTCACCACCACCGGGTGGTCGTCCGGTGACCACCACAATACGAAGCACCTGATTATAAATCTACTAAACTCCTTTTTCACTCGTGCTTAGCCTTCAACCACTTGATCATCGGGTGCTTTGAATTTTTCTATAATGAGGCATTTTTTAAGCGTTAACAGGAGCATATTATTAGCATGAGATTGTATCATGTTTGTCGCGCCTATAATGCTATATGCCCGAGGTGTAATCACTGTAATACTCTGGTA
Source organism: Saccharum spontaneum (assembly GCA_022457205.1). Classification (NCBI taxonomy): domain Eukaryota; kingdom Viridiplantae; phylum Streptophyta; class Magnoliopsida; order Poales; family Poaceae; genus Saccharum; species Saccharum spontaneum. The sequence goes on along the minus strand of CM039582.1, from coordinate 25,716,401 downwards.
CCGTCATTACCCTCAGCTTCCAAATGATTACACTAATCCATCAAATGGTAATGGATGAATCAAGCAGCAAACAAATGTAAAGGTAGCATGATCCTTACTTTTTATATGCTGGTGGCTTTTTAGCCTTACGACATACTCCCTCCATCCCAAATTATAAGGCATTTCAAGAATCTTGGAGAGTCAAATCATCTTAAGTTTGACCAAATTTATATGATAAGATAATAACATTTATGATTCTAACTAAGTATAATTAGATTCTTCATCAATTATATTTTCATAGTGTACCTATTAGATGTCGTGAATCTTTATAATTATCTATATAATGTTGGTCAAACTTGAGATGTTTTGACTCTCCAAGATTCTTGGAATGCCTTATAATTTGGGATGGAGGGAGTACTCTCTAATTATGTCCCATCACAAAGATACTCAACTAAAATTGGCGAAACAAGGAATCTCGTGCCATTGTACTCTTGTGCATCCACTGACTAGATTTAGTCCACGTTTGTAGGACATGCTTGGGTTTAAATTAAAGAACTTTCACTTATTCAAGCGTAGTACGTTCGGCATATTAGAACTTCTAATTCAGAAGCTCTATTAATATGTTTGCATTTCAAATTGGGTATAATTAACAACTTTTCCATGCAAATAAAAAAAATGCCTTACACGGTTACACCACATATGACACGTACGTGAAAAAAGTAACAAAGAGCATGGATGCATGCGTACAACATGGGGAAGCTTTTCTCGAGATGCTCCGTCATGAAACGATGGCTTTAGCCATGTGCTCATGTGTACATGCATGTAAGAGAGATATATGTCACATGAGATGGATGCATGGTTGCTTGATTGCTTCAAAGAAAGCTACGGCGACAAAGATGGTCTTTACAAAGAGGGCTACGATCGAGCGTGCTTGGAATTTCGGAGAAAGGCAAAGGGGCCGTCAATTTCTAAGAGTGCACATCAACATGATTACTCTTGAAAGGGATTTAAAGGAACTTTTTTTTATTTGAACTCCTATTTCTTCGAATCGAAGAAATTATATGCGGTGGCTTTTGGTTTCACAATTAGCCGCTTTATGCTAGTTCCCTATTGGCTACGGATTATTCCTTTTTCCGACTGCAGAATCCAATGAAACAACAATAATCTCATCATTTGCAAGTTTATTTTGCAAGGTTTGTCCGATTTGTGTTTGCATATAAAACAGTGAGCGTGCAACAGGAAAACTACCACATATACCGTTTGTCTCATTTATTGGTTGGTTAGATTCTATACGGGTGAAATTTGCATCAATGCCTAAGGTCATGTTTCGGATAGTTTCTTAGCCGCTTATGGCGGAAAAATCTGTCTGATTGTGGCAAATGCCACGATTCACAAGTGACTTCTTCCCTCGTGATTAACCCCTTATTATCATTTCAATGTGGAGGCAGAGGCAACAAGCAAAATACAGTGCGAAAAATTCCACTGACTATGGCATGTAGAGGTACCCATATCCTCTTGCTCCCGCGGCCCCGCCCATGCACCCCGAGTGCTCACTCTAGTCTGCTTGCCCAAGTGCAGCCTTTGCCTAATTACTTTAGGGATGGCGTTGCCGGTGCTGAGCCTAGCCATTATTCTCGTCGGATTCGGCCACGCCATTCCCGTCGGCTCACTTATGTCGTCCTTGAAGGTTGGACTGGTTTCCCCTTGCATCCATCCATGTTGGAGTATTCTTCCTCAATGACTTAAATCGGCTCGCGCACCTCAAGATTAGTCCTCAACGGCTCCAACCAGCTTGTGATGCTTCACTACCCCATCTCTTTCAAGTTTGAAGCTATTTATTCTTCATGAGCATCTTCATCAGTCTCCCAATACCTACTGTTTCTTATAAAACTGTCATATTGGGAGTTACATTGCTTTTTACTTGCTCCAATAGTCTCTTGTACCTCTTTTTGTGGTCATCAATATTTTTCTCACTCCCTTTTTTTGGCCACTAATATGTTTCTCATCTCCTCTCAAATAAAAAGAGAGTTCCATCGTCCATAATGCCAAGTGGCTCATCTCACCCACCACTTTTCAGTCATCTTTTTCCCTATATACCTATAGGCCCCATCATATGGGTACTGGAGCAGATGTATTGGAGAACTACTATAGCAATTCTTCCAGCATTCACAAAAATAATATTAGGCTACTCTAGTACCTATATACTGGAGATAGATTGTTAGGAGACTAGTGGAGATGCTCTACTAAGCCTCCCTTGAATCTCCTCACTTAGGTGTTTTTTCGCGATCATACCGTGGCACGTTTTTCATTAAGCAGAAGCAGATTGTTTGTTAGAAACTGTCCCGGGTACGATAATCCCACGATTACCGATGCCTGGGATACGCATCGAGCACACGAGGTTGTGATTACATAATGATCATTTTGCGACGGAGCGTCTAGCTTGCGCCGTTACTCATAGAAGCGACATTAGTTGCTTGTATCCCGCCACGCACCAATCGTTGCATTCGTCAGCGATCTGCTGGACCAGCTGCGCCCCTGGCGTCACCCTCCCGTTGAAGGTTTTGGCGTTCCTCTCCTTCCAAAGCATCCAGCCAATGAGGAATAATAGTGAGTCGAAACCAGACGCAAAGGCTTTGGTACCCTCACTTAGGTGTCAATTTATTTTCCAAAATTAGTCGTTAGTGATGGTTGCACCGTGGAAGTAAATCATTGATCTGTGGTTGATTGGGTCTGTGTACAAAAAAAAAATGAATTTACAGCATGGTGTTCATTAGATGGATATGTGTTATGTACTTGCATTGAGGTAGATAATCTCCTTAGGATTACCAACTGCCAAACACTCACTCAGACTGCCACCAATTTGAAGGTACCGACAAAATATAGAGAGTTGACTCTGGTGTAGGCTCAAAATGGACAGTCTTGTTTGCTTTGAGAATATAATTGGTTGGATGGATCTGTTAGAGCACCCAAGCTAAAGTACCCAGAACTATTTTCTTTTGCAAAAAAAGAATAACATTTCTATCAGCAATGCTCTAGTCAACAATTTGCCCAATCACTTGTTTCATTTGCCTCTGTTAGCTCTAGCCTTTTTACAACTATGAGCTCTGAGAAGAAACCTGGAAGATTTGAATGTAATTGAGGAGAATGACTTGTGGGATATACATGGGGATCAAATATTTTTCTCTACAACAAAGATTTAAAAGAGGTTGATTGGACAGCACCAAATCCACCCTTCTTTTAGATGGCTGTGGAAAAACAATTTGCCAACCAAAACACAATATCTTCTTTTGGTTGCTTAGGAGGAATATCCTTAGGCCCTGTTTGGGAGCTTCATAGTTTTATTCACCTGTAATTATCTTCCAGTTCTAATATCTTGTGCACAAACAGCCTCCAAACAGCCTCTTAGGAGGAAAAACATGCACTTGGAGACATATAACTGCGAACTCTGTCGACTAGCAACAGAGGAAACACATCTCATCCTAGAATGCACCTTTGTTAGGTCCTGATGGGGAGTTTTAAACTTAGATATTCAGCCACAACTAAGCCTCCCAGAAGTAATCCTTTACTTCAAATCAACTGAATTCAGAATTATTCCTTGCTGTCATCTTGCTGTGCTGTACCATTTGGGGGGCTAGGAATGATGTACTTAATTTTCAGAGGAATTGGGCCAAACTTACAAAGTAGCAAGTTATCTTCAACAGAGAATTGGCCTTGACCGCTTTAAGAGCAAAGGAAAGCATCTCGCAATGTTCGCTGAAATTTGGCTGATGTTGATGCTTATGCTGATTTGAAGTGAGAGGAAAATACTGTTCGTTCGCTTAAAAGTACTGCTGAAGTAATTCAAGCGAACATGGCTGATCAATGCATTCAGTTCAGAGTTGGCCTTAACCAGACTTCTAGATAGTTTCTTCATTTTCTTTCTCTCTTTTTTTTTTCTTGCTGTGCTGTTTTATTGTAATCTTTGTGCTTCTGTCTTTTAATAAATCTCCTGTAGGGGCTTTGGCCCCTGCAGTTACATAAAAAAACGACGAGTAGTGCCAAAAAAAAAGGAGTACATAATTAATTTAGGTAAAACGGTAAACCGCTGGGCGGCAGGGCAGCAGTGATAGGCAAGAGGCACGTTCCTGGTGCTGGCGCCGACAAAGCTAAAGGGAAAGAGAGGCGGCAGCCGTAAGGAATCGAAGCATCAAGACAGAGCAGCCGAGCAGGGACCAGAGAGAGGGACGACACCCAGACAACAAGATCCCCTCACCCCGCACGCCCGCACTCCACTCCACTCCACTCCCCCGACTCACACGCGCGCCCGCCATTGCTGCCCCGGCCCCTTCGCTTTCTAGCTACTAGCTCCCTTGTCCCCTCCACCGCTAGCTAGCCCGCCTATATCATCATTGCCCTGCGCCGCACGCTGCTCTGCTCTCCTCTGCTTTGCTCTTCTCGACTACGCGCCAACAATGGAGAGGTGGGCGCCGGCGCGGGAGAGGCCGAGGCGGCGGCCTGGCCAGCCGTCCTTCTCGTCGACGCTGCTGGACGCCATCTGCGACTCCTTGGACGAGCAGGCCGGCGGCCAGGGAGAAACGGCGGAGCGTGCCGCGGCACCAACGCCTGCTGGGAGCGCCAAGAAGCAGCAGCAGGCGGCCCTGCATTACTACTACTACTACAAGCCCTCCTTGGCCGCCAGCCACCGGGCGGCGCGCGCGGCGCCGGCGCCCGCGGACGACTGCTCCTCCGGCCGTGGCTACTTCTCGTCGTCCGAGGTCGAATACTCCCTCCGCCGCCTCCGCCCCATCCGCACCTCTGGCGGCGCCGTCGGGCCGGCCTCGGTGGCTCCAGCGGAGAAGCAGCAGCCTGCCCCGCCTGGCACGGCGGCGAGGAGAGCGCGGAAGCCGTCCGCCGCCGCCCCCGCCAGCGGCGGCTGCCGCAGGCCGGCCTCTCCGGGCGCGCGGCTCGCCAGCCTGCTCAACGCCATCTTCTCCGGCAAGCGGCATTCCGCGCGGCAGCACCCGGCTCTGGCGGACGACGAGCCGGCGTGCTCCACGGCGCCATCCAGCGCGCGCCCCTGCCTCGCCAAGACACCGCCGTCGGCGCGGGCGCGGGCGACCCGCAGCCGGAGCAGGACCGTGCGGTTCTTGGACATCGAAGGCGAGGTGGCTGTGGCCGCGGCCGCCGCTGGCTGCAGGCGATTCCCGGTGGTCGAAGTGGAGGGCAGCGACGGCGGCGGGGAGAGCAGCGACGCGAGCTCGGACTTGTTCGAGCTGGAGAACCTCGCGGCCCTCGCTCCGGCGAACGGCGGCTCCGGTTGCCGTAGAACGTGCGAGGACGAGCTTCCGGTGTACGGGACGACTGGAGCTGGGCTTGCGCACGACATTGGACTTGTCCGTCGCCGCCCGTTTGGGTACGTCAGCCATGGTCGGAGTTGCATAGGCTTGTTTGATTTCAAATAGGTAGAGGGGGTGAACTGTAAAGTTGTTTCTTTCTTTTCTTTCTTTTTTTTGTGGCATTTTGTTCTCCTTTTCAGGACTTTGGAAGCTGTGTATTTGCTGCTATAAAATGCTCTGGTGATAAATGTATCACTTAAATGGTTTTCTTTCTTGCACTGGCTACATTTACAAAAAGAGGAGTTACTAACTTTTGTGAAATTTTGAATGCCCACCATAAATCTTCCTCTGCAAATAAATGCCACAATTTTGTTCAAGAACAAGAGAGAGAGTGAGAGAGAGAAAGAATTGCCACAAAAATTACGTAAACGAATATGTCACCACAAAGTGCCTATCACATTCGAAGAAATGAAAGATTTAGAAAAGTGTCACGAAATTGTGGTATTCATATTCAAATAGATGTCCAAGTGGCCTGAAACGACCATTCTTTAATGTCATTTTTATCCTGTTCTATTACGCAAACTTTAATCGCCGTGCTATGCAAAGTGAAGTTTTATTGCCCATGCCGCTGCAGCGCTACATGATCGCAAGTAGAGAGTATCACCGTACCACCACCAAAGCGAAAAAGGGAAGCAAAGAAAGCTAAGCACTGTCGTCGTAGTAATTCTCTTGTAAAGTAATACTCCTAGGGAGGGAGGGGACGGGGCGTGTCTGCTGGCTGCCGCTGCTGCTCCTGGCACGAGAGCGCATCATCACGGGGATCACCATGGGAGCTTGCTACGCTCTGCCGTGACAGCCGACGACTTGCGAACCAAGGGAAATGATGACAGCCAATGCCACCATCATTAACCCTTTTGGCACTACTCCTACGTTACGACGTGGAATTGGTGAGTTGAGCTAGCTGTTTGTAGAGCAGAGCAGAGCGAACAGATGGATATGCACCCTGCTCGCTGGGCTAATAGTACTATCGGCTGATTTGTCGGAAGAGAAAAATACTGTACCATGATCAGTATTCAACGGGCCAGGTATTGAACAGAACAGGAGGGCGCGTTACTGCTTAAAATGAAAATGATGCCAAAAGATAAAGAAGCCACAAGGCTCTCGACCGGGCTACGCAAATGGAAGAAACAAAACTGGCGACGTGAACAGTTTTTCTCGTGAGAAAATTGGACACACCACCCGCAGAACGCACCGAGCACGGAGTACCGACGCAGCCTCGGTTAGGCTGTGTTCAGATCCGAAATTTTTGGAGGAAATTTTTCAATAGCATTTTCGTTGTTATTTGATAAAATTTGTTTAACCATAGACTAACTAGGCTCAAAAGATTCACCTCGACATTTACAGATAAATTATGTAATTAATTATTTTTTTATCTACATTTAATGCTCTATGCATGTGTCAAGCATTCGATTTGATGGATGGAAGAGGAAATATTTTGAGAAGTGAACGGGGCCTTAGCATCGATCTCGAGAAGGCAGACAACCGAACCGAGAAAGCAAAAGGGATCGAGGAGCATCGATCGATCGAAAGGCCCTGACGTTTCCTTCTTTCCCTCACACCGAGGCTGCTTGCTCAACCCGCCTTCGATCGGTCACCCATCAGGAGATCACGGCCAAGCCCGACGGCGCCGATCCCCAGCCATGGGCCTGTGTGTCTGCTCGTGTTCCATGTCGATCGGCCTGCTCCTGCTCCTGCCGCTGCCGCTGCCGGCGGACAAGAATACTACGAGTTGTAGTATCCTACCTGGGAGTTCACGCGTCTCTCCTTGTCTCCTTGCTCGCTCCACCCTGTGTGGCTGTGTGTGATCCAAGGCCAGGGGCCTCGTGATCCAAGGCCAAGGGTCTCGTCTCACGCATGTTTCCATTTTCCAAGGAGTATCTGCCTGCGTTTCGGCGTCATCTCGCTGTCGGATGGTTGGATCGCGGGCGTTGCTTCCAGTGCGGATCCAGTATTTTTTTTACGTTGATGGTGTCACCACCTATTCTTAACAAGAGACAAAGTTTTAAGCCACAAACATTTTAATCACGAACCAGTTTAATCGTTGTTTTTTTTAAATTTGACGGAGATAACACTTGAGGATTCTCAGTTCGCTTCTAGAAGACCGTCAACCATTTTTTCAGCTTGTGGATCTTGTCGTCCAAGTACTTTGCATCTTGTACCTGTTAGAAATTATCACTTATACAGGATCTTAACTAGCCTAGTTACAAGAACACCTAAGCCTTAATTGATAATTAATTAAACTTACCCGATTAGAGAGACCTTCTGGATCCTAGCGAAGACCCTCGCCTGCATCGAGCAGGCGTGTACCGATGGCATAGAGGTAGAGGACGCCGCCACTGGGATTTTTTTTTATTTTTAGCCCAAATTTGAAACAAATTTTAAATTTAACCCATGTTTGAAAATTTTTTTAAATCTAACCCGTTTGGCCCCGCCACCATGCATGGCGGGGCAAATGCACTGAACCCTGCCATACATGGTGGCGGGGTGCATGGGCCACGTGGCAGGGGTGGCAGCGCGCCTCGCCAGCGTGGCAGGGGTGTACCCCGCCATGATGCATGGCGGGGTAGCCCTAACCCGCCATGATGCATGGCGGGGTACAACCCCGGCCATTTAAAAGCCCGGGCACTTCTTGTTTTTGGCCATTCATCCATTCCATTTTCCGCAGCGTCCCTCTCCGCCCCAGGACCGAGCTCCCCTCCCCTCAGCGGCCTTCTCCGGCGTCCCTCCCTCCTCCCTGTCAGGTATCGGCCCATCGTCGGTCCTTGTTCCGGCCACCCCTTCTCTGCGTGCATCGTTGCAGTATGTTTGGTTAATGTAGTTAGTAAAGTGTTTTGTGTTGAAATCGTTTCGTGTTATTAGATGGAGGACTCGTATCGTGAGTCGATTTGGAGGAAAAAGGGTCGTCCTAGAGAGATGTACCCCGACGTGTCTTGCAAGGATGCGCCCGTTCCTCCCGAGGAACCTATACCTAACTGTGACTGTGGTCATCCGGCACACGTGGGCCAGTCGAGACATCCGGATACTGCGGCTCGTTGCTTCTACACATGTTATAGTTGTAGCGTAAGTAATTGTGCCCTTTGTTGTTCTTATTGGTTTCTGATGTTGTATTCGCGATGAGATAATTGAAACTTTTGTATAGCCCTACTTCCGGTGCTTTTTCTTCCAATGGATCGACGGCCCGGACAAGTTTGATCCAAGGATTCTCCTTTTCTACCCCGGCATTGATCATTGCAAGCGTGAGGTGTTTACTCGCTGGGTTCCGCCCCCTCCAAACCCTCCTCCTATGACGGACGAAGAGAAGGCCGTAGCATCGGCACGGCGGCTCGAGGATCCTCCAAAGTGCCTTTGCGGAGAGCAAGCCGTGATAAACCCACGCAATGAACAAGAGTTCATTTGTCCTCTACGACATGAGGTAAGGTTTGAGTGAACCTTGGAATGTCATGTCCTATATGTGTGTTTTACTGTTTTGATTTTGTAGGATCATGATTTTCCAAAGTGCCGTTTCAAGGAATGGATCTATGGTCCAAAGAGCCATTGGCCGGAGCCGGAGAAGAATGAGGAGGTGCCAGACTGAAAGAAGAAGAGGAGGTCTATTGCGCCTCCTGTGATGTGCAAATGTGGTGTTGAAGCTAGCTACGGCCTTGTCCCTTCAGGCCTTGGTATTGGGCACTTCTGTGGCCACATGATCGATTATGACGAGGTTTGCTAGGACTGTTGACACTTAGTGCTAATGTTTTATTTTGTTAACTCTGGTACGCTAACTTTGTATTCATCTATTTGTTGCAACAGAGCACTCAGAAATGCAACTGGGAATCATATGATGATGTGTATAATTTCAAGAATGAGTATAAGACAATGGTAGCACTTCGCAATACCAGAGGATATCCTGCAAGCTACGTCACTGATTTCGTTAAGAACCATAAGAAGAAAATGCTACAACGGGCCCAAGACCTACGTGTTCGTAACCCGGAGAGTATTGCGTGGAAGAAGTGGTACGGGCAAAAGAAGAAGGATGTAGAGGAGTACCAGGCACGGAAGGCTGAAGAGGATGCAAGGAAGGCTGCAGAGGAGGCTGCGAGAGCAGAGATGCAAGGCTTGAACGATACTATTGACTCATTATGTGCGAGTGAGTCATTGCGTTTTTGGAAATTCAATCTTCTTTGTTTTACTGTCAATAAAGTCATTGCAAAGATCCTATTAATTATTTGCATTTTATACTTGCAGAGATTGGATGCACCGGCGGCTGGCAAGCAGATATGGCTCGTGCTAGGTACACGGAGAATAGGACAGTAAAGTGGCACGCAGGAGTTGGTGCCACCGCAAGCCGTCCGATTGTGGTTGAAGAGGAGGCCGAGCCGGAGGAAGACGACGACACCGGGAGGATAGGCGAGCTCATTCGTCTAGCCGAAGAATTGGGCTACCCTCAGGACGTTGAAGTACAGGAGGGTCAGGCAGCATACCACAGCCATAAGACACCGTTGTTCGACGCATGGGGGCCAACAGACATTACCGAAGAAGAGGCCGAGTTGTACTCTCTGGCCGCGGACGAGGCGGAGGCGGCTTACTACCGGCGTGAGGCCTCCCAAGCCAATACAGTCGAGGCCAGCAAGGGTAAGGAGGTGGTAGTGGAGGATTCAGAGTCCGAAGACGAGTTGCTTACGCAGTGGTGCACGCAATTTGATTGACGTACAAGTGTCATTGTAATAATTTGCATTGTCACGTCTTCACGTTGTCGTTGTTAGTGTATGTCGTTTCTAGTGGCTTGGAAACTTTGTGTCGTGTAGTTTGTCAGTGTTGTACTTTGAAACTGTCGTGTAGTTGTCCTCGGAGTAGTTCGACAACTGTTGTGCCTACAACATCACACAACGTTAACTCGATCATTTCAATTGAATTTTAAAACCCTTACCTCGTTTGAGAATGTAAGTGCAAAGTACTTACCACGTATCTATTAACAGGGGCCCTAAGAAGTTGTGTTTGCCCCCTTTGCGCATCGTCGAACGCATCGACGATGTCATCCTCATCGGCCGCATCTGCAGGCATGTTCGTGTACGGGACCATGAGATGAGTCCTCGTACTTCGCTGCAGCCATTGCAGGTACTCCATCCATCTTGCCGGGTGGTGTGGCGGAATTTCATTGATGTGACGACGATGCCTGTTATACCATCTGTTCAAATGTGGTTCGTGCGTCAACGCCCAATCCTTTTGCGTGGTCCGAAGCCTCCGATCGATCCTGCATTGCCATATTGCATTAGAAATGAGGCGCTTAAGTAGAATAAACATATTAGCATCGTACCCATGCAGCTGAGCGTTGGTGGAGTACAGCGGTGGAATTCCTTGCAACCTCCCGAAGTGTCTGTAAACCCTAAAAGGGTAGTGCATCTCGACGATATGGAAGAAGATAAGTGGCCCTTCATAAAGCCACTCATCCGCTTCCTCGTCGCAGCGCGGACTAAGGTAGTCCTCTAGCTCCCACCTAGACCACGGTGTCCATGTTACCTGCAAAGTAAAGAAACTTAATTTAGTATCAATCTCATTGATAGTGCCTTTAGTAGGAAATGTGGATATAACTTACGTAGTTGTGTGTCAACACGTCTATCGCATCCGTGTACTGCTTGTACCTCCTTTCCAACTCGCCCCTCACTACCTTAGCGTCTTTCCAGATGAAAAGGGCGGTGGGTCGAACGTCTTGATGCTACCATTCCTGCAAGTTTACACAAACAAGGTGTCACTAATCTCTTTAGTTGTATGAAGATATCAAAGTTGTCAATGTACTCACAGGCAAATGCGGAGGTTTAGTAGGCCTCCCAACCGGAAACCGCTCCCAAATCCATACTTGAAGTAGGTATGAGCAGCCACCTAGGTTAGCATTGTTCGACTGGCGACGACAGGCGGTACAAAGCTGACGGTATGTCCAAGCAAGGACCGCGGTACCCCAGCTATACGTTGCAATATTCTCAAGTGGCTGGATTAGGATCCTCAAGAAAATCCAGCTGATGCTGTCGCCTGAGGAGTCGGGGAACAAGAAAGCGCCCAAGAAGTGCCACAACCACACCTTTGCATACACCTCGACCTTGTGATCTGGAGCACCGAACGGAGGCCCTGCACCAAAGTGCTGGGTTATCCATGACGTCGACACTCCTGAGGTCTTCCTGCAATTGCAATTGAAGTATTATTGTACAAAAATAGATGTAGCTGAAATGGTTGTATCAGTGATTTCAATGGGGCGCAAATATGAACTTACTTTGTGCCTTTAACTTCTGCCTCTGATGGCCTCCTACCACAGAACTGCTCCACCAACTGTACCCAATTAGACTCGTCGGCGACCCCAGTCACCGGATGACCAGCCAAACTGAGACACAATATCATCTTCACATCCTGCATCGTGACAGTCATTTCCCCACATGGTGTGTGGAAGGTGTGCGTCTCCGGTCTCCACCTACATCATTACAAGTTTCTGGTTATAGGCAAGTTGACAGCCCAATTTTACAAAACAAAGACAATAAATGAAAAAAACAATGTTACCTATCAACAAAGGCAGTAAGAAGTGCAGGGTCTAGTGTGGGGAGTGTACTGTTGTACACCCGAACGATCTCAAGGAAGCCCGCCCGCTCTATGTAGGGCACGTATCGCTCGTCCCAGCTATGTACGCGGTGCGTGCGAACACGAAGCGGACGCAACGGCCTCTGCTGCTCCGACAAGGCCTGGGCCCGGTGGTCCTTGTCGTAGTCAGCCTCAATGAGGCTAAAGCGCGGATGAGGAGCCCGCGCCTCCATCTTGCAAGCCTAAAACTCCCTGTTTGAAAAAAACAAAGAAAACATTAATAACATTAGAACAATTAATAACGTTATAAAAAACAAAGACAAGTACAAATGAAAATTATAATATCATAAATGCATGTTTACAATATATACCACCTCTTGTCTCGCCCGCCTATGAAATCTAGCGTTATGACCAGGATTCTTGCAAATGGAGCAAAGGTTCTGCGCACGTTCTTCGTCAAAGTCTCCGCCACCATACATGTCGGCGCCGTAACCTTTCATATTGTCCATATCGCCTTTCAATCGCTTCTTCTTCCTCCTTCCCTTCCCTACCTTCTTCAGGTCCGGATAAGGCGCGTAGTCCTCACCATAGTATGGAGGCCACTGTGACTCGTCAAGGTATGTCTCGAAACTCTTCTCCCAAACTTTGAGGGTGTTGGCACGGAGATACAAGGGTGACATGTATGGTGCAACTGTGTGGTCAAAACCTCTAAGCCAACAAGAGGTGATCATGTGTGAGCAAGGGGCATGCATGATCTGAGGGACGTTGCAACTGCATTCTACTTTAGCAAGATCGACACGGTACGTTCGGCCACCAAATCGTTCGCCGCCCAGGTTTGTGCCCCCTCTAGCTCATACGCAGAAAACAAGCATGTCCCGTCCATAAGACTCGGCAACCTGTTGTTTGGCCAATTCCTCAGCCTCCTTCAAATATTCGTGTGCCGCCTTCCCCCATCTTCCAAGCTCCTCTTCATTCCTCAGGGCTAGGCCATACCGCTTAACAAAATACTCATTGCACTTCCTAAAAGAGAACTCGACAATACCAGACACTGGAAGAGATCGAACGCCTTTGAACACACGATTGAAAGACTCAGAGGAGTTTGTTGTCATGATGCCGTACCGGAAGCCGCCCTCATCAAATGCTAATGCCCACTTGGCTTTATTTTCCATCTGCTGGTCTAACCATGCCTTGCCAGCTTGGTTGAGCATCTTCTCTAGTTCTACCATAGTCTCGTTGAACTCGCGTTCCGTACGTTTATTACAAAGCTCCTTTAACTTGTCAGCCACATCCTTCTTGCGTTGACGCCGCCAGAAATTGGCGGCAAAATGTCGCATGCACCAACGGTGCACTAGGGGCGGGTGACCATCAATGTGTTCATCGGCTGCATTTAGAATTCCAATGTGACGGTCCGAAATCAGACAAATGGTGCGAGAAGGGCCAAGCACATGAACACGGAGCAGACGCATAAACCATGACCATGAATCATTGTTTCCCCCCTCCGCCAAAGCAAAAGCCATTGGTACTATCTGGTTCTCTGGGTCTACAGCAGCAGCCATCATCAATGTGCCCCTGTATTTGCCGGTGAGGAACGTGCCATCAACAAGAACAACTGGCCTACAATATTGAAATGCATGTTTGCACTGATCGAAATACCAGAACACACGGTACAGAATATGCCTGAACGGGTTCTGAAGATAGAACCCTCCTGTGTATATGAACGATATCATGTCAGGGTTGAAGTGTTCCATCGCACACAAAATGCGTGGAACCCTGTTATAGGCTTCCTCCCAGCTACCCCAACGAATTGCCAGAGCAATTTGCTTTGCCCGCCAAGCCTTTCCATACGTGACCTCATACCCAACAAATGTGACTATGGTCTCCTGCAAGAAAGACACTGATACGTCGTTGTCCTTATCTATAAGACCCAATATACGATGGGCTAGATACCGAGCCGTTAACTGGGGATGGTACCTTTTACCCTCATTAGTCTGGCATCTGTGCGGCTGTTCCACCGAAGTTACCTTCCACTTACCATCACTCCGCCTCTTTCGTGCATTCAACTTTCACCAGCACGGGAATCCAGCCTTACATAATATGTGGAATTTTACCTCCTTGTCAGAATGTCGAACCGTGTAAGGCCTATGATGATACATAGCATAGTCCTGAAGGAACAACTTCATCTCCGACATAGTATTGAAAAGCATTCCCTTCCTCAGTATTAAATTTTTATGGTTGTACAATGATTCCTTACACATCTGCAAACCCGTGTCACAAACTGCCATATGCGACATACTTACATCGTTATAATTTGGCACACCGGTAAAAGGCAAGCCAGCCTCCCTCAGCTGTGTAAGCTCTGCCGATGTATAAGAGGGTGGTGCAACGTATTGTTGTGGCTCCCTAACCCTGCTCCATCCTTCATATTGCACTCCATCATCTGGATAACCGGTGGCTAATGTGCCCTGACTCTGCATGCCATGAAGTACCTCAAGCGGTACTCCTGAGGGCATGCCACGAACTGGTGTACACATGGCAGGTGCACCTCCAGAGGGCATGGCTTCAACCGATGCTCGCATGGCATGTGGACCTCCTTCCTCATTTCCTGAATCGTCCGAATCAGTGCTAACATCATCACCAATCATTTCCTCCGCTGCCGCCTCCTCCTCCTGTTCAAACTCGTCTACATCAAAATCATTGCTTATATGACCAACCGGAGGAGAATGAACCCGCTCCTGCGTCAAATTACCATCCAAGTCCATACTCTCCATAGTTTGTTGCATCTGCACACCACACTCTCCTAGAGTATCACTATCCAAGGACGGCTCCTCATTCTCAACATTCTCCAGCACCAACTCAGCCATGCCGACATTCGAACCTTGGATGATCCTATTGTATCGGGACCACTCTGCTTGGTTGCACAAGTCCATCATCACATAGTGTGCCTTATTCTTTTCAACATGAACCTACTCTTTAGTGTGAAAGCCTCGCCAAACTTCAAACTCAAACGGTCACATAGATCGTGGAAACTAGGGGTGCCATCAAACCATTCCAATTCTTCATACATATCCTCAAACTGGCAATCCTCTCTCCTAACACTTCCTCCGTAAAAAACTCTTACACCGTAATCCATCTACAAAACGATTTGACATCTGATTATCAACTGACCATTATGGTACCACTAATTACTACATAACTAACTAAATAACTAATATTACCTAATAAAATCTGAATAACTAATAATCATTAACTAATTAACTAATAACTAAATAACTAATACGAACCCATTAACTACAAACCAATATTAACTAACTATCAATAATATCGTCAATAACAAATCATCGTTAACTAACTAAATAACTTAATAACTAATATTACCTAATAACTAAATAACTAATAGGTACGTAACTAAATAACTAATATTACCTAATAAAATCCGAATAACTAATAATCGTTAACTAATTAACTAATAACTAAACAACTAATACGAACCCATTAACTAACTAAATAATCATCAATAACAAAATATCGTCAGTAACAAATAATCATCAATAATATCGTCAATAATCATCAATAACTAAATAATCATCAATAACTAATACGAACCAATATTAACTAACTATCAATAATATCATCAATAAGAAATCATCGTTAACTAACTAAATTACTAAATAACTAACTAAATAATTCAATAACTAACTAAATTACTATTGTTCAATAATAAATAATTAACTAAATAAATAATTCAATAACTAAATAATCGTTTAATACAATGAATAATAAATATTTAACTAAATAAATAATAAAAACTTAATAATATTTACTACAAATAAATAATTGAAACGACAAAGTAAAAAAAATTACCGTAAATCGGGTTGCGGCGGCGCGACGAGGTTGCCCGGGCGGCGGGGTGCAACGGTCCGCGGCCGGGGTGGCGGCGCGGGAACGAATGCCGGAGACGCGGCCGAGGGCGCGGTCGCCGGGGCCGCGGCGCCGGGGGCGCGGGAGACGGCGCGGCGGCGCGGACGGCGGTTGCGGCAGCTCGGCGGCCGCGGCGGCGGCTAAGCGACGGCGCGGCGGCGGCGTCGCGGCGGGGCGCGGCGTCGCGGCGGGGTATGGCGTCGCGGCGGGGCGCGGCGGGGAGAGGCCGGGCGATGCGGGGCGCGGCGGGGCGCGGCCGGGGCGGCCGGGGCGCGGGGGAGGACCTCCGGGCGAGCGCGGCAACTCCGGCGGCGGCACGGCGCGGGCGACGACGGAGGCGGCGGTTGGAGTGAGCGGAGGCCGAGCGGGCGTGGCGGGGCGCGGCTTATATTTACGCCGCGCCCCGCCATGACGGGTGGCGGGGTACACCCCGCCATGATGGGTGGCGGGTTTGGCCTACCCCGCCACCGATCATGGCGGGGTACGCCCCGGGTGGCTGCCACGTCAGCCTGCCACGCGGAAAGTGTACCCCGCCACCATGCATGGCGGGGTTCAGTGCATTTGCCCCGCCATGCATGGTGGCGGGGCCAAACGGTTTAGATTTAAAAAAAATTTCAAACACGGGTTAAATTTAAAATTTGTTTCAAATTTGGGCTAAAAATAAAAAAAAAATTCGCCACTGGAGTGGGTGATGGCTGGCTCCTGGTCTTCAGATCCTGATCCCGTGCTCCCTTGGATCGGTTAGGGGTTAGGTGAATTAGTCAAGAGAGCACCGACGTGGGATCTCCTCTTCTCTTATAGCACGGGTCGGTCCTGGGACCAGGCCAATTAGACCGTTAGGGGTGCCCCCGATCAGGGCACTTAGTGGGCCCAAGCCCCTAAGGACTCGGTCCAGTTGACCGAGCCAGAGATCAATTCCAATAGTACCTTCATAAGAATGTGCCATTTTTGAACAAAGCAAAATGTTTTATGAAGAACTTCATTAGATGATTTTGAGAACACCTTTTCTATCTCCATCTTGTTTCTAGCATTCCGTAAGCCTGAGAGAATAATAGTTGACCAATTTAATCACTATTTTGAGATTTCTCTTTGCTTCTCTTGTTTCTCTCCCTATTCTCCCGGAGCGGTGGCAGCTCGCCCGCACACCACGGTGGTGGGAGCGCTTGCTCACTGGCCTGCAAGGCGTGACAACTATTCTCATTCGCACGACACAATGGAGTGGTGGCCTACGTTCTCCTGGTCTGGGAACCATGGCTTGAGAGGTCAAAGGAAAGGGGATTGAGTTGCTCTCCCTTTTCTTTCAGGGATTGATGGAGGAATTTTCTTAATTGAGACAAAATAGGGAAAAGAGATTGGAAAGGAAATCTAATGAAGCTATGTTTTTGCACTTCAACCGTCTTTATTTATGCAAGAATATAGAAAAATGGGGTCTCTTTTCTCGATTTGGTGGAGTTGCTCTTAATGTTTAATGTAGTTGTGGCTCGAGATAGTTCTATATATAATTGACCATGTGAAAACATTAGTTCTGGCAAGTACACTGACAATAGGGATAGTCTGCTCCAGCGCTTTGTTGACAACCATGGCAAAGCTAAGCAGAATGTATTGTCAAGCTTCACTTCAGTTGTATCAGTTGATGTGTGAGGTTTTGTTTGCTCACCTCTAGTAAATCAGAACTCTAGTTACCTAGAGGCAGCTAAAATATCAGTACTGACGCAAAATGAGATGCTACTCTAGTGAAAAAGAAATCAGTACTGATGCCCAAATAATATTCCAGTGAGCAAAAAATTCAATACCCATGCCCAAATTTTAAGGTACCAAAGGTTTGGACATGTGTATATAAAAAAAAACTCGGACTGCGAGGGGTCATGACTGCCCCCCTCCCCCTGGTATTGTGCTTAAGAAGAACGTCTTCTCACACAGACCGAGAAAATCCCCGAACCCCGCCCCATCCATACACAGGGAGAGACGTTACCCGTGAGAAAGGCTGATCTCTTTACCTGTGCTTTGGCCTAGGGCGAGCGAGGGGATGTTTTTACCCTCAGTCTAAAATTCGCTCTCATGAGAGTTCGAACTGCTTTAGCCTGGGACGAGCGAGGGGATTTTTTTACCCTCAACCTAAAATTTGCTCCCATGGGAGTTCGAACTCAGGACTTGAGGGGTGCCATCGAAACGGCTTAACCAGCTGGTCTAGCGTCCTTTGGCTGGACATGTCTATATAGCCAGAGTAATCATAAGACTCGGCACAACATGGTTCAGAAAATTAATCACAGCAGCCATAACCATGCTAGGCCCAGGTTTTGAACCGGTTGTTGGATTTCATTCAGATAAACAACGTTCAAAACCAGTAAATTAATGACAGTAAATCACGTGGTGAGAGTGTAACCGATGCATGAACCAAGCACTAAACTGCTTACCCATTGGTCAGAGAAGCAAGAAAGTGACGGTTCACGACATGAAGACTGAACCTTAGCAGCTTGCTGCTAAACTGCTTACCCATTGGTCAGATGCAGCTGTTGTGCTCCTCCTCCTACTGTCCACTAAGATGAGCCCGATGGGAAGACCTATTGCATATATATAGAACAGCAAAGAAGGCAAACGAACAAAATTAAAGGACCAAAAAACACAGTTTATGCTACTGCATAAAGTTAATGTAGTAGGCCTGGAAAAGATTTGGTTGAGAAGAAAGACATGATGTTGCTGATTGCTGATCTGAAAAAGGTAATTAGACATAAGCTACATGGAGAAATTTGAGATGATGGAGGTACTAACCAAGGTTAGTTCAACGTGAGACGGTGAGAGGCATCAGCTTTCTAAGGCAATGCTCCTGCACATAATAGCAGATTCAGAGAAGGGATAAAACTTAAAGCACTCCCAAAGACATGTCGAGGGCTGCACTTGAAGATTAGTAAGCTGTTTGTAAAAAATTATGTATAATTGAGGGGTTAGGTTATATTTCTGAGAACTGCTTAGCAAAATACAAGAAAACGAAAACGAATGCAGAACTGCAAATGGACGCAGCGAACCAACAAAAAAAAAAACAAGCGCTTGACTGTGTTCACAACCCAAGAAAACATGGTTTGTGAGGACGTACATGCAACTAAATATCGACTGACGGAACAAATCATTGATTAATCCCACCCACTAAGTATGGTAAAAAAACTGGTAGATATCTCTTTGCACACGGTACCTATCAGAAAATCTCTATGAGAAAGTAAGGACTTTATTGCCAACAAAAATGAGAAATCACGCGTCTTTCAAATCTGCATGCTTGCAAGAAAATTAGGGATTAGTCACAACTTGCGGTTGCAGACAAGGGGGGAATTTTAGGCCAATCTTTCTAACCTTCTCAACCAAAGAAAAAAAGGGAAAAACTGAAATTAGAAACCTGGGATCAGTTCCTCCTCGCGACGCTCACCGGCAACTACCTCCCACAACGCCCGTCCACCTCAATGAGCTCACTCGCCCCAGCGAGACGGCACCCGCAGCCCTCAGTGCCGACCGGAAGGTTCTTCTCCAATCTGTTTGGTTCCAAGTGCTTCTTCTTGTATCTTGCATTCATGTATACTCTGAAGAAATGGCATGTGCTACTTGAAATGTTTTATGTAGGGAAATTTAACTAGCCACCTATCAAAAAAAATTTGTCTGCACCTTTGCGAATCAACAGATGTTTCAACTACAGTGAGCCTCTTATGCAAATCAATATCATTGCAGATTATAAATATGTTCTATTTATGCTTAGATTGTCAATAGATATTTGACTGTAGTTCCCATCCTTCTGGTTTGTTTTTCTTGTGTATTTTTAACAGCAACTCCACCCTACTTTTAGAGCATAGACAACTGGTTGATTTCTTTTTGCCATTTTAGTTTTTGTTGATACAAAGACTACTTTTATCTTAGATTGTATGTTTTTTGTTTAAATTTGAAAGGTATGCATGCTTTTAAAAATAAGTTTGTGTTTTAAATTAATTAAGCCACTGAAAAAATGTATTGGCAGTTAAATTACGTCTATTATGGTTGCCAATCTACGATTGTTCAGATTGCACTATGTATGCTGTAACATTACAACTACAGTAGGTGATGTAACACCGCATGAGCATAAGCATCATCCATTCATTCATAGGCATGGGCATATGAAAATGCCTTTCATTTACTCTATGTTATCACATGTGATGCTTGATTATATATACATGTATATGCTTGGTGATCATGGTTGGTTAGTGCAAGTGATTGTGTTTGGTCACTAAAACACCTTAGACACACTTAGGATGGAAAATGGAACAATGTTTGTATTCATGGATTGGTCCAAAAATGCTTCTAAGTGTTGGTTTGTTTCAAATTATCCTTTTTCAAGGTGCTAATTAGACCTAACTTGACTAGTGTTTGCATGGAAGTGGGGCCCTGAATCAAAGTTGTATTTTAGCTCATGAAGAACAAACTTTGTTTAAGGGCCAAGAGCTAATTCAGTGCCTAACTTGTTCAAATAGAGCTCACAAGAATCAAGGCAGTGTTGTTTTCCCAACTCAAAATTTTGCTAAGTCATAAGTGCCGTTTCAGTTTCAAGTGCACCACTTTGGGGCTTTGTAAATTGAAAACCATTAGGAATTAGACCAAACTTCCTTAAGCAAAGTTGGAGTACTCATGTAGCTCTACCCTTTACATTACTGAAGTTTTCACTGATTCGAACCGGTTTAGGAGATAGAGGTGGGGAAAAGCCGCTATTTCAGTCGACTAAATCGGACTTAACCGATTTGAATCGGCCGGGCGCAGTGGCCGACCGCGCGCAGGGCGTGGCCGCCACTGGCTACCGTATGCCAAAGCCGGACCTGCGCCGCGCTCGGGGTGGCGATGAAGCCAGCGGGCACTCGCGCACTCTCTCCCACTCGCACTCGCTCTCTCCCGTCTCTCTCGCCCTCGCGCAAGCGCCGAAGCAGGCGACGCTGCCGTCGCCATTGCCGCAACCACCCACCGCCGCCCAAGCGCGCCACCCACGCCTCCACCGCTTGATTGCTCATGCGAATAACTCCGTTGTGACCTGCTTCACCTCCCCGACCTGCCAGCTTCGCCTCTCGAGCCAAGGTGAGGGCCCTTGGGCCATTGCCGTCGTCGTGCTCGCCGTGGCCACCCTTACCGCCGTCGAGATCAAGCTCGCCGTGGCCGAGCTCTCTCGCCTTCTCTCTCTCTTTTCTCGTGTTAGGGTTAGGTTAGAGCTAGGTCTAGCTCGTGGCAAAAGCCTAAGGCCAATGCCAGCCTCGCCAGAGCGGAACGCCGTAGACCCGTAGTGCTGTCATCGTGCTCATGCCGCCGTGCTGCCATGCACGCGGCCATGCCTCACCGGCACCACCGCAAGCCCCAATCTGAACCCTAGAGCTCTGTTAGGTCGCCGTGAAGGTGTAGACGCGTTTGTCCGAGCTCGCCATGGCTGAAGTCAGCCGGAGCGCCGCTGCGCATCGCCTACGAGCCGCCATTAGCGTCGCCGCCCTCAGTAGAGTCCGGTAGAGGTTCAACCCTCGGCACCATGGGATGCAGAACGTCGAGACGAAGCCGATGGAGGTGACCGCGTCACCGGAGACCTCGCCGTCGGCGAGTTCTTTGCCGGTCAAACGGCGCCTCTGCTCCGTGTGCATGACGAGTGGGACCGGTTGACCGAGGGGGGCCCAGTGGCAGTCACAGGGTGTGGGTTGGTTTTCAGGTGTACCTAGCAGTTTAACCCGGTTTTGTGTTTTCTTTAATTGATTTTCAAGACATGCTTACAAACTTGTAAAATTCATAACTAAATCTAGGAATGTCCAAATGGAGTGAACCAAGTTTTATTAGATTCATCTTGATGAGTACTATTTAATAAAAATATGAAACTTGGCATGTTATGTAGTTTTATATTTTGTTTTTATTTATCTGGTTTAATGCCAATTAATCTTAGAAAATGCATAACTTGAGTTAGGGATATAAGAAAAATGTGATTTCAATTTTGTTGGTCATGTTTTGACATGTTGTAGCTAGGAAAAATAATGAACCTACAGTAAGCATGCTTGGAATATGACTTTGCTATTTAACTTGATTAATTGCTAGTTTCTTATGGAAATTGTTGTGGCAAATATATGTAACCTATGAGCATGAAATTATTTACACAGTGTTCTGGTGCTATGGTGAAAGTAAAAAAAAATGAAATCTGTTATTTGACACTTCACTAGGCTAAACCATTTATGCTATTATAAGCCTATGCAACTTGTCATTTTTGTAGAGGTTGCTATAGGTATCCAAATGGCATGAAATTTATACAATAGACTATTAGGAGTATGAATAGGCTGCTATAATTTTCCTAGAATTTACTGTGCACTTGAAGTATTTATTCTCTATTTCACCTTGCTAGCTAAGGAAATTAATAAATGCATGTAGATGATTTAATTGGGCTTCACCATGTTACTTTCTGCTATGTTTGTGATGCATATGATCTGATGGTATTATTGGTTGTGCCTAGAATTGATTGGTTGTATGCAGCTAGTTAATTATTGCTCTATAATTCAATTGGATGGCTGCATGTGTAGTTATGTTGTCATGATGTTTTCATGATGAAAAGGAAGTTTTCTGTGAATCTTGTTAATAACAAAGTTGTAGATAACTTACTCATCTGTCTTATCCTAAAATTTCATGGTTGTAGGCATGATGGTTTGAGAGTTATAGCTTTTAGAAGTTTGCTGTCAGATTTGTTAGTCTTCTGGACAGATCTGAAAGATTGAATTGTTTGACCTTGTTAACTGTTGAATCATCTTGAGATGATAATAAGAAATTTTTAGATAATTTCATAATCTTTCCAGAAAGTAAAGGATCAGGTTTGTTGGATGTGTAAAACTCCAGTTATGACTAAAACAAGTGGCTGCTGTCTTGCAGTCCAGAAAAGGCTTAATATGAATGTGTGACTTATTTGCTTTACATGAGCTTGATGCTTGTTTAGATACCTAGGCTAATTAAGATAAGTTGTTAGCTGCAGGTCTTAAGCCTCTTTCTGATGATGAACAACTCTATCTTAGGTTGCTAGAACTTGGTGAGTGTTTGTTTGATTTACTAGAGAGGAGATATGCACCTACTCGGTCAACGAAAGTTAATCTTGTTATCACCATGTCATATTGTCGTTAAGAATGTACATGTTTATGCATTTCATCATATCATACTTGCACTTCATCTCTTGTGCATTCTCTATATTTATCTATGTGCTCATGCATATAGGATCGCCAGAAGGAGTAACACTAATGGAATTCGAAGCCGAGGAAGAGGAGGACCAGCCGGAGACCCAGCAGCAGGAGGGTCCAGATGGAGGAGAACTGGTGCAGGAGGAACTTCCAGAGTGCCCAGATCATAAGCCCACATCCTTTCTGAAAGGTAAGCCCTAGAGCATTCTAAGTCTCCTATATTTTTATAAGGCAAAATTTGCTACAGGACATCCAAAGTGACCCCTCTTTGCTAGTAGACATGCAAAATGAAGCAATTTGCTGGTGGACACTTTGGTTCTTGACAAATTTGCTGCTGGACACTCCGCCCAATAAAATATTCATTTCTAGTTGCTGAGGAGAGAAGGGCGGTAAAATGTCCAATTTGCCCCTGTCCCTTTCTTCTACCTAGGTCTCCTTCCTCTGGAGACACTACTCGCGTGGATGGGGAAGGGGCTTAGGCAGGGGGCCTGGCTGGCTGGCGACACGGCAGCGGCGCGGGCCCACCACGGGCCATGCCGAGGCACGAGCTCCTCTCCGCTACCACCCGAGAGGCCGACCGGGAGGGTGGGGCGCGACCACGGAAGGGCGGAGTAGGAGGCCGGAGCTCCTGTGGGCGGCGCATTGCACGGCAGTGGTGTAGGAGCACAGCGCTATCGCGGAGCAGGAGCACAAGGTCGTCGGCATTGTGGAGCAGTCGGCCCGGGCGACTGCGCCCCCTGCCAAGCAGCCGGCCAGGGCGACTGTGCCCCTGCCGAGCAACCAGCCCGGGCGATTGCGCCCTGTTGACGGTTCTTAAGTATCAATTATAACCATCAAATAAATAAAGAAAAGGACCTATATGCAAGCAACACCTAGAATTAGGGTTTGATCTAACAGAATTCCACGAGTTTTGCTGTTTATCTATTTCTGCAGGGGGTTATCAGGAAATACGGAAGAAAGGCCCACATGTCGGATTAATGACGGGATATTAACCGAACACGTAATTATCTTACATCTAGAAGATTCCAGAAGCCACGGGAACGAACGGGAGCCGTAACGGGGCCAGACACAGGGCGCCCGCCCTGTGCCCTAGGGCGCCCGCCCTGCCCCCGGGACCAATCAGGTCGAGTCTCGCGGATTATGCTCCACCGCCTTTGAGGATCAAGGAAAACCGTAGGATGAAGGTCGGTTTGATCCGACGGTCCAGATTCATCCAAAAAGGGCTATATAAGCAAGGCCCCTGACCCCTGGTGGAGAAGACCCCAATTCATTATTCAGTTGCATATCTCTAGTTAGGGTTTAGAGAGAGAGGTTCCCTCTAGGGTTCCCACCTCTTAGGGCTTAGCATCCAATGTGAAAGTAGAATTAGTTCTACTAGATTGAGAGAGATAGAGTGGAGGTGTAGATCGGAGGAAGCCGGCCTGTCGGTGTCTACTCCGAGGTTGTACCTGCGGGAGCAAGTTCTTCTAACCCGAGGCTTGTTCTCAGGATTCTTCAGTATTTCGACTTCTAAATTCTAGTAAGTTCTTTGTTTTATTGTTCTTTGGTTTATGAGTTTACTTTGATCTCTTCGCGTAGAGTTTAGAGTAATCATCTCTAGCGTAAACGTGGTGTTTAAGCTAGGATACTCATAGATATCCCCTCGTCTAGCCGGACCGTGGTAGTAGCGAGGAACGTGACAATTCCGAGTTACCTTTGTATTCCATATCCCGTTAGCAGGATCGATAGGGTTTATAGGTGCGGGTTGAACATCCTTTGTGGTGTCTAGATTCCGTAAACCTCCCCAATAGAACAGTAGATCATCCTTACCAAGGTTAGAAGAAGAGTGCGGTTGTAGTCTTCTCTATACATCACTCACATCGAATCATAGTTGTTGTAGCCTAAAGGTTAGTAGTAATAGATTTGGTTAGTCAGATGCACTCTTTCTCCTAAAGGTAAAAATATAAATACGATACCCAGGATAACATCTCGGGTGAAGTGCTCACCGATATCCGTGCGCTTGCGGATCCTATTTCCTAATTGCGTTACCAAATATCAACACGCCCCCTACCGAGCCTGGTTGCGCCAGAGGGCGCCGACGAGCTGGGCCCCATCCACCCGGGCTCCTCTAGCGCCGCCATTGTAAGGTCCAAATGGCTAGATGGGGGTGAATAGCCTATTTAAATTTTCTACAAGTTTTACTAAACAACGAGTTAGTAAATAAGATGGCGAAGCTAATTCTAGCACTAGCTCAACTACTTTTAAGCAAGCCACAAATACAATTCTAGTGCAAGGCTATGATCACTAGTTCACACCAACAACACTAAGTCTCTAAACTAATTACCCCTAGAGATAAGCTATTCTACTCAAGCTAAACAAGGCAAAGAACAAAAATAAAGGAGCGAGCTTGAAAAGATATACCAACGTTGATGAGAAGAGATATGTCCAATGTACCAATCAATCAACGTGATCACATACACAAATGAAATCCTCGGCAATAAGATGACACAAGATTTATTACCGAGGTTCACTTGCTTGCCGGCAAGCTACTCCTCGTTGTGGTGATGCACCCACTTGATGGATCGCGAGCTAATCAACTATCAAGAGTTGAACCCTCAGCGGATGCCGCACATCCACTCACAAGATGGGGATCCTCCAAGCCACGAGCTCCACTAGTGTAGCCAATTCGCGAACTCCTACGGGGAAGGCTCAAGAACCCCTCACAATCGCTTGGTGAGGCTCGAAACAATCTCTAATCACGAGCTCAACACCACCGCTGCTCCAAGCCGTCTAGGGTGTCGGGAAACACCCAAGAGTAACAGGCAATCCGCAGCAAACTCAAGAATCAATTGCCACTAGATGCAACTCTCAATGCAATGCACTTGAATTTCACTCAATCTCTCTAGAGTATGCAACCAAGCAAGGAGATGAGTGGAGGGTAAGTTCTCTAGCTCAAAGTGTCCCTCAATATCTCAAATGTGCAAGAGTCCACCCCCAAGGGCCGGCCACCTCTTATTTATAGCGAATAGAAAAGTCACTAGCCGTTATAACCTTTACTGGGCAAATTTCGGGGGCGACAGACGCTGCACAGTAGCGTCTGTCGCCAAGCCGACAGACGCTACAGGCGCATTCGTTGCTCCGTGCGACGCCACGTGT
This sequence comes from Saccharum spontaneum, assembly GCA_022457205.1. Classification (NCBI taxonomy): domain Eukaryota; kingdom Viridiplantae; phylum Streptophyta; class Magnoliopsida; order Poales; family Poaceae; genus Saccharum; species Saccharum spontaneum. The sequence goes on along the minus strand of CM039582.1, from coordinate 25,690,270 downwards.
CCAGCTTATTCGAAAACCAACAGTCATGAACAGTAGCGACAGACGCATCTGACGCCGGTCGACAGACGCGCCCGTACGCCCGACAGACATGGTCTAGTGACGATGTTTTCACCTGAGTTCGTCAGACGCGTACGCCGCAAGGCCGACAGACGCGGCGTCGAGGGTTTGTCTCACGCTCGCGCGCGCTCGCGCAGTTCCACAGCGTCAGACGCTGGAACAGTGCGCGAGGCCGCGTCTGTTGCCTTCGTGACAGCACGTCTGTCATGCCCGCACGCACAGGCCGAGCTAGGGTAGCCCGACAGACGCTGACGTCAGCGTCTGTTGCTCCCGGCTCGCATGTCTGTCGCGTGTAACTTGGCGACACTTCGTCGTTTTCTCGTTCTGCTTGATCGCCCTTGTCACTTATGAGCTACTCTCCAAATGTGTATCACTAAAGCACATGTTTTAGCTCATGAAACACTTCCGTGCTTTCACCACTTTTCCAACCTCCAAAAATTGGCATTTTATTTCCCCAAAAATGCCTGAACCCCTCACTACCGCTCAAACAACGCCGCCTTCGCAAATGTGCCAACACCATCATGTGTAAAACACCATGTGCATATGTGTTAGCATTTTCACAATCATTTTTCAAGGCATTACGTTAGCTCTCTACTAGATCCTAATGCATATGCTCAAGATGATGACCTAGTAGCACTTGATTCACGAGCTAACCGTGATTGCCCCTCTTGATAGTCGACTATCAATCCTAAACCCGGTCAATCACTTCTCTACTCATCTTAGACCGGCAAAAGTAAACCCTATGATTATACCTTTGCCTTAATCACTTTGTTCCATGTCCATTTCCTCATGCTTGATCACCATGACCATCATTTCATGTCCATGCACCATCTCTTTGTGATCTTGTGGCCACCACTCCATGCCACATGCACCTTCATCACAGGTGTTGCTTATGCCTAACTTAAACCACTTAACACATGTCATTAGCAACTTGGTGTCATTAATTACCAAAACCAAACTTGGGCTTTCAGCCGTGCCGGGCTCCCCAGTCCGTCTGCAGTGGCGGCTGTGCTCACCGACGCGGTGGGGGCGGATCTCGTCGGTTGCGGTGGGGGAGGCCGCACAGACGGGGGCAAAGCGCTGACAGTGAAGGCTCGACGATGGTGGAGTGAGGGGCTCGGTGGTGACACTGCGCGTGCTCACGTCGGGATGAGGCCGCGACGGCTCATCACCGCGCGGGGCGTTGTGTCAGGGCGATGGGCGACGATTCGACGAAGAGGAAGGGCTGATGCGCCCGTGTGGCCGGGCGACCTGCTTCCCTGCACCCACACCCATGTTCGTGCCTACACCATGTTGTGGCTATGCCATTTGCGCTACCTCCCTGACCATGGGTGCCTCCCAAGGAGACCAAAGGGGCAAGGGCAAATTGGACATTTTACTGCCCTTCTCTTTCCGCAGCAGCCAGAAATGAATATTTTATTGGGCGGAGTGTCCAGCAGCAAATTTGTCAAGAACCAGAGTGTCCACCAGCAAATCGCTTTATTTTGCATGTCCGCTAGCAAAGAGGGGTCACTTTGGATGTCCTGTAGCAAATTTTGCCTTTTTATAAATACCAATTTGAGTCATTTATGTTGATGCATTAGGTTGCAGGAGTTGGATGGAAACACTTGATGCATATATCTTCCTTGTCCAGAAATATATGCCCTAAGCCCTGTGTAGGTCCAGGATCGAATATATATGCTTAGCCATGCTTAGTCGGTAGAAGTCGGGTGATTTCCTGTCACCTGCGAAATATAGGTGAATATCTGGTCACGGTTGGCTATGTTTGCTATCGTGAAAAAGAACCATGTGAGGTTGTATAAATGGAGACCGGGCAGAATCTTATATCTTGGTGGTGTTGTGACTTATAGTGATTCCGTCTGTGTCGGTTAAGGACCAGATTGTTGAAGGCCCTCTCGTCATTTTGAACGCATGCCTCTCACTTAGCTGGCCAGATAAGTCGTTCCAACCACGAAGCCGAGTAGCTCAACTCAGGTGGGGCCTCGTTCTGTCAAAGTGCACACACTGGAGGTAGTAAGGATGTGCGGGGAGCCGGATGTGAGTCCAAGGGCGGGTCGGGCCTGATCGTCCTGGCAGCTGGTCAGTCCCTGAGGGTGCGACGCTGATAAACCCGCGAAATGTGTACCTGAGTTGTACCAAAGATGACCTAAGGCTACTGTGGTTGGTGGGCCTGGGTTTGTGTTAGGAATAACTACCCAGCTGGTTGCAATCGATTCGAATCGCCATGTCTCCCGGATAGTGAGAAACTTGACTGAGCTTCTTCATCGTAGCAACTGATGAAATGTGATGGTTATGATGGATATGAAATTACTACACCGGATATGGTTACTACTATTTGCCTTAGCTTAACTCAAGTGATTGCTCTAGCACAAATGCCAACCTAGACATGCTTGATCTGAATAGGTATAACTTGCTGCTAAAACAGTTAAATATCAAGACATGTATTACTGTTGCTTTTATGCAAATATTGTCAAGCTAGCTTCACTTATAAAGCCTTGCATACTCCTTGGTGTCATATTATTTTTGGTTTATGACGGGTAAATCTAGTTGAGTACCCCTCGTACTCAGGGTTTATTCCCACTTGTTGCAGGTGGAACTATGTATCATGGCTACTGCAAGAACTGCTTCTCTCTAGCTATGGATGAGGAGTGAGACCACGAGCATGGTCTTTCTGTGTTATCTTATCTACGATGCTTTTGTTGGAGATGACCCTGAACTGGCATGTATTTGAACTATGTGTGATGTTGGTTTTAAAACTATGTTGCTTCCGCTACATTTGAACTTGGGTTGTAATAATTATGTTGAACTCCGATGTATGTGAACTATTTGTAAACTTGTTGTAACATACTAACTTCTATGTTTTTCGCAACGCCGCAAAAGCGTTGCAAGAGGCCCTATTTGGTTGCAATAGGTAGTAATTGCCACCAAAACACTGTCGTTGCCAATGGTTGCAATAAGTTGCGTTGCAATAAGGTATTGCAACTATTTTCAGTTTGGCGTTGCAAGTGCTAATGTTTATTGCAACCATAGTGGTTCGTTGCCAAGCGTTGCAATTGGATGTTGTCGCAACGTCCATTGGCGTTGCAATACGAGCACTTGCAACGCTAAGCTTCGTTGCAAGAGGTTGATTGATGCATTGCAATACGAGCACTTGCAACGCTAGGCTTCATTGCAAGAGGTTGATTGATGCGTTGCAATACGAGCACTTGCAATGCTAGGCTTCATTGTAAGAGGTTAATTGATGCGTTGCAATATCATTTATTGCCACGCTAAAATTTGGTTGTGAAATATTTTATTGCCACGGAATTTCACTCGTTGTGAGAACTTTTGCATTATTGCCACGACCACTCCGGCGTTGCAATATTACCTTTTGCCACGATTTTTATTCGTTGCGAGAGATGATATGTTATTGCCACGGTTGTTTTTTCGTGGCAATAATATTATTTGCAACGAATTTTTCGCCGTTGCAACAGACCATTCCCTATTGCCACAACCATTGTGTCGTGGCAACATATTGTTTGCAACGCAATTTTATCATTGCAGTAGTTTAAATGTTTTTGGCAACAGTGGTAATGCCATGGCAATATTATCTTTTGCCACATAAATAATGTCATTGCGGTAGTTTAAATGTTTATTGCAACGCTAGTAGTGACACTTCATGCTTTCCGTTGCAATATCAAGAAACCATAATAAAAGAGATTGCACTCGCATATATTAACTTTAATCAATCATCCAATTCAATATTATGACAAACAATTCAAATAGTAGCTAAAATAAAAAATGAAGTTCACTGATTATTGCACAATTTTTAGAAACTTGTAACTAGACGACACTTCCAAACATCTATGTAGCCTTCAAGAGTTCACTATCAGCCTAACATGTCATCGCCTCGCCTCCCACTGAATCCTTCTCCACTTACTGCCAAAATAGTAAGAATATGATATTAGAAAATTTTCAAGTTAATACATCATGCACAATATGTAAAATCGTAACTTAGGAAATTAGAGATGGTTAATAGAAAAAGAATTGAAGAATCTGCTTAGGAATAGCTATAGACAATAAGTACAGTTGGACTCACACTTTATGTCAATGGTCTAGAGACAATACTACTCAGCTGAGCACGTAGCAGCCAGTCTATGCTCAACTGAAGTAACTTTTCTTCTTTTCAGAGTATATGTATAGTTCCCAAATTTTATTTTTCCTACTACCAACTGTTCATATGCATAACAGCTACTGACAGGCTAGCAACCAGAAGAAACTCATACAAGTCACAATTATAAAAGAGAAGTAAATGGAACTTTGTTCCTGTCAGCTACATATATATATATACTATCATGAGCTCAGCCATAGCACTAGTAGAAAGAAGTGGTTTTCATCAGAGAAAAGTGATACCACTACTAAATGACTAGTGACAGCAGTTTTCATCCTGGAGAAAATGGGCATGCAAGGTACAAAAAGGAGCACATCCTGTTCATGAATAGACCTTAAATTGATTGTATTGGCACACATGTTTAGCTTGGCCACTTGCTCTGATGAAAGCAGATTCTCTAAAATAGGGTTATCTGAAAGTGCAAAGCTTAATCTACTGTGAAGGAAATCAATAACAGCAAGCACACCAATCTTGGATAGGACCACAAATTCATAACTAAAGAGCAAGAATGCACAAAAAATTTAATCAAATATCCAAATTTGAAAATAAAAATCCATATGATGACTAAAAAAATAGCTTTTCCCCAAGCTAACAGCCCAAAATCAGTCCATTACAAGGCAACTGAAATGCTATGCAGAGTTACAGACCAAGAAGCTTATATTTGCCAACAAAATCAACTAAAATATTATTTATACTCCACAAATATGGTATACATCGTTGATTCAACATTCAAAATTAAATACATGCCGGCAAAATAGTATTATTTTATTCAATCCAAAATAGTGTTCTATTATCCTCAAGTCAACAATCAGTCCATTTTAAGGTGCTGCCGTGGCGCACAGAAATAAAAATTAATTGTAATTAGATTTAGAGTGGTTCAGAGATACTAGAGTCTCCATGACTTAAAAGCTCACAGCACCTTAGAAATTGAAAGTTCACAGCAGCCATTCAAACTCACAGCACCCATTCAAGCTCACATAAATATAAAATGTAGGGACAGCGAGGAATAATGACCAAAATTTAGATTCCAATTAGCTGATAACGTGTTAAAGTTGTTACCTTCCTCCTTTTGTTACTTCTTGTTCTATTCATCAGCTGTTGTTGTGTGATATATGTCTTCAATGGTGCCATATTTGCAGTGTTTTCGTCGAAAAGGTTTTTGCTCACAAGACTAGTACTTTTACTAGAACGAGTAGCTGCATCTTTTTGTACAGTCACAACACTTCCAGGCTGAGTCTACAAACAATAAATTTTTTTTTATCTTTTTTAGCTACAGTTCATGGTACTCAAGATCACTTGAAAATAGTGCAACAATGTCATTACCTGCTGTAACTCATTTTATTGATCATGTTCAGCAGTCTCATCGTCGTCTTGTATGGCTGGTGCAACTTCTACACTGTCAATGTTTTGCGGGGTACTCTAAACAACAAATATTGAGGTAAAAGACTAGTCATCATCATAATCATAAGTTTATTAAGAGGAAGAAGGATTAAAAATATTCTAAAATATTACCTTATTTATATTTGCTTCTTTGTGCTGTGCTAACATATTAAGCAAGTCTTGCTTCATTTCTTCTCTTAGTTTTATCTTAGCCTCTTCCAGCTCCTCTTGCATCTTCCTCCTATTTTCTTCTCTCTCCCTCTCCCTTTCTGCAGCTTCATGCGCAATCTGTTCTTTTAGCTTCTCAACCTCTACTTGAAAAGCTATGCTCTTCTCTCTGGCTGCAGCTTAAGCACGTGCATATACTTCAAGGTTCTCTTCCATAAGTTCTCTGCGAGTTCGATACTTAGCCAAATATCCATATCTATGTAATTTGGATGATTTGATTTGTGTGGTTTCTTTGTAGCATGATTGGAAAATCATGTTCTCCTCAACAGATGAAAGTGATTATGTATTAGGTTGTATGTCAATCTCACCAATTCTCATGGCTGTATTTTCCTAAATAAAATAACAATGTTTGTTACAAGTTGCTTGACACAACCAGCAGCTATATAAAAGGCTTTCGGAAAGATTTACTCACATATACTGCAGCTGATATAGAATTTGATCATTTGCCATGTTTTGTGTGAGTGCTCCTCCAAAGAAGAAGATCACTTGGCTCTTCACCAGTTTCTTCGTTTCTCTAGAATGCCAATACATATTTCAATACTAGTGTTGCATAATAAAATGGAAGGACCAGATTAGTGAACCATATGAATACCTGCTCGTAGCTACATTGAGAGAAGTTTTTTGAACCCATCAGATGTGTGGTTCTTTGTTGCTTACGGTTGGAGGAGTTCTAGCTGCTAGTCTTCTGCAAAATGAGTACAAGTGGAATGTGAGAATGCAACTTTGGTTCACAAAGCTTGTTTGAGAAAGTACATTTTACTAGAACTGACCGTGAATTCATCAGATGCAAAATACAACAGCAGGTAGTGCCACTCAACAATGTCTATTTCTTCAGGTTTATTTCTTATTCTCTCAGCATAGGTATTGTAAGCCTTAGATGTGGCACTCAGAGCTGCTCGCCATCCTTTATACCGCTCCCTAGCAATGTGCCATATCTTCCCCTTTTGTTTTTCCAAAGTGCTAATGTTGGTGAAGTTCCACGTAAGCTGCTTACAATTAAAAAGCAATCAAATGTTTAACAAAATTAATATACGACACGAGTATGGAAAAAATAGTACGCAGCATACCAGCATCTCTTCTGCAATTTGCTCTTTGACTTCTTCCTTTATATCCTTCCAACTATTTACTCCAATCAGTGGTGCCCATTTCCTTGTAAACAGTACGATCTCATCCACAAATGCACGGGCGTTCGGTCCAATCGGACCTCCACGGGTTGCTGAAAATTCAATTGAGAGTTTTTGGGTGCGTTCCTTAACTCTCTTATTAATTACTGTTTTTCCTTTGACTGTACCACGACCTTTTTTCTTACGTTGATTGGGGCCAACTCCTTGCAAAAAAAAGACAACAATAAACTTGAACTGTCTTAGCTCTCAATTTAAGAATAGTGAACCCAATATTAAAAGTATATGCATCATCACAAACCATTTTTCTGTCCCCTTGGCCTCCTTGCATGGCTTGGCCTATTTGAGGGTGGTGCCAAGCTGCTCCCATTACTTTCATCTTCTTCATTTATGATGCCATCAATGTTAGGTTGCTCGAGATATGCCACTGCACAAAGTTAAAAGCTTCGGTTATTAAAAACATAGAAGTGAAATATATTGCTATAAGAAGGATACTTAATTACTTATTCTGGCAAGTCCCCTTTCATCTTTAAAAATTCCTTGTACGTGTCAATTGTTTCCGTCCTATTGGTATCCTTGAAATCTGTTAGTCATCAAAATATGTTAGATATAGTGTAGTTTATATAAAGGTGTAAATTATGAACAATAACAATACAAACACAGAAATATAGAGGATACACCTTTCGATTTCTCTAGTGGCAGGTTTTGTAGCCAGTCCTTGTATGCATTAAGTTCATCATCCATAAACAGATGGTCATCATCATCATCATCTACTTCGGTCTGTTGCCTTGGTCGCTTCATTGGTGTTATGCTGACTGGTTGTGTTGTCTCTTGCTGGTGTGTGAGTACTAATCTGTTTTCCTTCTCCATGTCATTTTCTTGTATCATAATCTCTGCATGTTTGCTATAATCTATGGGCTCAAGAGCAGCTACATCTCTTCCACAACGCTTCTTATATTATAAAAAATCCCGGACAGCGTACCCAAGCTGGTCCTTAAGAGATGTCAATATTGAGAATTTTAGATCACTCCTTTGCATTCTGAACATGACATACTCCTGATTTGGAAGTCCATTCTTGCAATGAACATATAGAGTCCACATTTCACCTTTACCACTGTACTCATAGAATAATGGTTGATAAATAAACAAGTATTAAAAAGTGATGTATTACCTATAGACAGTATGTTATCTTAAGCAAGAGTAGACATGTTCATGTTCATAGCAGTTCATTAAATTGCTCTGTAGATGCTAATCAAAATTATTCAGGTGTACTACAAATTATTAAGTAGAGAAAACCTAAACAAGTCACTATATTCATAGGACAAGTTGACAAATAAACACGTATTAAAAAAGGAGATTCATTACCTAAAAGCAGTATGTTAACTTAAGCAATTATTCTAGAAAATAAACAATCAATAAGAAACTACACCTAAATTTGCACTCAATTATTCTAGAAACTACAATCAATAAGAAACTTAAGCAATTATTCTACAACATAAACAATCAGTAAGAAACAACACCTAAATTTGCACTCAATTATTCTAGAAACTACACCCTAATTACAGTCAGTAAACTGCGAACCCTAATTAACATATGTAAGTCGGTATAAATTGCAAACCCTAATTAACATATATGATATGAAACCCTAATTACAACTAGTACCTGGGCGTATATGGAGTACTGAAACCTTCATCGTCTTCGATTTCGAGGGTGGCTTCAGTATACCGATGGGCGCCCAAGGTGGTGGTGTCGTTGCCATCTCTTGTACCCTGAGAAATCGACCTCCTAGCTGGTGGTGTCGCCGGTGGCGTCCTCGACGGAGGTGGTGTCGGGGTCGTCATGGACCTCGGAGGCGTCGGCGGCGTCCTGGATGACCGCTGGGGTGCCATGCCCCTCACGACGACAGAGGAAGCGGCGGCGGACTGGCGGCGTCGTGGAGGGAATAGAGATTAGGTCGGGGAGTGAGAGGGGGACGGTCGGTCACGGGGTTTGGGAACAAATTAGGTCAGGGTTTGGGTTTAGATTAGGAAAGGAGGGAAACTTTGGCGCACATTTTTTTGGAGGGGGACGGTTGGTCACGGGGTATGAAGGGCGCTGTTTTTTAAAAAATTTTGGTGGCAAAATTTGGCGCTCGTTTTTTGGAGGAGACTCAAAAAATAATTATTAGCTTTAAAATTAATTTTAAAAATAAGCATACATGTATATAACTTGAAAAAAATACTAAAATATCATTTACATTTTAATTTGTCAAGAAGTTAGAAGTCAATTTATTAATTCATCAAGATCTTGAGTCACACAAATCACAAAATATTAATAATAGAAATTTATCATGATCTATAATTCATGGTTTACGACTTGCATATGAAGTTGTTGTTGATGATCGGGCACTCGTGGTTTATTACTTACGTATGAAGTTGTTGATCATGATCAAACACTTGGCCGCATATTACGTGCTACTCGGTGGCATATGACAGGATTCTTGATAGGACGAGACTACATACCACTTAGTTGATCATGATCGGACACTCGATGTGTCTTGCTACATCGCACTGGATGGGATATGACATGGAACTCGATACAACAAGAGTACATATCAAGGTACTAACTTTCGTTCGAAATTAGTAACTTCCTTTGACCACTCAAAAGAAGTTAGTAGATGGCACATACGACATGCCATCCTTGACGGCGGTCTTTTATGACTAAAGGAAACAACAACAAAAGAGGACAAGATGACAATATCAAACTTGGGGTCAAAAAAGTAAAATGAATTATAATTTTCAATGGAGGGAGTATTAATCATGATCAGACACAAGTATTAGCATATGACCTGCGGTAGACGTGACACGCTCCATGGAAGATATATAGCATACTGTTAGTTTTGTTGGTCATGATCTGTAGTGGCGGTGCTTAATGAAGAATTCAGGGGGGCCAGCCAGTGTTCATTAAGCAACTAAACTAATAAATAGTACCAAAATCATTGTTCACTCAGCCAGTGTTCATTAAGCAACTAAACTAATAAACAGTACCAAAATCATTGTTCACTCAATGGAGATTTTGCTTTGGCAGGGGGCCATGGCCCACTATGGCCATGCCTAAGCTCCTCCAGTAACGATATGACACTAGGTGGCCATGCCTAAGCTCTGCCAGTAATGATATGACACATAGTAGTTACTAGATGGACACGATGAAAAACTCATTGCCTTCTTGACATGGCACTTAGATCGAACGAGATTGTATACCAAGTTCTTGGTCATGACATGGCACTCACTACAATTAAAAATGTTGGCACTAAATAATTTAGACAAACATTTTAGAAAACAAACTAAATTTGTTGAATTAAGGGTTAGAAAAATAATTTATTAAAAAACAAAAAGTTGAATAAAGGGTAAGAAAAACATTTTCTAATTAAAAAATTGTCTCGGGCCTGCCAAGTGTAAGTAGGCTTGCCAGGCTCAACTGCAAGGGAGCCAACCGAGCTCAAACCTAAACGGGAGCCCAACAAGCCACTTCAAGACCAGCGGCCCAAGACGAGTGCACAGATGTCAGTGTAGAATTGGTATCAGGGAGTTCAACCTGGCTGACGCGCTAGAGCCTTTAAGCACTGCAATCGTACTTTGAATAACCAAGGTGGTACTAACCACTGGAACGTTCACCAGCGCCTGGTTGCAGTGTGGCGAAGTGGTTAACGGGCCGGCCCAACTCGTTATCGGGGAGTACTAAGGCTGCCGTGCCATTCCCCCTTCCCCACCCCTTCCCCTTCCCCACCTACTTCCACTCCACGGGCGGCTGCAGCGAGGCGAAGTGGACACGGCGGCGATGACGGACGCTGCGTTGACAGCGGTTGCATCGGCGGCGGGTCCGTCAGTGGAGAAGATGTCAAGCCGTTCCCCTTCCCCACCTACTTCCACTCCACGGGCGGCTGCAGCGAGGTGAAGTGGACACGGCGGCGGTGACGGACGCTGTGTTGACGGCAGTTGCATCGGCGGCGGGTCTGTCGGTGGAGAAGATGTCAAGCCGCAAGCGTGGCCACAACTCTCAGACCCAGAGGCAGAATGCGCGCGGTCAGTTCGCCCCGGAGCCGGTCTTCATCGACATCTACCCCGATGTGAAGAAAGGCCATCCAACATCGATGGTAAGATTACTTGACATTGCTCTCAGTTGCCATGTAGGCTATGATTTATTGAGGTGTACTTATTAATTTGTCTCCACCAGTCGACTGCCAACAAGAAGGCCATAGTAGCAGCGTCAGTGTCCACAAGAGCATCATCTACTGCCAACAAGAAGGCCTGAATCCTCGAAGGTGATGGTAAGGTCTCTTGATGATAGTGCTTTTTTCATAAGATGATGGTGCTCTGTTCACTAATATAAGTGTTTTTTTTTTTTGTAGGTGCCCAGTTCTGACCCGTATGAGGATGACAGTGGTGAGGACTACTCCACCACTTGTTCCTTTAGCGATGACAGTGATGAGGAACTTGAAGCCATGGACAAGCTGAGATGGACAATTGAGCTGGCTATAGTTGATTGCCTTGGTACTATGGATTACAATGCCGAGAAGTTTCTGAAGGACACTAGGCGTGATGCTGAAAAGAGGTTTGATAAGCTGTACACTCAGATCAAGCAGAAGTTTCAGATCAAGCAGAAGTACAACCCGAAGTATTAAAGTGCATGCTGTTGATGTGCTACTTCTCTTTTGGTGTAGTATAAATAAATGTTTGGAAGTGCAAAGACTTGCTGTAACTTAGTGCACGCTGATGCTATGCCGTTTTAAGTTATTAGTTTCTAAGACCTAAGGTACTGTTCGGCAACTGAGTTGCCTGTGAATAGAGCACCATATAAATTAGTTTTAAGGTTTTAGTTTACTGTGTCGCCTATGTGTTTGACAAAAAATTGTTTAAAGTTTTTGGTTTCCTGTATGACTTGTCTATGTGTGACTTGCTGTATGACTTGCATATGTATGACAAAAATTTGTTTTAAGGTTTTACCACTACATTTGTTAATATGTATCCATGTGATAGTGCTTCATTTAAAAATGAACATTGTTCATAAATATTGCTCAATGAAATAGAAATTTGTCTCCAAACACTATATAAATGAAACATTGTTCATAAATATTGTCTACTGAAATAGAAATTTGTCTCAAAATACTCAAAGCATCCACGTAGGGATCAAAGAAACAATAAAAGCTAGATCATTCATCAGAAAAGATCATCATCTGAATCATCTCTCAAAACACTGAAAGGAGGGACGACTCCATCATTTATGTAAGTGTCATCTGGGTCTTCGTCTTCATCAAGCAAATCGTGTTCAGGTTCAGGCATTGCTATTGTAATAGCATGCTCAATAATAGAAGCTTGAACAGTAACCCCGTCAAGGCCAGACCTACTCCAAGTTGTCACATCTCCAATTTGTTGTTGAACATTCATATCTTCCACTCCTGCATGAACTGAGTCCAGATCAAGCTCCATGTTGTCACTGCCTTCTCCTTCAGGCATGGAAAACAAGTTTCTAGGCTGCACTCTGAGGACACTGCACCAATCTGGTTTATCTGGGTATTTTGCATAAAAGACTTGCTCGGCCTGTGTACTCAAGATATAAGGTTCATCTTTATACCTGAACCTAGTGGTATTAATATTGATGACCCCATATCGATCCTTATGGTACCCTTTCGATCTGCTTGAACTTGCTGCAGGGATATCAAACCAAATGCATTGGAACAACATTACTTCCTTCTGACCAGGAAAATCAAAGCAGATGATTTTCTTAAGCACGCCATACCAGCCCATGTCACCTGTACTTGCATCGCCTTTCACAAATACACCACTATTTTGAGTAGTTAAGCAGTTCTCTACGGAAGAAACCCGGAATAGGAAGCCATTGATGAAGCACCTGTTGAACACACGAGCCCGACTGTCTGGACCGCGAGATAGATAATAAATCATGTCATTAATTTTCCCTTGTGCACACAATGTGATGGTCTGCAGTTATCAAAATTTTAAAAATATAATAGGGATAAATTATATAGACAAAATAAGGATAAAAATATTATTAAGGTTTAATATATTAGGGTCGACTCACTTTACGCTCAAACCATGATACAAACTCCTGCTTGTGTCTTTTTTCAACCTGCCGAGGGTTCGATTTCTTCAGCTCATCCATATGCACACTTTGCACAAAAATTGAAAATACGTTAATTAAATATGGAAATATATATAAATAATTTAAAAATTAATGAGCTCTGTAAAAAAATCAAATTTAAAATATAGCTTACTTTATCCTTGGAGTGACCTCATCACAGTTGGTTAATATGTAATGCCTCATCCTGTGCATGTCAATATCAAAAACGACCTCTATAGTACATCCTCTTCTACTGTAGTCAATGCTCCCAAATATACTTAGCTCAGATGTTGGTTCACTACCAGCGGCGCTTTCGTGACGTTCTGAATGATTTAGCTTGGTACTAATATTATCAAAGAAGAGAGAGCAAAATGTGAGGCACTCCTCGGATATATACCCCTCTGCAATCGAACCTTCAGGGTGCGCTTTGTTCCTCACATAGCCTTTAAGAGTACGGAGGTACCTCTCAACTGGATATATCCATCTATAACAAACCGGGCCTCCAAGTATAGCTTCATCAGCCAGATGAACTGGTAAGTGCATCATAATATCAAAAAAAGCGGGTGGAAAAATCATCTCTAGCCGACAAAGGGTTTCCCTAACCGAAGTGCTTAGTTTTTCAATTTCTGAAGGCTCCAACTCCTTTGAACACAGTGAGTTAAAGAACCTACTTAGCTCGATCAATGGGATCACCACATCTTCAGGCAATATGTTGCGCACCACTAAGGGCAAAAGTTTTTGCAATATGATGTGGAGGTCATGAGTTTTAAGTCCAGAAAGCTTGCAACCACTGACGTCCACACATCTTCTAATATTTGCAGCATAACCATTAGAGAACTTGACTCCATGTAAAAATTTGCACAAAATTTCCTTGTCATCCTTAGCGAGTATAACGCTGGTGGCAAAGTGTACTTACCCTTTTCGAGCACTGGATGCTGATCTTGCCTAATACCCAAATGTTGCATATCAAGTCGAACCTTCTCACTGTCCTTGTCTTTACCTTGTAATTCCAACAAAGTCCCGAGTATGCTCTCACAAATGTTCTTCTCAATATGCATGACATCCAAATTATGTCGTATAAGTAATGATTTTCAGTAAGGAAGCTGAAAGAAAATACTCTTCTTCCTCCAGTTGTGCCACCTATTTTCTTCGTCACGTTGCTTCCTTTTCCTTGTATCCTTCCCAAAATTCACTTGCTCGAAACTCTCAAAGTCGCGCAGGACCTGCTCACTAGTGAGCGGCACATGAGCTTCCCTGGTTTCAGCCTTGTTATTGAAGCTCACCTTGTTCCTTCGCCACTTGTGGTCCTTTGGCAGAAATCGGCGATGTCCCATGTAGCATTGCTTTGAACCATATTTTAACCACAAATAATCAGTATCCCTGTGACAATAAGGACATGCAAATTTACCTTTTGTGCTCCAACTAGATAACATTGCATATGCAGGGAAATCATTAATTGTCCACAACAGAATTGCATGTAGAGTAAAATTCTTCTTCTCCTTCTCATCCCATGTCTCAACTCCTTTAACCCACAGATCATGTAGCTCATCAATTAGAGGTTGCAAATATACATCAATGTTCACTCCAGGAGATTTAGGCCCAGGTATCAACATCGACATCATCCAATAAGGTTGTTTCAAACACAACCAAGGAGGCAGGTTATAAGGAATCAATATCACAGGCCAACAAGTGTAATTAACATTCAACATACCAAACGGATTGAAGCCATCCGATGCAAGTCCCAGCCTAACATTACGTGGATCCGAAGCAAATTTCTTATACCTTTTATCGACATGCTTCCATGCTGGCGAGTCTGCTGGATGCCGCATTTTCCCATCACTGACCAATTCTTCCTTGTGCCACCGCATCAATGACGATGTTTCCTCTAACATATATAATCTTTGTAATCTAGGAACAAGTGGAAAATACCTTAGAATTTTGCAAGGAGTGCGCTTCTTTGGTCCACCACTTTCACTAGACTCGCCAGTGTCATCCTTCTTCCACCTACTCTCATGACATATGGGACATGTGTCCTTATCAGCTAATGGTCCACGAAATAACACACAGTCATTCACACAAGCATCAATCTTAACATATTTGAGGCCAAGGTCGCGAATAATCTTCTATGCTTTCTTGATAGTGTCAGGGAGACAATGTCTCGGGGGGAGTGCATCCGAGAATAACTTAAGTGTTCGCTCTGCATTCTCGTTACTCCATCCACCCATGCACTTAAGCTCAAAGAGCCTAACCATGAATGATACCTTGGTAAGATTGGAGCAACCTGGATACAACTCTTGTTGCGCTTCTTTCAACAATTCAAAGAATTTCTTTGCACTCTCATTTGGCTCTTCATCGGTATTACTACTGTTTGCACCCCTAATTAACGCAGACATCAGATTGTTGGCACATGATGCATCATCTCTTGTGACTGCTAGATCCCTATCATCATTGCAAGGTTCAGCTTTAGCTTTCTCTTTGACAAAGTTCTCATCGAACCCTTTAGTTAGCAAGTCCATCTGAACCTCGTTTTTTGTTTTGTATACGATGTTACGACAGCTTGAACATGGACACAGTGCAGTTTCTGATGCATAGGTGCCTTCAAAAATAGTACCAATAAATTTCTCGAGACCAGCTTGCCACTCGGCGGTTGACGGAGACAACAACAGCCATCGCCGATCATCATCATGTGCCATTGATTCAATATTCCAAATGTAACGAGATCGAATTTCCTGTAACATGTTAATTAATGGGATAACGCTAATTAAGTTACGAAAAAAGCAACACAAAAAGTTGGAACCAAATTTGTTGTACTACAATATATATAAAATATAAAATATATTTATATTCAAGGCATGCATGCATACACATACTTGATGAAGCTCTGCGCTTGTCGGTGATGGCTAGCCTCCGGTCTGTTGATCCTCGACGCTAGCTGTAGGGAAGGACGTCTATGGAGGGAAGGCCCGCTGTTCCTCGACGCTAGCTGCAGGGAAGGGCAGGGGACCGATCAAGAGTTAGGGCATCACGCCATGGCCCTCGCTGCTGCAGGGGGGATCGGGGCAGAGTTAGGAAGACAGGGCTGCGAGAGGTACCTGTTGCTGGCCGGCGATCTCTGGCTGCGAGAGGGACGCCGAAGGAGCTCCGTGCAGCGGTGTGGCGCGGCCAGGGCAACGTGAAGGGCGGCTGCAGGGCGCCGTCCCGTGGTGAAGCTGGAACCGTTATTAAGTAATTTTGGATCTACGTTATAATAATATATTTACGTTAATATAGCGTCTTCTGTCTACCAAAGACACAAACACAGAAAGGTTCTACTGGTTAGTGCGCTTCAATTAAACCAAAAGGTCTAGGGTTCAAATCCTAGAAGCACTGTATTTTTTTCTTTTTTGTTTAACTTTTTATCAAATCATAGTATTGCAACGCTACAATTTTTAGTTGCAATATGCAGTTTTTGCAATGCAAGCTAGTATTACATACAACAAAATAAATTCGTTGCAACATAAGTGCACTATCGCAACCATCAACTAAAAAGCGTTGCAATATCAATTTAGTATTGCAACGCCAAAAGAAATCCTTGCAACGCAAAACAAATCGTGGCAATATAAGCCACTTCTTGCAACCACCAAATAAAAACGTTGCAATATCATTTTAGTATTGCAACACCAAAAGAACTCCCCGCAACGCCAATCGGATCGTGGCAATAGTGGCCACTTGTTGCAACCACCCAAAAAAACGTTGCAATATCATCTTAGTATTGCAACGCCAAAAGAACTCCATGCAACGCCAATCAAATCGTGGCAATAGTCACAATGTATTGCAACCGTTCTACATTTGGTTGCGACAACAACTATTTATTGCAACGATCTTTATACTTTTTGCCACGAGACAATTTTGGTGGCAACAATCTCATCTATCGCAACCAAAAGTCAAAATGGTTGCGAGAACACCACCTTTTGCAACCAAATCTTGCCGTTGCGCCAAAAAATGGTTGCATTAGGGTCGAAAGTTAGTAGTGATGTGACATGTATGTTTAATCACGTACGATCTTAGTTGTATGTTGGCGATGATTCGAGATCCTTCGTGATACTCGACGGACTACCAGGTTTATATAAGCTTAAGTGTGTGCGTGTCAACGTGTAAGCGAGGACCGTCATGCTTGATCTTGTATAAATTGGTCGGTTCTGTTACAAGTGCCTCTCTGTTTGTTATTACATCATGCCTCCAATATCACATTTGAAGTTGCCTCCCCTAGCTATTGCTCTTATTGTTGCCAGCACAGGCCTACCCACCACCCCACAAGCGCCCTACCGACCTTGTCCTTCTCGTTCAGGTGATGATGTATCTCTTCTTTGTTCTCCACTTATCTCTATTATTTGAACATGTAATGCTGTATTATCTATTCCTCTGAAGTCTGAACCTATGACTCCTCTGAAGTCTCAAGTCAGAACCTGCTGTATTCGTTGCTCTGGAGTCTGGACTAGTAATTGCTTATTGCTCTGAACCTGTAATTCAGCTTTATGTTAGCAGTTTGCTTAGATTCATTTAGCTCACGTGCTTTCCTGCATGAATGCCATTTATGATAAATGACAGCCTTTGTATGAACAAACACTTTTAGTACATACTTGAAATTTAAAGTGATGAGAACTATCCTTTTTTTTCTTATCGATGAAAGGAATTTCTGATCACTCTAAATGTAAAATCTAAATTATCTTATGGGAAAACCAATCCAATGACATTTCTATTACTCTAACCGATACAGATGTGAAATATCATATGATAATTAAGGATCCAAATCATAAAAATAATATTACATAAGTTAAATACAGAACAACAAAATAATTTAAGCCAAATACTGAACTATCAGGTTTTCGAAAAAAAAACTACTGAACTATCAGAGGTAGCAAAACCATGAAAATTCAGCCAGGGAAAAAAAGCAACATTGATTTAATGTGGTATAATGAGAGTTAATTTAGCTTTATGGTATAATAAGAGGTAGTTTAGCTTTACGGCTGCACCCAAAGTGCAATTTGAGTTCTAATATGTTGTCAGTTGTCACCGAAGGAGCAAGGCCTGAAAGTAAACATCTGTGGAGCTGCTGCTAATGATTGATCAAGTACAACTACTAACATTCCAAGAATTCCTGTGCAGAACTGTATCATCTAATGACTCCAAATGAAATTTCTCTCAGAATGATTAAGGTCGTTCATGATCATGATATCTTTTGCCACTGAAGTCACTGCCATGCTTTTCATAAGCAGTTAACTAAGAAGACCTTACTGTTTGGATGCGAACTGCAACACTTCTTACATTTAGAAAGCTGCATCCTACATAGGGAACTGAGGAAGTGTGTTACCTACGGTGTAATGAGAATGGTAATGAAGAAGGATAACATGGCGTACATGAAAAAAAATCTATAAGGGCTTGAGAAGAAAACTATATGCAATTGTAGCTATGCATGGATCAAACATGGTAGGGTCTCATGGATCAAATTATTTGAAGGGAGGTTGTAATAAACTTGACTATCATGATCACTTTAATTTGAACTCCATGCTTGTATTATGTGTTTTAGTGTCCTTTCTTCAAACAAGTTTGGCTTGATATTTTCATGTAAAATTGGTGCTTATATATCTCAATGTGGCTCAAAACATGTTGCTAAGATCAAGTAGATTGCAGTATTTGGCAGCAACATGTCTTTTTATACTCCCCTATTGCTTTGATTTTTTCTAGCTCCCGTTGCAAAGCACGGACATCTTGCTTGTACAGTTGTACAACTAAAAAAAACGTATAAATGCCGGCCGTTGTAGCGTTCATGGCCGGCAGCTTATTGGAACCAACGAGAGCACCTACTTAAAGTCATTGGATTCTCAAAGCTTTTAAGCTACTATAAACCGCATCATCCGTTTTCATACAAGGTTTATATTTATCCGTGACAAGTGGCTGTGAATTTTTATTTAACATTTTGAAGTCTATGAAACGTGAAAGTTTTCGAGAAAGGGAGAAGGACAAAGGAAATTTCACCCTCATAGGACAAGAAGTGATGTTTCCAAGGACATCACCATGCCAATCAAAGGCTGATACTATTCCAAATGCCATCTCCTGCCATTGAATATTTGAAATAGCAGAGGGATGCCAAGTCTCCTCACGGGGGAGCAGACAGCAGAGCATCCAGCTCAAGCAAGATCGCCATTTGGAGCCGGTTTATACCGATGAAAACTTACGAAGCAGAAAGCAATGGCGCGATGCAGTGTTTGCACAAGGCAGGCATTGTGGTCACTCTGGTTAGGTTGGGGTACCAACCGCTGCTGGATCGCCATTGCTGGTCCTACCAGCAACCACCAGGACCAAACCTAATCCAGAATGACTTGGATGAAATAATGGCAAGATATTTCCAACTGATTGTATACACCTTAGCATGGGCCCGCAAGGTAGGGAAAAAAGAGGTCCTTGCTTATTCGGCAGCACTACCTTTGTTTTCATACGTGTTTCCTCGTATGGTGGCTTGCTTATTTCAGTTTAGCACGCAAGATCTTGGCAGATGGCATGTGAGCATGAGGAGGAGGCTTGTCACTTGTCAGTCCAACTGTCTTCTGCAGTTTTGCGATGGACAACAGAGTGGACTAGGCACAGATTGTAAACCCAGCAGCTTTCAGTGGCCACAGTTGCCAGTGGAATCAAGGTCCGCACATTCTCACAATTAAGGAACGAACGAGACCCACCACAATATATATTCCAAGTAGTATAAACAATCTTTATTTTACAGAAAGTTCCGTCATCATCGCCATCAGCAGACAAACCCAGCAGAAACCTTGCATCCTAAGATCCCAGCAAGAGATCACAGCAAGATGTACGCATTTGGACTTGACATGTACAAGGATCATCCATTCACTTCCATGGATACACTTTCAATAAGAGAGCTCAGAAGGAGCCTTCCTTGGCCGAGAGCCGCTTCAAGAACTCGTAGGTGGTGACCATGGTGGCCGAAGACAGCGATATGGACACCCACCTCGGCCCGAGCCCACGGTAGCAAGCAGCCCATCCTCCCTCCCGAACCAGCGCGCGCGCCGCGGCCGCGAGCGTCGGCGCCTGCGCCCCAGCGTCCATAACCTGCAGCCGCGTCCTCACGGTGTCCAGCGGCATCGTCACCAGCGCGGCCGCGCTTCCCGCCGCGGCGGCGCTCACACCCTGCACGGCCATCGCGGCGCCACGGCTGTCGTGGTGCGCGGGGCCGACGGCGCGCCAGAGGAGCCGCTGCGCCGTCGCGTAGGAGGCCCACCACGCGGCACTGGAGGGCGCGTAGGTCAGCACCGAGACGCCGAAGCCGCGGTACAGACCGCGCACGCCGTCCGCGACTAGGATCTTCCGGAACGCGTCGGCACCGCCGCGGTAGCGGGCGGCAGCGACGGGCGCCGTCTGGACCATGAGGCGCTGGCTGACGACGTCGACCGGGGTCCACACCACCTGCGCGGCTACGGCAGCAGAGACGCCGCCCGCGGCCGAGGCGGCAGCGGAGGCGGCCGGTTCCGCGACGCCGAGGCGGAGCGCGGCGGAGCCCACGGCGCTCTTGGTGGCCTCGAGCGCCGCCATATAGAGCGCGCGCGCGGGCACCGTGCCCGCGAGGGACGCACCGAAGCCACGGTAGAACCCTCGGGGACCGTCGCGCCGGAGAATCGCCGCCGCTGCCGCCGAGGCCGCGGCCTGTGGGGGGGCAGCAACCTGGAGGTGCGTCTTGAGGACGACGGCCGGATACAGCGCCGCGGAGACACCAGAGAAGAGCGCGGCGCCGAGTAGAAAAAACCGCGACTTGTCGAGCATCTCCCAGCTCACCTCTGCCGGCATCCCCCTTGCGTCCTCGACCTCACCGCCATGCTCCGCGGCTCTCGCGGCGCTAAAGCTCATCGCTTTCCAGATTTCCCCTCCCACGCCAGCTCACCTTCAACTTCAAGGAGCTCGATCCAATCCAAGTATGAAGTATCCAACTACTCTCTGCAGGCCGCGGGCGCAAGAAGTCAGAGGTAGAAGGGATGGAACATCTCGCGTGCCGAGTGGACGTCGCCGGCAGTGTACCCGGTCGCCGACGGCAGCATCTCCGGCGAGGGGAAGGCTTTTCCTTCCACCCCCTTTGTCGTGGGAAGAACAGGAGAAGCGTGTGTCAACAGACAAAGTGAGACGAAATATCTCGGAATCCAAGGGTGTAGGTGAATATTTATACGAGATGAGGATTAGGTATCCTTACTGGGATCGCCACGTGGCGGTCGTTGGTAGTTGGTGCTGAGATGGTAGTTTTACGCTATCCGCACTTATGACTCTTTATTTTCATCCTCTATATATTCTGATCATCAGGACTCTCTCCTCTATACTCATTTCTTCCGCAACCATCCATTCTCTATATCATCCTCTACTGTGGGGCCCACTTGTCACTTTATCTAAATATATCCATGTGAGATCTAGTTTTGAAGAATTTATTGAAACAAATTCAATGCTGCAATCAAAATTTAATTTGATTTTTTGGTTTGTGAGTTATAATATTTTTTAAGGATTGAAATAGTGGGGCCCGCTGCTTTTTCCCTTCTCTATGCCAGCGTGCAGAGGGCGCGCACGCGTAGCGGACGTCCGGTGTTGCGCTATATTTAGCGGACGTTGTTACTTTACCGGTTGATTTAGAGTAGGCGCTGCAGCTGAATCGATCCCGGAGGGAGTGGCAACGGACGTTTTACCGGATGCGGTGCGGATAGCCTTATCGACTTCGCAGGCGCTGAGCACAAATGATCATGACGTAATCTGGGTCTAAAGGAGCCCATATATAGTGACTGGACTTCACTTGAAGCAACGGAGTAACAATTAACGAGCCCATCCTAATTTCGAAAAATAACATTATACAAAAAATTGGATGGTAATACGGAAGATAATCGTAGGTGCACGGAAACAATAACTGCCAAATCTAGAAGATATCCTCTAGAGAAAAGAAAGATAAGATAGTGATACATGTGCCTTTTGTTAGCGTTCTTAATGCATCTTTTGTTAGCAAAAACATATGGTTTTTGATTGAGGGAGGAAATTCTGACTTGAAGCAAAATTAAAGGAGTAGGAAGACCTTTTGCTTTCGGGAGACATTTAGCAAATTGCACCATGTCGGTCTACAAGTCAAAAATGCAGTGTACTGAACCTTCAAGGAGGGAGTGTACCATTGGAGCCCATGTATGTTGAGTGATTATTTTGGCCTTTTGGGGTCAATTAGCAACTTGCTTAACCAAAATTGAAACAAAAGTACATTTATGCAGCTAAACAGGGACAATCCTAACATTTTGGTGGCCGTGGCCCAGAGCGGAACCAAAAATAAGGGCCCTTCTAGTGGGGTAGTAACGTCATGCTCTTATATGGTGAGAGTTCACAAGTATCATTTCTAATGCAATTCTTTTTTGTACGCATTGTCTTCCACACTTGCCAAACGTGGATTGGTTAATGAACTAAAATAGGGCTCAAATCAGCATTTACTTTTGTTATAGATTTCTCTATTGGGTCCTCTCTCTTTTTTTAGGTTGGGGTGGGGGGATTTCTACTATTTCATTTTTATTGTAGAGTATCTAGTGAGGATTAATATGGAGGGCAAAAGGAACCTTCAACTAACAATAATAAGATTTGTACTGACTGCCCTGTTCTGCGGCACTACTTTAGCTATACTTTTCAACGAAGGAACCACTACTACAAAAATCTTAATGGAGGCGGGCGTTTTACATTTCCGGAGGCGGGCATCAGTGACCGACTCCAATGGAAGGTCACGGTAAATCAAGAAACAATGGCGGCGGTCAAATAGCCCGCCTCGGTAAATGTCTACTTCAGATGCGGGTAGGATACAATTGAAAGCCCAAGTTTGGTTTTGGTAATTAATGACACCAAGTTGCTAATGCTATTGTATCAAGTGTGATTAAGCTAGGCATAAGCAACATGTGATGGAGGTGGAAATGGCATGGAGAGATGACCACAAGACCACATGATTTGGTGCATGAAATGATGAGCAAGATCATGGTGGAGACGCCCATAATATGATGGACATGACGATCAAGTGGAAGAGAAGGATCTAAGAGCGCAAGGCAAAGGTATAACCATAGGGTTTTTCTTTTGCCGGTCTAAGATGAGTAGAGAAGTGATTGACCGGATTTAGGATACATAGCCGACTATCAAGAGGGACAATCACGGTTAGCTCGGGAATCAAGTGCCACTAGATCAATGTCTTGAGCATATGCATTAGGATCTAGTTGAGAGCTAACATAACGCCTTGAAAAATATTTGTGAAATGCTAACACACATGCACATTGATGGTGTACACTTGGTGGTGTTAGCACATTTGCGAAGACGGTGATGTTTGAGCGGTAGTAAGGGGTTTGGGGTTCGCTCTCCCTCCCGCCGAGCTTGCGAGCGCGGGATTCAGGCGTTTTCGAGGAATTGAAATGCCTATTTTCTATTGCGCCGGAGTCTAGAAAAGGTGGCGAAAGTCCAAATTGTTTTTCACTGAAAAATGGCGATCGGACGCTGCACCGGACGCGGTCTCGGTTTGACCAGACGCGTCCGGTCAGTTCAACGTGGCGCGGGCACTAGGGTTTGTGACCGGACGCTGGTCTGGCCTGACCAGCGCGTCCGGTCAGTTCACCTGTGCGCAGAAGTAGAGCGCGCGACCGGCGCGTCCGGTCCCTCACGGAACCGGAGCGTCCGGTCAGGCGTCCTGAGGGGCAGAGAGCAGTGGAGTGCTGATCGGACGCGCGGCGCGTCTGGTCACGTGTGATCGGACGCGTCCGGTCTCGATGGGAGCTTACTGGAACGCGACCGGACGCTGACACTGTCGCGTCCGGTCAAACGGTTGAGTGCGTCCGGTCAGGGCAACGGCTAGTTCTGACGCGCACTGTTTTCGTTTGTCGTGTAGTGACCGGACGCGTCCGGTCAGCACGATTTTCGCTGCGTCTTCCGTAACGGCTAGCTGCGTACCCCTTCGCTATAAATAGAGGATGTCCGGGGTTTGAGGGCAACTCTTGCATATTTTGAGACCTAGAGACATCTTTTGAGCTAGAGAACAACCCTTCCACTCATCTCTTTGCTTCGTTGCACATCTTGAGTGAGATTGAGTGAGATTCAAGTGCATTGCTTGAGAGTTGCATTCTAGAGGCACTTGATCTTCGAGTTGCTGCGGATTTCTTGTTACTCTTCCGTGTTTCCCGACACTATAGACGGCTTGGAGCAGCGGAGGTGATTGAGCTTGCAATTGGAGATTGTTGGAGCCCTCACCAAGTGTTGTAAGGGGTTCTTGATCCTTCCCCGCGGGAGTTCGCAAATTGGATACTCTAGTGGAGCTCGTGGCTTGGAGGATCCCCATCTTGTGTGCGGTTGTGCGGCGCCCGCCGAGGGCTCGACTCTTGATAGTCGATTAGCTCGTGAACCGACAAGTGGGTGCATCGCCACAACGAGGAGTAGCTTGCCGGGAAGCAAGTGAACCTTGGTAAAAAATCTTGTGTCATCTCTTTGCCGAGGATTTCTCTTGTGGTTGATTATTGTGATTGATTCTTCAAGTGCATTACTTCTCTACATCGTTGGTATAAGAATCAAGTCACTTGCTCTTTACTTTCTTATACTAGTCCTTGTGTAGTTTGCTCAGTGTAGCCTTTATCACATAGGAGTAAGTAGCTTAGTGACTTAGTCTTGTTGGTGTGTATTAGAGATCATAGCCTTGCTTCACTAGAATTGTATAGGTGGCTCGCATAGTATAGTTGAGCTAGTGCTAGAATTAGCTTAGCCATCTTTTATACTAACGTGGTTGTTTAGTGAAGCTTGTAGAATTTTAAATAGGCTATTCACCCCCATCTAGCCATTTGGACCTTACAACAATACCTGCCTCCATTAATAAAAAATAAAATTAAAAAAATCCAGGTTCTAGAGCCAGCTCCAGCTTCGAGAGCCAGCTCTAGCTTCTGGAATCACCCAGATCCACCCGTCCTCCGCCCAGATCTGCTCATTGTCCACCCAGATCTGCCGCCGCCGTCCTCCTAGATCCGCCGCTGTCGTTCGGATCTGCAAAGGGGAGAGAGAGAGAGAGAAGAGTGAGGGACATGAAGAAGGGAAGAGAGGAGAAGATGGGGAGAGGCATACCTGAAACCGCCACTGCTGACGCGTCCATCATCGGGTCTGGCCGGATCCAGAGAGAGGGACTGGATCTGGCGCCGAGGGAGGAGAGATGCAGCCCTAGGGGATCCACGCCGTGGCCAAGGATCCGCGCCGTGCCACCTCCTAGGAGGACCCGCGCTGTGGCCGGGGTCCCTCGCCGCCGCCGGGGAGGACCCCCGCCTCGGCCAGGATGAAGACCCGCGCAGCAGCCGCCTACGTCGAGGAGTGGAGACCAGCGCGCCGCCGTCCGCCGAGAAGGAGGAGGGAGACCCCACGCGCCGCCGTTCGCACCGAGGAGGAGAAGGGAGACCCGCCGTCGTCCGCGCCGAGGAGGAGGAGGGAGACCTGCCGCCGTCCGCGCCGAGGAGGGAGACTCGCCGGGAGACTCGCCGCCGTCCGCGCCGAGGAGGAGGAGGGAGACCCGCCGTCGTCCGCGCCGAGGACGAAGGAGGGAGGAGCGCTCCCTGGCCGCTGGCGCTTCTGTGTGGTGGGAGAGAGAGGGGGATGCGTGGGGAGAGAGCAGAGATGAGTGTGGTGAGGTGAGAAAAACTGAGTGTTGAGTGAGGTGGTTCCAAACCCTAACTCTCTATTATATATGTTGGGTCTGTTTCCGATGACGGGCCTTATAACAGACCCGCCTTCGAAAATGAACCATTTTTGGAGGTAGTTACTTAAAGTCGACCGCCTCCGTTAATCAATTAACGGAGGCGGTTGTGTAACGGTGACCGCCTCCGTTAAACTTTAACCGAGGCGGGCGATTTGTTGGCCGGCGGAGTGTGGCCGCGCTGTGCCCGTCTCCAATCAAAATAGTGCAACGCTACCTAAAAAGAATCATGTACTAGTGAATAGTGTTTTACTCTCATAACAAATCAGCATAAGCAGCAGCATAAACCAAATTTCAGCGAAACGAACAGGGTATGCAGCAGAGCTTGCCGTGAGTTCGTCGGTGTATTAAATTTGCTCATGATGTTTGTTGTCTGGTGTGGAGGTTGAACATGCAGTTATTGAATGTAGCCGCAATGGTTAAAACACAAATAAAATTGCATTTTGAAATAGTCACCCTGCACTGTATATGAATATGAATTTATATGTTTGTTTATGCGAGGATGGGGTATTGAAGTAGAGGAAAAGCGAAAAGACCAGGCGACTCAGTCTCAACAGTTTTGTTGCTTGACCATAGTGTCAAATTCTAAACCATATCTTTTGAGACATATTCTCAACGATATTAGGTAGAGAGAAACTTCATTCGTAGGGGGTGTTTAGATGTTTTTGGAATGGCAAAACTTTTGCCCCTGATCTTTTGCTGCAAAACTTTTGCCATTCAATTTTTTGGCATTTGATGTTTAGATGCATGGCAAAACTTTAGCCATGCAGACACGTCACGCGCCCCCAAGACATTTTTTTCCTAGTTTTGGGCCTCTTGGTTCCCAAATGCCAAAAGTTTTCCAGCCCAAGTTTTGTTGTTTTTGCCTATGGTGTTTAGATCCATTTTGCCAAAAGATAGGATAAAATAGCAAAAGTTTTGGCCAAAATGGGGAACTAAATGGGCCGTAATTGGAGAAGTACATACATATATTTTTTGACTGTAGTAGATTAGTGTTAAAACATAGTTGTGCTTGAGAAGGTAAACTAAGTCAAAGTGAGTAAACGAAAAGGAATAAGAAACGACATGTAAAGTAAGACCTGCTGATGTGCCAATTCTAAAGGCAAAAAATTGATCAAAACAAAGATGGCAACACCAGGAAACCTCTGAATATCTGAAGTACCCCAATATGGCCTTGGAACTACAGACCTGACCATCATATAAGCTTGTCGATGGCTTGGCGTATCTCCGATGCTCTTATCAACAATGGCAGCAAGGAGGCCTTGTGACTTGTGAGAGGAAGCTGTCAATTTCATGGCACATATACATGAGAAAAATTATGTATAATGCAACATGAGACCTTTATACCGTGGTGCCTCATAGGTAGAGTATGATTGTATTAGCAAAAAATAGTTCGACTACATAAATCACAGCCTGCAAGAAAATTGCTACTTCAAGATGATGAGCTTAGCGAATAAGACAAAGGGAAAATATAAATGAAACACCTATTGCATGCCAGCTCAAAGAAGATGATGCACTAATCTTCATTATGTCCTATACCCATTAACTCTCATAACAGCCAATGTGGCTAAAGAACTACACAGTTGAGCTCATTATCGTGATTTTGTTGCCAACTTCGGTCAAAATTGAGCCACTCTTACCTGAAAAAAATATAAAATAAAAGAAAATTCAATAACTCTTTCGCTGAGCATACATGTTCAAGAGACGCTGAAGGAGCGCGTATAGCATTTAGTGGTCATACATCTGGATGAAACTCACAGCTGGGTGTTGGCGGCATTGATGCTGGTGAAACTCACAGCTTGTTTGGCGCATAGTCACATAAAACGGGTTCACCACCTTCGACCTTCGACCCGGGTTCGTCGACCCCGATCTGGGTTCACGAGTTCATTTTTGACTCGAAATGTAAAAATTTCTCGCAAGTAGCGTACCACGTACCACGATCCCGTACCTCGACCCCATCGACCCTGAAACTTTGTGACTATGGTTTGGTGGCATTGACGTTGAAGATGAGATGTACAAATGGAGGCATCGACTGTGATATCATGATCCTGGCACCAGGAGACGGTTATGCACTTCGGTTGTGGTTAAATTGGATTCCAACATGGGAGGGTGACGCGAGCAGCAAGAGAAACAAAATAAAAGATGCATGCAGTTATTCTCTGTAAAGAGTTTGTGCAGCAGTCCGAGGAGGAAGAGATGAATGAAGCACAAACTCTGCAGCAACAATGCCCTTCTTGGCAAATCATCGAACACCTTTCGAGCAAAATCTGCAGCAATTCCTTTGTTGGCAAATCATCGACCACCTTTCGAGCTGGAGTTGCAATCGTGCAATCTGACAGATTGAAACATAAACCTTAAGGGATTGGAGAAAGCAAGAGAGGATAAAAATGAGGAACAGCCACTTACTTGATTTGAGGGTGATGCCAGAGATGAGCACGTGGACAGGGATGCGTTAATTTAAAGGCAAAGGCAGCAGTGGACGCTCGAGCAGTTTCTTCCTTGTAACGGGATCGGATTGGATAAATGTCTCAGTCAGTTATGGAGGATTTTGTGAATCCTGGCAGCGCAAAGGATGCTGTTTCCCAGAACAGGGCAGAGTTCTGGACTTCTAGCTGGCTAGACGGACAACCACCCGCGACCCGCCAACACAAATCACGAGACGGATCTTTTAACCTTAATTAATCTATAATTAGACACTAATTATCAAATAAAAATAAAAATACTATCTGAACCTAAAAAATTTTACGAGCTAAACCAGACCTAAGAGTATTAGATTCGTAAATCTTTCGCAATTCACATCGCAATGAAGTATCTTTATTCACGGTCACTTAGACACAATTACACACACCCGAAAATTCAGACGACACCACATGGCAGAATCAGCTCCTAGTCCTAGTGCCAAATGTAGGCGTCGTACTCGAGGACGAGCAGGTTGTTGGGGTCCGGCGATTCAATCATCTTGCTGAGTGTGTACCCGCGCGCCATCCGGAACACGCCCGTGCCGCCGACGATGGGCCGCTCCATGACCGTGCCCAGCAGCGCGCGGCCGAGCAGCGTCAGGGAGCTGCCGCTGTAGGCCCCCTCCGTGAACACGAAGTTAAACACCGTCAGGAGCGCGCCGTCGGAGAGGGACGCGCCGACGGTGAGCCCCTGCGCGCGGCCGAGGAGTTGGGACGCCGGGTCGGCGCCCTCCCGGAGCATGTCGTCCACGACAAACACAGCGCCGAAGAAGGAGCTGTTGTTGCTGCCGCCGCGCGCCTTGGACACCTCCACCGACGTGCTGTTCGGGCCGTCTGAGAAGTTCTCGTGGAAGTAGAAGTGTAGGTGTGTTGGGCGCCCGACGTCGCCGCCGGTGTCTCCGACGACAGCCGCCGCCGTGGAGAAGATGAGGATGCAGAGCAGTGGGAGCATTTGCGCGGTGACAGGGAGCCAAGGAGCAGCGGAAGGACGAAGGAGGGAGGGGGCAAATACAATGGCGTAGTTAGCTTTATATTTGTTGCTTCCTCGATCAATCATATGCTTAGTTTTCTATTTAGTTCCTTTTATTTATTACTTTTTGTTTTGCCGGCAGACAAATTTGATTTGCAAGTGAACATTTTATAGGAAAAGTCAACCTGCCTGCTACAGATCGCAGCGATGGGCGGTAGGCAACTACTATAGTTCCTTTTATTTATTACTTTTTGTTTTGCCGGCAGACAAATTTGATTTGCAAGTGAACATTTTATAGGAAAAGTCAACCTACATATCTGTTGAGGGCCGACATGAACCGCTCGTATGTCCACATCTGGTACAGATACATGGGGCTCAGTTCCGTATGTGATCCACCATGTGCATCATCGGGTGTGGCACAATATCGAAGTAAGATGGTCTGAAGCATATCTCGAGCTGGCAAAAAGTCTCTGCGATGAAGGCTTTCAGGATAAACAGCTCAGCTTCATCGATGACCTTCTAGGTGATGCGGTTAAAGAAGTAGGACATCCGTGTAATGACCATCTTTACGTACTCTAAATCGATAGCTCTGATCACAATTAGAAGGAACACCGTTAGCATGACGTGGCAATCATGTGAGTTGTAGTTGGCCATTGTAAAGTCTTTCATCGAGATTAGGCTCTTGATGTTGAAAGAGAAATTGGTCGGCACCTTGACCCTCCTAAGACATTGGCACACAACCCTCTTCCGGCCTAGGAGGCTGACTTTCCGGCCTGTTCTGTAGTTGCCCCAGGTGGAGGTTCATTCTGATGCCCTGGTTGACAAGATCCACCCATGACTTTCCATCCTTCGTCTTTCCCTTGATGTCTAGCAGGATGTCAATCGTGTTGTTGAAGACATTCTTCTCTAGGCGCACGCAATCGATGGCATGGAGCGTATCCAGCTCCTTCTAGTACGACCCGTACTTAAAGAAACTCGACTTCTTGAAAGAAACAACGACGGCAGGTGGTTCCTCCACCTTATCCTGCTTTCTCTTCCTTGTCGTGTTCTCCTCTTTTTTCTTCTTCTTTCTAAACTTGACCTCCATATCCTTCACCATGTCAAACACCCATTTTCCGTACCTCTCTTCATGCACCGGTCGGGTAGGTTGCCGCTCGTCCTTGTTATCGAAGTACTTATTCATCACACTAGATTGGTACATGTGCCCTCTGGCGAGGAATCACCTGTGTCTTATGTGCACCATCTTATTAGATATCTTAAGGTAAGCGTAGCAGGTACCGTCAAGGAAAACTACACAGCTGGTCTTCCCTTTGATCTGCCCCTGGTGATAAATATGATGGATTTTAAAGTGAACTTCTTTTTTAGGGATGCATTCATTATGTTGACCTATTCCCCCCTTAGTTTCTTCATGTCCTCCATGAGTGGCTTCGGTAGTTTCTAAATGTCCTCCATGAGTGGCTTCAGTCCAGAAATAAGGATGGCCAGCAGAAGGTAGCTGCGCTTCTGACACTGCCAGGGAGATAGGTTATAGATGCTAAGGATGACTAGCCAAGTGTAGTGCGAGCTGCTGAGGTCACTTAACGGTTTCACCCTGTCAGTACTCAGTGCAAAGCTAACGTTCCTCGGCTCATCGCCAAACTCCGAAAACATGGCATCGAAATGCTTCCACTGCCCGGCATCAGAAGGGTGTTGCAGGTTGTCATCATCCTTCGTGCGATCACCAAATGCATGCCAGGACATCAGCTGGGCATCCTCAGGGTTCCTGAATATACAACACAGGTGATCAATCGCGGGAAGGTACCACATCGACAGGGCAGGAATTCTCCTCTACATGTAACCTTCTTCCTCCTGCTCATGAGACAAGATTTGCCTCGCACTACTCTTCTTGGTGACCTTCTTCTTCGACCCACCCAAGGCTCCTTCATCGCCTGACATTCCTCTGGTACCAACTCATGCTGCAGTGTGGATAACTCTCCAAGCTCACAAATGGGTGCACGGATATAGGATACAGTGGTTAGGGCAAGCATGGATCCTTTGAAGATTCAGTGTCACTAGTCAGATCAGCTTCTTCGCTCGATAGGTATTGACGGGCATTTTTTAGCCTTTGGAAACATGAAACCAAGGATACGTAATAGCTCATTAAAGCTAGCGTCGGACTAGCCAAAACGAGCCTTCAGCATCAACATCTAGAGATCAAAACACAGCGTCATCCATTGCTTCGGACAATCCTTATAGAGCGGATCCTTTGCTGCCTGCTTCATCTCTTTGAAATTCTCTAGGCACCTTAAGCTCCCAAACAGAAGGTCATAGTTGTCAAGGCAGTTAATTAATTACTCAAAAAGCTCTGCATCCTCAGGGTCCACCAAGGCCGGCTCACCAAGATCCTCATCACTGTCACCCCCACTGTCAGCCATGTCTTGGACAAAATCATCCATCATGATGAAATCAACATTTTTGCTAGCAACGCCATGCCTAGTTGATGATGATGAGGGTCCTCCTCCATTGTCTTCATTCATCGTCGATGACGATGTGTTTCCTCTAGATGCACCGCCACTCGCATCTTCTTCGTCCTGAAACCTCCGGACCGTGTATACCTCAACAAAACCCCATTTGATCAAGTGAGATTGCAGCTCGCCGCCTTCTAAGAAACGCTTATTCTTGCAGTGAGAACATAGACATATGATTGCCTGTCGATTCACACTCAGAGCATGCTTTTGAGCAGTGTTAACAAACTTTTTCACATGATCTATGAAGGGCTGTGATAGCCTTGATATCTGGTACATCCATTCTAACCTTTCCATGCAAGTTAACCTTATACATGTAGCGAACAAAACATAAGTATAACAACATTACAAAGAAATTCAAGCAAATGAAGAACCAGATTTGTTCCCTCTCCTCCACCATAGATCTAGTTCTAGATCTACATCTAGATCACCCAAAACTTGTAAAAGATAGCAAAATAAGGATGTGGGAGTGTATGGAAACCTCCTACGATGTTCAAGGAATTCAAGAGCAAAACTCCTCCCCCTAAAAATGGTTATTTTTCAAAGTTTTAAAGCTCAAACCCCGCCAAAATGAAATGGTGAGCTCGTGGAGGAAGAAGATATGGGTGGTTGGGGGCTGCCTTTATAGGTAGGGTAACGCGGAGGCGAGCATTCTAAGGACGACTGCTTCCGTTAATAGTCCACTAGCAGAGGTGGTTGTCTAAAGGCGGCTGTCTCGGTTACTACATTAATGGTTGTTAATGGGGTATTAACTGAGGCGGTTGCCATAAGGCGGACGCCTCTATTAACACATTAATGGAGGCGGCTACCATAAGGTGTCCGCCTTCGTTAATGGAGTATTAACGGAGACAGTTGCCTTATGCTGGCAGCCTCCGTTAATCTTTAACCGAGGCGGGCGCTTAGCTGTGGGGTCTGGCAATGATTAACGGAGATGACACCCTTTGTCCCTGCCTCCGTTAATCTGAGGCCAATGCCTCGTAAAATCGTTTGTGTAGTATTAAGTTCAAAATTTTAGATCATGTATGAACTCAGAAAATATGTATTATGAATACCAGAATGATTAATGTTCGAAAATAGCATAATAGTTATCATATTCTCCCATGAATTCCATATTTTTTTTTGTTTTGGACATGGTTGAGGTGATATCTGAAAAACTTTTACTATGAAAATAACTTCTAAAATAGTTATGGTTTGTAGACATAATAGATTGAATATATAAATTAGTCTTGAAACGTACATCAATAATAAAGTCATAAATTTGTTGATCTTTTGTATGTACTACATAATAGAAGATCATACTCAAAACCATGTTTTCAAGACCATGTTGTACAAAATAGCAAGAACTATGTGTGAGAAAAAAGGAACTATAGAACCAAAGGGATTATAAATTCTGTACATTCAATACCATGAATGAACTCAGAAAATAGAATGGTGTGATGAACGTTTAGGGATCCCATTTATACAGAACTAAATTGTAATAAATGTTTGATACAGCATAGTTAATTTAGGTAGAAATAAATGCAATTTTACTCTAGGCATTATTTGTAGTCGCGTCGTTTTGGAGGAATGACATGAAGGCAGGAGTAGCTGCAATTAATATTTTGGTTAATTTTTGTTTATTATGATGAACGTTTCGCTGGAATATAATTTAGGCAGAATTGAATGCAATTAAACTTTGCTGCTAACGGCCTATGTATCCCATCACATACAGCTTGATAATACACGTCTATACTCAGGCCCTGTTTGGATGCCCGATAATTGGGCTAAAACACCTGTAATTTACAGGTTCTATTTTTTTCTGACACAGGCTGCAGTTCATTATTTGGATGACCAGTGAACCCACTTATTTTACATTCGGTTTGGCCCAAAACCGGTGTAAAAAAAGTGTATCTCCTAAGGTCTGAGAAAAAATACGCTATCTGTTGGGCGCAGCTTGAGTCAAGCCGCTCAGTGACGAGGCTGCGAGAGGTGAGGGTTTCTCCTTCACGCGGCCAGTCCCTCCCTGAAAGGTCTTGATGGCTAGAGGGGGGGTGAATAGCCTTTTCAAAAATTCTACAAAGGCAAGCTAAACAAGTTTATCAATACAACAAATAGCGAGATGTGAGTTTTGCTTAGCCTACGGGGTGTTTGCAAGCCACCTATCCAATTCACAATTCTAGAATAATGGCACTCAACTGCACAAGACAAACCGAGAAGGTAACTACAACTACAACTAGCAAGCTACACAAAAGAGCTACTTTAGCAAAGCTAACTAGCTAGCAAAGATAACTAAGAAAGTAATACGGAGAAGAGTTAGGAGAGTTTCACCGAGGGGCGAAGTATTGAGCCAACCAATATGATCAACAATGAATACCAAAAACAACCGAACACCGGGATCAATCAATCACAATATGAAAGTGATGACACGAAGATTTATCCCGAGGTTCACGTGCTTGTCGGCACGCTAGTCCCCATTGTGTCCCTCTTCACCACGTGGTTCGGTGGCTAATCGGTCTCACACCGAGCCTCTCAAAAGGCGCCACAAGAACCTACCAAATGGCAAAACGTTGCAATGACACGAGCAATTTACTAATGTTGCCTTTTGGCACTTCGCCGAGGTAGACACAAACCCCTCACAATCACCGGAGGTGGCCAAGAACAATCACCAACTCTTGCCAACGCCTCCAAGCTGCTCCAAGCCGTCTAGGTGGTGGCAACCACCAAGAGAAACAAGAATTCCGCAGCAAATCAACCACCAAGTGTCAACTAGATGCAATCTCACAATGCAAATACACTTGGATCACTCAATCTCACTTCGAATATGCAAAGAAGCAAGAGAGATGAGTGGGAGGGGAGTTGCTTAGCTCAAAGTGCTCACAAGTATGTCAAATGTCTAAGAGTGGGAGCTTTGAGCCGGCCAATGAGTATATATAGACGTACCCCTTCGAATATAGCCGTTAGAAACTTGATTCAGCAGCAATCGTGCTGACCGGACGCGCTGGTCCAACTGACCGGACGCGCCGGTCACGCAACGGCTCTTTTTTCGAAACGTCGACCGGACGCGCTGGTCACGACCGGACGCGCCGGTCCCGTGACTGACCGGACGCGCTGGTCAAGCCAGAGCAGCGCTCCAACGAAATAGTGACCGGACGCGCTGGTGAACCGACCGGACACCACAGTGCCCGCGTCCGGTTGGAGTCCAGTAAGCTCCCTGAACGACCGGACGCGTCCGGTCGACTGTGACCGGACACGCTGCGCGTCCGATCAACCAACTGAAATACGCGCAGACGCTGAACGCTGACCGGACGCGTCCGGTCAAACAGTGACCGCGTCCGGTCCAGCGTCCGGTCACCTCTGTGACCTCCGTTCGCTTCCGTTCGATTTCCAACTTTCGGCGTAGTGGAAAATAGGCGTTTCAACTCCTCGAAAACGCCTGTATCCCGCCTCGCAAGCTCGGTGGGAGGGAGAGAGAGCCCCAAACCCTCTCTACCGCTCAAACTCCACCGCCTTCGCAAACGTGCTAACATCACCAAGTGATCATCACCATGTGCATGTGTGTTAGCATTTTCACAATCATTTTTCGAGGCGTTATTAGTTCTATCCAAATGCATATGACATGAAATGCACACCTAGAGGCACTTAGGAGTTCAATAGCCGCGTCATTCCCCTCTTTATAGTACGGCTATCTATCCTATAATGTAACCACACCCACTAGGTGTCTTTGTTACTAAAACACAACCCTTAAGCATATACCTTTGCCTTGATCACGTAGGGTTGCATCTAAATCCAAGTGTGGCCATCTTGATCACCATGTCCATCTTGCCACCAACCTTGGAATGTACTAATCCTCATATGCTACATACAACTTAGGCATAGGATTAGTACTTAGGCATTGTCACTAATTACCAACACCAAACATAGGACTTTCAATCTCCCCCTTGTTGGTAATTGGTGACAAACCTTTCACAAAGATATTATGATAAAAATTTTGATTGAACCCATGTCACATTGTCCAAGTATATTACCATGTGTAAGAATTATGGACATGTGATCATGAATTCAAATTGATAGCAATGGCTCCCCCTACATGTATGCTATATGTTTGGATATAGGAAGCGTACATGTTAGATAGGAAAGATTAGGAGCATTGACTACCAATAGGTGCTAAGTGTTTTAGATTATAGACCTTTGAAGCGTGATACCATCGGAGTAGCGATAAACACCATCTTAGCACCTTGTGTAGTTAGATACCACTTGGAAAAGCACAAACATAACTAGAAACCTCGTGAGATCAACATTATAAGCAAGGCTCTAGTACCACTTTGGAAAACATGAAGCAAGAAAAATCTAACTACTTCCTATTCATGCTAGTACTTCAATACACCATTTAATTGTATACTAGCAAAATATCACACAAGCAAAGTATCGGAGAAAAAAGAAATGCATAACTATGCATCATACATATGAAGTGCACATGGAAATGCAACATTCATGTTTAAGAGCTTGCTCCCCCTACTTGTGTGCTCAAAATTTTAGTTGCTCCCCTTCTTTTATCAATTCTCCCTTTAGGTTTTCTCCCCTTTAGAATCTATCTTTGTGAACAATATTTTCTCCCCCTTTGGCACCAACGACCACAAGGGACCAATCTTAGATAGATTAACATGTCGAATTATGGGGTGAGGATCAAGTTTGTGATTCAACCTAGATTGCTTGCATAAATAAAAAGCTTCGGTTTGATCCAAGGGCAAGCTTCTTCACACCTCACTAGAAGGGTTATCATGCACCATGTTGAAGCAAATATTTAGACAAGTGATCTAGATTAAACACTTAGGATCACAAGCTACTTAAACAAGTTATATGCTACCACTAGATCATACAAGTCATGGAAACAATAGTGTCACCATATAAACTTCAAATTCATTTGATTTTCATGAATGAGCCTATAACATGTAAATTATGACTAGATGCACTAAACAAGTCCTTAGCATAGAATGTATGATATGTCAACCAATTGTACCTTGGGGCTCAAAGGAGAGGCATGCCATATCATGGAGGTGCATCAACTCATGTTGGAGAAGTCAAGTATGTTCAACTCATTCTTTAGCTTGTGAAATCTCTTCTCATCAAGTGGCTTGGTGAATAGATCGGCTAATTGATCTTCGGTGCCCACACTCTCAATAGCAATGTCACCCTTTTGTTGATGATCTCTAATAAAATGATGACGAACATCAATATGCTTTGTTCTTTGATGTTGAATCGGATTGTTGGTTAGCTTCACGGCACTTTCATTGTCACATAGCAATGGCACATTCTCGAAATTGATTCCAAAATCCTTCAATGTTGCCTTCATCCACAAGATTTGTGCACAACAACTACCCGCGGCGATGTATTCGGCTTCGGCGGTAGATAGTGCAATACTATTTTGCTTCTTGGATGACCATGAGACAAGTGATCTTCCCAATAATTGACAAGTCCCGGAAGTGCTCTTTCTCTCCACTTTGTCACCGGCATAGTCGGAATCCGAATATCCAACTAGCTCAAAACTTGCACCTTTGGGATACCATAATCCAACATCTTGTGTATGCTTCAAATACCTCAATATTCTCTTTGTTGCCTTCAAATGACTTTCTCTTGGTGAGGCTTGAAATCTTGCACACATGCATACACTAAACATTACATCGGGTCTTGATGCCGTCACATAGAGTAGGCTACCAATAATTGATCTATAAAGCTTTTGATCCACCATGTTGCCACTCTTGTCACTATCCAAACTTCCACTAGTGCCCATTGGAGTTGTAATGCCCTTTGCATCTTCCATGCCAAATTTCTTGAGCATATCTTTGATGTACTTGGTTTGACTCACAAATGTTCCTTCCTTCATTTGTTTGATTTGAAGTCCAAGAAAGAAACTAAGTTCACCGATCATTGACATTTCAAATTCCTTTACCATCATTTTTCCAAACTCATCACAATAATCTTGATTGGTTGAACCAAATATGATATCATCAACATATATTTGTAACACAAACAAGTCTTTTCCAATCTTCTTGGTGAAGAGAGTAGTATCCACTTTGCCCATGACAAATCCTTTAGTTAGCAAGAAGTCCCTCAATCTTTCATACCATGCTCTTGGTGCTTGCTTCAATCCATACAAAGCTTTCCTTAACTTGTACACATGGTTGAGTTTCTTGTCATATTCAAAACCGGGAGGTTGCTCCACATACACCTCTTCTTGAATGTACCCATTTAGAAATGCACTCTTCACATCCATTTGATATAGCTTGATATTATGAGCACAAGCATAGGCAAGTAAGATCCTAATTGCTTCTAATCTTGCAACCGGGGCATAAGTTTCACCAAAGTCAAGACCCTCTATTTGTGTGTAACCTTGAGCCACTAGTCTTGCTTTGTTCCTTACTACTATCCCATCTTGATCTTGCTTGTTGCGAAAGACCCATCTTGTTCCAATGACATTGTGATCCTTAGGCCTCTCAACTAGTTCCCATACTTCATTTCTCTTGAAGTTGTTGAGCTCTTCATGCATTGCATTTACCCAGTCCGGATCTCTCAATGCTTTATCAATGTCCTTGGGTTCTTCCATTGACACAAAGGAAGAGTGACCACAAAATGATGTCAATCTTGATCTAGTTTGAACTCCCCTTTGTATGTCACCAATGATGGAATCTAATGGATGGTCTCTAGCAATGTTGGTTGGTTGAAGCACTTGCACTTGATTGCTTGGATGTTGATGTTGATCATAAGTTGGAGATGATGAACTAGCCACTTGTTGATCTTGTTGCACTTGAGATGATGTACTAGCTTGATTTTGCATTAGAGAACCACTAGTTTGGGTAATTGGACTTTGGAGCACTTGATCTTTGTTGTCATCCACATCAATCACTTGCTTCGGCCTAATATCACCAATATCCATTTCTTTCATAGCATTGGTCAATTGAGTTCCTCTAACATCATCCAAGTTATTTTCCTCATCTTGAGAGCCATTTGTTTTATCAAACTCAACATCATGAACTTCCTCAAGTAAGCCACTAGCTAAATTCCAAACTCTATAAGCTTTGCTAGTAGTGGAGTAACCAAGTAAGAATCCTTCATCATATTTCTTTTCAAACTTGCTCAATCTAGTGCCCTTCTTCAAGATGTAGCATTTGCAACCAAATACCCGAAAGTATGCAATGTTGGGCTTTCTTCCATTTAAGATCTCATATGGTGTTTTCTCTAGAAACTTGTGGCAATAGAGGCGATTGCTATAGAAGCAAGCCGTGTTGATTGCTTCGGCCCAAAATGAATGACTCACATTATACTCATTCAACATTGATCTTGCCATATCAATCAAAGTTCTATTCTTCCTCTCAACTAGGCCATTTGATTGAGGTGTATACTTGGCCGAGAATTGATGTTTGATTCCAAGCTCCTCACATAGCTCATCAACTCTTGTGTTTCTAAACTCACTTCCATTGTCACTTCTCACTTTCTTGATTGTGGTCTCAAACTCATTTTGCACTCTCTTGATGAACTTCTTGAATATGTCAAATACATCACTCTTGTCCCCAAGAAAGAATACCCATGTATATCTAGTGAAATCATCCACAATCACAAAGTCATACTTGTTGCCACCAATACTTGTATATGTAGTTGGCCCAAATAAATCCATGTGCAACAACTCAAATGCCTTGGAAGTACTCATAATGCTTTTCAATGGATGAGTGTTGCCTACTTGCTTTCCGGCTTGACATGCACTACATAGCTTATCTTTCTCAAATGTGACATCCTTCAAGCCTCTGACTAAGTCATGCTTCACTAACTTGTTCAATTGCTTCATGCCAACATGACCAAGTCTTCTATGCCATAACCAACCCATACTTGATTTGGTGAGCAAGCAAGTTGAAAGTTGAGTGTCACTAGCATTGAAATCAACCAAGTATAGATTTTCATATCTAAAGCCCTTGAAGATCAAATTTGAGCCATCAACACTAACTATCTCCACATCATCAACACCAAATATGCACTTGAAACCTAGATCACACAATTGAGCAACCGAGAGAAGATTGAAGTTCAACTTTTCAACTAGGAGCACATTGGAAATACTATGATCATTTGAGATTGCAATCCTTCCAAGAGCCTTCACATCACCCTTGCTATTGTCACCAAATGTGATACTATCAATACCACTATCATTTGATTTGAGAGAGTTGAACATTCTTGAATCACCGGTCATATGTTGAGAGCACCCACTATCAAGCACCCAATGCCTTCCTCCGGCCTTGTAATTTACCTACAAAACAATTTAATGTCTTTTAGGTACCCATACTTGCTTGGGTCCTTGGAGATTAGTAACTAAGCTCTTTGGTACCCAAATGGCCTTCTTCTTTGGACCCACAATTGGTGTACCAACAAACCTAGCATGCACACCTTTCTCTCCCTTGGTAAGCACATAACAAGAATCAAAAGGAAAGTAATCCATTTTAGCATGAAACTTGTTGTTGTTCTTGTTCATTTTATTACAATTAATCTCTAGATGCCCAACTTGCTTGCATCTATTGCAATAACGACCATTGCTCTTCACAAAGCGAGACTTTGGAGTAGCAAAGGCCGCCTTGCCCTTCTTGGGAGTATAGCCCAAACCCTCTTTGTTAAGAGAGAACCTTTGGCTACCCAAGCATTTTAGCAAGCGGGCATCCCCACCATAGGCATTACCTAATGCGCGGGTGAGATCATCCACCTCTCTCTTGAGAGTCTCATTCTCAATCACAAGTGATGAATCACTAGTAGTAGAGGTAGAGTTGGTTGTGGTGGATGATGATGAGCTACATGAAGCATTAGTAGGACCAATAAATAAAGAATCATCAATAATATCACATGTTAGTCCAATATCACAAGTGACAATCACTTGCTCCTCCTTAGCTTCCTTCATGAGCTTCTCCAACTTGAGGTCCTTCTCCTTAATGAGCTCAAGTAGAGAGGAGTGGGCTTCCTTAAGCCTAGTGTGAGCAACTTCAAGGTCCTCGTGGTCTTCCTTTAGACACTCACGAGAGGCCTCTAGCTCATCAAAGGATTTCCTAAGAGCTTTAAGCTCTTGTTCAATTCCTTTGCACTCCTTACTCTTTTTGAGAGTAACAAGCTCTTCCATCAAGGCATCATTTTCATTGCTCTTGCCAATGAGCTCTTGCTCCAAGATTTTGCACTTCTTGGTTGTCCTCTTGTAGCCCTTGCTCATTTGATCTATTATGCCTAATAGATCATCCTTGGAGTAGTCCTCATCCTCCTCATCATCACTCCTACAACCATCACTAGCACAAGAATCATCATCACTATCATCATATTTTACCTTGGTAGGCTTGGCCATAAGGCATGTCGATGTAGTGTCGAAGATGGATGGCTTGTTGAAGAGGGCGATGCTTGCAATGGCTCGCCGAGTGGTCCTCTCATCATCACTAGAGCTATCATCATCACTATCGGAGTTATCACTATCCCAAGTGACCACATAGCCACCACCCTTCTTCTTCTTGTTGATAGTGAAGCTCTTCTTCTCTTTCTTCTCCTTCTTATCCTTCTTGTTTTTCTTCAACTTCAACTCCCCATCATGATATCTTTTGTCTTCATAGGGACACTTTGCTACTACATGATCGGGGCTATTGCAATTGTAGCAAAGCATCTCCTTTGCCTTCATGAAGTTCCTTCTCTTTCTTGCACCATATCCTTTCTTCTTCATGAACCTCCCCATCTTGTGCACTAGGAGGGCCATGGTCTCATCATCGAATGGATCATCATCATCACTCTCCACCTTGCTCTTGCCCTTAGAAGATGAAGCCTTGAATGCAATGGGCTTCTCTTGCTTGACCTTGATCTCCTTCTTCTCATCTTCATCTTCATCATCATCATATTGAGCATCGGTCATGACATCTCCAAGCACTTGGTTTGGAGTCACCTTGTCCAAACCCTCTCTTTGGATCATCTTCCTCAAGATAGCAAACTTCTTAGGTAAGTTCATCAAGAACTTATGTGAGAAGTCCTTGTCCTTGACATCTTCTCCTAGGCTCTTGAAATCATTGACAATAACTTATAGCCTATAGAACATCTCCGGTATGGACTCATCATCCTTCATCTTGAAGCTTGCAAACTTATCCTTGAGCATGTAGAGCTTGGCACTCTTTACCGTTGAAGTGCCCTCATATGTTTCTTCTAATCTTGTCCACACTTCACTTGCCATCTCAAGATCCTTGATTTGCTCAAAGACCTTTGCATCAATCCCATTGTAGAGAGTGTTGAGAGCCATAGTGTTGCATTGGTTGTTGATGCGGTCATTGTTGGTGAGGTTGTCGGGATCAATGATAGCATAATCATGATGTGTCACCTCCCAAACCTTCTCATTGATAGAGCCAAGATATTGCTTCATCTTTCTTTTCCAATGATCAAAAGATGAGACACCATCAAAGAGTGGAGGCTTGCCCCCGACATGGTTGAACGCAACTTGAGCCATCTTACACCGAGGTTGTTAAGCCTTACAAACGGTGACCACGGCTCCGATACCACTTGAAAGGTCTTGATGGCTAGAGGGGGGGTGAATAGCCTTTTCAAAAATTCTACAAAGGCAAGCTAAACAAGTTTATCAATACAACAAATAGCGAGATGCGAGTTTTGCTTAGCCTACGGGGTGTTTGCAAGCCACCTATCCAATTCACAATTCTAGAATAATGGCACTCAACTGCACAAGACAAACCGAGAAGGTAACTACAACTACAACTAGCAAGCTACACAAAAGAGCTACTTTAGCAAAGCTAACTAGCTAGCAAAGATAACTAAGAAAGTAATGCGGAGAAGAGTTAGGAGAGTTTCACCGAGGGGCGAAGTATTGAGCCAACCAATATGATCAACAATGAATACCAAAAACAACCGAACACCGGGATCAATCAATCACAATATGAAAGTGATGACACGAAGATTTATCCTGAGGTTCACGTGCTTGCCGGCACGCTAGTCCCCGTTGTGTCCCTCTTCACCACGTGGTTCGGTGGCTAATCGGTCTCACACCGAGCCTCTCAAAAGGCGCCACAAGAACCTATCAAATGGCAAAAGGTTGCAATGACACGAGCAATTTACTAATGTTGCCTTTTGGCACTTCGCCGAGGTACACACAAACCCCTCACAATCACCGGAGGTGGCCAAGAACAATCATCAACTCTTGCCAACGCCTCCAAGCTGCTCCAAGCCGTCTAGGTGGCGGCAACCACCAAGAGAAACAAGAATCCCGCAGCAAATCAACCACCAAGTGCCAACTAGATGCAATCTCACAATGCAAATGCACTTGGATCACTCAATCTCACTTCGAATATGCAAAGAAGCAAGAGAGATGAGTGGGAGGGGAGTTGCTTAGCTCAAAGTGCTCACAAGTATGTCAAATGTCCAAGAGTGGGAGCTTTGAGCCGGCCAATGAGTATATATAGACGTACCCCTTCGAATATAGTTGTTAGAAACTTGATTCAGCAGCAATCGTGCTGACTGGACGCGCTGGTCCAACTGACCAGACGCGCCGGTCACGCAACGGCTCTTTTTCGAAACGCCGACCGGACGCGCTGGTCGCAACGACCGGACGCGCTGGTCACGACCGGACGCGCCGGTCCCATGACTGACCGGACGCGCTGGTCAAGCCAGAGCAGCGCTCCAACAAAACAGTGACCGGACGCGCTGGTGAACCGACCGGACGCCACAGTGCCCGCGTCCGGTTGGAGTCCAGTAAGCTCCCTGAACGACCGGACGCGTCCGGTCGACTGTGACCGGACGCGCTGCGCGTCCGATCAACCAACTGAAATACGCACAGACGCTGAACGCTGACCGGACGCGTCCGGTCAAACAGTGACCGCGTCCGGTCCAGCGTCCGGTCACCTCTGTGACCTCCGTTCGCTTCCGTTCGATTTCCAACTTTCGGCGTAGTGGAAAATAGACGTTTCAACTCCTCGAAAACGCCTGTATCCCGCCTCGCAAGCTCGGCGGGAGGGAGAGAGAGCCCCAAACCCTCTCTACCGCTCAAACTCCACCGCCTTCGCAAACGTGCTAACATCACCAAGTGATCATCACCATGTGCATGTGTGTTAGCATTTTCACAATCATTTTTCGAGGCGTTATTAGTTCTATCCAAATGCATATGACATGAAATGCACACCTAGAGGCACTTAGGAGTTCAATAGCCGCGTCATTCCCCTCTTTATAGTACGGCTATCTATCCTATAATGTAACCACACCCACTAGGTGTCTTGGTTACTAAAACACAACCCTTAAGCATATACCTTTGCCTTGATCACGTAGGGTTGCATCCAAATCCAAGTGTGGCCATCATGATCACCATGTCCATCTTGTCACCAACCTTGGAATGTACTAATCCTCATATGCTACATACAACTTAGGCATAGGATTAGTACTTAGGCATTGTCACTAATTACCAACACCAAACATAGGACTTTCACTCCCTCTCCCCATCATCGCCCCATCCCAAGCACGCCGCCGCCCCCACCTCATGCCGCCGGTCCCTCCCCCTCCCCCAACTACTCCTCGACGGCTGCCCACCTTGC
This sequence comes from Saccharum spontaneum, assembly GCA_022457205.1. Taxonomy (NCBI): domain Eukaryota; kingdom Viridiplantae; phylum Streptophyta; class Magnoliopsida; order Poales; family Poaceae; genus Saccharum; species Saccharum spontaneum. The sequence continues at coordinate 25,645,979 of CM039582.1, read as the reverse complement.
CGCTGGAGCCGATGGAGGTCTGAAGTCAGCACTTGAGCCGGATCTACGACCTCATCCGCGGCAAGGGCGCGCCAAGCAGGAGACGTCGAGATCGAAGACCGCGCGAGCAAGGACGATCTAGTTGAAGTATGGATCAGCGATGAAGAGGCTTGGTCCGTGGCTAAACACTGTGAGGTAAGCTTCTAGCGTCTTACAATTTTTTGTCAAAGTTCTTGTGATGTTCTGTTCTTGGTGACCCTCATCGAGGGAGGAGTTCGATTAGCCCTTGATGCTTCGATTGAGAGGAATACATGTGGTGATTAGCATGTGGAGATTGAGATTTGAACTAGTACATAGGGCACTGATTAAAGGAGAGAACGATGTGTCAGGCTAGATTGATAGCTTGCATCGACCAATGCATATAGTTGTTCCTTATTACAAACATCACCACTGCGATCCACGCAAGCTCAAACACAAAGTTTTGATCAAAGAAAAAGGAGGAAAAGTTTCCAAGCCCGACATCTATAAAGCAATTCTATTACTAAATCTCCAACCGTGTCTTGCAAACACCTCCATCGCGGTTGTCTCAATAAATCTGCATCCCATCCTCATCAATTGGCGATCCTCCTCCTTCTGAAGTAGGGACCAGAATCTGGTCCAGTAAGTCCCCCTGAAGATAACCTACAAGTAAGATGGTGCTACAACCTTGTCAAAACTTATTTCATTCCGAGTTAACCAAATCGCCCAACAAATTGCACTTGCACCCACAAGAATCTTAGCTTTCAGTTTCCTATTTACCCCGTCTAACCAGCCTGTAAACAAATTGTGAACGCTAGTTGGAGGTGATAAATTAAGATCGATAGGTAGGCTAGCAGTAGTGTAGACACCATTGCAGTGCTGTACTGCTTGCAGCTTGCAACCAGCAATGCATCAGAGAGAGGAAGATTGTAGATTCCTATCAAGCAGCGCCTGCAGTTCATCTCTTGTCCTTTTTTTCCTTTCACGTTTAATTAGCATATAAGTACATTTTTTAAAATGGATGGATAACAGAAGATGCATGATTATAGTGACAAACTATTTTATTTACTGGTCAACTCCGAGTGGTAGAGTAAATTATAATATGCTTATTAGATGTAAATTGCCAAGACGTTGGGACATGTAACCAAAGTAATATGCTTATTAGAATAAGTTGATTGCCTTCAGCTGCAGCCACTTATCATCCTAATATTCAATTACATGCAAATGGCAGTATCAGGTTCTTTAAAAATGGTTATTTAACAAGTATAGGACTCCTATCGTCCAATATAGTATTCATATTCTATGTTTTTTGGTACAACTTTCTAATTTATGCCATCAGATTCCTTATTTATATACTATCCTTCTCTGGACCATGAATGCTGGTAGATACATTCATCCGATGGATATCGAAGAGGATACTAGAACTGAAACCGATTCTGAGGAAGAAGAAGAAGAAATAATAATGCTTATTTTTCCAGCATTATATGCAGCTTCTAGTAGAGCTAAAACACCATGCCATACTTCGAAGCTTAGTGGTGCGGAGTATACTTGTGAACTTCTTGAGGGCCACCAAAGCCGATCTTATCATAATCTTCGAATGGAGGCACGAATTTTCAAAGCACTTGTAGATTATCTTAGTTCAAGAGGACTCTTGCATACTACAATGGGGGTTACTATAGAAGAGCAGCTAGCAATTTTCATGTACATGCTCGCGCCGAATGCAAGTTTTATAGCATTGTGTGATAGCCTTCAGCACAGTGGAGAGACAATACATAAGCATATTGCAGCATGCTTTAATGCAATCTCATCATTAGCATTTGATTTTGTGAAGCCTCCATCAAATGAGACCCATTGGAAAATTTCATCCAATCCACAATTTGCGCCTTACTTTCAGGTAGAAATGTCACATAGTCATACAACGTGATCGACAGAAGAAAAGATCCTCACATCAAAGGTTGGAAAACAGTGGCAGACAAGGTCTAGGGACTGAACTGCAACAAAATCATAGCAAAACAATTAACCTTTCAGACAATGATGAAGATGAACAAGAGAATAGTGATGATAATACAAGTTCAAGATCTGGAGCAACCGGACAAAGTAGAGGCAGATCAAAGAGAAGAAATGATGCAAAGCCAGCGCCATGCATTGAAGAAACTATGTCAGATTTTGTGAGACTCAAAAGAGAACAAGTTGCAGCAAAAGCACAGAATAAATGTTAAGGACAAGAATTTTCAATGCTAAGATGCTTAGCTGTGTTGAAGGACATGGATGATTTGTCAGTTGATGTAAAGATCCAAGCTGCTGAGGTCACATCAAAGGTTGGAAAACAGTGGCAGACAAGGTCTAGGGACTGAACTGCAACAAGATCATAGCAAAACAATTAACCTTTCAGACAATGATGAAGATGAACAAGAGAACAGTGATGATAATACAAGTTCAAGATCTGGAGCAACTGGACAAAGTAGAGGCAGATCAAAGAGAAGAAATGATGCAAAGCCAGTGCCACGCATTGAAGAAACTATGTCAGATTTTGTGAGACTCAAAAGAGAACAAGCTGCAGCAAAAGCACATAATAAATGTCAAGGACAAGAATTTTCAATGCCAAGATGCTTAGTTGTGTTGAAGGACATGGATGATTTGTCAGTTGATGTAAAGATCCAAGCTGCTGAGGTTTTCAAGGATCCTCTGAACAGAGAGATATTTCTAGGCTAAGAAACAAGACTCCGAGCCTTGTGGCTGATTAAAGAAGTGAACAAGCTTGGAACTTCATCAAATGCAAGTAAGTTTGCTTTTTTTTTCAAATTCGAAATTCTGTTGGCCATCCAAATATTCTTATATTGACCCCTTAATCATTTCTCTACAGCATTGATAGTGCCTTGCTGGCTTCCTTTCATGTGAATGAGTAGTAGCGCTAATACATTACTGTTATATGCTTATGTCTCCATCCCCATCAAACAATTGTAGAACAGTCATACATTACTCAAGTATAGCTAGCTAGCGGCTTTCAAGGCATCATCAAGGGCATAGCTAGTGGTATAGTAATTAGTAGGGCTCTTCTTTTTTCTGAATCATGCAGAGATCATGGGTTATGTTGGTAGCTAAATTTCTATATATTTTTCTGAATATTTTTGTGGAATCTGAAATGCGATTATGTTATCTTCGGAAGAATTCTGTAGCCATTCCCATTTTGTTATGAAGTTCTCTTTCTCGTTCTGTAGCCACTGTCTTACACTTGGGGCAATGCCGCTAGCTAAATTTCTATATATTTTGCAGGTTAGTCGCCGCAACATTTAAAGATCATGCAAAATTGAAGCATTTACCGGTGGAGGGGTATGAAGCCACACAACATTGTTTGATGCTAGCAGTTCCTTCAACCATTAGTAAACTGTTTTTAAACATTATTTATGTCCTTGTATTTGACCTTAGAAGAACAATCCAAGCATGCCAACTTTGTTGGATCCTATTTGAAGGAACTATGTCGAATTTTGGCTCCTTGTTGGATATGAATTTTGTCCAACTTTCAGCTTGAACATGTCTTTTTTTTGAACTTTCTATATGCTCCATGTCATGATTGTGCTTACTGGCTCACTGAGATGTACAACTGCTGCAGACTTTGGTCATTTGAGATGTCAGAAGCTCACAGCCTTCAGCCATTTGGGACCAGCGTCAGTGTGTGTGTGTGAATTCAGTGAACGCAGTGTGTGTGTGAATCCAGCGGCAGTGTGTCTCTGTGTGTGAATTCAGCGGACGCATGCAGTAGTGGCTATTCTGGGCAACGAAGACAATTTTTTACCTTCATTCCAAACAGCTTATTCCAAGGGAAAAGGTATACATCTGTATCCTTGTGCACTAGAAATTACACCTGTAACATGTCAATAAAAATACCATTCTGCCAAACAGGACCTTACTAGAAAATTTCTTAGGGGATTAGTAGCCATGGCCAGGCAGCACATTCTCCTTGTCATCGTGGCTTCCATCCACCACATTGAGTACGCAGCAGCTACCACCTCGGCGAACATAACGGTGGCAGCTGCGACCGGGACAGTATACGACATCCTGGCCAAAAACAACTTACCGCGCGTGGTCTCGTCCCCAAGGGAGTGCACTCTTATGATCTCAAACCTGACGGCAAAATAGAGGTGACCCTCCCACAAGAGTGCAACTTCTTCATCCCCCTCGGCGACCAGAAGTACAAGTTTCAGTTCGCGAGTACCTTCGGCGGAATGATCCATGCCGGGTCCATCACCGAGGTGTACGGTGTGAATCTGCAGGTCAAGTTCGCTTGGCTTGGAGTAAACCAAGTCGTCCGCGCCGGCAACCAGCTCACATTCCATGTCCAGACGTTCACACAATCATTCCCTGTCAGCAACTTTGCTGTGAGCCCCTCCTGCAGCTGAGGCTCCGATGGATACGCTGCAGGAAGAGGAGTTTATGGCAGCCCTGTGTCAGGTGTAGTGTGCTAATGTTAGCGTTATGGCCTTATGGGATGCATGCATTTGTTGAGACTATAAAAGACATGCCCAACTTATAAGGGTGAATAATTCGACCGATCTCAGAGACCTAGCCCATGTATCCGAGATGTGCAAATGCTTAATTATGGATGCAATTCCTATCCGGCAGAAAATTAATTTTATGAATCTATGATATAAAATGATAGGACAATGCAAATTTATTATTCTGCTAAAGTCTACGTCAAACAATATCCTCAAGTTGGTTCTAGAATAGAACTATAGGTAACATGACATCTGAACACTATAAGGTCTTGGGTAGACAAAACAAAAAGGAGAAATTTTATACAGTTGTGCAGTTGATCAATTTATTATTATGAAATATTTTTGGATGGTGGTCAACACAAGCAACCGCCCCTTGGCAGTTACCCTCTGAGAGCATCTCCAAGAGTATCCAATATTTTCTTCCTAAAAATATGAAGTTTTACAACTCCTAAAAAAGTATTGGAAGGAATAAAGAAGGCTATCTCCGAGAGTTTCTAATAATCCACTCCTAAAATATATAAAACAATTTTACATTAGGAATCCTATACTATTTCTAAATTATCCTAACCACTTTTATATATTCTTTCTCTATTGTACATTTGTATTAGGAACCCTTTTCTACTCTTTATTCTTTTCACGCCCCTCCACCTTTAGATTGGCCGACAAACACGCCCGCGAGAGAGAAGATACACGAGACTCAGAAGCTCGTAACTTTACATGGAACATGGTGACTCTTCCCAAGTTCTAAAAGATTAAGAGGATGGATTATGAGTTGAAGAGGAATTTTTTCTCATCTTGCTAAAAACCAAGGATCAGAAAGGGAATTAGGTAACTCTTGGAGATGCTATGAGTAGATATGATGCCCCTCGGTGGTGTCCCTTTGTCACCTGCCTTAATTTTGGGGTATTTGAGGGTACGTGAGAGAGATTTGAGGGCAGAATTGAGGAGAGATTAGGGGGATTAGAGGTGAGGAACGGCTGCCCTAGGGCATGCAGATCGCGCCCAGAGTGAGGGAGAGGGCAGCAGCAGTAGGGTGCTGCGGCTGGCCCTACGCGTGGTGGGGGGCATGGCAGCGGTTGGCAGTGGCGTGCGCAGGAGACAGAGGAGGCCGGCGGCTAAGAAGGAGGAGGGAGATAGAATTAGCACTGCAAGGATTTGACCCTTTTAGCACTACTTGTTTTTGCAACACCACATATTTGATTGCAAATATTGGGTTCCACTAGTAGAGAATAGACTTTCGGTTTTTGGCTTTAGTCTGAGACAGATTTGGGCCTGAGACTAAAGAGAGCATGAGTCCCAGTTGGTGGCGTCTCCTGCCCAACAGCTACCGTCACAGGCTTTTGCAGGAGGGGACTTTAGTCCTGGTTGGTGGCTCCAACCGGGACTATAGTGTCACAAACCAGGACTGAAGGTCCCCCGGCTCTTTACTCGTGGTTGGTGGCTAAAACCTGGACTAAATGTCGCCCTTTAGCCCCGGTTGTACCCACAAACCGGGAGTAAAGCACCATGCTATAAATCCAGCTTTCTTCCTCTCCTAGCCTGAGCCATTTCAAGTTCTCTGTTCTCGCTCATCTCCGGCTCTGTTCTTGCTTGTGCAAGAGGTTCATGCTTGGTGAAAGACTTCAATTGATTCATCCATCCATTCTTCGGTTCTAAAGGTTAGTAACTTCATCCTCTCATGTTTCATTACTAGGATGGCTCATTTCATGGTCTAGAAACAGAGAAATTTATGGTTTTTTAATTGGAAATAATGGTGGTTTTTTAATTTATTTCATACACAAATACAAATTAAAGTAAGTACTAGATATGTCCCTGCATCTTTATTTAGTTCGATTTATTATTACCATGCATGCTTCATTAGTTGATGGATCTTTTTTTCTCATATAAGGGTGCCTAAGCAGAAATCGGGGAACAACTTATATGGATACTAAGTTTGCGAGCACCTCATGCAGTACGCGTTGAAAACAAATAAAGAGTACCTCGAAGTACATAAACAATATATATAATTTATTTATCACCTTTGTGTTGATATATATACACATACTAATCATAAATATATTCATACTTTTTCTTTCATTCCCAGCATGAATGGAGGAAGCAAAAGGTTATACGAAATGATCAGATCAAAGCAATTCAAAAGTCATTAGCAGGATTTCTTAATGACCAGGTCTTAGATCCCAATATCCCAATGGAGAGTTTTATGATGACGGAAGAAAATTAGCTCCAAACCATGATGAAGATGATTACGATTGAATGTAATCCCAAGGACAGTACAAGCTTTTGTTAGCTTATGTATATAGTTCCATGCACAAGCTTTTAAAATATTTGTATAGTTTCATACATTTTAATTTATTATGTATGTATAATGCTTGAACGGAAACTTATATGTATGGACGTATATTAGTAGCACAGAATACGTATATGAAAAGCTAATTGAAATAAAAAAGAATTGAATTGAAAAGAAACCATAAAAGAAGGAAAGAAAAAGAAAAAAAGGTACCTTTTGGTACCGGTTGGAAACACCAACCGGACTAAACACGCCGGCCCTGGGACAAGGTCTGATGCCCAGTTTAGTCCCCGTTACCAACCGGGACTAAAGATCCCCTTTAGTCTTGGTTCCCTGATTTGGGACCAAAGGGGGGGGCTTTATAGTCCCAGATTCACGGCTGGGAAACCGAGAGTAAAGGGGTTTGCCAACCAGGATTGCTACCCATATCTGCACTAATGTTCTATGACAACCAACGTCATAATTGGTAGCGATATGTGGGCCTTATGACCACTAAAGTTAATCATAAGCTTCGTTGCAAGAGGTAGGCGCTAATGCCATGGTGGAAAAGGTGGTTGCGAGTATGGGTGCCTATTGCCAAGCTAGTGTTGAGTTGTGATAATATTGTTGCTGCGTTGCGAAGCTAGGTGTTGTTGCCACCATTGTAAAGTTGGTTGCAATTAGTTGCACATTTTTTTCAGAATTGATAGGATTAGGCCGTCCGGACGGCTTGAATCTCCAGACGCAACGTGGCTGGTAGGCCTGAACGGCCTAACAACCTCACATCTCTACCCACGGGTCATATTATTCTTATCAGTACCAGCTTCTCTCCAAAATCTCCGCTTTCCTCTCTCGTGGTTCACCCAGCATCGCTCGCTCTGAGTTCCTGCTCATCCTTCGCCTAGCGCTGGCCACCTCTCCACTGCGTCCTACTGCAAGTGCCAATCTTCCTCCCTCTCACCATGGTGTCCCTCGCCCGTTGTGCTCCTTCTCCAGTGACAGCTCCCATCGAGAATGATGAGCAAGCAACATCCTCTCTCTCTCTCGCGTCCGTCCGCCTTCCTCCATTGGTAAGCTAGCATGTTACGACGATGTCCGTTGCCACTCAGAGGGGCCAGGTTTGCAACCTCCTCCTTGCCTCTAGGGTCGTTGCTCAACACATGCTTTTTGGGATGTTGCATTTTGTTGTTTTTTGTGTTGTATCAGGAGATTTCTCATATTTCGATAACAAATTCAGATGTTTCAGTAGATAATCTCGCCTGTTGCTGCAACAGAACTAAGCATGTTGCGTCACATGATTATTTGGTGTTCCCATGTTGCTACAACAACATAGCATGTTTGATGTTGCAGTAAGTGTTGATTTCTTGGTGTTGCAGTAAGCAATCATTTTCTTACGTTATTGGAGATGTTGCATCTCCTTTATTTTGATGTTTCGGTAGTTGGATGTTGGATGTTGCATTCTGCTTATTGTTCATGTTGCAGCAAATAGACTGAGATGTTACAATGATTGATTTCTCATCTTGCAGCAATAAAATTGGGTTGCAGTAACCGATGATTTTGCCTTTCGATTAAGTATGTATCATCTCCTTTATATAACTGAATGTTGTATGTTGCACTTTGTTGATTTCCCATGTTATAGCAATAGGGGGCATGATGTGACGAATGGGGAGTGGTGGGGACAGGGCATAGCATCGCACCGCGGGCTCTTGTTTGCACGAGGAAATAGTGTGGATAAACGAGCATTGTGGAGGAAAGCGCGAGATTTGACGATTCCGCTTGTTTGTATGGGACAGCTAGTAGAAGCGTCCAGATGCAGCCAAGGGCCGGCTGCCAAGCACTAGCAGCACCATTTTTTTAGAAAAGGGAACACAGTTCGTGACAATTAGTTGCACATAAGGCCACAAAGTAATTCTGTTGTCCTAAGTGAGCGGCGGATTTTTTTGTTGCTATGGGGACGGCCCCGAGAAGAAGGTTCGGGAGAGAGGGGCTAGGGTTTTCTTTCCCGTGAGGATAAGGATGTGGCAAGCATCCGATGGTTGGAGGGCAGATCGGACAACTGACATGGAGGAACTGTAGATCTAAAGGTTTGGAAGGTGCGAAACACTATTGATCGACAGTGGATTTTATTATATTGCATTCAAAAATGGTTTTGCAAGTAGTTGTGAATACAGCCACGATAAAACTTTGTTGCCTGAATGTTGCCTTCTGTTATGAAAGATCTTATTATAATATTGCATCAAAAAAATCATTCGTTGCATCCATAGATGTTCTATTGCCACTAACTTTATATGTGCCTGTATTGGAGTACATGTCTCGTTAAAATTTATTTGTAGGCATATTTGGTTCTATCTCATTGTTAAAATGGACTCCACAACTAATGTCAAGCTCTGCATTCAATTTTTGGAAACTTTAGAAGAACTCAGAGATCTAAGCTTGCCTGAATGGAACTTCAGAGTAATCCCAAATGACAAACTGACCAAGTTGCTCAAACACCATAAAACTTATTGGAGACAGAGGGTCCATAAAATGGACAAAGTTTGGGGACACAAATACTAAGTTTTTTCATGCCAATGCTACAATCAAATATAGGAAAAATCTAATCAGTCATTTGATATCTGATGACAATATACCTACTACCAGTCACAAAGACAAAGAATCCCTCTTGTGGCAAGCCTTCAAGGATAGATTGGGGACCTCAGAATTCTCTGGCTTCTACATACACCCAGAAGATTTCATTAACAGAGCTGATTTCTTGGCTGATTTTGAAGATGACTTCACTAAAGCTGAAATTGATGGTGTTTACGATGGTTATCTACCATAATAAAGGGTTAAAATAAATATATAAAGGGCTAATAAATGATCACCAACATAGGTTTAGGGTGTCAACTAACGAAATTCCACGAGTTTTGGTGAATCTATATTTTGCAGGGGGTTATCAAAATAATTCAGGAATTGATATCTTCCACGAGAAGGAACCCACGTCAATCGGCCTAATCTCCACGTCACGAATACACTAGAGGACACCAGAGGACTCCACGAGGAGGGCCACCACGAGGCGCCGCCAGGTGGGGCCGACCGGCCTCAACCCTAGGCCGACCGGCCCCTGGCCGCCGCCCCTCGGCTCCTTCCTTTGCAAGCTACTTCAACCGCCTCCAAGGATGCATCCTAACCCTACGTGAACGTCGGTTTGATCCAAGGGCCACGGTTCCATGCTTTGGGCTATATAAACGAGGCCCCAGACCCCCCTCCAAAGAGGAATTCATTCAATCAATCATCAACCAGAAAGTAGAAGACCAACCAGCAACTCTCATCTCCTTAGAGCTCCATCAGATCTAGGCATAGCTAGATTATAATTAGAAGTAGAGGAGTCAAGCAGCCTTAGACTCCAGATCTAGTCAAGAGGAGCTTGGTAAATCTAGTTCTTCTCTCTTGTATCAACATTGTTCTTCAGATATTCATCTAGTTCATCAGTTCTTCTAGTTGTTGATCTAGTTCAGGTTCTAGTTCTTTATGTTCTAATTGTTTATGTTCTGGTTCATAATTGTTCTAGTTCAACATTGTCTAGTTCTAGTTCATTGTTCTTGATCATTATTCTTGATACATTAGATATGATCTTGTTCTTAATCTATATTATATCCTTGATTATTATGAGATTAGTCTGCTTTGATTATATATTTGGCATATATAGTTTATCATTATGTTTATACACATGTTTGCAAAGCACTCACCTTATTGAATCATGGGTGGGTGGTCAACATTGTGTAAGTGTGGTACTTACACACTGTTTACCTGCAAATGCACTCTATACTCCGGGCCATGTGGTACATCGCGGGTGTGACATTCCTGTTGAGTCCTTTGTAGTCCACTCCCTGAGTGTAGAACTTAGTAGAACGCGGTCTCATTACTTAGTTGTTACTCTATTTCTCAGCTTCGTAATGGAGATGTTCCTTATTTATGGATATAAGATAACCTAGCCAATGATTGTCTGATATAATTGCACTAATCAATGTAGATTATGACTAATAGTTAACGGATTACTTAGGAGTTATTCTCTTACTTTATATTCTAATCAATGACTTGCCATAGTAGTACTGCTCTAAGGAATATCATCTGAATGGTCTGATTATCATATATTTTATCTCTTTTTATTTGATTGATTCCTATTTGAGAGTAAAGGATAGTGATTTCGAATATTCATATCACATGTGTAGAGTAGCCTTTAATTAATATGTGCCCCTCTGTTTGTTCTCCTTTGGTTAAATATAAATAACGATACCTAGGATAAACTTGGGTGAAATGCTGCAACGGGTGTATTTATCTGTGCGCTTGCAGATATATACTTTAATATCTTTATATAGTTAAGTGGCATGAGTACAATACAACCACACTCTTGGTGTCATGTTGGGGATGACAACCTAACGCGAGTGATGCTAAGAAGTGTCAACATATGGGATCAATAAAAGCTTACCAAATGACAAGTCACCAGATCAAGATGGGTTCAGCAATGAATTCCTCAAGAAATGTTGGCCAATCATCAGACAAGATTTTTATAAGTTATGCAAAGACTTTCAACAAAGCACAGTCTGTCTCAGAAGTATCAATAAGTCTTATATCACCTTGATCCCAAAAACTGATGGTGCTGAACACCCTTCGGAGTTCAGGCCCATCTCATTATTGAATTCCTCAGTCAAGCTTATCACAAAGTTACTGGCTAATAGGCCGCAAGCTTACATCACAAGATTGGTACATAAAAACCAATATGGCTCATCAAACAAAGGACAATTCAGGATTGCTTGGCCTAGTCATTTGAATATTTGATCTTTGCCATCATTCAAAGAAGGAGATTGTGATCCTAAAACTAGATTTCGAAAAAACCTTTGACAAGATAGAGCACCAAGCAATATTAACAATTCTAAAAGCTAGAGGGTTTGGAGAACAATGGCTGGCCTAGATGGAGCAGATACTAACCTCTGGAACCTCTAAAGTTCTATTAAATGGTGTCCCAGGCAAAACAATACATTGTGAAAGAAGGTTAGCAAGTGTTTCAGCATTTCTTTCTCAACTGGGTAGATTGGAGTTAACAAACTCTGGCTTCTCCTCTTTGCCAACTTTCTTTATGTGCACGTTAACTTTGCCTCCCTCAATAATCAAGCAAATAGATAAGTTCAGAAAGCACTGTCTCTGGAGGGGGTCAGAAGCAAATGGTAGAAAACCACCCAAAGCTGCTTGGGAAATGGTTATGCTTCCCAAGAAAGAGGGAGGTTTGGGGTGCTGGATTTAAGGAAGCAAAATGAAGCGCTTCTAATGAAGAATTGGCACAAACTCTACAACAGGCTAGATATCCCATGGGTGAATTTAGTGCGGGAGAAGCTCTATCCAAATGGAAAGTTGCTCGGTAATATGATGAAAGGAGGCTTTTGGTGGAGGGGTATCCTGAAAATCTTGAAGGATTACAAAGATTTAGCTACAGTTCAGATAAGAAACGGCCAAACCTGTCAGCTATGGGAGGATAATTAGTCAGACATACCTGCTAAACTCAAGTTCCTTGAGCTATTCTCATTTGCAAAAAAACAAGATCATTTCTGTCAGTAAGGCAAAAGACCAAATTCAGTTCAGCGAACTCTTCCGTCTACCCCTATCTGATTTGGCTCACTCTCAAATGGTTAACCTTGCTAACATCATGGATAGCACACAACTTACAGATGAATGTGATTCTTGGGCATATGTTTGGGGATCTAATATCTTTGCAGAAACCAAGGCTTATAAGAAATTGATTGGACAACATTCAGTGCATCCGGCCTTCAGATGGCTTTGGAAAATGTTTTGTCAGCCAAAATATAAAGTTTTCTTTTGGCTTTTGTTGAAGGACCGATTGAGTACAAGAAACATCCTAAAAAGAAAAAACATGCACTTGGAATCCTACAACTGTGTGCTCTGTCATCTTGCAACTGAAAAAACGGTCACACATTTGTTCTTTGAATGTCCTTTTTGCCAAGTCTTGTTGGAACCTCATCAATATTCAGATTCCGGTTCAGGTTGTCTTCCCACAAGTAAGTACACAACTTAGACATCAACTGAACTCTGATTATTCAATGAATACCATGGTGATTATGTGCTAGACTATTTGGGGTGCTCGAAACAACCTGATCTTTAGAGGAATTGGTCCAAATCTCCAAGACAGTAAAGATGCTTTCAACAAAGAAATGGCCTTAACTTCATTAAGAGCCAAGGAGAGTTGCTCTGAAGATTTCCGCATATGGATCCAAAGCTGGTTGTAATCATGAAAAAGGATAGCATCTTTTTCCTTAAATTTTTTGTTTCTTAGTTTTCTTCTTATTCTTGTTTTGTCCTTGTATTGGTACTTTCCTTTCAATAATACTAGATGACGCCCCGCGCGTGGGAATTTGGTATTAACACATGAAAAGAATTAATTGAGTGAGAAATAGTGAAATAATCTAAAAAGAATAATATTATTTTTATTAGAATCATCGATGGGATGAAATGTATTTTATGATATATGAATATAAATTATCCATGCATTGCTATCGGAATTAGGATCAATTTTTGAGGAGCACCGAAGGAATAAACCCAATAGTAAAGGAGCATAAACTTATATTATTTGGTGAACATGTGTTCATATGACAAAAGACAAATAAACTTTACACATTACATCACAACCTTTATGTGATCAATTTCTTCTATTCGTGATCAACATCCATACGTTTTAGTTTCACATTGTAGTTGCGAGATCAACATTTTTTTTAGGGATTTTAGGATAAAAAAATGGAGAAGTATAGAAGGCTGCTGACACCAGGGCCCCGTTTAGTTCCTCAAAAATTTTGCAAAATTTTTCAGATTCCCCATCACATCGAATCTTTAGACACATGCATGAAGCATTAAATATAGATAAAAAATTAAACTAATTATACAGTTTAGACGAAATGGACGAGACGAATCTTTTAAGCCTAATTAGACCATGATTGGATACTAATTATCAAATAACAATGAACCTTGCTACAATATTATTTTGCAAAATCTTTTGGATCTAAACCGGCCCCAGGCGGGATGTAGTCATGCTGCTTCCTATCCATGGTTTTGTCCGCTACTCTGCCCCTCTGCTGAATTGGTCAGTTGGACCGTGGTTGTTAGTGGCACGGACGTGGCTCCACCATCAACACCAGCGTCGCACCATGTTGTGTAGGCTAACTACAGCAATCATTTTTCTTTTCTTTGACAACGGCAGACCTGCAGGCTATCGATAGTAGGATTTAATATTTTGATGGAACAGTAAAAATCAAAATATGGATTTTGGATTCGATTTGGTATCCTATGTACTGGGAATATATATATAGAACTATTACCCTACAGCTGGCTACAAAAATAACTTATTCTGTAGCTACTTTGAGTTACGATAATTGGTATGTTAATTTATGAGATTATAGTAACTCCTTACTATGTGATTTACTATAACATTATAGTAAATATCCTCATGTGTTATAGTAATTCAACTATCGTAAATATATACTGATATTGTCGTAAATTAATATATAAAATTATCGTAAATAGAGGTGGCTACAAAATAACTTATTTTGTAGCTAGCTAGCTATAAAATACTCTATAGCTAGCTACAAAATAAGTTATTTTGTAGCCATCTCTATTTACGATAATTTTATATACTAATTTACGACAATGTCAGTATATATTTACGATAGTTGAATTAGTATAACACATGGGGATATTTACCATAATGTTATAGTAAATCACATAGTAAGAATTACTATAATCTCCTAAATTAGCATAGCAATTATCTAACTCAAAGTGGCTACAGAATAAGTTATTTTGTAGCCAGCTGTAGGGTCATATATATATATATATATATATATATATATATATATATATATATATATATATATATATATATATATATATATATATATATATATATATATATATGACCTTACTAATTAGCATCCTGCACTATGAATACTATTCATCACCCTCCGCCGTGGCACCAGTCATCATGTTTTTCCGGCGAGCTATAAGTAACTAGGCCGTATTAAAAAGGGTTGTCATTTTACTTCCTTTAATGGTGCATGCATGGTAGGTAATATTGATGGACCAGTGGCCGTGTACTTTAAAAAAAAATACCGGTATTAATGCATTGAGTTGGGTGCATGCACCAATTACGTGGCCACTATTAGAGTTAATCATACGTGTGTTGCCATATGAAGAGGGTGTAGCTACTATTACGTGTGTTGACAAATAATTACTAACACGGTCAAAGATTACTACTTTTATTTTTTATTACTGCTATTGTTGTTTCCTTTGATAAATAATTATAGACGGACACATACACAGTAAATTTGGCTAAGGTACTTCAATATCTTTTATTACTACTATAGCATTTGCTTCGATAAAAAAAATTGGACGAACCCTTATGCAAAGTTGGTTGTTCTAATTACCGAGAAGTCCGATATTCAGATGAGGTATTTTTCATTACTATTGTTATTATTTTCTTTGATAAATTATTCCCAGCGATAATTTTTATTACTATTGTTATCTTTTGCTTCGACAAATAATTACTACCATGGTCAAATAATTAGTACAATTATTTTTATTACTGCTATTGTTATTTGTGTTAAGGTACTTCAATATCTTTTATTACTACTATAGCATTTGCTTCGATAAAAAAAATTGGACGAACCCTTATGCAAAGTTGGTTGTTCTAATTACCGAGAAGTCCGATATTCAGATGAGGTATTTTTTATTACTATTGTTATTATTTGCTTTGATAAATTATTCCCAGCGATAATTTTTATTACTATTGTTATCTTTTGCTTCGACAAATAATTACTACCATGGTCAAATAATTAGTACAATTATTTTTATTACTGCTATTGTTATTTGTGTTAGCGAGGTGTCCGATATCCAAATGAGGTATGTTTTTATTACTTGTTATCATTTGGGTCAATAAATAATTCCCGACAGGCCCTTGCAGTAAAGTTGGCTACGCTACTTACAATAGTATCATTTGGGTCTATAAATAATTTTGTGCGAGTACCCGGTGTTTTAAAATTGTAAATATTTTATTATGGCGTTCAAAATTTGTAACCCCATAGTAATAAAATAGAATATATTTTATTCTACCATCAAAAGTTTCAAGTTTTTTTATTTGGCGAACCTTGAGTAGTAAAATCGTTCGGTCTCTATACAGAGCATTTTTTATTACTAATAGTATTAATTGGGTCGGTAAATAATTCCGTCCACACCCGCGAGCCATAAAATTGTTCATCTCTGGGCAGGACATTTTTTATTACTAATAGTACTATTTGGGTTGGTAAATAATTCCAACCACACCCGTGAGCAGTAAAATCTGTTGTGATAGTTACCGAGGCGTCCAATCTCTAGTCAAGGTAATTTTTATTACTAATAATATTAATTAAGTTTATAAATAATTCCTTCCAGATCCGTGAGTAATAAAATTAGCAGCGAAAATCATCGAGACGTCATGCTCCAGGGAGGGTATTTTTTTATTACTAACAATATTATTTGGGTCTATAAATAATTCTATTTAGGCCAGCAAGTAGTAAAAATTGGCTGCGATAGTTACAAGTGTATTTTTATTACTAAATAATAGTATTATGGTCTATAAATAATTCCATTCGATCCCATGAGTAATAAAAAATGGATGCCGTAGTTACCAAGACGTCCGATCTCTATGCAAGTATTTCTTGATTACTAAAAGTATCATTTAGGTCTATAAATAATTCCTTCCAAATCCGTGAGTAGTAAAATTGGCAAAGAAAATCACCGTCCAGTCCTCAGGGTCAATGTTTTTTTTTCTAATTAATTTTTATTTGTTTTCAAATATGACTCCTGGCGTGGACCAAGTGCGGTAAAAGGGAGTTTATAAATGTGTTTCACCTTAGTATCGTAATAATTGAGGAAATACTCAAGTGGTAATTGATTGATTTTTGCAAACATAATTAGTGCTTTAAAATGTTGGAATAAAGACGTAATTAAATTTGTTGTAATAGTCACTCTCGTACAAGTAAATAAATTATCCCTGAGTAAATAAATTATTCTTGATAACCACATTATAAACAAGTCATTTGAACCACACGGATGACCATCGGAATTCATCACGCAAGGATCCACACCTGTGCCTGCATGATCCAATCATGTGCCAATCACGGGCAGCAACACACATGTCATGGGAAGAACCGAAGAATTCACAAGACAAAACATGTAAATAAATTGTGCGTAGAAGCAGAAATTCATAAGCCAATTCGTAGTCCCGATTCAAACCAAATTCATTGAAATGGTTCTTAGATTCACACACCGTATCTCATTCGTACATTGTATATGGGATCGGGTCCCTAGAAATAATAAAAAAAACATTTGTACAAAATTAACCGCAACAGCTGCAGAACGATCCAGGCCTCCAGGCATCCAGCACCAGTACAATGGCGGCACCTTGTTTGAAGAAACGCAAAAAAATCATCAATCAATCTAGCTCGAGGGGCATGTGAACATGAACTGCGTGAGGTGCCGCCTGATCGGAACCGCCAAAAGGCAGGGGCGGAGAGGATGTCGCTGCAGCACGCACAGTCGACTTACTGTGATTACGAGTCGCTAATCCCCGTCAGATCGGTAGGAGCCTGAAGTTGCTCTACCAATCCCACACTTACCAAACCATGGAGGAGGTGGCGCGGAGACCTCTGGTTCGGACACATTGGTGGTGCTGCCCGTGCCGAAGACGCTACTTGTCAGAGGGACGCACCATGCCACCATCGATCGATGAGGCACTGGATCCGCACGGGGTCGCTGCTTGCCGTCGGTGTGCGCCGAGGATGAGACGCACGACGGCGGCGGCGAGGAAGACGAGCTCCCAGGACGCGAGCAGCACGTCCGCGGAATGACGCCTGGATCCACGGCGCCGTCCAAATCCCGCCTGGTTCAACCGCCGGGTGCGCCAACGAAGCACGTGCGCGGAATGCACATCACTGAGGATCCGCCGCCGCCCTGGCCCAGCTGCCGATGACCTTCCCGATCAGCAGCCCGAAGTGGGGATTGAAACAGAAAAAAGAAGGGCCGTCCGTGCAGGGATGACCGAGCCGCTGGGTGGGGGCACCGCCGACTGCTGGAAGGTCGGGCACGGCGAGCGCCCTCGAGAGTCGCAGGGACGACGGCGCCGCCGCCGGCCTATAGAATCGACACCGATTTGGGGTTATTATTTATAGATACAAAGAGCCTGTTTAGTTGGAGCTCCCACCCAAAAAGCAAACCCAAAAAGTACTACAGTACCTGTCACATCAAATCTTGCGACACATGCATGGAGTACTAAATGTAGACGAAAGAAAAAACTAATTACACAGTTTGTCTGTAAATGTCGAGACGAATCTTTTGAGTCTAGTTAGTCTATGATTGGATAAATTTTGCCAAATAACAACAAAAAGTGCTACAGTAGCCGAACCCAAACTTTTTCACCATCTAAACACACCCAAATTTTGGACGGTGACATTGACTGCCTAAAACTGCGGGGCGTGATTTGGGGCGCCGCGGGACGGTCAGCAGGGAATCTAGGCAGTTAACGCGGGTGATTTATTTATTACGTACCTAATAAATACACTGTACTAAAAAGTGTTGGGGTCACATCTCTACTATAATGGACCAGTTAGAATTATCATAGGTCCACTCAGAAAAACATCCCCACTGAGAGCCTCAACCATTGCGTACCCAGAAAAACGCACACAAGAAATCGTCTACATTAAAATCAAGGGCCAGAAAAGCACTCAGATCCAATCTGATGGTTGTCGATGAAAGTTTGAAGCCAGGCTTCAAACTCACCCTCTCACCCGTGGCTTCTAACGCAGACGACACGACACCTTGGCGAGGGTTCGATTCCCATGCTGCGTCCCCCATTTTCTTCTCTTCCGCGAAAAATAAACATCGCCCTTCGTCGATGCCGCCGGCCCTCGCGCATGGGATCCTTCCCCGACACGGGCTGCCGCGTCCCCCGCCGTGGCGGCGGGCAGAGGTCCTCGAGAGAAGCCCACGCCGGCATCTCCTCCAGCCAACGGTGGCAGAGCTCCTCTAACCCCTCTCTGTCTTCCCCAGCGGCGGGCGACCTGGACCCTCGTGGCCGCCCGGGTAGGCGCCTCTCCAAGGTCACGCGGCGCCATCTCCGTCTTCCTCGGCAGGTGGACTCGGCCCCTGCAATGGGCGAGCTCCCCAGCGGTGGGTGCCCCTACGGCTTCTGGACCTTCGACCGCTTCAACTCCCCAGGCCACCGACCACCGGGACCCCTACGGTGACCTCATCGCCCGCCACTTCGGCTCGCTGCCGTCTTCTGAACACCTGTGCCGGTACGCTCCTGCTTCTACTAGATAGATTTCGATGCTGCCCCGTCGCCATAGGTGTTTGGTCGAATTGATTGCGGAATGAGGATAGGGTCTCAATTGCTTGGATGATAGGATGGATTCCTACAGGGGGCATTTGTTGACAAAAGCTTGAATCCTTTGCTGGGAGTTGCATTTAGACGAATTGTGTGCTGGTTCTATCTAGGGTTTTATTTATCTTGCTGTTGGTCATTGGTCGAGAGCTCTGCTGATTTTGATTCAGCCGATGAGCTCGGTGAAGCGTCTGGTGATGGGCTCGGCGGCAAGGAGGTCGTCTACACACTGGCACGCTGGCGCCCTGCGCGGCGGGAGCCGGCACCGGCCACAGCCAGCGCCGTGACGCACTGGAGGAGGACCAGCGAGAGACGAGGCAGAGCGAGAGACGAGGAGGGCGACGACAGCAAGAAGAGATGGCTCACAGCACCGGCAACTTGTCAACATTAGTGGCCACGAGAGAAGAGGTACAGGTGCCTGCGCTGCATGCTCTACTTATCTGGCGTGCCATGGTGTTTCTCTGAATAATGCTGAGTACACAGCGACTCACTGAAGCTTTTTTTTTTCCATCGAGGAGGCGTACAGGACGGGGACAAGTCCCTTCCCATCGATGGCAACTGCATGGTCAAGGACAGGGAGCTCAAGAGATGTATGTAGGACTTTTTTCCTCTTTCTTTTTCCTTTTTCCTTTTGTGTTCTTCCTTTTGTTATATGAGTCATCGATCAGTGCAACTGCTGATTCCATTCAGACATTACTTCTCCTGTTGCAGATACTTTATGTCTGATACAAGTGTCTACAACAAAAGGGAGAAGCACAATATGCATCACAGTAAATAATTTACTCATTCGGATCAACTTAGCTTTTTGTGACTTGTACCAATTGTATCAATACATCCCGTCTTCAGTTAAATACCACTCATTTAGCTCAATCTCTTTGTGTGACGTGTATCAGATGATGGCATTCAAGATACAGGAAGCTCTAATCTGGAAGTACAAAATCATGATGCATCGATGAGGTTTGACTCATGCAAACTATAATTGTAGAGAAGAGGGTTGGTGCCTTTTGAGCCAGTTTTAGACCCGTACAGATGTGATTTTCAGTCAAAATTTATATCCAGACTACTTTTCTTTATGTTTCATTTACCAAATAGTTGTATCATTACGTGACCAAAGGCTGTGAAATTTCTGTTCTTAGTGGCTTCCAGTATATAGAATTACAGATGCCATATTATATTTGGAATCTTTGAATCGTCTTAGAAATTGCACTGATGAGAATATCAGTAGATGATAGTATTTGGCTGTTCATTACGCTAGCTCCTTATTCCTTTATTTTCTGCTTTGTCTTGAACTGATTTATCTCAAATGTGCTTATCTTGTAACAGATGGTGTTGTCATCGTATAGTGATCTTGCCTTTCTTGGACATTTTAGAACCAGTAAGTTCATATATTCTTTTTGGGCCGTTCTCTGTTAATTAAAAGCTACTTGTCAGTAGGCCACTGAGAAAATGATTTGTGAATGGAAAAGTTTGCTCAATGAAATTAGGCTTTGGAGATGATGATCGAGCTCGCCTACGCAGAGCCGTTCTTGTGCCACCAGCTGCCCGACGTGGTTGCCTCCATGCTGCAGATTGCCGAGGCCCCAGGACTAGAGGACGGCACCTGCCACCTTGCCATCAAGTTTGTCGTCACGCTTGTTGCCAGTAATACAATTCTATCCATGGCAGCTGAGTTGCTCAGATCGCAGAGGGTTCTGATAAGGTGATGATGAATCTGGAACAGGTGGTTGGGCCATGTTGTGCTACCTGCACTAGCTTCAGCAGTGGATGATGTCCAGAACCCACGCGTATAGGCAAGTGATTGTCGTATCTTTTTTATTTCATTTTCTCATGCAATTGGCCCTTTTAATATTTTTTTGTTTTTTTATTTCTGAAAAGCAGTGAAGATCTTGTAATCCATGAGAATCATACACAGGGATATAAAGGCAAGAAAATTTATCCTGTTATACGAATCGTGTCCGCAAATGCTTTTAATGATGTGGCTTCTTGTTATTTTGTCATATCCCAGGGCGCAAATATACTTGTTGATAACAAAGGTTGCATTATGTTAGTAGATTTCACCTAAAAATGGCTTAGGTACAGAACTGATGCTATCCTTCATCCAAGTACCAATTACTGGCCATCGAATTTCTCTGTATCAGTAAACTTTTTTCCTTGCCTGCAGGAACCGGTGTTGCTCTTGCTGGAGTTTTCCTGTACTCTCAGTTCAAAAAGTTTAAACCAAAGACTAGGGTTGCATGAAGACAAACCACCTGATGAGGTAACAAACTATAAAAAGGATCGAGAATTTGGAACTATCAACTGATGTGGTGAAGCGGACTTGCCTTCATGGTAGCAAACACCGGCCGTTTCCCCATGTTTATCTTTAAAAAATGGCATGTTCTCTTGTCATCTTCTTTGGATGTGAGAAGCTTGTACATATTGGTTAGCCCTTTTTCTCTGTTTTAGTGCTTGCTTTTTGACAGCAAAAAAGCAGAGGACACCTAGGTACATCAATATTGATCTCCAGCAGGATAGGTTCGATCCAAAGTCTGTTCGTACATCAAGCCCTTTTTCTCTGTTTTCATGCTTGCTTTTTGGTTATCCCTTTCTCTCTGTTTTCATGCTTGTACTTGTCAATGCATTTCAAAAGAAACCTTTTTTGACATCCATAACTCTATTCTTTTTTATGTGAATTTTAAATATATCTCATCTATGCCTTATTACTAATACTTATATTGGTTGTCTGTGCAGCGATTGTTCAACTGGCCTTTTTTCTCCACATTTAGGCAAGTCTTCCTGTGGTGTCTTTGAAATCTCTACAGAGAACAGAAACAAAAGTTTTGGTAATTTGTAGTTTCATTCTCATGTGGAGTTTTCTCAGGCATTGTGTTACAATTCTTCTGTTCCTCAGCTCGAATCATGTATGGTCTAGCCGATTGAGTGATATAGTCAATATTGGTGGATTTGACACTGATCATTCTGCCTCAAGGTATGTTTAGAACTGTGCTCTGTACACTGTATAGAATTAATTATATCTATGTTTGTTGGACAATTAGTGATTACTGAGAAATTGCTCGAAGACAAGTTGTTTAATACAATGAATTTCTTTGAATATTGTGCAGAAACACATGATGTGTGATTATGGAATTGGCAGTCATGAGCCGCTGAATGCGTTATGCACATCCAAGCCAAAAGGTGAAAAATGTTTTTTTTTCGTGCATAGAAATGCAAATATCCTTGAGCTTTTGCGGGACATATTGGATAACAAATTGCTTAGTTGAATTTGAGATGCGTCTTTTATATTCTGTTGTTCATAATTTCTGGTTACTTCACTTTGTGGCATTTTATATCTGTTGAACCATGAAAAAAAAGAGAATTGTTGAAGCCTGGTCTACCTGAGGGCAACAACAAAATATATATATACCTTTTTTTTGGGCAACAGTAAAATATATATACTTTGGTTGTTTGATTTGTATTACCCGATATCGCCGTAGCAGTAGCACGGGCTAACAGTTCCTGTTTTCATGCCTAAATCTAAAACTTCTTTGGAATCTGTAATTTGGTGAATTGCATCATTTATAGCTATATAATACTTCTTGTATGGTTCTGAACAAAGTCCATTTGCCTACAGCTCTAAGGAACTTGCAGCAGACAGGTAACCACAAATGAGCTTGGTCTTTGTCTCCAAGGACGGAATCAACGAAAGACATCTGAGCGAGCTAGGAGATTATGTTCAAGGCTGAAATAGTTGTATCTCTATAGTTTAGACATGTTCTTGACACATGTGCATATCTGAAATGAAGCCGTGGCGTTAGCACGGGCACTGTACTAGTTAATTAAATATGCTGGATTTGGTTTTCGCCGGAGGGAAGCGGCGCTCCGCCGGTGCGTACAGTATTATTCAAAACCCAGGCTTCAAAATAGTAGATAGATTTACTATAACATTATGGTAAATATCCTCATATGTTATACTAATTCAACTATCGTAAATATATACTGACATTGTCGTAAATTAGTATATAAAATTATCGTAAATAGAGGTGGCTACAAAATAACTTATTTTGTAGCTAGCTATAGAGTATACTCTCCCTATATATAATAATTTATATAGCCACCTCCATTTACGATAATTTTATATAATAATTTATGATAATGTCAATACATATTTACGATAGTTGGGTTACTATAACACATGGGGATATTTATCGTAATGTTGTAGTAAACCACTTAGTAAGAAGTTACTATAATCTCGTAAACTGATATAGTAATTATCGTAACTCAAAGTGGCTACAGAATAAGTTATTTTGTAGCCAGCTACAGGGTAGTGTGTGTACATGATTTATTTCAGGATTTAAAGGCGCTATGCTTTCAGTGGTAGGCGACGTCCCCGTCGATAGCGAGGCGTTAGTGGTGACTTCGTAAATCTCGAGATCTACCGACTCAGTCCTTAGGAGGTGCTCATAGGGGTAGGGTTTGCGTACGTGTGTTCATAGGGGGTGAATGTGCGTGCGTGTTGAGCGTATGCGTTGTATTGTATAATTCTAAAAAAAAGATTTAAGGTGTATATAGCCCGACCAAGTGTATAATCATACTATACCATCTATAGTAGTATGTATATCAAGTATGTAAGTATACATTGAGTATATGGTTATACTTATTTTGTATACTACTGTTACAGTATTAGAATAACATATTAAAAAATATGGGTTGTTTTGAAATTTTTTCATGAAGTATGATTTAGAGTATCATAAAATGAGTATATAAATATACTCAAACTGATAAATGAGTATGTACACATAAGCATTATTGTTTATTGAAGATGGGAGCAACTGCTCCCGGGAGTAGGAAAAATGCACCCTATTATAATTGATCCGAACAATGAATGGAAAATGAACCTGATGTATCATACCCCTGCAGACTTGAAATTCTCCGCTGGGTCTCGGCAGCTGGGGGAGGAGCAGCCGCAACATGTGCACGTGCATGCCGTGACCCCGATGAACCGGCCGACGCAGCACGGTGGGAAGGTGGTATCGTTGTTACAGACGAAGATGCATCACACTTCAATGCCATGTTTCCATGATTCCATCGGCTTAACAAAGCGACGATATAAATACTATCTGAACCCTCGGCGGTTCATCTGCATCAATTGCCGTGAGCTAATATTATTATTTTTTAGTTGCATAACTTCTGTTCATTGCACTAGCTGATTTGTTGATGTCTTACAACAGGCAGTTTTCTTATTTGTAGGTTAGAAGACGCACTTACTGTACAATTGAGCCAGCTGCAATCCATCTGTGCGGTGGAACTATGTCTGAATTTTTCTTGCATGGGTATTTTGATCTCTTTTTATAGTGGAAGCTGCCTGTTGTATTGGCGGCATTCTGTATTGTGTTGTATTGACAATTTTGTGTCATGCATTCTGTATGGATGTGAGGCATTCTTTGTATGGCTGGTACAATATGCTACGTGTTGTATAAAGTATTATGTTTGGAGGAGCTATTCTGTTGGAATGTGTAATTATCATTATCTTGTAATTGGTAATGTGATTTATTATTTGTGACGATGATTCTGTAAATGCGCTTGAGCAACAAGATGAGATACAAATTGGGCTCAAACAATACGTGGCTACCGGCTTAGCTCAACTAACTAGTAAAAAACAATCTCGTTTCATATGAATCCAATGTAAAAATACAGAGGGCAGATGGTGGAAGCGCTTGGCAAGATGATAGCCAGGGGCGCTGTACATGTTAATTTATAACGCCAATGGCGCAGCACATATACAAGGAAATAATCTCCGGTGATCACTGCATGAGAGTCCCAGGTCTCTAGGATCCTATACAACAGTTTCTATTTTACAGACTCTATCTTTGGTAACAAACCAACAACCTTGGACCCTCATGCCATCCTCCCAGGATTTACATTGACACAGCAACACATCACAGACTATTTCTAACAGCCTCCCTCAATCACAACTTAGTTAAGTTGAGATTGATCTTGAAATTCTCAACTAGTCTCACAGGCAAAGCCTTGGTGAATCCATCAGCCACTTGATCCTTGGAAGAGACAAAGTCAATTTCCAAACGTTTCTGCTTGACTCGATCTCTCACAAAATGGTAGTCCACTTCAATGTGTTTTGTTCTAGCATGAAACACAGGATTGCTTGAAAGATATGTGGCACCTAGATTGTCACACCACAATTTGGCAGCATTAGGACTCTTCACGCCTATCTCATGTAACAAAGTCTGTATCCACATAACTTCTGCTGTAGCATTAGCTATTGCTTTATACTCTGCTTCAGTACTGGATCTAGAGACAGTGGATTGTTTGCGAGCACTCCAAGACACTAAATTAGTTCCTAGAAAAACTGCAAATCCTCCGGTGGATTTCCTGTCATCCACACAGCCTGCCCAGTCAGCATCTGAGAAGGTGCTTACTAGTGTGGAAACCGACCTGTGAATCTTTAGCCCGAGTCCAGTGCACTGCTTTATATACCTTAATATTCTTTTCACAGCCTCCCAATGTACTGTAGTTGGAGCATGAAGAAACTGACAGACTTTATTCACAGCAAATGAGATATCAGGCCGTGTTAATGTTAGGTATTGCAATGCTCCTACAATGCTCCTGTATCTTGTGGTGTCGTGAGCTCCTAGAGGAGTTCCTTCATACAGAGATAGCTTCTCACTAGTGGATAATGGTGTATTGACTGGCTTACAATCTGCCATGCCGACCCTCTTCAGTAGATCAGACGCATATTTTTCTTGTGTAAGCAGAATTCCACCGTTTGTTTTATGTACCTCTATGCCAAGAAAATAGTGAAGCTCTCCCAAGTCCTTCAATGCAAACTGTTCTTTAAGATCTCGAAGTAATGCACTTGTTGCTTGCTCGGTGGAACTCGCCACAATTATGTCATCGACATACACAAGAACAAACATTGTGATGCCTCCCTTACTGAAGAAGAACAAGGATGTGTCAGCCTTAGATGCTTTAAACCCCAATTGAATCAACCGTTCACTTAATCTAGAGTACCATGCTCTAGGAGCTTGCTTCAACCCATATAAAGCTTTATCAAGTTTGCACACATATAAAGCTCTAGGAGCATGTATACATCTTCTTCTAAGAGTCCATGTAAAAATGCATTCTGCACATCGAGTTGGCGAAGAGACCATCCACAAGATACAACTAGGGACAATATAACTCGAATAGTTGTAGCCTTAATTACTGGACTGAATGTATCTTCGTAATCAATTCCATACCTTTGCTTGAAGCCCTTGGCAACAAGGCGAGCCTTATAACGATCTAGACTCCCATCAGACTTTCTCTTAATTTTATACACCCATTTGCACCCTATAACATTGGTTCCCCTTTGTGGCGGAACTAGGTGCCATGTCTTGTTCCTCATCAGTGCTTCATATTCAGAGTTCATGGCCTGTTTCCAATTTTTATCCTGCAGTGCATCAGCAAGATCAGTCAGTTCACTAGTGCCTGCTAACATCCCGTACCTAACCGTGCCATCAGTATAAATTTTCTTCTTTTGAATGCCGCGCTGGAGCCTTGTTACCGGCCGCAAAGGAGCCGCGACCTCTTCTGCAAGATCAGTGGATCCACCAGTGGAAATCTCCCCCGGGCTCCGTGTCACAGCATCGGGTGGCATTGTTCCCACGCCTAAAGCAGGCGCAGGCCTTGTCGGAGAGACTTCGGCGACAGGTGAGAGCAGGGGCACAGCTGATTGGCCCCCATGCGACATCTCCTCGGTGGAAACGCGCACAGTCGGCTGGCTGCCAGACCCGCCTGGCGACATGGGCGCAGAGTCCGGCAGAGAAGGTCCAGGTGGCTGGGCCGATGCTAATCCGGACGCAGAAATCGACCGGGGATCGTCTCCATGATCCGTGCCGCTGCTTCCAACTGTGATATCGTCTGTATTTGGCACCTGATGCAAACTAGAATCTCTGCCAGGATTGTTAAATTCATTAGGCAAATTAACAGGCAAACTAACATGTTGATCATCCAAACTACTGTCCCCTTTGGTAGCCACTGAATCAGGAGATAACAAGAGGATCTCTGAGCGCAGATGAGCACCCGCATTAGGATGCATCTCGGCAAAAGGAAAAATTGTTTCATCAAATGTGACATCTCTAGAGATATAGACACGCCCAGATGCAATGTCCAGACATTTATACCCCTTGTGAAGATTACTATAACCCAGAAAGGCGCATCTCTTAGAGCAGAACTGGAGTTTATGGGCATTATACAGCCGAAGATTGGGCTAACAGGCACAACCAAACGTCTGTAGGGAGGAGTAATCTGGTTTTTGACCAAAGAGGCACTCCAGGGGCGTAGCAAAATTGATGACTGCACTAGGAAGGCGATTGATGAGATACGTGGCTGTGAGGAACGCTTCGTCCCAAAATTTCAGGGGCATACTAGCGCATGATAGAAGAGCTAGACCAACTTCAACGATGTGCCGATGTTTGCGCTCGGCGGCACCATTCTGTTGGTGCGTATGAGGACAAGAAACATGATGCGAGATGCCAATTTTAGTAAAAAAGGAGCTAAGCCTTTGATATTCACCACCCCAATCAGTTTGGATGGCTTTTATTTTTCGATCAAACAACCTTTCAACTAGGTTCTGAAAATCATGAAATTTCTGAAAAACTTCAGACTTATATTTAATAAGGTAGATCCAGGTAAACTTGCTGTAATCATCGATAAAACTAACATAATACTGTTTTCTGCCAACAGACTCGATAGCTTGACCCCACACATCTGAGAACACAAGTTCTTAAGGAGCACTAGATTGACTCACTGACTTAGGATAAGGCAACTGGTGTGCTTTTGCTTGTTGACAAGCATCGCACACATGCTCATTATTGGACTCTGAAGCAAATGAAAGACTATTATTGCTGATGATGCGACGAACGATCGGGGAAGCTGGATGTCCTAGTCGTTCATGCCACCGAGACAGGGATGGGCGAGACGCCGCGAGGACTTGTTTTGGCAATGAAGGAAGAGGATATAGCCCCCGATGACAACGACCTTTAAGCAGAGTTTTCTTGGTTGCCTGATCCTTAACCAAAAAATAGGTGGGGTGAAATTCCATGTAGGCAGAATTATCAGAAGTAAATCGATGAACTGAAATAAGATTCTTAGAAGCCTTAGGTACATGCAGAACATTTTTTAACTAGAGATTGCGGCTAGGGGTAACAATAGTAGATTGACCAACATGTTTAATTGCCATACCTGCACCGCTTGCGGTGTGGATCTGATCACCACCGTTGTACTTCTCACGCATGGAGAGTTTCTCTAACTCGCTGGTGATGTGGTCAGTGGAGCCGCTGTCGGTGTACCAGTTGGTGTCGATGTTGTATGAACTGGTTGCCGCTGCTGCAAGCCTTTCTTCAGGGACGAAGTCCTCATCGAAGCGGTGCCAACAACGAGCTGCAGTGTGCCCCTCCTTGAAGCACACCTGACAGATCGGTTTGTCCAGCTTCTTGTTGTTGGAGCCGCCGCCTTGCTGGTTGCTTCTTTGACCGCGACCACGACCCCCACCATTTGGAGGGCCGCGCCCACGTCCACGATAGGGACCACCACGGCCACGATTATTACCGCGGCCTCCTCCACGGCCGGCCATGTTGGCCGAGCTCTGGTCACCGCCTCGGACCAGATCCATCCTGGTCTCGAAGTTGAGGAGCTGTGAATACAACTCGTCGATGGTCACTGATTCCACCCTCGTGACGAGAGAGGTAACCAGTGACTCGTATTCCGCGGGCAAACCGGTGAGTATGTACTCAACCAGCTCGTCATCAGTGATTGGTCGTCCCGCGGCCGCCATCTCATCGCTGAAACCTTTCATCTTGGTGAAATAGTCGGTAGCAGATGAGTTACCTTTCTTGGTATTGGCGAGGGAGATGCGCAGATTTACCGCGCGCGCACGGGTTTGTGAGGCAAACATGGCCTCAAGCTTAGCCCATGCATCAGCCGCCGTCTTCGTCTTGGCGATGTGGCTTTGAATGCCCGGAGAGACGGAGGTGAGAAGGAAGCTGAGGATCTGCTGATCCCGTGCCTCCCATTCTTCGAATGCCGGGTTGGAGGCCTTCTTGCCATCCTTATCCGCAATCTCCTTCACCGGCGGCGGAGAAGCACCAGTGAGATGGCCGTACAGGCGAGCACCACGCACAGCCGAGAGCACCTGGGCTTCCCAGATGGAGTGATTGCTCCTGGTAAGCTTCTCTGTCACAGCGCTGGCCGAAAGAGGGTTGCTGTTAGGATGGGGGATCGAAGAAGACATGGTGGGCGGCAATTGGATCTATTGAGTGTTTGTGGCTCTGTATACTATGTAAAAATACAGAGGGCAGATGGTGGAAGCGCTTGGCAAGATGATAGCCAGGGGCGCTGTACGTGTTAATTTATAATGCCAATGGCGCAGCACATATACAAGGAAATAATCTCTGGTGATCACTGCATGAGAGTCCCAGGTCTCTAGGATCCTATACAACAGTTTCTATTTTACAGACTCTATCTTTGGTAACAAACCAACAACCTTGGACCCTCATGCCATCCTCCCAGGATTTACATTGACACAGCAACACATCACATACTATTTCTAACATCCAATGGGCCAAATTTGTTCTTATGATGTTTATTTTCACCATGTGATACATGACATGTCAATGTGCCACATCAATATACACGTGTCACTATCCTATTCAATTATTGTAAAATGTTTAGTGACAGATATTGCCGTCACAAGTTAGTGACAGAAGAACAGTTGTCACGGGATCTATGACAACATCCTCTAGTGGTCACATCCACCTTATGACGACAGTCACTTTGTTACTGTCTGCCATCGTCATAATCTGACTGTCACAGAAGCCCAGACTTCTTGTAGCGGTTAGAGTACTTCGAAGCGAAGAAGAAGCCAGTGCATAGAGTACTTCGAAGCGAAGAAGAAGCCAGCGCAAGTGTTAGAACACACCCTCATGACACCGAGAACTTTGTGATCATATGTACTTATCGCCCATCTTATTAGTGATTAGGCCTTAGTTTGTTGGGTGCATGTGAGTTGGGATAGATGATTTTAAAGTTTTGGTGTGCGGGAACACTTGGAGGCTTGGTGCCTCTCAGTCTTAGGCCATATTGACGACCCATTTTGTGGAGCGACGGCTATTTGATGTGTGATGGAGGAGACCCCTTCTTCCTTGGTGGATAAACATGTAATGGATGGCAACTCCAACAGTAATATTTTAACTTACTGATAGAGATGTTGGCCAGGAAAGTTTTTACTTCCTCTTCTTGGCTCACGTACCCTAAGGCATCATCTGATCCCTAGCTAGGTGATAAACCATATATATATTGAAGGATGCTTGGTTAGCTTGACGGCGCATGCAAGTGACATGAGAAACCTGTGACGTGGCTACTGTTTCGAACATAAACCACCTCATCAAAAACCAAGGCCTGGGGATTTACCGTAGTATTTGCCTTGCAAACTTGCAGCGGAATTGGCAAAGCCGCTTTGAGGATTGCAGCGAATTGACAGTAGTGTGCATTTGTTTAAATCCGGCTCACCCATCAATCACATTTGCCACGGGTATACTCCGAGTTTAGATTATTTGTCTTCAACACGGCTCCGCGGTCCTCGATACGACGTAGGACCACTTTTTTATTTCCTCCTGATGTGATGTCCAATGCAGCAACTACTAAATCTACTGCCACTAGCCGCGGTCCAAGTCAGTTTTCATACCTAATTACTATTAGTTACACAAGTGGTGGGTTAACGCAAAGTAAATTCACCAATTGACACGTGGTACAGGGCAGAAAGGAAACAAGATTCATGAACCTGCATTGTTCTGTTCTCTCTGCCAGCTCATGAATGTCCAATAGTTAGTAGTTCTATGTTTCCGGTCAATCTTTGTAGTTCTAAAAGATCTATTCACATCACAACCAAATGTATTTACGTAATTATTAGTTACACATTTACACAATTGGTGGGTTAACGCAATGTAAATGCACCAATTGACACTGGGTAGGGTAGCAAGGAAGCAAGATTCATGAACCTGCATTGTTTTGCAGCTTATTTAAAGTGCTAAGAAGTGCAAATATATGATATATATGACCTGAGTGTTTCCCGATCCGGTCAGTCTCATCTGTAGTTCTAAAAGATCCTATTCACAGCAAAATCATACGCATTTAGAATTAGGTTTTGAATTGTTCTTGTCTTAAAAACATTGTTTGCCTCTACATGTTGAGTTGTAATAAGTTGGTCTTGTTCATCTTTAATGAGGATGAAGCCGAAGACTTCTTTCCATTATCTAAAAAAATCTTTATTTGTGCAAGTCACATTAGATCTTAGATTAGCAAAAGACTCTTTAGATTAGCCATGACACTTTTTTGAATAACCATTCTTAGATCAAACTACATCAAATAAATCTTTCATATTAATATCTTCCTTTTGATCTTATCGCTTGTACTATCTTTGGTTTCTTGCAGACGAAGCTTGGTGGAACCACCAAACGATACGAGGATCGGCAGAAGGATCACTATAGATCATCTGGTGATATGGAACTCCATGGTAGTGGGCTAGTGGTTCGGTCACCAATGCTCGAGGATGCCTCGTCGGGTAATTTACTTTCAATAATTATTCTAACAGGACGTCCGTCCACAACAGTTATCCGGACGCAGCCACGCGGCCCCCGATACATGACCCTCCCGCTCCCTTATCCCATCCCATGACTGCTCCGCACACCCCACTGGCCGCTGCCCCACTCTCCCCCCTAGGCTTGGCACTCGTCACAGAGCCGGCTGACTTTTTATGTAGTCAACGCTTTTCATGTTGCAGTTGAATAAATTTTGATGTTACAGTAGCCTTGTTCTGCTATTGGAACAAGTAATATTTCTTTGTTGTATTAGTTTCTTTTTTTTGTTTCTGATGTTGCATCTCACATTGCAGTAGCCTTATTCTGATGTTGCAATAAGTAATTTTTTTGTTGCAGTCTCTTTTTTTTTGATGTTACTTCTCGCATTGCGTTTTATTCTGTTGCTGCAGTAGCCTTGTTCTGATAAACCAGGTCTATGGAAACCTGTGACGTGGCTACCACTGTGTCGAACATAAACCACCTCATAAAAAACAAGGCCTGGGAATTTAGCGTAGTATTTGCTGTGGGTTCAGACTTGCAGCGGAATTGGCAAAGCCGCTTTGAGGATTGCATGCATTTGTTTAAATCAACATTGCCACGGGGTATAGTCCGAGTTTAGATTTGTCTTCAACACGGCTCTCCACGCGGTCCTCGATACGACGTAGGATCACTTTTTTATTTCCTCCTGATGTGATGTCCAATGCAGAAACTACTAAATCTACTGCCTATTTTACAAACCATTTGTATATATGTTTTTTCCTCTTTGAAAGGGAACTGTTTGTATGTATGATGTGATGTCCAATATATGCAGAAATTACTAAATCTACTGCCATATTTTACAAACCATTTGTATATATGTTTTTTTTTCTCTTTGAAAGGGAACTATTTGTATGTATGAACTTTGAAGAAGCATGGAGCCACCAGCCGCTGGCCCAAGTCAGTTTTCATACCTAATTATTATTAGTTACACAAGTGGTAGGTTAACGCAAAGTAAAAGCACCAGTTGACGCTGGGTACAAGGCAGAAAGGAAGCAAGATTCATGAACCTGCATTATTCTGTTCTCTCTGCCAGCTCATGAATGTCCAATAGTTTTGTAGTAGTAGTAGTTTATTTGAAGTGGTAAGAAGTGCAAATATATGATATGACCTGAGTGTTTCCGGATCTGGTCAGTCTCTGTAGTTCTAGAAGATCTATTCACAGCACAATCATCCGCATTTTTTTAACCGAATCGGTCAGTCTTAGTAGTTCTAAATGATCTATTGTCAGTGCAGCCATGAAAATTGAACTACTCCTAGCTTTCATGAAAAAATAACTTACGGCTTTATGCATTGTATCTGCAACTGTAAGATGCTGCCGCTTAATAATAAGTAAACGGCTAGCCGCTAATGAAAAGGCAAACCTATACTCTACGAGAAAATTCTCTATTTTGATATTAAAAAACTTATGCTTCTCTATTTAACACCTAAACTTTAAATCTTCCCTATTCATCGTCCCTTTCATTTCCTGTTCCCAATCTGACACTTCCGTCATCTCCGTTGGCATGCACCGTGAAATTAATCTCCTTGTTGGTGAATGGAAAAGGACCAAAATTTCCCTAATAACGGCTTGTGTGGCTGGGGTAATTGAAAACAGGAATGGGAGTTTAGAGACAGAAGTTTAGAAATCTTCTATTTGTTTTGTGGGAATGGTAGTTTTGGTGAAAAGGGGAAGGGGAGTTTAGAGGACCAACTCTCACTGATCAATTCCCAAGGGAGGGGTGGGAATTAGGTGGGAGTTGTGTTCTTAATAAAAGAAAAGTAGATCCTCACCGACCATCATGATTTGCATTTTAATTTCCACCTCAAAACCCCCACACCAAACAGGGAATATGAATTCCCTCTTCAATCCCCTTTCTTATTTCCCTCCACGAACCAAACAAGAAATTGGAACTAAAAGTCAATTTCCCACCTTAATTTCCTCATTCAACTCCCACCACTAATTTCCATGCCTCTTTCCACATAGTTGCCAAACACACCCTAAGGAAATACATAGGTGAGGGGAATTGACCACTCGGGCTTTGTCTGCTCGCTAGCGCTAACCCTAGATCAGGCAGGCATAGAGGCTGGCTCGGCGACGGCGTGGGCACGTACGGAGATGCCCTTCATAGGCACAGAGACCCACCGCGGCCATGGATGTGACCTCAGAGGACTGCTCGGCCAAGGCGGGCAGCATATGGTGAGCACCGAGGCCATCGCGGGCAGGTCTGGTGCGGCCTAGCCTACTGCAGATAGGGCTGGTAGAGGAGGGTCGCTGGCAAGTGGAAACAAGGGTGCTGTGAAGCTACCGTGTACAAGGACACGCCCCAAGGAACAAAACACGTTGCAAGGTGAGTTTTATCATCTCCATGTCTTCCATATCATATCTTCAAACTAGCATGTACATAGTCAGTTCTCATGCATGCCGCTATTGTTTTGGGCTCACAGGATGGATCCAAATACTAGTTTTCACTAAAAATTAAATTGCTTGGCAATCACAAAAAGTCTAGAAAGAATGTGAAATGATTCAGTTTTGAGACGGTTGTTGATTTTGACATCAAATTATAAGGATTTACTGATTCAGTTCTGGAGAAATACCCTCTAGGTTATTTGGAAGTTGCACATGTTCAGTACTACGATAATGTTCTAACTTTCCTAGAAGTAAAATCATATGTGGAGTTGATGTCTATGTTTGATATGCACAAAAAGGAGAAATAGAGATGTTCATTACTCATTGTGATCCCGCAAAAACATTTAAGGCCACCACTGAGTAGGATGTCATTGGGGAAGGGCAGCCTGAAAATAATATAGACCAAGATGAGGATGATTACCTTAGAAATCCATTACAACAAAATGAACATGTTGGTGTTGATGAGGAGACTATGTACATGGAGAGTGAACCTATGAATGCTCTAGATGTAGCTGGATGTTTTGAAAAAGAGAAAGAGGATGAGGATGAATTAAAGGATGATAGTGAGTTTAAGGACTTAGAGGATGAAGTAGAACAGAGGTGTGATTATGATGAAGAAGATCCTCCTATCGAAGTAGGCACTACTTATCCTAATATGGCAAAAAAAAGTTGGCTCTTTATCAACATGCAATCAAATATGAGCTTGAATTCAATAAAGAGAAGAGTGCAAGAAGTATTTCATGCAGAAATTTGATTGGACACAAATTAGTGGCTTGGAACGATTTACTTCACACATCACTAATATTGTGTTAAGCTAGGAGGAAGATAGATTTCACTGGAACCTACATGCTAATGGACAACTCTCAGTTAAATCCCACTATCTAGCTATGATACATAACGATATCCCTAATATTAATAAACATATCTGAAACATAAAAGTTTTGTTAAAAATAAAGGTTGAAAACATCTAGGCCCCTAATTTGGTTTCGGTGATTAAGGACGGCACAATTATTGTGACTAACGCATGTTTTATAGAGGCATTATAAGTTAGATCACAATAGTGATTGATGATTGGGCAATCAATTGTTTTTATGCCCCTATTGATGGAATTTGTTACGGTTTTCAAAGTATGATGACAATGCAAGGTCATTGAAGGACTAATTCTAAGTGTCAATTGGAGTTGTGAGACACTGAGAGTAGCTTAGGGCTTTGTTTTTCTTTTCGCCGTACTATAAATGGGGTATGAACTTGTAGCTTAACCTAGGTAAGTCTAGAGAGTTAGTGTGGTGCACGCTTGTGAAACTTAGCACTAGGTAGCTCTATGGAAGCCCAAGAATCAAGTGATAGTGTTCCCGTTCACAAAGATAATTGAAATGGAAGTGAATAAGCATATTTCTGTACCACCAGATTAATCTGGTGCTATGGCCAAGAGGTCACCAGATTATGCAGTACAGAGGGTTAGCTAGAGAAGCGATCACCGGATTAATCCAGCGATGTCATCAGATCAAGCGTTACAAGACCCTAGCTAGGGTTTGATATGTAGAGAGGTTCTAGTTTCATCGGATTGATCCGGTGCTTAGGCACCACATCATCTGGTGCTATCTAGATATGTAGAGATGTTTTATGGCCACCGAATTAGTCCGGGGCTAGGCACAGGACTACGCATTACAGAGAGTATGCCCCTTACACAGTAATGACTAGTTGGAAACTAGTTGTTGGACTAGCACCAGATTAGTCCAGTGCTCTGTTCAAAGGTTCATGGATCATCCGATGATGCCAATTTCTATGTAGTGGAGCAGTAACAACAAGTTGCTTGTGTGGGTGGTATTTATATCCCTCCATCTTGCCAATGGAGGCTCTCATGCAACTTTGAACAGTTGGTTACACTCAATGGTGAGCACGTTTTTGCTCAAGCTTAGTGGACTGATTGGGATTTGCTAATTGCAAGATTAAGGACTCCATTAGTGTATGATGAGTAGCAAGTGTGCATCCACTAGTCTCATTAGGCTTGGTTAGGCCAAGTGAGAGTTTATGCTTGTTACTCTTGGTGATCGGCATCACCTAGATGGCTTGGTGGTGATTGGGAGCTTGGTGATCAATCGGTGGTGATTGTGGGAGACCCAACTTATGTTGTGAGTGGTTATGGCGATTCACCGTGTAGGAGTGGCAAAGAATCAACCTGTAGAGAGCACTTGATCCTTGCGCGGATCAAGGGGAGCTATACCCTTGCGCAGGTGCTCCAACAAGGACTAGTGGGGAGTGCCGACTCTTCGATACCTCAGGAAAACATCATCGTGTTCCTTTCCCTCTCTTTACATTACATACTTACATTTGTGCAGTTATTTTGTGTCTTTACAATTTAAGAATTGTGATGCTAGTGTAGGATTGGAACTAGGTTGCAAAACTTTTGTGTGTAGACTGGAAACACTATTAGCCACAAGGGGTGAGATTGGCTAAGTGATAGGTTTTAATTTGATGAGAATTTTAGATTAGCCCAATTCACTCCCCCTCTTGGGCATCTTGATCCTTTCAGAGGTCTTTTTATGGTACCTACGTACAGGCTTAGTGTTAGCCAAAGACAACTTAGCTACATAGAATTGGCATGGCAACAAATAATGTTATTTTTGTCATAAAGATGAGATAATTAAGCACCTGTTCTTTCAATGTTGTTTCTCATGCTGTTTCGTCTATTCTTCAAGTGGCTTCAAGCTTATCTCAACGCATAATGTCTCAAATCTAAAATTGTTAGCATTGTTAGGGGCAGCGGCTACATGTGTGTCACCATGGTTATGCAAGAGTGACATAACTTCTGAAAATAAACAAAATTCTTCCCTTTTGCAGTTTATATACTAAACTATATATATATACACACATATATATATATATATATACTATTTTGAGGCCTGCCCTTTGAATAGTGTTCAGCGCTTCGGCGGAGCACCACCATCCTCTGGTGACATGCCTGAAACATAAAAACCAGGCCCACCAAATAATTAATACACATCATTTATTACTAAATGCAAAAAGATCACGACTGAATAAAGGCAAGACATGAAGTAGTACTCCAGAAATCACGCCATTGATATCCTAGACCTTCATAATCCGTTGTTTGTAAATAAATCCCAAACCTTACCTCTCATTTCTCTCATCGTTTTCTCTCTCCTCAAATCCATCTCCACTAATCGACGGTCGACAGGGGCTCCATCGACGGCGGCGGCTGCTGCTGCCGCGCCATCCCCTCACCGGCGGTGCCCCCTCGAGCATGGAGGCAACGGGCCTCATCCGCGGATGCGAATTCCTGTGGCATACCTCTCTTCGTGGAGCTCCTCCTCCACATCTAGGGCACACAGTGGCGGCGGCGGTGCCCTCTTGCTCCCATCGATGGTGACGCTGGTGGCCCCTCGACCACCATCTGGCTGTGACCCCTCTCTCCATGGCGGCAACTCACAGAGGCTGGTGGCGCCCATGTGGACAGCTGGGCCACGGCAGCGGCAGATCCACGGTGGTGTGCTATCCTACAGAAACAAAAATCATTGAATTTGGTTGTAGTGGCGTCTCAACGATTGGCACTAGTGGCCAAGGAATTTTTATCCAGGCACACGGATGACAGTACAGTCTACTATGTTGTTAGTGTGCCTATTTTTTTTAAAGAAATCTACTATAAGATTGTGTGTATCATGGTTATATATGCAGAGTCCAGGAGTGTTTTAAAGTTTTTGTATCATCTTGATGTAAGGAACTTGATATTGATAAGCTTCCCTTATCAAAAAAGAGAAAATTGCATATTTGCCAACCAGAATAGTGAGCTTCAAGTTTGCCATGCTAAACGGGGGGTTGGCAAATTTGCCAACCAAAATATGTGCTTCTCGTTCCTCTTCCATTTTGCTTCTTTCTCTCCTTTTCCTTTATATTTCTCTTAGGGGCTGTTTGGATCCTTTCATTTTAGAGGAATTTGAATCTACTTAATGGATTAGGTTATTTGGTTTGGAATTTCACATTCCATAACTTTTTCAGGTTCACATATAAGCCTATCTCAAATTCATAGGGTGTGAGATGGAAATTGATTCTATAGATCATCATGTTATGTTTCTACTCTCCAACTTATAGCATGCTCTTTAACTCGCTTCCCTATAGTACATGCAATGACCCAATTGTTGTTCCAATTTTCAACTTTTAATGACGACCCTCGGAGAAATTCCCAATTTAATTTATCAAGGACCTCGAGCGAGATTTCGCTGGATTTTGGATATTTCTAGCTTGGCTAGCGCTCCACTTCATGCTTCAACCTAATTAAGCTTACCAAGTCAACCCATGGTCAACCGTGGTCAACCAAGAATTTGTATCAAGGGGATATCTCTTGAGAAATGTGATCAAGGTTCCCTATCTATCTTTAAGTGGTACATTGTATATTGGATCCTAATACTGGCCCCAATGCCAATATC
Source organism: Saccharum spontaneum (assembly GCA_022457205.1). Taxonomy (NCBI): domain Eukaryota; kingdom Viridiplantae; phylum Streptophyta; class Magnoliopsida; order Poales; family Poaceae; genus Saccharum; species Saccharum spontaneum. Next base: position 25,607,294 of record CM039582.1, on the reverse strand, counting down.
CCCAATCCTTAACTCAATTTTTACAAGATAGAGAATCACTAGAGTGTCTGCCAGCTCTACCGAACAGTCCGATAAAAGTATAGCGACAACAAATTGAGTGGAGAGTGAGCTATTTTCCATTTATGTGGTGGCCCACATGTCAGCACGAATTAGAGATATTTCTTAGCAGATGAACCTTACCTCTACTCATTCCCCTTAGCTCTACTCATTCCCCTCTCATTCCACTCACTCCCTCTCTCTCTAGAATGAAGAACAAGAGAAAGGAAATGATGAACTAGAGTGAGAAAGTGGAGAAGATGAAGAAGAGAATAGCAATCAAGCATACAAAGGGCAGCAAGATCAGCTATGGATCATGACCATGAGCTTCACCAATCTCTCATCTCATGGTTAGCTCAAGAACTCTCTTTTCTCTTTATCTTGAGTTCAATCCTCAAACCCTAACTCAAGTTTCTCTCATTGCATGAATGGATCATGAGGATTGTATGATGTTTCATCATCCCAAGAGTAAGAATCATGAGTTGCTACAACTCAACCCTCTCAAGTTTTCTCTAATTTTCTCTCATATGTATTCATGGAAATTTTTTGCAAGAAATCTTGGAATCCATCTCTTTAGCATGGAAATAAGGATGACAAGTGCTCAATCTTCAATCTTGGTGACAAGGAACTCACCAAAATCCCAACCTAAGTTGCCATGCCCAATCTCAAGCTCTCATGTTTAGCATTTCTAAGTTAATTTAGGAATCACTAGTTGCACTTGTTAACCAAAGGCTAAACCCTAGGTATCTTGAGCCTAGTGAGCTACCTAAACCACTATAGGAATATCTTGCACATGCATGAAGCCTTTATTCCTACATCTAGATGTGAATCACCAAACACTCACCCAAGAAGTCATGAACATAGGTTCTATCGCCCACTTGACGAAGTGTCCGTCAACACTGATGAAGAGTCAGGTGATCCCAAAGTCTAAGCAACAGAGCCTTTATAGGGTCTTAGTGCAATTCAACGGAGTGCCCGAAGCAACCAACGGAGGGTCCACCAATTTATAAAATTAATCTCTAGAGAACCCGAGAGTACCCAATTTCCATTGGAGTGTTGGAGTCCATTGATTTATAAACTTTGATTTTTAGAACCCTAGAACTCCCAGTTCTTACTGGAGTGTCCGTCAATTAGCACGGAGCATCAGTCGATGACTAACTTACCAGAAATGCCTCAGTCCTAAATCACCGGAACATTCTACGGAACATTCTGCAGGTCATGGAGAGTCCGTCACCTGTGACGGAGGGTCCATCAAATGTTTTAGAGCCAAAACAGGGACTGTTGGTCTCAGGGACTACCCCAGCAGAGTGTCCGCCACATGTACCAGCCGCTGAATAACAGAAGATGTAAATGTTGTCTAGAACCCTACCCAAGAGTTCATCAAACCTTAATCACACTAAATATCAAATAATGCAATAGTAGAGCACAGTTAGATGTCTCTTCCTAAGTCCCAAATCGTGATCTCCGGTTATCTCCAAATCCTCGTATCGTCTCTTTCAGGTTCAATTAACGTGTGAGGAGCGAGTATAAGTCATCATCGTCATCCCTAGTCATCGGGACGGCATAACCAGGCAGGCACCCTATTACTATCAGTCCTATTTTCCTATTTTGGATACCTACTTGTCTCATTACAAGGGCCACTGTCAGCGACAGTTGGTGGCGACGTGTGTATTGGTGCCGGCTCAAGGACTGCCGCCTCCCAGAGGCCTACGGTGCTCGCCGTGTTTCCTACATCGCCTAACTGCTCCCTCAATTTAATTACTACTAACGATATCACATGGTTTGTTCCAACATACTTGTTAATTAAGTGAGCTGGATATATATATGCTACACTCGCTTTTGACTCATCGTCACAGATCGAGCATAAGAAACTCATGTCAAAAACTATATAATCCGGCCCCCTACAGCGGCGCCCACGCGTGAATATAGTTCACGCGCGTATGCAACTATGTATAAATATGCTTGACTCGGAGGTAGGCGAGGCAGCAGAACACACACAACCGAAGCTCAATCGCATCGTCTTCTTTGCCTGAGCTCCTTTGAAGCAGACAGACAAGAGACAAGCACAAAATCAACTCCGATCCAATCTTTGGTCTGAGTTGTTGCTCACACAACCACAAGCCCGGTCATGGCTCCATCCAGCAGGCTTGTCAAAACGACCTCACTCCCGAGGCACCAGCGCAGCCTTGTCCAGCCGCTCCATTCTCCCAGGCACAAGCGCGTCGCTGCCTTGTGCCCAGCTGCACCTGAGTCGTTGCTCCAAGAGTTGGTCACCGCCGCCGCCGGTGACGCCCATCATCAGCCAAGGGCAAGGCGCGCCTCCGACGAGACCCTCGCCGTGCACGCTGGGGAGAAGCTCGGGAAGAAGGGCGCGGACGTGGGTGGCACTGGCACTGGCACAGGCACAGAGACAGACTCGATCGCCACCCCGATCGTGAGCGGCACGACGCACTGGTTCAAGAGCTCCGAGGACCTCATAGCCTTCAAGGAAGGCCGGCGCCACAGCTTCGAGTACGGGCGCTACAGCAACCCGACGGTGCAGGTGCTGGAGGAGAAGATCAGCGCGCTGGAGAGAGCCGAGGCGACCCTCGTGACGTCCTCCGGCATGAACGCCATCACAACGACGCTCCTCGCCCTCGTCCCGCCCGGCGGCCACGTGGTGACCACCACCGACTGCTACAGCGAGGCGCGCGCGTTCATCCGTGACAAGCTCTCCAGGATGGGCATCCGGTCGACGTTCATCGACCTCGACGACGGCATGGAGTCGCTCAAGGCCGTCCTCGACGAGAACGACGACGTGACCCTCTTCTACGCCGACTCCCCGACGAACCCGACGCTCAAGTGCGTGGACATCAGGCACGTGGCTGAGCTGTGTCACCGGAAGGCTGCCCTGGTGTGCATCGACAGCACCATGGCGTCGCCCATCAACCAGAAGCCGCTCACCCTCGGTGCTGACCTTGTCCTGCACTCCGCCACCAAGTACATGGCCGGCCACCATGACGCCATTGCCGGATGCGTCAGCGGCTCGGCGGCGCTCATCTCCAGAATACGCGCTTGGCACCACGACCTCGGGGGCGCCATCTCTCCGGTATGTCGTCTCGATCTCGACCGTTAACCCTTGCAGCTGCCATCGAACGAGATATATATCGTGCGATGCTAACTCCAAGACAAATCATAATTCTTGCAGAATGCGGCATACATGGTCATCCGTGGGCTCAAAACGATGGCGCTCCGCGTGGAGGCACATAACAGCACGGCGCTGCGCATGGCTCGCATGCTAGAGCGGCACCCAAAGATCGAGCGGGTGCACTACCCTGGGCTGGAGAGCAGCCCCTGGCATGAGGTTGCGACGAGTCAGATGTCCGGCTACGGAGGCGTTGTCAGCTTCGAGCTGAAGGCGGACTTGCATGGCACCATGAGCTTTGTCGATGCGCTAGAAATCCCCTTCATCGCGACCTCGTTAGGCGGGTGCGAGAGCCTGGTGCAGCAGCCGGCGGTCATGTCATTCTGGGGACAGAGCCAGGAGGAGAAGGCCAAGAATGGGATCAAGGACAACATGGTGAGGTTCAGCTTTGGAATTGAGAAGTTTGAGGATCTTAGGGATGATATACTTCAAGCGCTAAACAAGATTTAATTAGCTAGGAATCACCATCGACTCAACCACCCCATCAAGAGTTCATGCGTAGATACGTATGTATTTACTAGATACGTATGTATTTACTAGCTAGGAATCTTAGGGAACATTTTTGCTAGATACGTATGTATTTACTAGCAAAAATGTTCATGCGTAGCTACTATACGTATAGTTTATAGTCTAGTCACTTAGACGGCATGAAGTCCAGAAGATTTGTTCAACAGTCACGTCATGCATTCTTATTCATCTTGAATCAAACTCTATAACATGCCCGAACACACTCTACTAGAATTCACATAGGTAAAGGACGTTTGAAGTTTTATCCAATGATTGGGTCATGCGTTTCAATTTGTCTTGGAATCGAACTCCCGACGATGTCTTAACACAGTACTCTAACTCATAAAAGTATGGGAGAGAGAAAATGATAACAAAAACATTAATATTTAGTCAAAATATATCATAACCTTAATTTTCATACTATCCAAGTGTTGATATATTTAAATATCGAGTTTTGTGACTTACTATGAGGACCCATAAAAATTTGTAGTTCATCTTATTAAGCCCAAAAATATTTACTTGTAAATATATCATAACCTTAATTTTCATACTATCGCATAGTTAAATACTTCCACTGTTCCAAATTATAGTCGATTTGATTTTTTTTCGTATATCTATTTTGTTATGAATTTAGATATAACGTATGTCTAGATATATAGTAAATCCCATGTACCAAAAAAGTCAAAGTGACTTATAATTTAGAACTGAGAGAGTACCGGGTTTTATGAAAATCCCATGTACCATAAAAATTTATAATTCATCTTATTAAAACTAATATTAAGAGTTTCGTTACTGACATGTCAAGGTAGAGACAGCCTCCAAGCGCACTCCACCGCAAGGCACGTCTCCACCGTGCCAATGTCGTCCATTCGTTGATTTTGATCTATCTTTGTGGGGGTGTTCCACCGTGACTGGTTGAGGTTGGTGATAAAACAAAGAAACTCCTCACGGTATATGCATTAAAATAGGATTAGGAAGGGACTTTAACTCCCCTTTAACTCAAAGCAATCGGAAACCTTGTGGGCCCATATATATATTTATGCATGCTGTGGACTTACGGCTCATGAAAAAGAAAAGGAAACGGACGGATGGATGGTATGGTCGATCGAAACGTGAAAAAGAGCCTAGCCGAGCAATGAAAAGGACACGGACGGATGGATGGTATGGTCGATCGAAACGTGAAAAAGAGCCTAGCCAAGCAAGAAATTTCTATTCCTATATTTTTCTATTTGATTAGAATTCCTATTCAAATTACTTGGGATTGGAGATATCTAATCGGATTAGTATCTAGACTATCTTAAGTACGTAGTTTTGCATTGTTGTATAAACATAAGGGTGGTTTCCATATTCATGATATTAGTTAAGAGGGCCGGACGAAAAAAAATAGATAGAGAGAAATTTTACCTCTTTAATATTAGGTATAGTTTATGTGTTTAATTAGTTTTTGAGCTAATTAATCAACTTCATAGTAGTTCTGACATACCTAGGATCGATATTCTTTCATTTCACTGTACAAGGCCGATGGGCTCACAGACAAAATTATCCATCTTATATAGGCCTTGTTTGGTTCCGCGATATCCCATTGCGTGACCGCGATAACACCAACGCGGCGCGGAAGCTGTGTTCGCGATTTTGGATCGCCCAGTTCATTTTTTTCACGTATCATGTTGCGGGCGGCCAGCGAACGCGTGTTGGACGCGAGGTGTTTGGCGGGATTATCTCACGAACTCATCTCAAACGCGATGCGACCGCGGAACCAGACATGCCCATACATCCAAGATGTAATTGCGCCTGCCCTGGTTGCAAATCTACATGACACTTTTCTGTTTTATTCCTCTACTTTATTATACTGTCGATTTTTGATTGCTTATTCAGTTTGGAATATAGTTTTTCTGTTACTTGAATGTACCATACTATCCCGTTTGGCATGGCTTCTCCATTGGCTCCTAAAGCCGTTTGGAGCCGTTTTGTGCAAAACGGGATAAAATCAAACGGCTCCACCTAAGGAGCCCCTTAAATCGTGCTCTCACAAAGGAATTGTGAAGGGTGAAACCAAAAATAGTGGCTTCACCCGGCTTCACCTCGTTCTGGTGAGCCCTACATGAGTTACATGAGAGCATGTTTTAAAGAGCTCTACTTGTGGAGCTGTTTTATGGCTTTACTAGTGAAGTAGTTTTTTGCATTCCCTCAAATTGCTTACATGTGACACTAGATCTTTGATGGATCATTACTAAAGTTTGTGAGCTCATAATCTTTTTGTTTACAAATATCTACACTTCGTATTAACAATGTCTAAGCTTTGACATGGTCAGTTATATGGGTGGTTATTGACCTAGGGGGCTCTTTCGTGAGCTTGAGATGGCTCGTTTAGCTCGCAAAGCTACACCAAAAAAAAAGTGCACACATGTTTATGATATCAATACACTAATTACATACTTATAATCAATACCAATTTAGCAATAATAGAATGAAGCAGCAGGGGTGGCGATGGAGTAGCTGTAGGCGCGAGCCGTCTACAATGGCCAACCCAGCACAGCAGGCTGCTTCCGCGCCACCGAAGGAACCGATGCGGCGCACCGCGTCCATTGATCCCGTCCTCTCCATTCCGTTCCATGAAACTGGCTCCAGATTCAAATTTGGAATGAAATGGAATGGATGAGGATGAATCCCGTCCAGACTGCAAACGGAACCTTATCCATTTGGCTTTTGGGTAGCTTCAGAGTTTTGGGTGGCTGCTGGCCGTCCTTGACCCGATAAAAAAATTATTTTAATCCTTGTTTCTCATGAAAAATGTGAGGCTATGCTAGGAAAAATGTTATAAATTCGTTATATAATTTTTATTGGTTGCATGTTATATACATGTGTTTGTGTCCCTTATTTATTTGCTTTTGATACATACAAACATACTTCAGAGTTTAGCTTGAGTTACATGACATGTATCCATTTTGTGGATGATGTATGTGCCCTCTTTATTAAAATCATTTGAAAATTCTATGGCAAGCATATTGTTGAATGTTAAAATTGGCCAAAGTGCATAACGGACTCTGTCATGACATTTATATCACCAAGACGATCAGAAAACATATTTGCATCATCTCATTAATTTGGATCCAGGATGAAGAAAACAGCTTTTCGGGGGCTAACCACACGAAAACCGGCCTAGCCAACTTTCTCAAATGTAAGAACGGATTGCACCATTTGCATTCATCTCGTTGCGCTGATCAAAAAATATATGGGATTTTGGTGTTTTTGCCCCTACTACAGACTCCAATAGTGATTTTACCCCCATTTTTTTAACTTTGTGATTTTGTCCTCATCGTTTTGAAATAAAGCAGCCGTTCACCCCTACTTTTAACACCGTTTAGACTAGATGGATTAAATGGCAGAAAAAAAAAAGAAAAAACACCTGCCCGAAAAAGACAACCGTGTTGTTCACTCGGGCGCTCGGCCGCGCAGACGGGAGTCTCGGGGAGGTGTTCGCGCCGCTAGGGTTTGGCTCGCCGGTGGATTTGGGGGCCGGCGCCCGATGGTGGTTGTCGGCGACGCCTCCCTCCCACTCCCTCCCCTCGCCACCTCACCGCATGGGCGGCTGGGGCGCGCCTCGTGGGCGGTCTTCGCTCCGGTCCCGGCTGGTCGGCCTAGGTCAGGCGCCACAGGCATCTAGAGGCGAGAGTTGGGGCGGGTCCGGCAGCGCGCAGGTGAAAGGATCTAGCAAGTGGCCTAGAGGGGGTGAATAGGCTTTTTCTGAAATTTAATCAACTTCACGAAACCAGTCAGAACGCGGAGGTTCCGGGGATAAACGTGGAACCTCCGTGGATCATAGTAAGAAATCGATCCACTGCGGAATTTGACAAATGAAAAATAGATCGAATGTAATACCAACCTTCCTAGGGAGTATGTTGAGCTATCTAAACAGTTTGTTGCACCTAGAGGATGAGGAATTCGTAGATCGGATGCAAACCCTAAAAACAAATCAAATCACAAGTAATAGCAAAAACGATCACAATCACAACAGACACGAGGATTTATCCCGTGGTTCGGTTCGCCACAAAGGTTGGCCTACGTCCACGTTGTTAAGGTTTGCCACAAAGGCTATGGAGTCTCTTACAACTCACTCCTCTTCTCCAACCTACCACCAAGGCAATAGGTTAGAGGGTTCCACTAAGTCACAAAGGGCAATACAAACGTCCTGGTGCTCAACCACAGCGGATTGGGAGTTACCGGGCGACCGCTAGCCGTTAGGAGCCAAGCTCCAAGAGTAAAGAACACACCAAGCGGCTAGGGCTTCACCAAGTGCACAAGAATGGAGGAGAAGGATCTTCTCGAGCTTTCTCACACTCTATAGAGCCAAATCCCTCAAGGAATCACGGAGATTGGAGCAAGGAACTTGGGAGCACTGAGCTTTGAGAGAGAGAGCGTCGGTCGCGAGTCTGAGTGAATGGGGAGAAGATGACCGTTGGGGGCGAAGTGAAGAGGTATTTATAGCACCCAGTCACCCACAAAACGGTCTAGTCCGACAGACCCTGGAGCCTCCGCGTTAAGGCGCGGAGGTTCCGCCTCTGAGCGCGGAGGTTCCGCGCTTGCCAGGACAGATAAGAATTTAGCTCGGCTAGCTTTTTGTGGCTGGGATTATTTGAGATATAGATGGAGTTTTGAGCACTTGGTTTCACCCAGCACACTATTAGTATCCCCTTGATAGTACGGCTTGTCCTATAACTCAATTTCAAAATATGAAATGAATTAACCTAGCTCTTGGAGCCGTTGCAAGCCATCCATTTGAGTTGGGGGTCTTCTCCTTTGTTTCTTTGCACCCACGATGAAGTTACGCTGTCAAACACTTGTCAAAGCCATTAGTCCTTTAATTATGTAATCAACATCACCAAAACCCACTTAGAGCTTGATTGCACTTACAGCGGGCTCAGGGCGCCGAGCCACCGCGGCGAGCGGGGTGCGGGTCACACAGACTCGCACTAGCGCAGGGCTGCTAGGCCACGCGGGCTCGGGGCGCCGGAGATGAGCACCCACGCAGATCTAAGATGTGTTTGGTTGGTTGGATTTACATGGATGGGATGTGATATCTATGGATTGGTAGTGTTTGGTTTGCTAGATCACTGGGATGCAGAAATCCCTAGATAGGGAATATACCACTAGATACTAGATTTCCTGGTTCGTAAAAATCTCGTGGATCAGCTTATCTAAGTCTTCTAATCTCTGTCATTAGTAAATAAATTAAGGATTATTAGTATGTTATATTATTACTTAGTAATTATGATGGTAGGATTAATTTTGATAAGTTGATTAGTGCATATTTCGTTTGCTAATTAGGATAGTGGTGCTAATTAACATATTTAATTTTAAATTAGTGATTATCATGACAAAATTAGTATTAGTGCATATTTATTAGTATCGAATTAGTTGTTATTATTTTAAAATAATAGATATGATTAGTGAACTATTCTTATCTCATTCACTTTCATCTATCCAACCAAACGGAAAAATGACTCGTCTCATCAATCCAACCAAACATGCATCATAGATATCCTTATCCCAATATCCATAGATCGTCATATCTCATCCAACTTCGTCCTCGAACCAAACACACCTGAGTCATGCATAATTGCATTATAATGCATCGAACGATTTGACAATGGTGTGATTAGCAGAGCTGCTAGATGCATACGTACTGAAAAGCATTGATAAGCTGTTTTGAGGTTTGCTCTAATACCATCTGCTGATTGAGTATCATGTAATTGATGACAGCTGTTGTTCCAATAGCATCTTGGCCGGTTGAGTATTGCTTCATTAATGGGTATGGCACTGATTTGGCGGCATCTTACTTTTGTTTGGCATGTCATTTAGATCTATATTAAATTGTTTATATGAATTGTTAGCTGAAATGCTATTGATTTTTTCTAAAATAAATCTATATCAATACTATCAAATTATTGATCTGAAAATAGGGGTAAAAACACAAATATCAAAATGAAACAGGGGTACAAACGCATGGACAAAGTTGTCCTTTTATCCAAAAATTAACACCGTTAGAGGGACTTCACAGAGCAGGGGTAAAGTGTCACTTCGTTTCGAAATCGTAGGGGTAAAATCACAAAGTTAAAAAAAAACAAGGGTAAAATCACAATTTCGCTTCAAAACAGAGGTAGAAAGCTTAAGCCCCAAACTATATAGGATCGTGGATAAGTATTCCAAATACACCCACTTTAAAGCAGCATGCTTCTTTACATGCCAATAAGACCTTGTTTAGTTCCAGGGATGTAAAGTTTTAGGATGTCACATCGGATGTTTCATGGGATGTCGGAATGGGTGTTCGGATACTAATAAAAAAACTAATTACAGAATTCGCCTGTAAACTATAAGACGAATTTATTAAGACTAATTAATCCATCATTAGCATATGTTTATTGTAGCACAACGTTGTCTAATTACGGACTAATTAGGCTAAACAAAATTATCTCGCAAAATACACGTAATCTATGCAATTAGTTTTTTTTTAGTCTATATTTAATACTCAATGCATGTGTCTAAATATCCGATGTGATAGGGTGTAAAGTTTTAGGAGAGAAACTAAACAAGGCCTAGTATTCTAAATACGCCCACTTCTCATAGTATAAACTGTAGTCTGTCAAACTGTCAAAGTCGTAGTATAGCTGCTTCCTTGCATGCCAAGAAGCCGCTGGCAATTGAAAGCCATCCGCCGAGTCTCGACTCCTCAGGGCCCCAATAAATACACAGTGACCAACCGGAACCGCGGGGGACACACACAACACAAAAGCTGCAGTTTCGTAAGCGAAGGCGTGGGACGCGACGCTGCGAGTGCGTGCGACTATGGCAGAGACAGATACGCAGACGGCGGCGTCGGGGCAGCAGGGCCTCAAGAAGAAGACGAAGGTCGTGCTGCCCGTGGAGGGGCGGCGGAACGTGCTGGTGACGAGCGCGCTGCCGTACGTGAACAACGTGCCGCACCTGGGCAACCTGGTCGGCTGCGTGCTCAGCGCCGACGTCTACGCGCGCTACTGCCGCCTCCGGGGCGACAACGTGCTCTTCGTCTGCGGCACCGACGAGTACGGCACCGCCACCGAGACCAGGGCCATGGAGGAGCGCTGCTCGCCGCGGGAGATCTGCGACAGGTACCACGCGGTCCACAGGGAGGTGTACGAGTGGTTCGGCGTCAGCTTCGACCACTTCGGCCGCACGTCGTCGCCGCAGCAGACGGAGATCTGCCACGGCATATTCCGGAAATTACTGGAGAACAACTGGCTTTCAGAGAACACAATACAACAGGTTAATTCCGATCCTACAGTATATGAACGTTGTTTCTAACTTGCAACTGCACACCGACTTATTAGTTATGATGTGACTTGGTTTTCAGCTCTACTGCAACTCGTGCCAGAGGTTCTTGGCTGACAGACTCGTGGAGGGCTCCTGCCCCACCAAGGGATGCGGCTACGACTCCGCACGCGGTGACCAGTGCGAAAAATGTGGGGAACTGCTCAACTCAATTGAGTTGATCCATCCCCAATGCAAGGTAGGTGTATCGGTTTCACAATAATGTTACCTTGGTACCTGGCAAGAACCAATCCAACCCAACACTAGGTTTCCTTTCTTGTGCTGAGCTGCGGCCATTATTCAGATCTGTGGGAGCACACCCTGCATCCGCGAGACTGATCACCTGTTCTTGGAGCTCCCTCTGTTGAAGGAGACGCTGGAGAGGTACATCCACGAGGCCTCTGCTGATGGATCTTGGAGCCAAAATGCCGTTCATGCAACAAACGCTTGGCTCAAGGGAGGCCTCAGGCCTCGCTGCATCACCAGGGACCTCAAATGGGGCGTCCCTGTGCCACATGAGAAGTACAAGGATAAGGTCAGTCATCTTTCCACGTAGCAAATTGGGTGATTTCTTCAATTTAATCACATGGTCATCCTAAAAAAAATGCAGGTGTTCTATGTCTGGTTTGATGCACCAATTGGGTACATCTCCATAACGGCATGCTACACGCCTGAATGGGAGAAGTGGTGGAAGAACCCAGATAATGTTGAGTTATACCAGTTCATGGGCAAAGACAATGTTCCATTCCACACGGTAAGATACCTTTGGCAACTTTGTAGTACAACCTAATCCAAGGCTCTACATCTTTCACAAACTTCCAACTTTTTGATATATGTGCAAGTGCAAAAGCGTTGTAATTCTTCTTTTCACATAATCTTACTTTATATACATACAAAAACTGATTTTTCAGGTCATATTCCCCTCTACGCTACTTGGAACTGGTGACAACTGGACTTTGCTGAAGACAATTAGTGTGACTGAATATCTAAACTATGAATCAGGTATGACAAGTTGTTTTTCTGTTTTGCCCTTGTTTCAGGCTATTTCCATCTGAAAACTATATGCTGAATTTCTTGCTTTATATTGTATAATACAGGAAAATTCTCCAAAAATAAGGGTATTGGAGTCTTTGGCAATGATGTAAAAGATACAAATATTCCTCCTGAAGTGTGGCGATACTACTTGCTTACCAATCGTCCTGAGGTTAGATCCAAGATTCATTCAACTAATAGATCTTGATGTAAATCATTATGGGTAAAAAAAAAGATGTCTTTTGCTCTAACTTTCAGGCATCAGATACGCAATTCACTTGGGCAGATTTGCAAGCCAAGCTCAACAATGAGTTGGTAAATATTTTGGGGAACTTCATTAATCGAGTTCTGAGCTTCATTGCAAAACCAGAGGGTTAGTAGAAACGAATCATCTTACCCTTTTGAGTATGATTTATCCATAGCTCTCCGGATTTGTCCTAACATGTATCAGTGTCCTGTTTATTGTGCCTCTCTCTGAACTGTTGTTGCAGGAGCTGGATATGGTTCCATCATACCTGATGCACCACATGCAGAGTCACATGCACGGACTCAGGAAATTTCAGAAACTGTTGGTAAATTGGTTGAGCAGTATATAGATGCGATGAACAAGGTAATAAATTGACTTCGAACCAATGGAGTTGTACTAGTAGATAATCTGAAATTGAACTGCTTCTATCAGCCTTAGGCATTCATGTAATATCAATGGCTACCATTAACAGGTCAAACTAAAACGAGGGCTAAAGCTTGCAATGGCCATTTCCAAAGAGGGAAATGCATACCTGCAAGTAAGCCTTAGTTACATGTTTTCCAGGCTTTCTTTTGCATTGATTAAACAACCTCGTCTCTCACCAAATTTGTTCCTGCATATGCAGGGTAGTAAGTTTTGGGACCTTTACAAACAAGATCCAGTTGGTTGTGCCACTGTGATAAAGACTTCTATTGGCCTCGTTTACCTCCTGGCTTGTTTGCTAGAGCCTTTCATGCCATCCTTCTCAAAAGAGGTTTGGCCCAGACTTGAAATGAAGTGATGCAACTACATGCATTTGGAAAATTTGAATGTAATATACTCATTGATATCTTATTTAGGTTCTTCATCAGCTGAATCTATGCCCAGAAGAGCATCTATTATTTTGTGATGGAAAAGGGCAGAGGGAAAAAGCAAAAAGGCCTTGGGATCTTATACCATCAGGCCACAGGATAGGGAAACCTACACCTGTATTCAGAAGATTGGTAATACTATGGGTTTTTTTTCTTTCTTTTGAAGTTCTTAATACTATAGTTTTAGGTGCTCTCCATTTGTCCCACTACCTCGATTTTACTGACACCATACACTATATGCAGGATGACAGCACAGTGAAGGGCTTCAAGGAAAAATTTGCGGGCAGTCAAGCCGAAAGAAGACTGAGGGCTGAAATTGCTGCACAGTTGGAAGACACAGAAATACGTAACTAGTACTGGTACTATTTGAGTATTTATACTTTAACCTTATATCACATATCAAACCTAAAGAAAAATTCCTTTTGCATTTCCACTAAAAGCCACTTAAGTTACAGTAATGTGGGTTGGAGGGATGAATTAGGGTGTAGGAGTAAACATTGTACATGTTGATGGTACTTTATCCAGGAATTGTACATAAAGTAAGCTTCAAGTAGAAACTTGGTGATTACAGGTCTTATGCTCAATTGACTAGAATTCTCTCATATCGATGTGTGAATCGCCTGAGGGCAAACAGGGGTGTGGGGTAAAAAATCTGACAAAGAGACACACCTTAATTTATCTGGGAGAATACCTTTGTAGATTCATAATAGACCTAGAATAATATTATATTCTCTAAAGTACAAGAATGTCTGAACTGTGGGTAAGAAGAAGCAACAGATCACCCACCCATTATATTCTCTAAGGAATCATGAAGAGCATACCTTTTTGTCAAATATATTCCTCTTGTGATCATTGTTCAGCTAAATGCTAAATACTAAACAGTCACCCACCCATCATTTATCCATTTAAATGGGTTGAACATTTGTTTAAACAGGCTAATCGATATTTAAACACACACGGCAGGCCACTCTAGCTTTTAAACGGCATTTAAATGGGCTAAACGACCATTTAGGCGAACAATACCTGTGATGCTATATTTTGGCAACTTGACACTCTCCAATTGAATCAATGATAAGCTTGCTTGTTCTGTATTTATTTACTATTTCTTGTACATGTAAATGAGGAAAGGCATTTTGTGTAATATGGAAAATGGAAGTGGTGAAAACATATGATAGAAAAGGAGTAGATGCTAAGGTAGAGAACATGACACCAATTCCATCATTATTCTGTGCTTGTTCCTTGCTAACATAATATGATGGGGCAATGTCAATCTAATCCAATCCTATGTCCCATCAGTCCTTTTCTATTGCAATTGTCACAGATGAAGTTTAGGTTGGAGTTAGAAGATAGCTTTTCACATGTCCTTGGAAAAATAATGTTCTGACAATGCGAAGAAGTTCATAATAAGAGACTATTTTTCAGATATACTTCATGTGTCGTGTCACCCTTTTTCCTTCGTTTTTTCCCCCTTTTAATGATCAAATATTGACCATCAGTTATCCGCGCACTGCTATGCTTAGGATGAATCCTTTTGCCAACAGCTAATTTATCTTCACAAAATAAATTGTAATATGCCGTAAGTTACTCTTGCTTCTTGCAAATTGTTTGATTTAGTAGCTTTTGAAAGTTCTACTATAGGGGGTCTATTTCATCATGTACTTAAGAAATAAAATTACAAAACTCAACGCTTGCCGTTGTGATGTACTCCCTCCGTCCAGAAAAGAATGCAATTCTAGTACAGTGCCATGTTTTAGTGTCTTGAGTTTGACTAATTATAAATAAAAAAAGTATCAATACTTATGATATCAAATAAATACCATTAGATTAAGTACGAAATGCATTTTCATAATAAATTGATTTAGAGCCATAAATATGAATACTATTCACTAGAAACTTAGTCAAAGGTGAACTACTTTTACTCGCACGCAACCCGTAGTTGCATTCTTTCCTGGACGGAGGGAGTACTGAAGTTCTTTACTTAGTAGAGCAACTCCTAATCTTGATTTTTGGGCAAGATGAAAAAAAACTTCCTTCAATAACTCCCAATCTACGGCGCTTGGAAAAACAGGACTCCTAGGGCGCCCATTTTTTTCGACACTCCGTCATCCCGACTGCCGCTGCCTGGAGGTTTGCCGGAATTATACCTCCAGCCACTATTTTCAGATCTGAGAATACTAAGTAGAGCCATGCATGCGGGCAACAGCCACCACCGTCTGGCAGGTTTACCGGAATAGGATCTTCGGTGACTATTTTCAAATCTGAGAATAGTGGGAGGTAGAGCAGACAATGGAGATTCCGTTTTTGAGGTTCTGGGTGTGAGTTAGGTGCCGGGGATGGCCAACTGGAGGGTGGCTGCTGGTGGCAATGGTGGCGGCGTTGGTGTGGCACAAGCGTTGATAAAAAAAAAATCAAGTGGGCATACTTTTCTTTTTAGGAGCAACTTATTGAAAACTGTTGGTGATGGGCATTTTTTCCCTTTCCAATATTTATTGGAAAGGTTGCACAACCAAATTTTTAGGATTATTTTTTGGGTACTATTGGAGATGCCCTTACAAGGAATGAAATGGATGCACATCAAACACCTAAACTATCAATTGCTTCCATTTTCGAGAATCATTTGAAACAAGCTTCCAGTTAAGACAAATATAAAATTGACCTAGGATGACAATAATACGGGATTCAAGGATAAGAATAGAACTACCAATCGGTCATATAACACAAGAAATTTCACAGGTGAACTCTTACATGTTGCGCTAAAGTGAACTCAACACTTGCGTATATCATATATGCATATACATACTTGCAAGAAATTTTCAGAGCAATCTTGCCATTTCATTGCATATACCATATATGCATATACATACTTCCTCTGTTCCAAAATATAGTTTATTTTTGCTTTGTCCTAAGTCAAACTTATCAAACTTTGACCAAGTTTATACAACAATGCATCAACATCTACAACTACAATATCAAATTAGTTTAACTCATGGTTTTTGAGGCGTTGTGGTGTCATGTGGGCCATGTGGCGCTGGGGGTATGTCTGGATGCCTAGGCGTCGCCTAGGAAATATGGCGTAATTAAAACCTTGTGACATCCTGTGGCGCCTAGGGTACGCCACAACGCCTAGGCGATGCCTCAAAAACCATGGCTTCACTAAAATCTCGTTTTTTCTATAAACTTGGCCAAAGTTAGAGAAGTTTAACTTAAGACAAAGCTAAGGAGAACTATAACTTGAAATGGAAGGAGTACTAAGGTACGATACTTACCATGTTACCAGCAGGCAGCAAACGCTAATGAGACTGCTTTTGGGACTACAGACTGTCCCTCCAAGTGTGGAAATTACATCCTAACATCCTCAATCTGCAAGACACAAAGGATCATGCATTGTTATCAGAAAACAAAATTCCATAAAGTATCATTTGAAAATGTTCAATTTATGAATAATGTGTATAGCATCTGATCTTTTAACTAGCAAATGAAAATTGCCACTTTCAATAATATGTGGTGTCTCATGAATCAATATCTAATACCTAAAATATGCAAATTAGCAGGTCTCACCATAAGCACAAGAAAATTTTCAGGCAGGCTTACAGAGTTCAAGACCTTATGAAAAGGACATAATGATAGTTGTTTTTTTTTATCATATAATGATAGCTGTTAGTCTCTGTTATCACTGTTCTGCATAATAATGAATGGGATTCAGATAAGATGCCCCCGGAATCCCTGATAAGCTTACAGAGTTGCTCAAGGATTTTTACAACTGAAAAGATTATTTGTAAATTAAAATATTACCTTCTAATTTCTGGTATTCCCTTCGGCGTCACTGATAGGAACTTCATCACGTGATTGATGGCAGTGAGAGGCTTATTGCCTGACCGCTGACACATTTCACCATGTGATTATGCGATACAACTGAGCGCACCATTTTTTAGAACTAGATGTAGTTTCTGGACTAAAGATGCGACATGATGCCAGTTTCTGAAATGTCAATCAGGTTTGCAGTATGCCTCATTTGTAATGTAATCCCATGTAAGCAGTCATAAATTGCATTAGTGTCCAAATGGGACTTATCTTTCACGATAAATTCATGAACCACACCGTTCAGCTCAATGCAACTACATCCAGGAACCTTCTCCACTCCCAAGTGCCTCATCATAACCCTCACTTTGTCAGCCTTCTTCCTCATATTGGCCTCTGCATACATGTTAGCCAATAGCACGTAGATTCCACTATCACTTGGGTCAAGTTCTACCAATTTCATTGCTGCCTTCTCACCAAGAGTGATATTACCATGCATCCTACAAGCAAAGAAAAGAGCACCCCAAACTACTGCATCAGGATCCATAGGCATGGTGTTTACAAGTTGTTCTGCTTCATCTAAATGTCCTGCTCTGCCTAGCAAGTCTATCATACATGAATAATGTTTCATTTTCCTCTCAAGGTGGTATTTCTCATGCATTAGGGAGAAAAATTGACGACCTTCTTTAACCAAACCAGCATGGCAACAAGCTGACAGAACCCCTATAAATGTTATCTCATCTGGCTGCAATCCAAGATCTATCATTCTCTGGAAGTATTCTATGGCCTCATCAGCATGTCCATGATTTGCAAGACCACATATCATTGCTGTCCATGTGAGTGCATTTTTATCTGGGATTTCTCTGAAAACACAGATCGCCTTCTTGATGTTGCCACACTTTGCGTACATGTCAACTAGAGATGTGCCAAGTGCAACACTAAGATCAAGCTGATGTCTGTCAATGTAATGGTGGACCCACATCCCCATTTCTAATGCTCCAAGCTGCGAGCAAGCAGATAGGAGATTAACCATGGTGATCTCATTAGGATCCACCTTTGATTCCTGCATCTCATGAAACAGCGAGATAGCCTCCTTGCCCAGCTTATTCTGAACATAACCAGCCATCAGAGCATTCCATGGGAATACATCCCTTTCAGGCATCTCATCGAACAGCATACGTGCATCCTCCATCAATCCCAGCCTTGCATGCCCCACGATCATGGTTGTCCAAGAAACAACAGTTCTGTTGTCGATCCTTTCAAACACCGACTTTGCTAACTCTAAACTGCCACATTTGACATACATATCCATCACCGCATTCATCAGCCTAACAGTGCACCTCACCCCTTTACTGTCCACAAACTCATGCAGCCTCTTCCCGAGCTCCAAGTCCCCCATCTGTGCACATCCCGACACTGCCCCGATCATTGTGACCTCGTCAGGCCTCACTGCCTTGTCGTCTTCCGCCAACCTCCAAAACAACTCTAGCGCCTCCCGCGGGAGGCCACTCCTCACGTACCCACCAATCAGTGTGTTCCAGGAGACCACGTCCCTGGCGAGACTTTCATCGAACAACCTGCGGGCGAGAACCATGGACCCACAAACAGACCAGAAATGCAACGCAGCGTTCACCACGAACACGTCAGCGCTGAACCCCAGTTTCTGCACATGTCCAAGAACCGCGGCACCGTACGACCTGTACTGCAGGCGCGCGCAGGCCTTGAGCAGGAATGGGAAGGTGAGGTGATCGGGGCGCGCGGAACCAGAGCGGAGGAGGGCGCGGTAGAGAGGGACGCAGTGGCGGTCGACGAGGTGCAGATGCGGGCAGAGGGAGAGCGCGCGGAAGGCGGCATTGTAGGGGGATGCAGAGTCCGGCGGGGATGGGAGGGAAGCGAGGATGGCAAGCGCGTGGAGAAGCGGGCGCGGGGAGGCCGGGTCGGAGAGGGCAAAGGCGGCGACGAGGCGTTCGCTGAAGGGAGAGGTGGAGTGGGAGGAGAGGAGGCCGGAGACGAGGAGGTGCGCGTGGAGTTTCAGAAGGACGCGGAACGGCGGCGGGTCGACGGCGCCGGCGCGGAGGAGGGCCAGCAGGCGGGAAGGCGGAGGCATCGTTTTGGGCAGTCGGGAGGCGGCAGCAAATCAGCCTCCCAATTGACGAAATTTTTAGCCCAAGCGGAACGGATTATCAGCCCAGGTCTTTTACGGTTGGTCGGT
The DNA here is from genome assembly GCA_022457205.1 of Saccharum spontaneum. Taxonomy (NCBI): domain Eukaryota; kingdom Viridiplantae; phylum Streptophyta; class Magnoliopsida; order Poales; family Poaceae; genus Saccharum; species Saccharum spontaneum. The sequence continues at coordinate 25,588,083 of CM039582.1, read as the reverse complement.
TGCCCGTCTCAAGGCCCATTATACATCATCTTCACCCTTCACGCTGTTTCTTTACCTCGGCCCAAACTCGGTGGTTGTGATTTCTGAAAAAACAAAACTGCCCTTCACGCTGTTTCTTTACCTCGGCCCAAACTCGGTGGTTGTGATTTCTGAAAAAACAAAACTGCAATTGTGCTTGGGAAAACATTTGATTACTGTCCCTACACGTTGAGTTTTTGTGTGTAAGATTTATATATCTTCTTAAGCGATAGATTTTCTTCATATTTTCCTTTTGTCTTTTGCTAGACCTTTCCACTATTATCATTAGCTTTTCTGCTCTATTTTCTCAAGGTATAACACTCAAACCCTCTTCAATGGCATGTTTTTCTATTGATAAAGAAGAAGTATAAGACCTCAACCTTAAACAGGGAAGCCATGGGCCAGAGGCCACAAACTTGCCAAGCAACCTACTAAAGATTGCATGCCATAGGTAGAGACATCTCCTAAACCATGATAAACCCTAGTTGCCACCAACTCGACACCAAAGTCACTCATCGTCCCTAGGTCACGCATCCATAGTCACAAAAACTCTAGCAGTGGCTCTACATCATCAGAAAACCAAGAGATGAGAAGACAATGCTACACAGAGAAAGCCATCTCCATGTGAGATCCGTCGTTGAAGTGTGTCATAGTAACACCATGTATCATGTATGCCAAATTTGTGCCCAGATTGTGATGCGCATGCTCCAGTATTGGCATGGTCAACTTCCTAGTGAGCCGAAGACTATGCCTAGTCGATGAGATGTCATAAGTCCTCGTTGTCGCTGCTTCTAGAGTAGTGAATAGGTCATCAATTGTTACCTTCTCTGTCACGCTTGCTGGATGTTGATGTGGAGGGGAGACTATGTATTAAAGGGACCATAACCAAGTCTAGAACTGTAGCAGTCACGAAGCTAGGAGGGGGACCTCTAGCTCCTCGTTGTCGTCGATTGCCCTTCTCCCTTTATCGAGAAGGGGTGTGACATCATAGTTTTAGTGTGTAACCATTCCATATCTTTGCATCGAGAACTCCATCTCATGTAGGTCATACTCGACATCACCAATGCTAGGTCTCATGCATGCCTAGTGCCACTTTGAGGTGTGAAAAAATTGACCTTATGATGATTTGAAGGCACGCTATAAGCTAGGCACTTTGCTTTTGTCTGCTGAGATGCAATAGGGTGTATGGTAGGACATCTATACTATTAAAAGGGGGATTCTAATGCTAAACAGTTATCTAAGTGTCACTAGGTGAAAACTAACTTTGCATATGCATTGGACCTAGCATAGTGACGTGGTGAGGTGCAAGTGAAAATGTTTCAAAAAGCTAACTCAGTGCCCAAGGTGGAGATGTTCATGTTGGAACATATTGGAATTTAGCGGATTTGAGATGCTTGTGAAAAATGGGACTTAGTGCAGCTTCACCGCACTCACCAGATTTATTCGGTGCCCTAGTTAGGGGTCACAAGGAAAGCGACGACTTACGGTGCACAATTAAGGCTAATAGAGGATAGGGTATGCCCTCAGATTTATATGGTGGTCCCCTTTTGACAGCACCATAGTATGAGTTAGCACTGTTCAGTAATATATGTAAGAAGACATGATCTATTTGAGCTCACATGCTGAAAATCGATGGAAAAATATTAAGTGTTTTGCTGAACATTACTTAAACTACTATTTTGGTGACTCTAATAACGAAAAAATAACAATATCATAAAGTGGTCTAAAAATTCTAAGAATTGGTATGGGGGCATATGTGGGTGTATAAGCTTGCCATTAAAATTTGAAAACATTTTAACAAAGCGAGACTTATGTTGTTTACAAATGGATACATCTCTCACATAGTTTCATATAACGTTATAAGAGATGTACCATTTGTGAACAATATATAGTACCTCTTTTTTAAAACCATTTAAAAATTTTGTTGGAATATTGTACACCTAACACATGTTGTCACGAAAGTTTGTAGAATTTCCTAATAAAGTTTAGAATTATAACAATATTTTATGTTAACTTGGAGATAGAGAGATGAACTAGCAAACAAATGATTTTTTCATCCATCTCTGGATATGGCCTAGAGTGAAACATATATGAGCATAAATATAAATTTTATAATGTTTTTGAATCTTATTGGAGGTACTCACTATTTATATTGAAATTACTTTCAATAAGTACATAGAAATTCATTTAAACCGTAGAAAATAAAAAATCGGTTCTGAAAATTTTGAAACTTCTACACAACATAATGTATGTAGCCTGCTTTGTGTAGAAAAAAGTTTGGAGTACCAAAGACATTTTTAAAGGTTGTTTCACAAGGTGCTTTCTCTATATAAATGAATGGAAAACAGGCCATATGCAAAAGAACCAATAAACAATAATTGTTATCCAAACAAATGTTGTCAATTGGTAGATCATCATTTTAGAAAAAAACTAGGAAAAAGAAACATATCATTTGGAGTTAGCATGATGGAGAAAGGCTAGTTACAATTAAAAGGAGAAGAACTTTTGTTCGATCATGTTCTTGATTTTTCCAGTATTTAAGCAATGATAATGTGAAAAAATGGTCTGAAAGTTCTGTAAATTGGTATGAGATCATATTATGGGTTCCCAAAGTTGAATTAAAAAACCATAAAATTTTATGAATGTTGCATATATATTGTTTACAAATCAGTTCACAACAATGAGCAACCCATATTACGTGGTGATGCAAGTTATTGACTCTCATGAAAACTATCACTCATGAAAATAGATAATTTCGTGGCAGGGTACTCATTTTCATGAGGGGTATTAAATACTCTCACGAAAATAGCTGATTTCTTGGCAGAGTGTGGAGCACTCTCATAAAAATAAGTTTTTGTGGCGGGATTTACATCACCCTCTTGAAAAGATTAATTTCATGAGAGTGTGTTTTTAACTCTGGCGAAAAACCATTTGTCTCACGAAATCATCTTCAGTTTTTGGTAGTAATAGTGCCACAAAACAACCATGCGTCAAACGCCCTTTGTGGATACTATGTGTTCGAGTTTCTTGGAGACAGTGAGAGATATACTACGAAATGCTATAGTATATTTTTTCCCTATTATAATTGCTTGTATGGTGTATAGGGTGTGAACAAATAGTAGTCTAATATGGCGGAAAACAAAAAATATCAATGGGCAGGAAACTTTTGAATATTTTAAAATCTTTCCAAAGCTGGTAATGTTATTTAGCCACCTTTGGAAAAACATGCAGAGACTTTTAACTTAGCTCCAGCACATGTGAAAATCATTTGAAGTGGCACCTATGATGATGATGTAACTCCACTACTACTACTAGATGTGTTTTTGTACGGCGGTTCCCAAAGTGACGCCTATGAAAATTCACCATTTCCACTGGCAAATGCAAACACTTGGTAGTTTAAACCACTGTTACTCTTACACATGGTCCTAGTGCAGCCTCCTAGCTAGGCCAAGTGGTACGTGCGAGTTTGACTTTCGATTAAGCCAAGTAGTACTACTAGTACTAGGCAGTAAATTAAACGCACATATATTGGATTGTCGAGAATCAATCTAGCGGGTCAATTCGATTCGAGCATATGTCGGCGACTATGCCAAGTGGTACGTGCGAGTTTGACTTTCGATTAAGCTAAAGAATACTACTCCTAGGTCGTACTCTCGACGACTCCTCTGTATGCATGTGAAGCCAAGTAGTACTCACTGTTTTCATCCAACTCTGGATATGGCCTAGAGTGAAACATATAAGAGCATAAATATAAAATTTATAATGTTCTTGAATCTTATTGGAGGTACTCACTGTTTATATTGAAATTACTTTCAATAAGTACATATAAATCCATTTAAACAATAGAAAATAAAAAATCGGTTCTGAAAATTTTGAAACTTCTACACAACATAATGTATGTAGCCTGTTTTGTGCAAAAAAAAGTTTGGAGTACAAAAGACATTTTTTAAAGGTTGTTTCACAAGGTGCTTTCTCTATATAAATGAATGGAAAACAAGCCATATGCAAAAGAACCAAGAAACAATAATTGTTATCCAAACAAATGTTGTCAATTGGTAGATCATGATTTTAGAAAAAAAAAACTAGGAAAAAGAAACATAGCATTTGGAGTTAGCATGATGGAGAAAGACTAGTTACAATGAAAAGGAGAAGAACTTTTGTTTGATTCATGTTCTTGATTTTTCCAGTATTTAAGCAATGATAATGTGAAAAAATGGTCCGAAAATTCTGTAAATTGGTATGAGATCATATTATGGGTTCCCAAAGTTGAATTAAAAACCCATAAAATTTGATGAATGTTGCATATATATTGTTTACAAATCAGTTCACAACAATGAGCAACCCATATTACGTGGTGATGCAAGTTATTGACTCTCATGAAAACTATCACTCTCATGAAAATAGATAATTTCGTGGTAGGGTACTCATTTTCATGAGGGGTATTAAATACTCTCAAGAAAATAGCTGATTTCTTGGCGGAGTGTGGAGCACTCATAAAAAAAAATTTTGTGGCGGGATTTACATCACCCTCTTGAAAAGATTAATTTCATGAGAGTGTGTTTTTAACTCTCGTGAAAAACCATTTCTCACGAAATCATCTTCAGTTTTTGGTAGTAATAGTGCCACAAAACAACCATGCGTCAAACGCCCTTTGTGGATACTATGTGTTCGAGTTTCTTGGAGACAGTGAGAGATATACTACGAAATGCTATAGTATATTTTTTTCCTATCATAATTGCTTGTATGGTGTATAGGGTGTGAACAAATAGTAGTCTAATATGGCGGAAAACGAAAAATATCAATGGGCAGGAAACTTTTGAATATTTTAAAATCTTTCCAAAGGCTGGTAATGTTATTTAGCCACCTCTGGAAAAACATGCAGAGACTTTTAACTTAGCTCCAGCACATGTGAAAATCATTTGAAGTGGCACCTATGATGATGATGTAACTCCACTACTACTATAAAAACATTTACACTAGATGTGTTTTTGTACCGGCGGTTCCCAAAGTGACGCCTATGAAAATTCACCATTTCCACTGGCAAATGCAAACACTTGGTAGTTTAAACCACTGTTACTCTTACACATGGTCCTAGTGCAGCCTCCTAGGCCAAGTGGTACGTGCGAGTTTGACTTTCGATTAAGCCAAGTAGTACTACTAGTACTAGGCAGTAAATTAAACACACATATATTGGATTGTCGAGAATCAATCTAGCGGGTCAATTCGATTCGAGCATATATCGGCGACTATGCCAAGTGGTACGTGCGAGTTTGACTTTCGATTAAGCTAAAGAATACTACTCCTAGGTCGTACTCTCGACGACTCCTCTGTATGCATGTGAAGCCAAGTAGTACTCACTGTTTTCATCCAACTCTGGATATGGCCTAGAGTGAAACATATAAGAGCATAAATATAAAATTTATAATGTTCTTGAATCTTATTGGAGGTACTCACTGTTTATATTGAAATTACTTTCAATAAGTACATAGAAATCCATTTAAACAATAGAAAATAAAAAATCGGTTCTGAAAATTTTGAAACTTCTACACAACATAATGTATGTAGCCTGTTTTGTGCAGAAAAATGTTTGGAGTACAAAAGACATTTTTTAAAGGTTGTTTCACAAGGTGCTTTCTCTATATAAATGAATGGAAAACAAGCCATATGCAAAAGAACCAAGAAACAATAATTGTTATCCAAACAAATGTTGTCAATTGGTAGATCATGATTTTAGAAAAAAAACTAGGAAAAAGAAACATATCATTTGGAGTTAGCATGATGGAGAAAGACTAGTTACAATGAAAAGGAGAAGAACTTTTGTTTGATTCATGTTCTTGATTTTTCCAGTATTTAAGCAATGATAATGTGAAAAAATGGTCCGAAAATTCTGTAAATTGGTATGAGATCATATTATGGGTTCCCAAAGTTGAATTAAAAACCCATAAAATTTGATGAATGTTGCATATATATTGTTTACAAATCAGTGCAAAACAATAAGCAACCCATATTACGTGGTGATGCAAGTTATTGACTCTCATGAAAACTATCACTCTCATGAAAATAGATAATTTCGTGGTAGGGTACTCATTTTCATGAGGGGTATTAAATACTCTCACGAAAATAGCTGATTTCTTGGTGGAGTGTGGAGCACTCATAAAAAATAAGTTTTTGTGGCGGGATTTACATCACCCTCTTGAAAAGATTAATTTCATGAGAGTGTGTTTTTAACTCTCGTGAAAAACCATTTGTCTCACGAAATCATCTTCAGTTTTTGGTAGTAATAGTGCCACAAAACAACCATGCGTCAAACGCCCTTTGTGGATACTATGTGTTCGAGTTTCTTGGAGACAGTGAGAGATATACTACGAAATGCTATAGTATATTTTTTTCCTATCATAATTGCTTGTATGGTGTATAGGGTGTGAACAAATAGTAGTCTAATATGGTGGAAAACGAAAAATATCAATGGGCAGGAAACTTTTGAATATTTTAAAATCTTTCCAAAGGCTGGTAATGTTATTTAGCCACCTCTGGAAAAACATGCAGAGACTTTTAACTTAGCTCCAGCACATGTGAAAATCATTTGAAGTGGCACCTATGATGATGATGTAACTCCACTACTACTACTAGATGTGTTTTTGTACGGCGGTTCCCAAAGTGACGCCTATGAAAATTCACCATTTCCACTGGCAAATGCAAACACTTGGTAGTTTAAACCACTGTTACTCTTACACATGGTCCTAGTGCAGCCTCCTAGGCCAAGTCGTACGTGCGAGTTTGACTTTCGATTAAGCCAAGTAGTACTACTAGTACTAGGCAGTAAATTAAACGCACATATATTGGATTGTCGAGAATCAATCTAGCGGGTCAATTCGATTCGAGCATATATCGGCGACTATGCCAAGTGGTACTTGCGAGTTTGACTTTCGATTAAGCTAAAGAATACTACTCCTAGGTCGTACTCTCGACGACTCCTCTGTATGCATGTGAAGCGAGTTTAATTTGCTGATTAATTGGATGGGCTATGAGGGAATTCGTGTGCATTAATTCCCACACCTGAACCACTCGATGATCGATGTCGCCGACAATAGCCAGCTAGCTCCCCTCCAGCCTCCGCCGCGCGCAGCATTGATATCGCCGCTCCTCCAATTGGAGCGCTAGCTATGACCTGTTGACCGCCGTGGCTCGAAATGCTCGACTGGCGTCGTGCCCGGCCGGAGCGAGGCTTCGATTCTGCGCGACGCCTGGCCCCGATCAAAGCAAAACCAGCAAATCACAAGACTAAACTAGCTCGCCGCGCCAATCTCCACGTCCTCGATCACAAGCACCCATGCATAAACGCGTGCGCCATATGCACGAGCGCTCCCGCGTACGTACGTCCACCGAGATTCGCGCGCGTTCGTCCAGACAGAACACGTGTACCCCTGTCCACCAGCTGGCCTTAGCTCTCTCGAAAGAACGAGGGTGTGTTTAGATGGGGTGAGTTGGGGTGAAAAGTTACTGTAGCACTTTTCGTTGTTATTTGACAAAATTTGTCCAATCATGGATTAATTAGACTCAAAAGATTCGTCTTGAACTTTACAGACAAACTATGTAATTAGTTATTTTTTTTACCTACATTTAATATTTAATATATGTGTTTAAAGATTTGATGTGATGGGTGGAAGAGGAAATTTTTGGGGCTTGCATGGGAAAAGAACGCGGCCCGAATGGAAGTACGTACGTACACACATGATGCCGGCTGGAGTGGTATCGTCGATCTGCAGTCCTGCTCTGACGAATGCATTGCTTGGAATCCCTAGCTAGCTTCCTGGTTTTGGCAACCTACCCTAGATGTGTAGCAATCGGCTATATATAGAGGGCGTGCCGTGTGCCATCCCAGGTCACCACACATCGAGTTCCCTATAGTAACACATACAACAGCTCGCTCACAGAGCTCGATCCTAGCTAGCACGTACAGCGCGCTGTACGTACACATACGAGCCCTAGCCGCTTAGTACATGTACCCACAGCTGCTAGCTCGCCGCCAACAATCAGTCATGAAGAAGCAATCGGCGGCGGCTGTTGCTGTGCTAGTACTGCTCCTTGCCTTGGCGACCGCCCTGACCGTGGTGGTGGCCGACCCGGCGCCGCCGTTGGGGTACACGAAGCAGGAGGACGTGAGCAGCGACTTCATCAAGCAGGTGGGCAAGTTCGCGGTGAACGTGTACAAGATCGCTTACATGATACCCATGAGCTACCTGAGCACGTCGCAGTGCTGGTCCTCGCCGGCGGGGGGCGGCGCCAACAACTACTGGATGGTGCTCAGGGCGACCAACTGGACCGGCACCGCCGGCAGCTACGTCTCCACCGTGTGGGGCATCCCGGGCTCCGAGTCCAGGACCTGGAAGCTCCTCACCTTCAACGGCACCAATTAAGTGAGATCGATCGATGCGCGCGCATCTATCCGCGTCGTCGTTCATGCCAAGTTTGTAGCTACATAGATAGCCATGTTATCATCGTCTGTCGGCAGGCTATATATAGCTTGTGTACTAGTAGTATGGTTTAGTCATTCACCGTGTCGTGATTGCTGGTCTTGCTTTTTGTGTCGTTGATTTACCGAGTGCATTGTCGTCATGCATTATATATTCTTAGTATATGAATCGCCCCCCGAGATGTATTTGTGTATTTTTTTTGCGAAATATATACCGAATTTCTTATAAATTTACCAACGATGCCGTCTACTGCTCCCTAGCCATGTACATATATACTTGTTTTTACGAACTGCATAGAGTTTTGGATAACCGCATCTGGTAGGGATTTCCAAATGCTTGCTGTCTAATTGTTTCAAGAGAAAAAAAAACCTCAAATAATGCCACTAGAAATTATATGCCTTTCTTGAGTGCCATCAAAATTGTCCATTCCCCCAGTGTGCCACTATTTGGAATTTTTGTTTTACTATGTGTTGTCATGCAGTGTTAAAACATGGCTCACTGACTAGATGGTACCACAACATATCTGGAGGCATTTCTTTCTAATTGCATCGGCCAATATAGCCCTTTTGATCAACTGACAATATGGGCCCACAACTTTAGTCCTTAGCTCCATTAGAGAGGAATTATAGAGATTCATGAGATGATTGAGCAAGAGAGAGCATGGAGATTACACTTGAGATGATGGAGCATCTAGCAAACTTCATCTTGCACTCATGCATGGATCAAATCAAGAGTTAGGGATGATTTCAAGAAAATGAGAAGAGTGTTTCTTGAGCTCACCCAAGGATGTATGATGGAGCTAGATGGGGCCTTGATCTACACTTGGTTATTGAGAGAGGTGTTGATCTTCCCTTCCTTTTCTTCTTTCTTTCTCTTCGTTCTCTTCTTCTCCTTTCCTTTCTCTCTCTAGTTCACCCTTGTTCTTCCTTGAAGGGAGAGAGGGAGAGTGGAAATGAGTGAGTGTGTGAAGTGGGAGGGGTGCTGGTTTAGCTGAGGTGGATTGCCAATTCATGCTGACATGTGGGGCCAAGAGGGAAGATAGGAAGACAGCTCACCTAAATTGAATATGCTGGTTAAGTGATCTGGCGGACGGTCCGGGAGATCATTGAAATTGGAGGAATTGATTTTGGGAGAGGGGTTAACGTTTGATGTTGGGAGTTCTTGACCTTGACCATGGGGTTGATATGCACCCTTCGAGAGAGTTGCGCATGGTTCCTTGTCAACTATATTGGAGAGTGTTCTCAAAATCAACTAAGTGTTGACTAAGGTCGACCCTACTTGACTTAGGTCGATTAGGGAGAACTAATGAGATTGGAGGACGGATTTGGAATGCTTGTCCCAATAGAGATCGATAGGAGTCCCTTGAGATGATTATGAGACAGTTCCTTGGTTAAGAGGGCCTATGCAAGATCATCAAGGAAGGTTTTGAAAAAGTTTTATTTGGAATGACCATTGGGTCATGACAAGTTCTCCCCCACTTGGAATGAAGCTCGCCCCAGGCTTCACCAAGCGTGGAACTTGTTCAAAAGGGGGGAAGAGAGGGCGAAGGGGTTGATGTCGACTAAATATCGTCGATAGTCCACTGAGGGATATGCCCACGATGATAGATTGTTTGATAGAGGTGCGCGTGATCAGAAACCAGATGGTAACAGAGACACAAGACACAAAATTTATATAGGTTCAGGCCATCAAGATGATGTAAAACCCTATGTCCTGTGCTCTATTTGGTTTGTATTGATTTGGATGACATATAGCTGTCGACTAGGGGACCCCTGCCCCTCCTTATATACTCTGGAGGGGTAGGGTTACAAGAAAAGTTTTCTAGTCAGCTATATGGAAGATATTCTATTTGGATTACAATATCTGTAAGAGTCCTAATAAATCATATCTTCAAGATGCCTTACGGTGTACGTTGACCAGTGCGTGCACCGCAAGTCTTGATCTTGTGGGTTGGAACGTCCCTGACTGTGCGGCCCATGTCCCTTGTCGTGGGTACCTAGGGTTAGACCCCCCATAGCTATAGTCCCCGAGCTCCTTGTATCCGTTTGGTGACGCTGTCTTGGCAAAATTCGAGAAGTCCAGTGTAGAGCCGACTAGTTTAACTGATGACCTAAGCGGTGAAAATCGAAGCCGACTAGTTTAACCAGTGACCTGAGTGGTGAAAGTCGTAGCCGACCAGTTTAACTGGTGACCTAAGCGGTAAAAGTTGTAGTCGACCAGTTTAACTGGTAACAGAGCTCGGACGAAGCCAAGAGAGGCTCACCAATAGGATATAAAGAGCTCAAGATAAAAATTTAATAATTCTTGGTCGGTGAAGTGTACACACTTAAGTGCCAAGTGCAATGGCGCCGACGACGTAGTCATCAGAGCATAACAGAGGCATTAAGCGACAAATTTGTCATAGTCAAAACATCATGAAGAAGAACCAGTACATGCACAGTGCAGTGTACACTCTGTAGTCCTCGAGCCTAAGATTAGGTGTAGGGTACACCTATTGTCAGGGTCTTGAAGAAAAATTAATCAGTCCCCAGTGGAGCTGAGAATGCAACCAGTCCCAGCGTAGCTAGAGCACTCAGTCCCCAGCGTAGTTGAGAAAGCAAAGCAATACATTCGCTGCAATGTGAAGTGTACACACTTAGTCCCGGAGCTTGCTAGAAGATAAAGAATGAATCTTGTAGCAGGGTCAAAGAAATTAAGTCTGAAAGCTCACCAACATCATCTGTCATGTGCGTATCAAGACCCCAGTCGTGCTACCCAAGATCAGCATCCTAATCCGAATAGCATGGAGCAACTTGATAGCACACCGATAAGACATAGCAAGATCCGACCACAAGAGAGTCCCCAGCTTAGCTGGCAACTCTTGCACAAAGAATTCGAATGCCGAGGAGTCTCCAGCTTAGCTGGCGACGCTTGCACGAAGAATCTGAACGCCAAGGAGTCCCCAACTTAGCTGGCGAGCCCCCAACGTAGCGATGAACAATTTGACCAGCTGGTCGGCGAAGAATCGAGCACCAAGCAGCCCAACCAACTGGTTGGCGGCGATGTGAGCGCTGAGTAGAAATGAGCACCGAACAGTCCAACCAACTGGTCAACGATGAAGTCCATAAACCTAGTGGTCTGACCAGTTGATCGGCGGAGAAGTCTGACTACCAGGTGATGCGACCACCCGGTCAATGATCCTCTTGTCCTTCTCGGGTGATCTAGTCTCCGAGCATAAAAAATAAGCTCGTTGACTGAACCAGGCCCCTGCAAAACAAATATGTAGAACGGGTAGTACATGATGTATCTTGCCGAGTAGTTGTAGATAAATATTATGTTTAATTTAGGGTTTGTTCATATTTTAAATATGAGTAATTCACTTCCAGTTGGTTCTATATCGCGTCACCAGCCCTGACTAGCCCAAACTCTATAGCGCGGAGTGGAAGGCACCTGTGTACACGTAATAGAGAGAGCGTCGCCAAGGAACCGCTGCTGACTGTCCATAACACAGAGCGTGGCTCGTGCATGTGTAGGAGCGAAGTCGAGGTCAAGGCCATTTTTGGATGCCACGAGTAAGAACGTGGCTGGTCAGCGAGTCAAGTTGACAATATCTTTAAGATATTTGGTATGAAGAACTGTTGACATCGTTTTTAGCACGTGTCAAGATGATCAGGAAAGGCTAATCAGCAAGGGAAAGATTGCCGTGTAAGTTGATAACCAAGGAGAATAAGTTTGTTTTTAAGCAGTGACAGTGTATGAATTTAATTTGGAATGTTGCCGATGAGGTTAAGGGTGTTATTGCCGATGCCGATGGAAGAGGGGTTGGAGATTGTTGCCGATGAGATAAGGGAATGTACCGATGAAGGAAGGTATGAAGACTGCAGCCGATGAAATAGGGAATGTACCGATGGAAGGAGATCGAAGGTTGCTGCCGATGGAACAGGGGCTGTGCCGGTGAAAAGGAGGTCGATAAGAATACCATCGTGATTAAGGCGGACTATGGAATAAAATAGGAGTTGATTTCCTTGTTTACGATTAGTAGAGTCTGAGTTGTGTCAAAGTCATGTTCTTTTCCTTAGATTTGGATTTAGTGTCCTAGTCGTATTTGGTTATGTTTCTATAGATCAGGGTATAAATATAGAGTGAAGGGCAATGTAATAGGGAATCAATCAATACATCAAAAACCAGCTTTTACTCTTATTTACATTTACTTTTCGGTGACTTCGTCAATTTGCATATTTTTCCTTTTTACGAGTTCTCATTGATTCGGCGAGTTGCATTGCTCTAAGTGCAATCTTTGTCGATCCTCGAGTTCCGCGTGAGTACCTCTTGGCCGTGACTTCCGGGCGTATCGCTGTTGTCAGGACCAAAGTGCTCGTATCTTCATCCTTGTCGATTAACAGGTCAAATCGACTGGCACGCTTTGGATATCGATTTCGGGTATTAGCCCTTTGTGTTTGCAGATTCACTTTTGTATCAACACATCTTTTGGCACGCCTGGTGGGACAGATCTAGTCAAGATGCCTAATCATGAGATCGATGCTGGGAATATCATCGCAGTAACAGAAGAAGATCTTAAGGATGATCAGACGCAGGCTATGGAGAAGGCTATTGAAGAATACAGACAGCTTTGCTTAAAGTCATTCAGCGTGAACAAAAGTGGACAAGTCATCCAGAAGCAGGACTTGCCGTTGCCTCGGCAGGTTACTTTTGATCCTAATCCTGGTAAACTTCAAGATATGGTTAATTCTGCGGTGAATCATGCTTTAATTAATCACTCCAATGTGCTGTCCAATACTGTTTATAATGCTGTGATTCGAACTTTCAAAGAAGGGCAAGCGTCACCTCATTACGTCGGGCCTGCTTATCATCAACCAGAAGCAGCATCTGCTGTTGCTCCATCGGCTCCTCCAGCCGTTGCGGGTATAGAGATTTCTTCTCCTCCAGTATCAGCAGGATTATCTAATGTACAGTCTACTCCGGTGCGTCCAGATTCAGCATTATCAGGACGAGTTCAGCTTGGTACAGATCTATCAGCATCAGCTTTATCAGGTCCTGTACCGCAGAGTAATCAAACTCCTGCTAATTGGTGGGGATATGGTATGCCTCCGGAGCCATCTACTTTCAATCATGGATTATCTCAAGGGTTTGACGCAGCGGGAAAAACTCCTATTCCATCGGCTGGTTTGCCGATAGCCCAAGCGCCTCAATATATTACAACTACTGTACAACCGAGTCTAGGAGGTTTTCAGGCGTCTCTGGGTCAAACATCTAGTTCAAGTCCATCGGCAAATTTATTACTGATGCAGCAGAAGGCTCCTATCATCAGTCAACCTGGAGTCCAGGTTATGCCTCAAGTTGGATGTAATTATCCAGCAATGCCAACAAGCTACCAGCCATCGGCAAACTTTGTGCCGATGAATGCTAATAATTGGTCTGGGCAGTTTCCTACTCAGCATACAGTTCAGCCAAATCAGCAAGCCACAGGAGTTCATCAAGGTCACATGCATGCTGGTTTTCAGAATCAAGCATCGGCAGCTCAGCCGATGAACCCTTTTCAGCAGGTTAATGGACCACAGTTAGTAGCAAATATGCCAATTGCTGGAGATCGTGGGCAACAAAGGTATGCAGAAGGGTGTCAACAGATACCTCCAGCAGATATTCAACCATATCGTCAGCAAGATGTTGATGTTTTTGGGCCGATAAGATAGCAGAAATTATGAGGGATCAATTTGGGATCAAGCCCAAGGTTAATACCTATTCATATCAGACTCCGTATCCTCCGGCATATGATTTAATTCCTCTCCCAAATCGTTACAAAGTGCCAGATTTCACTAAATTCTCTGGGCAAGACGATACATCAACCATGGAGCATGTTAATCGTTTTATTATTCAATGTGGAGAGGCAGCTTGTAGAGATGAATTGAGAGTTCGTCTATTCTCGTCATCTCTATCCGGATCAGCATTTACGTGGTTTATTTCACTTCCGCCAAATTCTATTATCACCTGGGCTGATCTAGAAAAGCAATTTCATAAGTATTTCTTTGCTGGAATTCATGAAAAGAAGCTTACCGATTTGGTAAAGATGAAACCGCGCAATGATGAATCGGTAGAAGGCTTTGTGCAAAGGCTACGAGATGTAAAGAACAAATGTTATAGTCTGGTATTGGATGATCGGCAGCTTGCCGATTTAGCCTTTCAGGGATTATTACCACACCTTAAGGACAGATATGCTTCTCAAGAGTTCGAAAGCCTAAGTCATTTAGTGCAAAGGATTTCTGATCAAGACACTAGGGTTTTTGAACCTAAGAGAAATTGGAACAAGAAAGTTTCATTTGTTGAAGAGGCGGAAGATTCTGATTCAGATAATGAACCAGTTATCGGTTTGGCAGAGTGGGTTAAGAATAAGAAGCCGATATCTTGTCCCTTTGGTCACAAAGAGCCAGAGAAGTTTACTTTTGATGTCACCAAAGCCGATATAATATTCGATCTTTTGCTTCAGGAAGGCCAGATTAAATTGTCACCCAATCATGTGATCCCATCGTCAGAAGAGTTGAAGCATATGCTGTATTGCAAGTGGCACAATGCAACTTCACACAGCACTAATGAGTGCAAGGTGTTTAGACAGCAATTACAGTTAGCTATTGAGTCTGGCAGGATAAAATTTGGCAATTCCAAGATTCGAAAGCCAATGAAAATTGATCAACATCCTTTTCCAGCAAATATGTTGGATGCTGAAGGGAAAGTTAAGGTGTTGACATCGGTAACTGCTGAAAAGAATGCATCAGTAGATCCCCAACATCGGATAACTACCGATGATGCAAAAGGTAAGGGGTTATTGACGGAAAGTGGTAGTTCTGGGAGGCCTCCTCGATCTGGCATCGTGATTACTAATCGAAGACAACAAGAAGGTTGGTGTCAGCGAAGGGATCGGTATCGACGACAACAAGAGGAAAGGCGTCGAGAAGAGTGGAATCGGCATAAGGATCATTGGAATTGTCTATTTTTTATTCATTGTTGGGAAGAAGGTATTAAGTTACCTACTGTTGAAAATTGTCCAGAGTGCAATGGCTATTATGGAGTTAATCATCCTGCAAGAAGGTTTCAATCTGGTAATCAAGGTTTGCTCATTAATGAGCCGATCAGAGGGAGAGCATCAGTACATGATCGGCTGGGGGGTAGGCTCAGTGTGCACGAAAGGCTTGGTAAACGCGTTGCATATTTTCCAAGAAACCAAGAGGAACTCGAAGAGATGGCAAATGCAAGAGTTCCTGATGAAGAAATATTTTACAGGGATCCTAATATACGTCGTGTGGAGACAACTAGGACTTATCAGCCAGTGTGGAAAACTAAGCTTCCTCAATGGTGTCCAGAAGGTTTGACAAAGACACAGAAGAGAAAAATGCAGCGAGAGCGTCAAAAAGATTTATATCAAGAAGAAAGCCCCTCTAATGAGAGATCTGGTAACCAGCAGTGGCAGATAAGGCACAAGAATAAAGGTCCATCGGCAGATGTCAATATGGTGTTTATGTTGCCGATGGAATTTTTGGCTCTGTCTGACAGCGAAGAAGAGGCTGTTTCCTCTGATCAGATAGCTCAATTAATGTTAGATCCAATGATGGCTGTTTTTGAGAAGCCTGCTGATGATGAGAGACAACACCTCAAGGCTTTGTTTGTAAAAGGCAGAGTTGATGGGCAGCCTGTATCTAAGATACTTATTGACGGAGGAGCTGCGATTAATATCATGCCTTATGTGATGTATCGGAAGCTTGGTAAGGGAGATCAAGACTTAACTAAGACCGATATGATGCTAAAGGATTTTGAAGGTAATGTGTCACCAGCTAAAGGGGCAGTATGTGTTGAGTTGACCATCGACAGTAAAACTTTGCCGACAACTTTCTTTGTTATTAATGGCAAGGGTGCATATAATTTACTTTTGGGAAGGGATTGGATTCATGCTAATTGTTGTGTTCCTTCTACAATGCATCAATGTCTGGTACAATGGATTGGAGATAAGATTAAAGTTGTTCCTGGTGACTCTTCTTATATCATTGCATCGGCGGAATCAGATACTTATGAACGAACTAAGTGTATATCGGGAGAAGCCTGGGAAAAGGAGTTCCTCAAGATTGCCGATTATGAAATTCTACCGATCCAAGCAGTCGGTTCTGAAGAGGAGTTTTAATGGATAGATTTGCCGATGAGGAAAACTAGGTCAAAGATTTACATCGGCAGATGATTTAATAGAAGTAGATATTGGTGAAGGCGATAGGCCAAGGCCCACTTTTATTAGCTCTAAGTTAAATTCCAAGTGTAAACAACAACTAGTTGATTTGTTAAAGGAATATAAAGATTGTTTTGCTTGGGATTATACTGAAATGCCCGGATTAGACCGATCTATAGTTGAACATCGGTTGCCAATTAAATCTGGATTTCGGCCACATCAGCAGCTGGCTCGCCGATGCAATCCTAATATACTCCCTGATATTATGGCCGAAATAACCAAGTTAATTGATGCAAAGTTTATTCGGCAGTGTCGATATGCAGAGTGGATTTCTAATGTGGTTCCTGTATATAAGAAAAATAGAAAACTCCGTGTTTGTATTGATTTCAGGAATCTTAATAAGGCCACACCGATGGATGGTTATCCAATGCCGATTGCTGACTTGTTGATTGATGCTGCAGCAGGGCATCAGATTATTAGTTTCATGGATGGAAATGCGGGTTATAACCAAATATTCATGGCTGAAGAAGATATTTCCAAGACTGCTTTTAGATGTCCAGGTCATGTGGGATTATTTGAATGGATAGTTATGACATTTGGTTTGAAAAATGCCGGCGCTACTTATCAAAGAGCTATGAACTTTATTTTCCATGAATATATTGGCACATTGGTAGAAATCTACATTGATGACATAGTGATTAAGTCTGGAGACATCACAAAGCATCTAACCGATCTACGGAAGATACTGGAGTGCACAAGAAAACATGGATTAAAGATGAATCCTAATAAATGTGCATTTGGTGTATCGGCAGGACAATTCTTGGGTTTTATGGTGCATCAGAGGGGCATTGAAATTAGTAAAAAAATCTATTGAGGCAATCAACAAGGTTGTTGCTCCTGCCAATAAGACTGAATTACAATCCTTGATCGGTAAGATTAATTTCATCAGAAGGTTTATATCTAATCTGTCAGGCAAGATCAAGGCTTTCAGTCCATTATTGAAATTGAAAGCCGATCTGGAGTTTAAATGGGGGGATGAACAGCAATTGGCTTTAGATCAGATTAAGAGTTATTTAACAAATCCTCTAGTGTTAGTTCCACCCCAGCATGGAAAACCTTTCAGATTATATTTATCAACTGAAGATACTGTTATTGGTTCAGCTCTTATTCAAGAATTTGAAGGAAAGGAGCGTGTTATCTATTATTTGAGCAGACGATTGATAGATGCTGAAACCAGGTATTCGGCTATTGAAAAATTATGCTTATGTTTATATTTCTCCTGTAGTAAGTTGAGGCATTATTTACTATCGGCTGAATGTACTGTCGTATGCAAAGATGACGTAGTCAAATATATGCTATCTATGCCGATATTAAATGGTAGGATTGGTAAATGGATTTTAGCGTTATCAGAATTTGACCTACGTTATGAATCGGCTAAGGCAGTTAAAGGACAAGTTATGGCCGATTTTGTTACTCAACATTGCAACATGGTGGATTCTTTGGAAGTTGCTCCATGGACACTTTTCTTTGATGGGTCTACTTGTGGTGAAGGGGCAGGCATCGGCATCGTGTTGATTTCCCCTCAGGGAAAGAAGTATGAATTCTCATTGTCGATCGTCGCTTCATCGACAAACAATCAAGCTGAGTACCAAGCCCTGATAAAAGGGTTAGAATTGCTTAAAGAAATTCAGGCTGATGCTGTTGAGGTCTTTGGTGATTCTATGCTAGTTATAAATCAGTTGATTGGGGTTTACGAATGCCGAAGTGAAATTCTAATTTCATATCATGAAAAGTGTTTGGAATTGTTAAAAGGGTTTAGGAGTTTTCATCTGGAGCATATTTCCCGGATGCATAATGAAGAGGCTAACCGATTGGCTCAGCATGCTTCGGGATATCAACCTGTTCAAGAAGCATTGACATCGGTGGCTGATGCCGATGACTGGAGAAAGGAAATCATTGATTATTTAAAGAATCCATCTAAAAAAGTTGAAAGACGCATAAGGTTCCAAGCGACAAAGTATGTACTCCTCGATGATGAATTATATTACCGTACCATAGATGGAGTTTTACTCAGGTGTGTTAACATAGAGGAATCAAAAAGCCTGATGAGTGAAATTCATGAAGGAGTATGTGGGGCTCATCAGTCAGCATTTAAGATGAAATGGATGATCAGAAGAAATGGATATTATTGGCCGGCTATTCTTGAGGATTGTTTTAAATATTTTAAAGGATGTCAGGAATGTCAAAAATTCGGTAATATTCAAAGAGCACCCGCATCGGCTATGAACCCTATAATTAAACCTTGGCCGTTTAGGGGTTGGGCTATTGATCTCATCGGTCAAATTTATCCACCATCGAGTAAAGGGCATAAGTTTATTCTGGTTGCTACCGATTATTTCACAAAGTGGGTTGAAGCAATACCTTTGAAAAAGGTGACATCGGCTAACATGGTTGATTTTGTGAAGGAGCATATTGTTTACCGATTTGGCATCCCTTAAACCATCACTACCGATCAGGGCACTATGTTTACATCGGGTGAATTTGATGAGTTTGCTTTAAGTATGGGAATTAAAGTTTTGAATTCTTCACCATATTATGCCCAAGCTAATGGCCAGGCTGAAGCATCTAATAAGGGAATTATCAAACTTATTAAGCGCAAGATCAAAGAATATCCTAAAAAATGGCATACAATATTAAATGAAGCTTTGTGGTCATATCGGATGGCATGTCATGGTGCAACCAAGGTATCACCTTATCAATTGGTGTATGGACACGATGCAGTATTACCTTGGGAGATTAAGATTGGATCTAGGCGAATGCGCTTTCAGGATCAACTGACAGCCGATGATTATGATATTCTTATGAAAGATGAATTGGAAGATGTAGCAGGTCATCGGTTAAAAGCTTTGGTTAACATCGAGGAGAATAAGAAAAGGGTAGCTAAGTGGTATGACAAGAAAGTGAAGGTAAAGGAATTTGCCGATGGTGAATTAGTGTGAAAATTAATTTTACCGATTGGGACTAAAAGTTCTAAGTTTGGCAAATGGTCTCCTAATTGGGAAGGTCCATATCGGATAAATCAGTCTGTTCCTGGTAATGCGTATATTCTTGAAACTCTCGAAGGAGTTGTATTTCCCAGAGCGTTAAATGGAAAATATTTAAAGAAATATTACCCTAGTATCTGGATAGATGCATAAAGAGTATAGTTGCCGATAACAATCCTATCGGCTGGAGTTAAAACAAAGTATCAATTGTGCCGATGCGCTAATTTAACAAAGCCTGGATGGCTGATATCGCACGCAGGCGAATTTCATCGGCTTCTTTTAACTCTTTGGCATCTTCATCGGCACTTCCTTCCACAGGCTTGATTTTCTTTTTCAAGGCCAAGGCCTTGCGAGCTTGAGCATCTCGTTCCTGTTGAAGGGCTTTAATGGCGTCGGGAAGCTGGTCTTCTTCTTGTTTAGCTTGAGTCAGAGTTGTCTCAACCTTTTCCAGTTCAGCTAGCAGAGCTGCTTTCTTTGCCGATAGATCTGAGATTTTCTGCCTAATATCGGCACTGGAGGCTTGCAAATTGTTGATGTTCTTGTGCTTCTCGTCGGCAGTCTGCTTCAGCTGTAGCATTTCTTCTTTGAGTTGAGACTGAGCTGCTCTGTCAGCAATACGATGAACGGCCCTTTGATATTGAAGCTGTCTGCTCTCCAGATGGACTGCTAGAAAGATGATTTCTTCAATATTAGCGGGGACTTGGCCGCGGATCGCTTTGAAGATAGACCTCACAGGATCCGAGTCGATCACCAATTGGGCAGTGTCTTGCTGTAGCAGATTTAGAAGGGTTTCCAGCTTGCCATAGGTGTCTGATGATATTGTTCCCAACGCCAGGGAGAAACTCGCTTCTTCTTCGTCATCATCAGAAACATCGATAGCAAAAGAGAATAAACTATCGGGAGAGTCTTGTTCCTATGAAATAAAGAGAATTAGAAATCTTGTTTATGATATTTGGGGATATAATAAACCAAGTAATTGATTGGTTTACCTGCTTCAGGGCGACTTCTTGAGCTTGGCTTGAGGGAGCAGCTTGTAAAGGGTCATGCGAAGGATCGGCAGAAGATGTCGATGGAATGTCTTCTATGACAATATCGGTAGTCAGCCCTTGAGGTATAATTGCCGATGATGTATCTTGGGCAGGAGCAATTTGTTCAGAGGGCTGATCGACGGGTGTTGAAGCGGATGCAGGGGCTGGTGTAGGTTTCTGTCGTTTCTGTTGAGCCTCAGCATTGGTCAGAGCTTTACGCTTTGTTTGTGCTTCAACAACAACTGGCTGGGGGGCATCAACATATGTTGGTTGGGGAGCCTGCATGCTTGGTGTGCTTACCGATGTGTCCATTTGTTGCTGCAAAAACAGGTATAAGATTGGATGTTTAATAGAGAAAAATTAAAAAATAAGAGAATACCTCTGAAGGAGGGGTAGAGGTTGCGGTGCTTGGTAAAGTTGCCGATGATGATCCAGTTGCAGCTTGTACACCCTGATAGTTGTATGTTAATATGAAGTGTATCGGCAGAAAAGAGAGTAAGCAAGATTGTTACCTTAAAAGCCTTGATCAGGCTTGAAGCAGCAGCCTTTGGAGAAGCCCTGGATGTTCCCAGCCTTGGTCTGGAAGTGCCGATTTTGGTGCGAGCCCTTTGGAAGGTCAAGGCTTCTAGAGTGGGGGCGTTGTAACCGATTGCTGAAATTGGAGAGGCTGGATGGAGGTTGAAGGGTTTTCCGCTTTTGCTTATCGGTGGAACTGGATCATCAGCCTGTTTCAAAGAAGGTTAGTTACCGATACACATAATAAAAGGAAGGAAAGGGACAAAAGTTGAAAGGAACTTACTGCATTATCAGGAATAGCATAATCAGGGTCGATCAGGTGCCGATATGTGTGAACAGACGTTGAAAACAACTGTTCTTTCCACTCCTGCCACCATTGCTTATATGACTCTGTTATGAAAGAAGCTGGTGACCAGGCGGAGAGATCGACATTTGAAATATCGGCATCGGGAGCAAGTCTTACTATCCTGCTCCATTCAGTTCCAGCAGTAATGATTTCTCTGGGTTTAATCACATCGGCATAGCACAGTTTGATGGGCAGTTGCCCAAAGGCCAGCTGGCGAGATACTGCCGATGGATTGTAGAATTCATAAGTAATGTGGGAGGCTTTCCCGCTGCCAAATGTGTTGACTGGGATTGCTCTGGGGGTGATAATGGCCATCATGAGATCATTGTCTTGGTTCAGATCACTATCGACAAAATTGAAGAGGAGAGGGAACTTGTTATCCTTATCAATATAAGGCACCCAAGCCCTGAGGTCACGAGGGAGGCCATGGTAGAAAGTTTGAAAAAATCTGCCGATTTGGTCCTCATTGGCTTCTGTTCCGGGAAGGACGATGATTGCTTCACCGAAGTTGAGAGGGGGGCGTGTTGCCGATTCATCATCCCTAAGGACGTACTCTTCGGGAATCTCTCGTGGGAATTTCTGAGCAAAGAGATCCCACTGTAAACGCTTGTGTATGTGAGCGTTTAACCACATATTAACAAACCACCATGGGCCTCCCAGATTGCCGATGGGTTCGCTAAGTATAAGCTTCTGAGATACTTGGTGGAGAAGGTGGTAGGTTGAGCTCAGGAGATATCGGCCAAGTGGGAATCTGACACCGTTGGCCAAGAGTTCTGCTGCTGGGAGGAAAGCGTTAGTTGGTCCTACTGATCGTCCGCAGAAAATAAACTTTTCTAGCCACATGTTTAGGAATGTGGCATGCTCCCTTTAATTGACGGTGCCAGTCTTTTGGTACTCCTGGATATATCCCGTCCAGCCGCCGATGTTGCGTGTAGTTACTCTGTATTCAGCTTTTCTGCCGAAAATATGGCCTTCATCGACAGTTGAAATGTCTAAGCCTGTGAGCATGTACACATCGGCAAGAGTAGGGGCACATGGGCCATGACCGAACATGAAGGTGTTGGTGGTGTCAGACCAAAACTGAGCAGCAGCTATCATCATGGATTCATTCTTTTGCATATCGGCAATGGACAGCCTGATACACTGATCTATTTTCCGTTCTGCCCAAAACACTTGCATTGATCTGTTGACCCTCAGAAACCAGTTTTTCCACCCTTTGGTGGGTTTGGGCCAAGAACGGAACGTGTCTTTCCACAGATTCAAAGAGAAATTCTGAGATTTGAAGGGAATACGGTTTGCCTCTGCATTAATCAAATCAGTTGGATCTGGGTCGCCCATCGGACCTAAGCAATGGAGGGGAGGTTGATGGGTTGGAATCACCAGTGTGTTGCGAAGTTCCTAGGTTTGAAGGACCAAGAAAATGAAAGAGAAAGAAAGATGTCGACTGTAAGAATTCGCAGGAAACCGAAAGGATTAAAGTAAAAGTAATGAGAGGAAGAACAAACCGCAGGGACATCGAAGTTGACAGCCATTGCTTCAGGAGGATGAGGGCACGAGCTGGGAACTTGAAGATGATGATGGTTCTGATGAGTTGAAGACGCGCGGTCGTTGGTTAGGGTTGCCGCCGGAGTGAGAATGCAAAGGGTGGAGTTTAAAGGTAGAAGATGAACAGCCCAAAGGAATCTATTTATAGGTTATTTGAAGTAGGGGTATTCTTGACTTATCTCTATGCCGTATGCGGATGGATCGAGGTGGTTCAGTTGGATATGGTAACTGTTCGCACGACAATCAAGGGATGGTGCAGAAGATTTGACGGCAAGTAATCATGACTTGAAGGATATCTTGATACAAGATTTTTCAGTTCTAAAAATGATGCGTTGCGGTAAGATCTTGTTGATAGATTGTTATTTTGGTATCTCAACCGTAGTTAAGGCAAAGAAGGTTGGAAAATATGCGATATATATTGAGATACATGGATTGGATCTAGATTTGATTGAATTTGGTAACAAATCATGTTATGCTTGGAGAATGGGTTAAAGAAATAGATAATAGCAAGCATCAGTTGGAGTAAATTTCGGAGCATCAGTATCTTATACTCCGAAATTGGGGGGCATGTGTTGACATCGTTTTTAGCACGTGTCAAGATGATCAGGAAAGGCTAATCAGCAAGGGAAAGATTGCCGTGTAAGTTGATAACCAAGGAGAATAAGTTTGTTTTTAAGCAGTGACAGTGTATGAATTTAATTTGGAATGTTGCCGATGAGGTTAAGGGTGTTATTGCCGATGCCGATGGAAGAGGGGTTGGAGATTGTTGCCGATGAGATAAGGGAATGTACCGATGAAGGAAGGTATGAAGACTGCAGCCGATGAAATAGGGAATGTACCGATGGAAGGAGATCGAAGGTTGCTGCCGATGGAACAGGGGCTGTGCCGGTGAAAAGGAGGTCGATAAGAATACCATCGTGATTAAGGCGGACTATGGAATAAAATAGGAGTTGATTTCCTTGTTTACGATTAGTAGAGTCTGAGTTGTGTCAAAGTCATGTTCTTTTCCTTAGATTTGGATTTAGTGTCCTAGTCGTATTTGGTTATGCTTCTATAGATCAGGGTATAAATATAGAGTGAAGGGCAATGTAATAGGGAATCAATCAATACATCAAAAACCAGCTTTTACTCTTATTTACATTTACTTTTCGGCGACTTCGTCAATTTGCATATTTTTTCTTTTTACGAGTTCTCATTGATTCGGCGAGTTGCATTGCTCTAAGTGCAATCTTTGTCGATCCTCGAGTTCCGCGTGAGTACCTCTTGGCCGTGACTTCCGGGCGTATCGCTGTTGTCAGGACCAAAGTGCTCGTATCTTCATCCTTGTCGATTAACAGGTCAAATCGACTGGCACGCTTTGGATATCGATTTCGGGTATTAGCCCTTTGTGTTTGCAGATTCACTTTTGCATCAACAAGAACAAATGGAGAGTCATTGGAGACGTTAATTGTGGAGAACGGCTGAAGAAATAATAATTGGAGAGACATGGTAGAAACTTAGAGAAAATAATTGGGGAAACATGGCGAAAGCTTTATTAAATAGGAAAGGTACTTATCTTTAGTGAGAATGTCTGGCCAGCGGCGTATGATGTTATCTGGTCGGCGACGAAGAAATTGCTCGGCCCTCGAGCTTTTTGGCCTATCGTTATATCAGCGGTCGCGGTCGTCATAGCGCCGTTCTTCGTGGCAATCATCATTGCGACGCGGCAGGCGATCGGAGCGAGTAGTCCAGGCGACGTCGTCCTTATATTTCTTGTCGGCCTTAGGCAGACCAGATTCGAGGAGATCGTAGCTGCATTCGATCTGGTTAGAGAAGCGATGTTGCATGACGCTTTGATAGACGATCGAGCGGAGTAGTCGGCGTGTATGATGTCCGAGTAGACGGGCTCGCTTGATGGCTCGGGCAGCTCGTTTTGCGGCTCGCTTGGTGGCTCGGCTCTGATGCAATCGGGCGAGGTTGATCTCTGTAGGAGCCGGTTCTGGTGCACTCGTATGCACGGAAATCTCTTAGGACTATTTTTTGTCACAGCTTGCACGTCTTGACATCCTCTTGCATGCTCCTGTACGCCGCACGTCAAAGCCTTGTGATGTAGTCGAACCCGTGTCAAAGCCAACACCAGCTGAAGGTCGGAGTCAAACTCTGCGGGACAGAGTCAGCAGAGGCTAGCGTCTAGCGAGCGTGAGTCAGAGTCGAATTCGACTGCAGCGCACGTTGATGACGTCGCCTAGGCCAGCGGCATGCCGCTCTTCTTGCTTGCTGCTCCCAGCATAGACGCGGCGTCATGTAGATGACCCTTTTGTTGGTCGTGGCGTCGTTAGGGCCTGCGGCCGCCGGGATGCCGTGTCGATGATGAGGGCTGGCGCGAGCGACGACTAGGGCAACCGTGTGACATCGATGACGACGATTACCGTTGTGGATAACCATAGATGCGCATGTAGATACACAGAGATATTAACATGCAATACGATATGAAATTGAAAGAAAGGAATAAGGCTTACCTTGCCAACAAGCCGCCGGGCGTGTTTGTGCTTGCCACCTCCATGCATGCATGTTGAATGTGTATATACTCCCATATTGCAAATTTGCATTGCATGGCGCTGTAGATCGTGCCTCCTTTTGCTTGCTTGTGGTCGATTAATCACCTTGTGTATATGGTGCATGCATGCTTTCGATCTTGATTAGCCAGGTGTGCCGATGGCATTAAATCGGGGTCGCATGGAGACGCCCTACCTCGTTGGCTTCGCTTCCTCGGCAAACGCTTGCCGATCCGATCTGCCAGGAGTGCTCGCGCGGGAAGCACAGCGAGTCCCGCTGTAGGTCGTACACGCTTTGCCGAAGGATGTTGCAGTCGCCGTGAGAATCCGAGTTGCCACGGATGGCGTTGATATTGAGATACGTCATCTGGTTCATCGTGGGATCAGCACGCACACCTGGCCCGTCAACTGTTGACTAAATATCGTCGATAGTCTATCGAGGGGTATGCCTATGATGGTAGATTGTTTGGTACAGATACGCATAATTAGGAACCGGATGACAACAGAGACATAAGACACCAGATTTATACAGGTTCAGGCCGCTAATATGACATAAAACCCTACGTTCTATGCTCTGTTGGCTTATATTGATCTGGATGACCATGTAACTGTCCACTAGGGGACTCCTGCTCCTCCTTATATACTCTGGAGGGATAGGGTTACCAAGAAAGTTTTCTAATATATATGATAGGTATTCTATTTGGATTACAATATCTATAAGAGTCCTAATAAATCATATCTTTAAGATGTCTTGCAGTGTACGCCGACTAATACCGTGCGCCGCAAGTTTTGATCTTGTGAGCTAGACTGTCCCTGACCGTGCGGCCCATATCCCTTGCCTTGGGTGCCTAGGGTCAGACAGCAAAGCTTCGGGTCCAAACGACCAGACCCGGGCATCGCCCCAAATGGGAGCGCGAGAATCCGCGGCCCGACGGAAGCAGGTACGGTAGTTTTCTTTTTTTTTATTATGGTTTTTTCTTTCCTTTTTCTTTTCTATTTTTTCTCTTTTTCTTTTTTCTTTACGTGCTTCATTTTTATTTTATTTTTTCTTTTATGTTTCTTTTTTGTTTTTTTTTTCTTTTTCTTTTCTTTTCTCTTTTTTTCTTATTCTTCTCATTTCTTTTCTTTTTATTTTTCTTTTCTTTTTCTTTTCTATTTCTTTTTCTTTTCTTTTGTTTTTATTTTCTTTTCTCTTTTGTTTTTTGTTTTCGTGCTTCATTTTTTATTTAAATTTCTATTTTGTTTTATGTGATTTCTTATTATTCTTTTCATTTTTTTCATTTTTTATATTTCTTTTTTTTCTTTTTTTTTCTTGTTTTTTACGTTTCTTCAATTTATTTTTTTATTTTTTGTTTTTTGTTTCATTTGGTTTTTCATTATTTTTCATTTTTATATTATTATTTATTTTATTTCTTTTTTCTTTAGTATGATTAATTATTTTGTATGTTTTTTGTTTTATTTATATATTATATTCTTTTTTGTATTTTTTCCTTTTCACTTTTCTCTTTTTGTTTTCTATAGATTTTCTTATTTTTCTACTTTACCTTACTTAATTATTTTTCATGTTTAACTTTTTATTTTCTATATTCTATGAGATGTGATGTTCTATGATGGCTTTTTGCTATGTTCACTTATATATATGTCATGTTTTGTGATGTTTTCTGCGATGTTTATATAGTATACATGTATTGTTTTATGATTTTTTATGATGTTCACTTGTTATACATGTGATGTTCTATGATGTTTTTTGTGACGTTCATATAGTATACATGTGATGTTCTATATTATTTTTGTGATGTTCATGTGTTGTAGATATGATATTCTATGATGTTTTTTATAATGTTCATGTGATATACATGTGATGTTCACGTAGTGTACAATAATGCTCTATGATGTGTTTTATGATGTCCACATTGTATACATGGAATGTTCTGTATTATATTTTTGTGATGTTCGCATAATATATATGTGATGTTCTAGATGTACTTTTCTAATGTTCACATAATATATATATGTGATGTTCTATGTTTCATTCTTTGTGATGTTCTTAAAGGCATACATGTGGTGTTCTACGATATATTTTGAACGTGCACATAATATAACTTTAATGTTCCATGATTATATTTTGAGTGCTCATATAGTACTTATGAAGTGGTGTGTGATATTTTTTTATTTGTTATAATAATAAAAATATTTATTTATATTTGTTTATTTCTTTTTTGTTTTTATTATAACTAATTATTATGTTTTTATTTTATTTTATTTTTATGTTTTATTCATTAAGTATATCTTTCTTTTTCCTTTTTCCTTTTGTCATTATGTTATCTATAGATTTTTTATTTTCTATTTTACCTTATTTAATTATTTTTTCATGTTTAATTTATTAGTTTCTATATTCCATGAGATATTATGTTCATATAGTATAGAAGTGATTTTCTATAATGTATTTTGAGATGTTGACGTGGTATATAATGTCATGTTATATGATATTTTTTGTGATGTTCATTTAGTATATATGTGATGTTTACGTGTTATACATGTGATGTTTTTTATGTTTATGTGGTATACATGTAATGTTCTATGATGTATTTTATGATGTTCGCGTAGTATATATGTGATGTTCTCATAGTATACATGTGATGCTCTATGTTTTTTATGTTCACATGATACAAATATTAATTCTATGGTGTTTATATAGTATACATGTGATGTTCTATAATGTATTTTATTATGTGCTGTGACGTATTTTGTGACGTTCATATAATATATATGTGATGTTTTGTGTTATATTTTGTGATGTTCACATAGTATATATGTGATGTTCTAGATGTATTTTTTCTGAATTTCATGATGTTTTAGTATTTTTTTTTGATATTCACATGGCACACATGCGATGTTGTATGATATATATTTTTAGAACACTATACCTCAGCCCACATTTAGCGTTGCGCGGTGGGTCATTATAAGCCGTTTCAGCGACTTACGACGGTCGTTATAAATCTATAACGACACTTATATCAGCCGTTGATACTAGCGACGTTATAAACTTTTAACGTCCGACCTACTTTTAATGACCGACCATCTAACGTTATGTAAAAGATATAACGACAGACTTTCTGACACCTTTTATATACTTATAACGACACACTATCTGATGATATATATTTATAGCGACCAACTATCCAACGCTATGCATAAAAAAAATTATAGCTTGCAATTGCAGTCGATTTGTGGCGACGCCCCGTGGGTCATTAAAAGTATGATATAATGACTGCCCAACATTAAAGTCAAATAGAATTAACGACCGATAGTTTATAGTCAAAACGAGATATAACGACCGACAATCCGTTAGAAATCTTTAATGTCTAACCTTCCGATATTAAATCAACATTTTTAACGACCCCCAAGGACGTTAATTTTAGGTTGTGGTGTAGTGGATGTGCATATAATATTAAAGTTCTATGATTATTTTTTAGTATTCATATAGTATTTATGATGGTACGTGATATATTTTTCTGATTTTTATATGGTTTAATAATTCAAATATTTTGTATCTATCACAAACATTAATGTGTTGTAGTGGTAAGGGAATGACAACATATAAACTATGGAGTCTTGGGTTCAAAAACCCCTACAATCTCACTATTTTTACCATTTTCTAAATGTTATTTTCTTTCCCTGGAGAAAGAAGCGCACAGTAAAATTGCTAGCGTGGGAAAAAAATAATCGGTGCCGGACACGGGAAAGTTGCGAGCGAAAAAAAATCGTGGGAAAAAATAATCGGTACCGGGCACCCCGTGCCGGACGGGTGGGCGGGAAGGTGCCGGCGCCGGGTTATGGTCCGAGCGTCGGACCCTAACACCCTCCGGTCAGACCGTCCGCATTGATCACTTCAAGGTTGAAACATCGCAGGTAGATGTAGTCTTTCGTCTCTATGCCCATGCACTCCCTACAACCACCGTATATGGTTGCAGTCCACACATCTAGTTCGGGTTCGATCACGGTATGGAGAGTAGGGACCACATACACTCGCATGTGTTTTAACTATGGTCTGAATCAAATATTTTGATGACAATAAAAAATTGATCCTCCAAGAAAGAAAGAAGCAAGCAGCCGAGTAAATAGAGGAATCAATGAATTCATAAAAGACATTGATGTGCTTTCTCATGTGAACCACAGAAATATTCTGCGTCTCAAAGGATGCTGCCTTGAGACACAAGATCCATTCCTAGTGTACAAATTTATACAATCTTGTGAATCAAATATTTCAGCATCAAAACGACTTCAAATAAAAAAGTTGTGAATTACAAAGTTGCATAACTTTTTTAGATCTACAACTTTTATTTTTGTTGTTTCTCTATCCGAGATCATTCCCTACTACAACACACACTACTAAAAAAAACTTAACCGCGACCTTTTCAAAACCCCCTCGTAGGCGGTCATGATTTTGAACCGCCTCGGCTCGTATTAACCGAGGCGGTTCAAAATCATGCCCACCTACGAGGGGGGTCATTTTGTTATTAACCAAGGTGGTTAAAAATAACCGCCTCCTAAAATCTATTAACCGAGGCGGGCAATGTAATATAACCGCCTCGGTTAATGCCTATTAACCGAGGCGGGCATTATAACGCAACTGTCTTGATAAATCATTAACCGAGGCAGTTATTTTATAAGGCCCGCCTCCTAAAATCTGGCCCAGCCCGCTATTTCGAAGCCCAATACCAGTGTCGACTATATAAACACAATGAAACCCTAACCTACTCCTAGCCCACTCTCTCGCCGCTCTCTTTCTCCTAGGCGCCGCAGACGCAAGGCTGAGCGGCTCCCTCCTCCGGTCCCTCTCTCTCCACCACCTCCCTCTCTCTCAACCACCTCCCTCTCTCTCTCTGGTGGCGCGCGTCGGCAGCGGGGTCCTCACTCGCGTGCGGCGAGATGTGGTGGCGGGGCCCTCGCCCGCCAGCGATGGTGGCGAGATGCGTCGGCGACGGTGGCCAGATGCGGCGCGGCGAATGCGGTGGCCGGCGCCTCTCCCCCCTCTCTGAGCGCGTGGCGGATGCGGTGGCTGGCGTGGCGCGGGGGGCGCGGCCCTTCACTCTCTCTCTCTCTCCACTTCGATGCAGCACGGGGGGCGCGCCGCGGCGACGCGGCGCAGGGGGCTGGTCCCCTGTTCCTGCAGATCCAGGACGGCGTGGCGGCGGATCCAAGGCCGGGAAGGCGCTCCACCTCCAACAGCAAGCAGCGACAGGCGGGAAGGCGCTCCACCTCCAACAGCAAGCAGCGGCGAGCGGCCTCTCCCTCACCCGGAGCATCTCCACCACCGCCCCCGGCTGGATCCGGTGGAGGGCAGCCAGATCCATGGTAGGGCCGCCCTCCGGTAGCGGATCTAGTGCCGGCGAGGCCGGATCCGGTGATGGGGAGGTCGGATCCGATAGCAGGGATGCGGATCTGGCGGGCGGGGAGGCGCTCCACCTTCGGCGAGCAATGGTGTGCTAGAACCTCATAAATAATATGGCCCACATGTACTTGTTATCATCTTAAAGACCTCTAACCACCATACATGTGTACCACAGAACTTAAGAAGTCTATCGGGTGTCCTCAGGAAACCTGAATCATCCACGATCTTCCGAGCAGGATCACATTTCAGAGGCATTATAGTATTACAACAGTTTATATAATAAATTACATCAGAGTACAAAAGCGAAAGTCTTACATAACATAAGTTCACAAACCCGTTGTTCCGAATTTACAAAGCTTAAGTTTAGTGTTACAACCATAATAGTGGAGTAGCATTAATAACCTTATTACAATCACCAAAACGCGACGCTCTGCCCAAGAGCCAAACATCTTACTCGTCGTCGCTTACCGCAAAGACGGTCATGCAACAGGATCCGAAACACACCTATTCATGAGACGCACCTGTGAAAGGTCTTGATGGCTAGAGGGGGGGTGAATAGCCCTTTTAAAAATTTCTACAAAGACAAGCTAAACAAGTTTATCAATACAACAAATAGCGAGATGCGAGTTTTGCTTAGCCTACGGGGTGTTTGCAAGCCACCTATCCAATTCACAATTCTAGTATATTGGCACTCAACCGCACAAGTCAAACCGAGAAGGTAACTACAACTCCAACTAGCAAGCTACACAAAAGAGCTACTCTAGCAAAGCTAACTAGCTAGCAAAGATAACTAAAAAGTAATGCAGAGTTGAGTTAGGAGAGTTTCACCGAGGGGCGAAGTATTGAGCCAACCAATATGATCAACAATGAATACCAAGACAACCGAACACCGGGATCAATCAATCACAATATGAAAGTGATGACACGAAGATTTATTCCGAGGTTCACGTGCTTGCCGACACGCTAGTCCCCATTGTGTCCCTCTTCACCACGTGGTTCGGTGGCTAATCGGTCTCACACCGAGCCTCTCAAAAGGTGCCACGAGAACCTACCAAATGGCAAAAGGTTGCAATGACACGAGCAATTTACTAATGTTGCCTTTGGCGCTTCGCCGAGGTAGGCACAAACCCCTCACAATCACCGGAGGTGGCCAAGAACAATCACCAACTCTTGCCAACGCCTCCAAGCTACTCCAAGTCGTCTAGGTGGCGGCAACCACCAAGAGAAACAAGAATACCGCAGCAAATCAACCACCAAGTGCCAACTAGATGCAATCTCACAATGCAAATACACTTGGATCACTCAATCTCAGTTCGAATATGCAAAGAAGCAAGAGAGATGAGTGGGAGGGGAGTTGCTTAGCTCAAAGTGCTCACAAGTATGTCAAATGTCCAAGAGAGGGAGCCTTAAGCCGGCCAACGAGTATTTATAGGCGTACCCCTTCGAATATAGCCGTTACGCACTTGAAACAGCCGAAGTCGCGCTGACCGGACGCGCTGGTCAAACTGACCGGATGCGCCGATCGCACAACGGCTACTTTCGTGAAGGACCGACCGGACGCGCTGCACGCAACGACCGGACGCGCGAAGCTCGACCGGACGCGCTAGTCCCGGGACGGACCGGACGCGTTGGTCAAGCCTGAGCAGCGCACAACGAAACAACGACCAGACGCGCTGGAGAACTGACCGGACGCCACAGTGCCAGCGTCCGGTTGGAGTCCAGTAAGCTCCCCGATCGACCGGACGCGTCCGGTCGACTGTGACCGGACGCACCGCGCGTCCGATCAAACAACCGAAACTCACGCAGACGCTGAACGCTGACCAGACGCGTCCGGTCAAATAGAGACCGCGTCCGGTCCAGCGTCCGGTCACCACTGTGACCTCCGTTCGCTTCCGTTCGATTTCCGACTTCCGGCGTAGTGGAAAATAGGCGTTTCAATTCCTCGAAAACGCCTGAATCCCACCGAGCTTGCGAGGCGGGAGGGAGAGAGGACCCCAAACCCTCTCTGCCGCTCAAACTCCACCGCCTTTGCAAACGTGCTAACATCACCAAGTGATCATCACCATGTGCATGTGTGTTAGCATTTTCACAATCATTTTTCGAGGCGTTATTAGTTTTATCCAAATGCATATGACATGAAATGCACACCTAGAGGCACTTAGGAGTTCAATAGCCGCGTCATTCTCCTCTTTATAGTACGGCTATCTATCCTATAATGTAACCACACCCACTAGGTGTCTTGGTTACTAAAACACAACCCTTAAGCATATACCTTTGCCTTGATCACGTAGGGTTGCATCCAAATCCAAGTGTGGCCATCATGATCACCATGTCCATCTTGCCACCAACCTTGGAATGTACTAATCCTCATATGCTACATACAACTTAGGCATAGGATTAGTACTTAGGTATTGTCACTAATTACCAACACCAAACATAGAGCTTTCAACCTGCTATAGGGGTTCAACAAACCCTGAGTACGAAAGTACTCCACAAGACTTAACAGACGAAAAAGGATGGAGACGACTCAGGAATGCAGGCTCAGGGGAATCAAGGTGAGGTTTTAGCAAGAATCAAGGTTCTTTTGCATAAAAGCTACTAATAGTGAATCCTTAAGATCAATGTTTTATCTCAGTATTAATTATCAATAAAATATAAGTGATTCTAATCTAGATCAGATAACTCATACAACTCCTTTCTTATTCTCCGACCAAAGTTCCATTTCTTAACTACGATGTTGGATAGAGAATCGAGTCTCCATAACCGAGGAGCAATGACGATTCAAATCGATTATACCCAGCTGGGGATCCCTAACCATACGACATATGCAAGACTCTAACCGATATATATCAACCTTCACTCGGATCCTCCAACACGTGACTGGGTCCAGCGCCACCCGAAAGTACAGTACACCTTCAATCCAGCCCTTGGCTATGAGGGTACACACTACTCTCGCCATCTCTCCACTCCCAGTGCGTGGTTGACCGTTCATATGTTAGAATTACCAAGGTCTTAGGCTTACCGGAGCATGTGGTTAGTTACAAATTCTCGACGCACACAATTCAATCAACGGTATGGTCCTTAACTAACTCAGTCAGAGACACTACATGGGGACTCCTTTCCCGATGCAAGTCCACCGACCGGTCCTAGATTATCATCATCATTATTCATCAAGTGGTTGTCCAACAACCCTTCAAACTTTGCTTAACATTTTTAAAGTTTTCTCATTAAGCATGGCTAAACATACTAAGCATTTTCAAATAAAAACAGTAACAAGGATGATATCGAAGTATCAAGGATGGTAATGCAGTAATTAGGTTATCACTCAACTTCTATCACTTAGTGCAATAAAGCATTAATGTAAGTGAAGTAAGCTTTTCAAAACGCAAGGAAGGGTTAAATGTAACCGGGGCTTGCCTTGGTCGACAGAAAGTTTAGGTTCTGGATCAGTACCACAAATATCAAATCCCACCTCCACGAACGTCGGCTCTTCTGCGGGTACGGATTCCACTTCAGTACTCTCCTCGTTCACGGGGACTACACGTGACCACAATGTATGTTTGTTGACACTTACTAACACCACTTAAATACTAGGTTGTCATCCCCAGCATGGTGCCAGAGTGTACATAGGTATTTATAAATGTAAAGGGCTCTTTAGAAGATAATCTATTCTATCCGCAAGCGCACAGATAAAATACCTCATTGTAGCATTTCACCAGGAAAAGTATTCCGGGTATCGTTATTTATATTTTGCTTAAGAGAACGGTGAAAGCAGGTGTAGAATGACATAGACTAGAGATCAACTTTGCTAAACATGATTACTAATGAGAAACTCGTCACACAGTCACTTGCTTTGGCAGGGGGTAAGCCATAAATAAAGATAATGAATTATAAGCTCATGGGTAAATAACACAGCGATTAGAAATAGACTACTCCATATTGATATAAGGTGACGTCGGATTAGCTAGAGAATGGATTCTAAGTATCTACTATCTACTAAGTCACAATCTACTCTAAACATTCTACAAGATCATATATAGCATAAAAGACTCTTTATTTATGTATAAGGAACATTGCTAAAGTAAATCAGAACATAGTAAGACTTACTCCGCAATACAAATTCTGCCTGTCCTATCAACGGAGGGTGGACTATATAAGAATCAACGAAGCTGTCACTATCGCGAACTACCACACAACCCGGCCAATAGGATACATTTGCAGGTAAATAATATCTAAGCACCACGCCCACATATGATCTACCACTTAACTCCCTCGAGGTAAGAGCTAAGCGCTTTGCAAACTCATACATAAACTCATTATCAATCATAACTATATCAATTATAGAACTAGAGTAAACTAAGAACATAATAAACAGAGACATAATGCAATTAGAATAAAGTAGTAGAGAATGATATGAAATAATACCAATCTTTATTGATGAAGATCCGAAATCCAGAGCTTGAATGCTCTACTTCTCTAATTCTATCTAATCAAACCTATAAGACTTGAAGAACAATGGAGTAGCTACTTCTAATTCTCTGCGGGAGAGAACTTCCTAAACCCTAACTTTTCTGGCTTCCTCTGATAATGATTTCTCCTCCCTCCTGGGGTGGTGGTGCCTTGCTTATATAGCCCTTTCAAATGAATCTGGACCGTCGGATCAAACCGACTTAGAACAGACGGTTTTCCTTGATCTAGAGAGGCGGTGGAGCATAATCCGCGAGGCAGAAACTGATTGGCCCGAGGGGCAGGGCGGGCGCCCTAGGGCACAGGGCGGGCGCCCTGTGTCCTGGCCCGTTACGGCTCCCGTTCGTTCCCGTGGCTCCTGGAGTCTTCTAGATGTAAGATAATTGCGTGCCAAGTAATTTTCCCGTCATTAACCCGACATGTGGACCTCTTTTCCATATTATCTGATAACTCCCTGCAGAAATAGATAAACACCAAAACTCGTGGAATTCTGTCAGATAAAACCCTAATTCTAGATGTTTGGTGCATATTGATCCTTTTCCATGTTTAGTTGACAATTATATTTGATACTTAAGGACCGTCAACAAACTCCCCCAAGCTTAACCTTTGCTCGTCCCTGAGCAAACAGACAAACTCAGATGGATCAGGAGTTGCTTCGATATTTACTTTTCTGTCAGGCACACATACTTTCATATAAAATTCTCCCAGATTAGAGTGAGGTGTTCATGAGGCTTAGTACCTGTACTTAAATCTTGAGTAACCGAAAAGACAAAGTAATTAAGTCAAGCACTATTTCTCCTGTCTATACTTCACCTTATTCTGGAGTTTTGCATAAGTTTTCAAAAAAAATAAAGCTCAGAGTTCCTAGACATGATTCTCTCAAGTCTCTCTATATGTGGTATTTGTGGATCCTTACCAAAGAGATCACTTTCTTATGACTGATGAAATATTTATGTGGAGCTCATAAGAGTGAAAAATGGTTCATATATTGTCTAATCGAGCCATGGATCCAAAGGAACTCAGCATATAATTAAATCAAGATGTGCATGTGTGGTGGAATAAATGATAATGACGGTGATAATGTATAAATAATAAACTTACTTCTCATTGCTCCTCATATTGCTATCTCTCCTCCTTCTTGATCTTTGCTTTTAAGAACATGGGCTATCTTCTTTTTTTTCCTTAGGTGGGTATCTTTGTACCCCTAATTCTACTGTCGGACACTTGTCCATTTTTACCTCTCGTCTCACGCTTTTTCTTTTTCTTTCGAGGTTCCGAGCACTTGCTCCTTTTTATTTCCTCGTTTTTTTCTGAGGTTCCGGGCACTTGCCCCTTTTTATTTCCTCATATATAAATTTTTGCATAACCCATGCCTCTTCTGCATCGAATCTTTTTGAAGAGAGAAAATAACAATACTTGGGACAACAAGTAGTAACAATATTTTTAACAGGTTTTTGATGAATGGTGATGAATGGTGTAATAGATGTGTGCAAGTGAATATCTTGATTTAACCACATGAAAAGCTCCTAAGGGTCTTCACAGCTCGATCAAACTCAATGTGGCGAATGAATAGTAAAAGATATAGCAATTATAGCAAGTATGGCTGTGGTAGGAATTTTTTCCAATCATGCTAGGAACTCATCATGTGATTTTGTAAATTTTCAAAATAAATCTCCAGAACTTAGTGTAGTAGAAACAAGATAAACAGCAGCTCAAAACTTTATATCATGTCTTTCTTTTACCTAGACTTTAGTTTTATGTTCATGCTTCCCACAGAATAAAGATTTATTAGTTTTAGCAATTCATGGGAGAACTTAATATGAAAGTTAGGTACTTGAAAGTAAGCAAACAGAGCAACTATTCATCATTTCCATCAAACATCTTTTTGGTCTTTTTATTTTTCTAGAGATGAAAACTTAGCAGATAAATTAAAGCACACTTATCTACACACTCTTTTTATTTTGTTTTCATGTTTTATGGAAAGCAGTAAATTAAATTAAAGCAAGAAAGAAAGTATTTATAGGGATTTTTTTTAAATACTAAAGCAGAAAATAAATAACAAAGACAACTAACAACTTACTTGGTAA
Source organism: Saccharum spontaneum (assembly GCA_022457205.1). Taxonomy (NCBI): domain Eukaryota; kingdom Viridiplantae; phylum Streptophyta; class Magnoliopsida; order Poales; family Poaceae; genus Saccharum; species Saccharum spontaneum. The sequence goes on along the minus strand of CM039582.1, from coordinate 25,550,426 downwards.
AATGGGGAGGAAACTCCCCCAAGCTAGATGTTGGCGATGTCTTTATTCAATGTTGAAGAAACTCATCATGCTGGCAATGTTATTTTCTATCGTAGCCGTATCCTCCCTTAGGCCTTGTATCTGGGCAGCTTGCTCTTGGTTCCACTTCTCTTGGGCTTCCCAGCGGCGCATTTGTTCCGCTTGTTGATTCTGGATGTTGAGCAGGGCGTTGTCGGTGCGGTTGTGGAATGCACGGGTATCATAGTAATGATCACCCGTGAACACATAGGAGGCGTCAGAGTAGCGTCCTACATCAAAGTGGGGCTGGGTCCTGGAGGTTGAGGCTCCATAGGGATCAGCAGAAAATCTGCCTGCAGTGTATGGTGGGTTAGCCCACTGATGGTCTTGGCCCTCCGGCCATTCCTCCGGTGTTGGTTCAGGCGGCTGCGTGGATTGAACCCATGGGTCCCTAAGGACTCGGGGGTTGTAATCACGATAGTGAAGATGTGCTGCTTCCTCCGGTCCAGGATCAGCTCCAGACCAGTCGTGTCTTTGATGAGTGGTAATCCTTTCGGATACCACGCGTTATGGTACACGCTGGTTTACTAGCTCTGCTGCAACATCAATCAAATAATTTTGTATGGCATAGAGGCCAAGGCTCGGGTTAGGTAACCGAACCTTGACATCATTGTTGTACAACATATACATAATTCCAATTTCCCTTTTTAACATCCTCGCCTGCCGGAATGTGTCATAGCCATGATATGTTCTTGATTCACCAATAAATTCAAGAGATGAATTTTCCAATAAGTTAAGATTTGTGGCAAGGCGAGTCACAAGCGAGGTACAACCGACTGGACCTTGAAGAGTGGGGATAGCAAGCCAATGGGAGACTAAAAGCATGACGGGTGAAACGGCGGTTTTGTTAATGGCAGCATAGAGAAGCTGCAAATCTCCAATCCTAACCTTCCTAATGTCATCACGAAAGAACAAATTATACCCGAGCCATTTGTGGAACATCCTTAGAGTCGGATGCTCCATGTCACTGGTTCGGGGCTGGTGGAAAGACAGATCTCGAGAGATTTCTCTCCAAAACTGGTTCCGATCAAAATTTGGTAAACCGGTATCAATGTCTAAAAGACATCTTGGAGAGAAACCAAGATGGTCACTTAGTTCTCTCCAAGACAACATGATGTCTTGTTTGAACATCCGGAAAACAATGCCCCCTTCACAAATTTGCAAAGTGCACAAAAACTCAATGGTGAGGAGACGAGAACCCAGTTCTGTGATATCCTAAAAATTAGTCCACTCCAGCATGCGAAAGATAAGATCAAACTCGGTGCCCATCCCCGTTTCTAGTAAAAGAAGTGGATCAAGAGTGGGGGTATGGATGAAGTACCTACCTTTTAACTGCTGGTAGATGTCTTTCTCTCTACGGCTCTTGAGATCAAGGTCTCCTGGCTTGAGGAGCACTTTGATCCTAGGAGCGGAGGAGGATGATGGAGCTTGCTGGGGTGCCGGATCGACGCTCATTTCCGAGTGGTGGGAGGAGTGTCGGGACGAACTCCTTGTCCCGATATTCTTGATGGCCTTGCTAGCCTTCTTGATCTTCCTCAACATCCTGTAAAAAGAAAGAGTAGACACCAACACAACTAGTGGAGAATATGTTAGAAAAATGTCAGCGGTTAGCCGTCCAAAAGTCAGTCGTCCGGGGGTTAATCGTTCAAGACAAGTTTTAATTTTAACAGGGCCTCCCCCCTAACAACTTTTAGTTCCGCTGGATAGCGGGATTACTGCTGACTAAGTGACGTAGCTCTCTTACTCAAAAGAGCTCTTAACCTTCTCACACTCTCTTCCCCTTCTTCACTCTCTCTTCTCTTCTCTACTAGAACTATGCTTTGGAAACTGAGAACTATGAGGTTGCAGGGTTATCTGAAATGAGTGTGTGAAGAGAAGGAGAACTGGAGGTGGCTTTTTATAGAAGGAGCAGGGGACAGGGCGGGCGCCCTGGGTAGGTGGGCGGGCGCCCACCCCTGGTGCCCATCCTGGCTGCCTCTTCTCCACTTGGTCCTTTGCTTTGATCTCATGCAGAAAAAGGATGTTTTGATAGTGGTTGGACGGTGGAAAGATGTCTGGTGAGTGGAAACATATTGGTGGATGAAATTATGTGATGGGATGTATGTGAGGTGAAGTGTATGACATGTGGGACCCAAGGGTGTGGGTCATGCTTCTAGAAGGTTGAAAATGATAAATATAATGCAGGAGAAAAACTAAAGAAATTCAAAACAATTTGAAATGATCATGGAAAAATATTTTTATGCCACCACTATAATTAATAAATATGGGTTGTTACACACCATATGTATTATTTATATGGGGCTTCTCTCTCTCTTTTTTTTATTTATTATGATGCTATGCATGAATATAACTAATGCAAGAATTAAATATGCAATGGATAAATACCGATTTACCTCCCGGCGAGGGTTTGGGAATTTTAGGTCCCCCAAGCTGGACCTCCAAATCTTTCAATCTTCTAATTTACCTTCCTCCAGAGATGGTGCCTCCAGTGGTTCTTCTTCATGAACTTCCTTCACTGTGGAGTCTCTCTCTGGTCTGGGTTTGAATGTGAAGTGTTCTTCTTGTCCGTTTATGTTGAACTTGATTTCTCCCTTTCCGACATCAATGTGAGTGTTGGCGGTACTCAGAAATGGCCTCCCAAGGATAATGGACACTTTTGAGTCAGGACTCATGTCCAGTATCACAAAGTCTACTGGTATAATGAAGTCTCTTATCTTGACTGGGATGTTTTCGGCGATGCCCATCGGGTGTCGAATTGATTGATCTGCTAGTTGTAGACACATTGATGTTGGTTCAAGGGTTGTATGCTTGAGCTTCTTGTAGACTGATGCTGGCATCACGCTGACGCTTGCTCCGAGATCACAAAGTGCATTGTTGAAGTGTTGGTCTCCGATCGAGCAATCAATGGTGGGACATCCTGGATCTTTCTTCTTTCTTAATGGTATGTTGAGGATGGCCTCACTACACTCTTCTGTCAGCTTGATCACCTCAGTGGTGGGCAGTGGCCTCTTCTTGTTAAGAATATCTCTAATGTACTTTGCATATGTGGGTACCTGTATGGCATCAAGTAGAGGTATGTTGACATATAATTTCTGAATTACCTCCACAAACTTACCAAACTGCTCATCCGACTATGGTCCTCTGTTTCTTCTAGGGAATGGTAAATAGTTGGTGTCGTAAAAATCTTTCATCATTTCTCCAGTTCTTGGTGATCGTAGCAGCTCTTCTGCTTCAACAGGGTTTTCTTCTATCACTGTTGGTTGCACTGATGCTGGTTTTCTTTGCCTCTCTTTTGGGAAAGGAGGATCCTTAGTGGCCTTCCCTCCTCTGGTAATTATGTTCTTTACCTGCTCAAGGTTAGTAGTAACAGGCAGTGCAGCAGCTAGCTTTGCTAATTTAAGTTCTACCCTTTTATTAATAGTGTTCTGCTCATCAAAGGCAGCTGATAGAAAATCCATTTTATTATGTATATCTGTTAGAGATGATTCATTTGTATCTAGCCTTTGTTTAACTTTATCATTAATTTTGGTTTGTTGAGCTATTATTTCCTTAAGTGGTTTGAAGGAATTACCTGAATCAATACCTTTACTATTGAGTTGACTTACAGTGGGTTTATGTGCTGTTTCGATGGCTCTTTGATCTTCTTTGAACTTGGCCCTCTGATCAATCCAATGGAGCAAATTCTCCATCTTGGTTGATATTGCATGTACTTCTTCTGGTATTTCTTCAGTTTGATGACATTGTTGAGCTTTGTCTTGGAACCAGCCTTGATTTTCTGATATCTTCTCCAAAAGTGTCTCGGCTTGTCCAATTGTAAGCTCCAAGAATGATCCTTTAGCAGATGCATCTAGGAACTCACGAGCCTTCTGAGTTAATCCATGGTAGAAGGTCTGCATAGCCATTCCATGGTGAGGACAATCTGATATGTATCCTTGAAAACGCTTCCATGCTTCTGAAATGGCTTCTATCTTCTGCTGCTGGAAATTGACAATATTTCCTCTTAAGGCAGCTGTTTTGCCTATAGGGAAAAACTTTGCTAGAAAGGCATCTGACAAGTCCGTCCAGTTATTGATGTTGTCTTTATGAGTGTAAAACCACTTCCTCGCTTTTCCTTCTAATGAGAATGGAAAGAGGCGAAGTAGTATGACATCCTTGTGAACACCGTTGATGCGGATTGTGCTTCCAATCTCTAGGAAATTCTGCAGATGTGCATTTGCATCTTCGTGTACCTTTCCAGTGAATTGTGTAGCTTGCACCAAATTGATGAGGCTTGACTTGAGCTCAAACTCGGGTGCTTCTTCTTCTTCTGCTTCAATTCTTGGACCAGTTGGAATGTTCTCAAGAGTTGGAGCAGAGAATTCTTGTAACGTCTTTTGTGCCATAGCTTCAACAAATGGTGACTAGCTTCTTCTTTTTTTGATTGCTTTGGTTCTGATGATGAAGAGTTGAATGTACCAAAGTCAATCCTGATATACCCTGTATAAAAATATAAACATAGAAAAACAACAGGGTGAATCCTGCCAAAGTAGAGGTGCCTTGTTATGATTTCTCACTTAGTAGCTGTTTTTGCAATTTTTCTCAATAGTCTAGTTTAAAAAATTTTATGTGAATAACCTTGATGACTTCCTGACTTTCATTACCGATCCCCGGCAACAGCGCCAGAAATGCTTGTTGACACTTACTAACACCACTTAAATACTAGGTTGTCATCCCCAGCATGGTGCCAGAGTGTACATAGGTATTTATAAATGTAAAGGGCTCTTTAGAAGATAATCTATTCTATCCGTAAGCGCACAGATAAAATACCTCATTGTAGCATTTCACCAGGAAAAGTATTCCGGGTATCGTTATTTATATTTTGCTTAAGAGAACGGTGAAAGCAGGTGTAGAATGACATAGACTAGAGATCAACTTTGCTAAACATGATTACTAATGAGAAACTCGTCACACAGTCACTTGCTTTGGCAGGGGGTAAGCCATAAATAAAGATAATGAATTATAAGCTCATGGGTAAATAACACAGCGATTAGAAATAGACTACTCCATATTGATATAAGGTGACGTCGGATTAGCTAGAGAATGGATTCTAAGTATCTACTATCTACTAAGTCACAATCTACTCTAAACATTCTACAAGATCATATATAGCATAAAAGACTCTTTATTTATATATAAGGAACATTGCTAAAGTAAATCAGAACATAGTAAGACTTACTCCGCAATACAAATTCTGCCTGTCCTATCAACGGAGGGTGGACTATATAAGAATCAACGAAGCTGTCACTATCGCGAACTACCACACAACCCGGCCAATAGGATACATTTGCAGGTAAATAATATCTAAGCACCACGCCCACATATGATCTACCACTTAACTCCCTCGAGGTAAGAGCTAAGCGCTTTGCAAACTCATACATAAACTCATTATCAATCATAACTATATCAATTATAGAACTAGAGTAAACTAAGAACATAATAAACAGAGACATAATGCAATTAGAATAAAGTAGTAGAGAATGATATGAAATAATACCAATCTTTATTGATGAAAATCCGAAATCCAGAGCTTGAATGCTCTACTTCTCTAATTCTATCTAATCAAACCTATAAGACTTGAAGAACAATGGAGTAGCTACTTCTAATTCTCTGCGGGAGAGAACTTCCTAAACCCTAACTTTTCTGGCTTCCTCTGATAATGATTTCTCCTCCCTCCTGGGGTGGTGGTGCCTTGCTTATATAGCCCTTTCAAATGAATCTGGACCGTCGGATCAAACCGACTTAGAACGGACGGTTTTCCTTGATCTAGAGAGGCGGTGGAGCATAATCCGCGAGGCAGAAACTGATTGGCCCGAGGGGCAGGGCGGGCGCCCTGTGTCCTGGCCCGTTACGGCTCCCGTTCGTTCCCGTGGCTCCTGGAGTCTTCTAGATGTAAGATAATTGTGTGCCAAGTAATTTTCCCGTCATTAACCCGACATGTGGACCTCTTTTCCATATTATCTGATAACTCCCTGCAGAAATAGATAAACACCAAAACTCGTGGAATTCTGTCAGATAAAACCCTAATTCTAGATGTTTGGTGCATATTGATCCTTTTCCATGTTTAGTTGACAATTATATTTGATACTTAAGGACCGTCAACAATGTTCAAAATGATGAGATATGAAACATGATGCTTGATGGATGCATAACAAAGTTAACAACTCGAGTATAACTTCCCTTCACGGTACAGTTGCAAAGCAAACGATTCAAACCTAACTTTAATTTAGGGCTTGATTAAGTTAATTACTTCATTAAGGATTTTCGTTTATCACATGAAATAACACCAATTAAGTCTTAACAACATAATTAAGAGAGCTTAAACAATCAATTAAGGATGCTAAAGGTCATTAAGTGTTAATGACCCAAAGTCAACATTCAATCACAAAGTCAAACAACCCTAATCCTTAAGCCTTAATTAAATGATTAACTAATTAATTAATAAAGCATAAATTAAGAATAAAATCAACTTGGTCTAATTAAGCTCAAATTTTTATTTTAGGGAGCTTATATCATAACTAAGTGGCAAAACAAATTTCATAATTTTTAGACAATTATTTAAGCCTAGGAAAAATATGGAAAACCATTTATTAATTAATTGAGCTAATTAAATAACTTACAAAAAGTAAACAAAATTGACATTTAATATTTTTCTTAAATAGTACACAGTGTAAAGAGGTTACTCAAAAAATTTTACCATTTTTGGAATTCTAAATAATTCACAACAAAATAAACAAAACTTGTTACTATTCACAATTTTGGAAAAAGGAAAACAAAAAAACAAAAACCAGCCACTCGGGCCGCTTCCCTTCTCTCCGGCTCGGCCCAGCAACGCGCGGCCCAGTCGCGCGCCCCCGCGCTCGCGGCCCGCACGTGCTCCTCGCCCACACGCGCTCGGCCTAGCAAGGCCAGGCCAGCGCGGCCCATTCACGCGTGCGCTCCCTCTCTGACTGACGAGGCGGCCCCGCTCGTCATCCTCTTCCTCCCACCGGCTGTGGCCAACGGTGGCCGCCGACCACTACCTCGCCGGCGGTGGTGCTCCGGTGAGGCTGAGATGGACCAGCGCCACCCAACTGAACTCGAGAACTCACTACTACCCTCTACACCTAAGCTTGCGTTCCAGTGACCCCTCCCCGACGGCCATGGCGGACCGGAGGCGCGGCATCCCGGTGAAAACGCGCCACCGGCGTGGTAACAACTAAAACGATGCGAGAAACACACTCAGGAGCTCACCGTGATCACAACAGTGCGCTCGGTGAAGACGAAGACGGACCGGAGAGACCGGACCACGGTGAGGGTGGTGGTGGCGGCGCTCCGACCGTGCGTGGAGAAGATGACGGCTACGCGGACGTTCCGGGCGGTAGAGGTGGGTGCGAGCGGCCGAGGGGGTGCGCGGGAGCGAGGCGATTGCAGTGGAGTGGTTTGCGTGGCTAGAGATGACTCGATGGAGGCGACGGCGAGCGGCGGAGCTTAGGTGGCGGCGGAAACAGAGAAAAAGAAAAACACGACGACGACAATGCTCGGTCTTTATAGGGCGACGAAGACGACCTCAAGGCGACGCGCGACACGTCGTGGACACGTCGAAACAGGAGCTGGCGGTCGAAGGCACGCCTGGAAACGGTTCGAAGCTCACCGGCGTCGGGCGGGAGGTGGCGCTCTGCCGTTGGTTGGATTTCGACCAAATTACGCAAATACCACTGTTGGGCATTCTTAACGTCACTACCAAAAGTAGACTTAGTTTTCTAATTCTGATAACGGCGCCAAAAAATGCCAAACCTATCCCTCATGCCACTTAAGCCAAGTTGTCATCCCCAGCATGACACGAGAGACGCGGTATTGAAATATGCAATTGCTCATCAAGATAAATAATAAAAGGGATCTGCAAGCGCACAGATTAATACCGATGTAGCATTTTAACCGGGAAGTATTCCAGGTATCGTTATTTATATTTTTACCACTGGGAAGGGATTTCTAAGTATCATGGTTGATAATGGAATGAGAATATGGAACTGAGTACACATCATTGCATGTATAACCGAGAGTATTTATCAATCTCTTTATACAGGTATAAATGTCACATTAAGTAAAGGTAAAGTGATAATGGTGACAAAGATAATTAATCTGATCAGCTAGCCACATATAATAATGATAAGCACCTCAACAGATATTCTAGCAAGTCATTAGCATGGAATTAGGATGAACTACAAAGATATTCCCTAAGTTATTATTAACTATAAAGTCTAGCATATCATAGTTAGTGCAATTATACTTGGCAATCATGGTGAGAAAAGACTATATCCATGCATAGTGAATATTAGCAAGGAAGATGGAGAACATAGCAATCACTCCCCTGTAATAGTGTTGCTCTGCCTGCCCTATACACGAGAGGGGGACTATATAAGAATCAACGAAGCTGTCACTATCGCGAACTACCCCACAATCCGGCATATAGGGTGCAATCGCAGATAAATACGGTATAGACACCACGTCTACACAATAATTATCATTCACCCACTGTACACATGGATAAACGCTATACGATCCTAGGCATGTATATAATTCCAATCTAACTAAGCCAAGCATATAACTATGATAAACTAAGAACATTATAATTGCAAATATAATCAAGTAGAGCAAAGTCATAACCAATATATTGAAATAGAACAAAGTCATATTCATAATATTGAAGAACAATGATGAACAATTGAAGAACAATAGAGGAATTACCAAGAATCCTCTTGACAGATCCGGGAACCAATCGAAGATTGACTCCTTCTAGTTCTAATCCTATGTAGCTATGCTAACTAGAGATCTAGTTGATGTGGTGGCTCTAGGGCTTGATCAGAGGCTCTCCTCCTGAATTAGGGTTTGAAGTATGAGACGAGGGCCTCTCCTCCAGGGGCAGGGGCCTTGCTTATATAGCCCTTTCGGATGAATCTGGGCCGTCTGATCAAATCGACATTGAACGGACGGTTTTCCTTGATCCTCTAGGTCGGTGGAGCATAATCCTCGAGGCGGAGCCAGATTGGCTGAGCCAGCAGGGCGGGTGCCCTAGGGACTAGGGCGGGCGCCCTGTCCCCGGCTCTGTTACGCCTCCCGTTCGTTCTCGTAGCTTCTGGACTCTTCTAGATGTAAGATAATTACGTGTTCGGTTAATATCCCGTCATTAATCCGATATGTGGGCCTTTCTTCCGTATTTCCTGATAACCCCCTGCAGAAATAGATAAACAGCAAAACTCGTGGAATTCTGTCAGATAAAACCCTAAGTCTAGGTGTTGGTTTCATTTGGATCCTTTTCTCTATTTATTTAATAGTTATAATTGATACTTAAGGACCGTCAACAAACTCCCCCAAGCTTACCTCTTGCTCGTCCCTGAGCAAGGAGAGACTCAGTGGTTGCTGAAATGCCTTTGAATTTTGACGGTACACATGCTTTCAAATAGAGTCTCATCTCTGAGTTAAAGTAAACTGTCAAGACTTAAAACTTACTCATTATACCTTTCACCATGGGGCTTGCAACCGTCACCTTTGTCTTGAGCGGTTAAAAGATAGAACAGTCTAGTCAAGCGCCATGTCTCTTATTCTTGATTAGCTATAGCTCTTGGAGTTTTTTGCAGATTTTCAAATAAAACTCAGAGATTCCTTGTATGACTCTCTCAGGTCTCTTTTTTGTGGTATTTCTGGATCCTCACCAAGGCAGTAATGATGTCTGCCTTCTCTCAAAGCAAAGTATGTAGTATTTGTGGTATAAGGCAGAGTGACATTGCCTTCTCTCTCATCCTATTCTAATAAGGCTTTTGATATCTGGAGCTCATCGGTGGGAGATAAAGTATACATACTTACAAGACATTTATTGCATAGTCAAACCATGGATCCAGAGAAACAAGCCAATAAGTCAAATCAAGATGTGCATGTGTGGCGAATAAATGGTGTATGGTGGTAGTGATGATAATAATGATGAAAGTCTAATTCTACTTTTGCTCTTTTTGAGGGGATACGTACCTTTCTTGCTTTTAAAGCTCTTGAGGAGAATGAGGTGCTCTATATTTTCTTTTTTTCTTTTTTTTCATCGAGGTTCCGAGCACTTGCTCCTTTTTATTTCCTCGTATCTTTTTCTTTTCGAGGTTCCGGGCACTTGCCCCTTTTTATTTCCTCGTATAGAGCACTCATCTCCTTAGAACAATATAGCAAGTGGTAGTAACCAAAATAGCTTGAGCATTTATTTCACAGGGGATAACAAGAATGGGAAAATATTTTTGGCTATTCTCTCCCGGATTAGGAGTAGAATAATTTTATGTGGATCTGGAGATGAGAATGAGTGGATATATGTGGATGCGTACTTCCGGAGTAGAAGAAGCATGTATGAGTGATCGTGCAAGTGAATCTTGATTTTAACCGCATGACAAGCTCCTAAAGGTCTACACAGCTTGACTACACTCAATGCTCATAAGCAATAAAAAGTAAAGGTATGGCTTAAAGTCTAGCAAGCATGTATGTATGGCTGTGGTAGGAACTTAAACTCTCATCATACAGGAACTCATCATGTAGCATTTTAAGATTTTCAAAGATAAAATTCTCCAGAATTCTAGCATCTCTAGGAATAGATAAACAGCAGCTCAACCTTCCCATATCATATCCGTTAACAACTTAGACTTTAGATCAAGTTCTCTTCCCACAAGTTCAGGTTTAGAGCAAGCTTTAAATGATAACAGTTATGTCTAAACTTAGAGAGATGACTTCAAATTTGAAAGTTAGGCAAAGCAACTATTCATCATATCCATGCTAGAGTTTTATTATTATCTAGATTCAGTTTAGCATAGCCACTTTATTTATTTATTAAAACACACTAAGCAAAAGATATAGGTATATATATATATAAGCACAAAATCTTTATTTGGTTTTTTCATAGTTATGTATATTTTTATTTTTATAAGGTAGAAGTATATATAAATATAAAGATAAAGATAGAAATACTTAGCAAGATAATGGAGGTGCTCTCCCCCAAGCTGGATCTTGACATAATCTCTTCTGATGTAGCTAGCAGATGGCGGAGATGTATTTGAAAGTCGGTAGCACCCTGACAGCGATTAGAATGTCCTCCGTCTGCTAGTCTCCTTGAATTCTCTTGGCAAGGCGTTCGGTGTTTTAAAGTCCTCCGAACGGGACTCTTATTCGTTCAGTCATCCTGGGACTTGGTGGATGGCGTAGTCGGTGGTTCCGGCGGCGCCTCCTCTTCATGTACAACTGTCTTTTCTTTCCATACCTGTCTCGGTGCTTTGGTCTCCTCAGGACAGTGTTGGTTGAGTGGTATGTCTTCAGATCTTACCACTTCTCCTTCATAATCTGCCCATCCGTCCTTGATGACCTGTTGCTTCTGATTGTGGTTACGCCGCCTTCTTCTTGTCCTGACCTGCTTGGATTCTTCAAATACATAGTTACGGTCAGTAAAGTAAAGACGTACCTTCTCAGAGGGGAAGTGCATGTGGACTTCTCCAGTTCCAATGTAAATGATTGCTTTGACAGTACTTAGGAATGGTCTTCCAAGGATGATGGGTGGATCATATTCATCTTCTCCCATGTCAATAACCTGAAAGTCTGTATGGACAAAGTGATCGTCTATCTTGACAGGGACGTCAGTTACTGTACCTTCGACCTGTCAGAATGTCTGATCTGCCATCTGGAGCTGAATATATGTTGGGTTTAAGGGCATGGTTCCGAACAGAAGTTCATAGGTGACCTTGGCCATTATGTTGACGCCCGACCCAGTGTCGTAAAGTGTCTTGTAGAAGTGGGACCCATTAATAGAGCAATAAATGCTTGGCATACCTGGGTCGTCCTTCTTAGGCAAGAACGGTGACTTGAGTTGGCGATCTTGACCTTTGTGCACGGCAGTGACCATCTTAGCTGTCTCGGTCCATACTTGCTTCTTGCTCTTGTTCCTCCTGTTGGTCCTCTTCCTTGGTTCATATTGGGGTTGCTCTGGGATTTGTGCGGTCTTGTTCTTGAAGGAAAACGTTTCCTTCCTCCCCTTGATGTAGAAACTGATCTTGGCAGCACTAGCATAGATGACAGCTCCCGCGGTGTTCAGGAATGGTCTCCCTAGGATGACGGGAGCCCTCTCATCAGAACCGGTCTCTATCACTACGAAGTCTGCTGGAGCGTACGAGGAACCCACTCGGACAAAGATGTTCTTCAATATTCCTCTCGGGAAGCTCAGTGTCCTATCTGCAAGCTGCAAACACATGGTTGTTTCTAATAATGGTTGTGAAAAGAGTTTTTCATAGAGTACCCTGGGCATGATGTTGACGCTGGAGCCAAAGTCACAGAGTGCTTCTGGGAAGTCTCGCATGCCGATGGAGATCGGGATGACGGGGCGTCCTGGATCGCCTCTCTTGACCAGCAGACGGTCAGTACTTACTTCCACGATAGGGTTACTCCAGTAATCTCCTGCATCAAACATGTCTACAAGATTTGCAGATTCTAGTCCTTCCGGTTGTGATGGTATACCGGGGTTAGTAGCAGGAACAGCAGCAGCTATTTGATTCAACTGAGATTCAATCATTTTATTAAAGCTAATCTGGTTCTTGATGGCAGTAGAGAAATTATCCATTCTATTATTTATATTTTCTAGTATTTTATCATTAGATGCCAATTTCTTAGACAGGTTATCCATTAGCTTTCCTTGGTTGGATACTAACTCTCTCAAAGGTGGATAATTATTATTATTATTGAAAGAATTGTTACCTTGGTAATTACCTGAGTAGTTAGGCCTCTGTTGATTCCAACCTTGATTCTGCTGAGGACGGTTGTAGTAGTTGTTGTTGTTATTGTTGATGTAGTTCACGTCCTCCAGCAACTCAGGACAATGATTTCCCGAGTGTCCAGTACCTCCACACTCCTCACAAGTCATGTGGGAGTCGTAGACGTGCATGACTTCTTTCTTTTCTCTAGCTCGATCATCGAGCTTCTTCATGAGTAGGTCTAGCTTGGCAGACAGCATGTCTACCTCCTTGAGCTGGTGCATACCTCCACCTCTCTTGCGTGTCTGAGTTCTTTCTTCATTCCAACCTTGGTTGGATGCCATCTTCTCCACAAGAGCTGTGGCTTGAGGTATGGTGAGTGATAGGAATGCTCCTCCAGCTGCAGCATCCATAGTTTCACGGGTACTGTTAATGAGCCCATGATAAAATGTCTGCATCAGTAGCCAGCTTTCCATTCCATGATGGGGACATTCTAGGATGTAGTCTTGGAAGCGCTCCCATGCTTCTGGAACGGATTCATCATGTTGTTGCTGAAAACTTGTAATCTTCCCACGGAGAGCATTGGTCTTGCCCATGGGAAAGAACTTAGCCAGAAAGTTCATGGAGCAGAGTGCCCACGTAGTGTTCTTCTCCTTTGTAGCGTAGAACCACTGCTTCGCTCTCTCCGACAGTGAGAATGGGAAAAGGCGAAGTAGTATGGCGTCTCTGGGGACTTCAGCCATGGTGAAAGTGCTGCAGATCTCCAGGAAGTGTTGAAGATGAGCACTAGCATCTTCGTGTGGCTTCCCACAGAACTGGTTAGCTTGCACCATGTTGATGAGCCCAGGCTTGAGCTCGAAGTTGCGGTCGATCTCCCCAGCAGGTCCAGTGCGGATGTTGTCCGTAGTGGGAGCTGAGAACTCGCAGATCGACTTGTTCGCCATGGCTTCGAATTCAGTCGACAAATTCCGGATGAAACTTCGGCGGTCTTCGGATTTGGATGAAGCTTTGTGCTGAAGTGTTGACGATGTCTTCTTGAGCTTGGCTCTTGTTCTTCTGAATAAGGCTTCGGGATCGTCAACAAAGTTGTCTGGAAGATGTCTTCTATTCATGCATCACCCTGCAATAAATAATCAAAATGGAAAATACAGGGGTAAAACTGTATAAGAGAATTGATAAGCTCGATCAGATTAGTGAAGCAAATGATGACTCAAAGTTCCGTATTCATTCCTACTTAGTAATCAACCTTCCCCGGCAACGGCGCCAAAAATGCTTGTTGGGCATTCTTAACGTCACTACCAAAAGTAGACTTAGTTTTCTAATTCTGATAACGGCGCCAAAAAATGCCAAACCTATCCCTCATGCCACTTAAGCCAAGTTGTCATCCCCAGCATGACACGAGAGACGCGGTATTGAAATATGCAATTGCTCATCAAGATAAATAATAAAAGGGATCTGCAAGTGCACAGATTAATACCGATGTAGCATTTTAACCGGGAAGTATTCCAGGTATCGTTATTTATATTTTTACCACTGGGAAGGGATTTCTAAGTATCATGGTTGATAATGGAATGAGAATATGGAACTGAGTACACATCATTGCATGTATAACCGAGAGTATTTATCAATCTCTTTATACAGGTATAAATGTCACATTAAGTAAAGGTAAAGTGATAATGGTGACAAAGATAATTAATCTGATCAGCTAGCCACATATAATAATGATAAGCACCTCAACAGATATTCTAGCAAGTCATTAGCATGGAATTAGGATGAACTACAAAGATATTCCCTAAGTTATTATTAACTATAAAGTCTAGCATATCATAGTTAGTGCAATTATACTTGGCAATCATGGTGAGAAAAGACTATATCCATGCATAGTGAATATTAGCAAGGAAGATGAAGAACATAGCAATCACTCCCCTGTAATAGTGTTGCTCTGCCTGCCCTATACACGAGAGGGGGACTATATAAGAATCAACGAAGCTGTCACTATCGCGAACTACCCCACAATCCGGCATATAGGGTGCAATCGCAGATAAATACGGTATAGACACCACGTCTACACAATAATTATCATTCACCCACTGTACACATGGATAAACGCTATACGATCCTAGGCATGTATATAATTCCAATCTAACTAAGCCAAGCATATAACTATGATAAACTAAGAACATTATAATTGCAAATATAATCAAGTAGAGCAAAGTCATAACCAATATATTGAAATAGAACAAAGTCATATTCATAATATTGAAGAACAATGATGAACAATTGAAGAACAATAGAGGAATTACCAAGAATCCTCTTGACAGATCCGGGAACCAATCGAAGATTGACTCCTTCTAGTTCTAATCCTATGTAGCTATGCTAACTAGAGATCTAGTTGATGTGGTGGCTCTAGGGCTTGATCAGAGGCTCTCCTCCTGAATTAGGGTTTGAAGTATGAGACGAGGGCCTCTCCTCCAGGGGCAGGGGCCTTGCTTATATAGCCCTTTCGGATGAATCTGGGCCGTCTGATCAAACCGACATTGAACGGACGGTTTTCCTTGATCCTCTAGGTCGGTGGAGCATAATCCTCGAGGCGGAGCCTGATTGGCTGAGCCAGCAGGGCGGGCGCCCTAGGGACTAGGGCGGGCGCCCTGTCCCTGGCTCTGTTACGCCTCCCGTTCGTTCTCGTGGCTTCTGGACTCTTCTAGATGTAAGATAATTACGTGTTCGGTTAATATCCCGTCATTAATCCGATATGTGGGCCTTTCTTCCGTATTTCCTGATAACCCCCTGCAGAAATAGATAAACAGCAAAACTCGTGGAATTCTGTCAGATAAAACCCTAAGTCTAGGTGTTGGTTTCATTTGGATCCTTTTCTCTATTTATTTAATAGTTATAATTGATACTTAAGGACCGTCAACAACCACTAGAGATAATTCCCAAATTACTCTAAATTTTTCTATAGAAGTTGAAAATCTGTAAAAACAAAAGTTGCTCCATTTTCAAATTTCTACAACTTTCTCAATATAAACATTTTCAAATTCAGCGTAGATTTTGAAATTTGAATTTGAATTGAAAAGGGGACATTTTCTGGAAATCTGTAAATTCAAAATTACTTTGAATTTTATGTTGAAACTTCAAAAACTTAAAATACCAAAGTTGTACATCTAGGTAAGAACTACAACTTTGCTATTCAAAACATTTTCAAATTATGCCTCCATTTTGAAATTGTATTGGGGAGATGAAAAGGGGTCAAATTTGAGATTTGAATCTTTTCAAAATTACTCCAAATTTTACACTGAAACTTTGAAAACTCAAAACACCAAACTTGTAGCCCAAGAAAAGATCTACAAACTTGGTTTTAAACTTTTCCCAAATTTTGCATAGATTTTGATTTATTCAAAAAGGGGTAAAATCAGGGTTTTGCATTTTAGGGTTTTCGGAAAGATTCAAATTGAAAATTGATGTTCTATTAATTGGTGATTATTTAGTGATCACACCATCACCCAAGGGCATCATTGAGTCAAGCATCACATGTTTGACCAAATGCCACTCTTGGTTGACCAGGCTGACTTCAGAAATTCATTTAATAATGCCTCAATTTTGAATTTGAAATCAAATCGAAAAACTTGCAACAAGTTTTGGATTCCCAATTCAAACCCAAACTCGAAGATTTATTTTATAAGTTGGACTTGAGCTCATACCCTACACTTTGCACTAGTGTATAACACAGTCATACACCTCAAATTACGCAGGGCATAAACTAAGTATTTGCGGTGACATTCGAAATTAGGGTTTTCGAATTCGAGCCACACAACTGAGAAGCACATCCAACCTAAGAAGATAAACTTATTTTAGTTGATGCATAACGAAGTTACCCTAATCATGGGTGTTTTGAAGTGCATATGATGACATGGCATGTTTTTAGTTTCTATAACACCAAGGGTGTTACAAATGGCGGCGGTGGCCCATGGATGGGCTCGGTGGGCCTATCCACGGGTTTTCCTTTTTTTGTTTTTTTATTTTATTAACGAGGCGGGCATCAAACTGCCTCAGAAAATAGCCTATTTACCGTGACCTTTTGTCCGAGACGGTTTGGTTGCCCGCCTCGGAAAAGATTATTGTAGTAGTGACACTCACTTATGACTATAGAATAGATCGATTCCTTTGGTATGAACCCTATAAAATCTTGTTATACATATTTTAGCATCAAAACAACTTCAAATGAAAAAAGTTTCAACTACAAAGTTGTAGATCTCGTCGAGTAATACAACTTTGGTATAAAGTTCGTCTTCATTGGACATCATACGAGAAAGTTATAAAATTTTTGCAGTCTATCACTGCCGGGTCATGTCCCAATCTATCACTGTCAATTCAAGCAAAAACTTCCAGTGATAGGAATCGACAGTGATGGCCCCAATATTATTGCCGCCGGTTCAAACCACGAACCGGCAGTGATGAGCCAGTAGACATTATCACTGCCGGTTCGTAATGGGCCGGTAGCGAAGGTCAGTTTTGTAGTAGTGTTGTAAGATTGTATTGCCTGTTGAACACTTGAATTTGGAGGAGCTAAGCTTTACTCTTCTTAATTACTAGTGTTTTCTGATGAGGTGTGAGTTTTTACCTAGCAAAGTTTTAATGAGGCAACCAGAACAATATAAATCAGCTCAATAGTATTTGGCCCCCATGTCTTGTGTGATCATGTGACTAAGCCTGTGAATTTTGAATTTGCAATGTAAACTTGAAGTCTTGAAGATCAGGGAGGTGTAGCTTCACTAGCAGGCTATAGGCTGGCCCAGCCTGCTGTGTCTGTTGTACCTTTTAGGATGGCTCGGTACAAAAAATAGACCAGAGTGTCATGCCTGGGCGAGCATCAAATATGTGGGCGGACATGGCATGGCCATAATGCCTGGACCTGGACCAGCGAAATTGGGCCGTGGTTTTTCGGGCTGGTGGTCTTTTTGACGCTCTATTTTGCATGTGCATGTGTGTGCTTTTCGTTGACAAAGCTGAAAGCTCTGCTTTGCGGATGAGTATCGTGGACTTGCCCCTTCAACACCCGGCAAATGGTGAGTCGAAGTGAAGTGTATTTACACGCCCATGAATTGCTGGACAAGAATCTACCAACAAAGGACATAGAAGACTACGCCTAGCTACGTGCATAGCCACTGTTCCCACACACTGCGGGATAGGAGCGAGCAATACCCAATAATAATAGCATTCATGGTCAAGCTCACAGCCAATATAATGCACAAGCTTGGGTACGTACGTTGCTGTCGTCCCAAGCCGAAGACCCCGTTTTTCGCCGTGTCCTCTCTTTGCCTCGGAAGTCGTGTTGCCCGAAGACTCCATACCCCACTTGCGGCGCTTCACACGGCGGGGGTCGCCGCCGTTCATCGCGCGCGCACAGCCATGTATGTGTCACAGCCTCGCTATAAATACGCGCGCGACCTCTCTCGCATGCATGCAACAACTACTACACACCGCTTCTCTTTCTCAACTGGGGTATACTGTGTGCGTTGCCTAGCGAGTGTAGTACACACGTAGTAGCTCTCGTAAACGTAAAATGCGGTCGTCGTCGTCGCTTGTTGTCTCCCTCCTCGTCCTGCTTCTCCTCTTCGCCGCCGGTGCGCCATCGCTGGGTGTTGCCGCCGTCTCGGTTCATCAACGACAGGGGGCGGCCGACCATGGGCACGGTGGCTCGGCGGCAGCGGACAGCGACGCGTTCTACCAGAAGGTGGGCACGTTCGCGGTGTGGGTGTACAGCCTGTGGAACGACATCAAGCCAGTGCCCAAGCTGGAGAGCGTGCTCTCGGCTTTCACGAGGCCGGCGCAGGGCAGCGCAATGGAGTACCTCCTGGTGCTGCGCGTGGCCGGGCTCGGCACGTTCCGGGCGCTCGTGTGGGGCGTGCCGGCCGAGGGATCTGAGGACTGGAAGCTCAAGTACTTCGAGCCCGTGGACGGAGCGTGATCACTGAAAGGTCCGCACGCTACATGCCTCCTGATGACTGAGTGTGCAAGCATGACGAAACAGGACGTATATATACAAGCAAGTATATATATGCTTCATACTTACTATTACGTGCGCGATCTGTGGAAGGATATGTGTTTTGTGTTCAGTGTTCTGATGGATCTATCCATACGTAAATGGTATACATGTACTCCTATGTGTAATAATATGCCTCCTGATTATCAACGTGTATAACATAATCTATTTGATAATAAAGATACGAACCACCGACCAGAGGTGGGCTACCTAGAAAAAAAGATAGATTATCGTTCCATTTTTTCTGTTAACGGTAAAACTCTATTTGCTACTGTACAATTTGCGACTTGTAGATCATTATATAACGATCGATAAAAACTGAACATCAAGTACATGTGCCCTTGATTCGCCGCATAAGAGCCGAGAAAGATGATGCATGCAGGTTGAAAATGTCGATCATCACAAATGGACTACCATATTAGTCTTAGCTTCGAGTTTTATACTGATGTTTAAGATAAATCCTAAGATATTATATATATTTAGAATAGTTCTATTAGCATGGGCCCCTTGGATTGCGGGGCCTTGAGCGGTCGCACGGCCTACACGTCCTTAGGGAAGCCCCTGTATGCGCCGACATTGTTTGAACATCTTGTGAGCTGTCTAGGTACGATTACCAATTCAAATAAGGATGCATGGTGTGGCATTTTGCATCATGTGGATTCACCATGCATTGATCGATATTCGGTCTGTGTTTGTATTTTCCTATGCAAGGCTTACGATATCAAAATAGTACAAAGAAGACACTACATCAAAGAGGCGCACGTCAATAGAATGTGCCACCGATGTCAAATTACAGATGTAGTTTGATAATATGTGTCTCTCGTATCGGTTCTGTGAGAGGTCAGACCTAAGAACGCTACTCATCAAGGACGTGTCACAATCTTCTCGTGACCCTGATATCAAGGCATCACATCAGAGACATGTCTAAATAAGATGTATCTCCACTACTCACACCACCCACTCTGACCAACGACGACACCCACACACAGCTAGCACACATGTGCAGCATTGCGCTGCGCCACCAAGTGCATTATGGCTTCAAGGACCATGGTTACATAGCATTAGAAAGCCAAAGTGTAGTTGCTGGTCTCATCTCAACCTTGGCTCCACCATATCCATGTTCGCCCTAAGTTCACTACTTGCATCACTGCAACAGGCCCAACTCCTTAGGGGAGTGTTGCGTGCTACCCAAGTTCGCCTCTTGCATGCCCAAGTTCTACCGAAATGCAAGTTGCTTCATATAACAAATGACCAAATTTGTATGCATGTAAGTTCTTGATGGAGGATCAAGGCTTCTCATGAGGACAGTTGCTCTAGATTCTCTCAAGTGACTCTAAAAAAACTCGACCAGCGGAGGATAAGACAGCCCCCAAGGCATTGTGCTTAAGAAAAAGACCTTCGTGATCACATGCATTGTGATGATGTGCTTGTGATATCATCTTCTATTTTTCTTTTAATTAACATGCTCAGTGTTGCTTGGTGTTGGCCTTCTTGCTATAATCATTTTTGGACTCGCTTAACAAGCCTTGGGAGCTCCATTGCAACATAACACAACTCCACAGCTGCTTGTGCAAAACAAAGCTAAATTTAATCTTGCTTATGTTCAATGTTGTTTGATTTTCACCGATCAATTTTCCTTCCATATAGCGTGTTTAGTGTTTGGTGATCATGCATAACTCTATTTAGTGAATAGTTTGCATATCTATGTTCAGTGCAAAAGTGTGTTTAGTGATCAAAGTTCAATGCAAGGTGTGTTACAAAGGAAAATGGCACCTAGCAAGGGCCATGAAGCGATTTTGGTGATTGAGTGACAACCTGATTAGATGGACTAATGTTGTGCCCTAGTATATAAGGTTTTAGTCCTACGGATGCAAGGATAGACTTGGATGATGCGATGGTGAAAGGTCCTAATATGGCTAGAGGGGGTGAATATCCTTTTAAAAACTACAAAACACTAGGCAAACTTGTTAGACAACTAATTGGCTATGAAGCTTTTTGCACTAGCTCTAACCAGTGTTGCAAGCCACCTATCCCACCAATTCTAGTTGCTATAATCTCTAAGTCAATCAATGGCTAATTCACTACGAGGTCTCAAAAGCTAGCTACACTAAAGAGCTCAACTAGGTGAGAAGCTACACTAGCAAAGATAAGACAAGCTCTCAAAACTAATTACACTAAAGAGCTTGTTACAACTAGTTTGCGGGAATATAAATAAGTGGAATGTGATCTTTTATACCACCGTGTCGAGGAATGAACCAATCACACTAAGATGAATACCAATCACCGGGAGAAATCCGATGAATCGATCACAATGGAGACACGATTTTTCTCCCGAGGTTCACGTGCTCGCCGGCACGCTAGTCCTCGTTGTATCGACCAACACCTCGTGGTTCGGTGGCAATCCAAAGCCAAGCTCTCTCAAAGAGCACCGCAAGAACCTACCGTAAGTGTGGTAGCTCAATAACACGAGCAATCCACTAGAGTTGCCTTTGGCACTCCGCCGGGGAAGGCACAAGAACCCCTCACAATCTTCGGGAGGTGGCCAAGAATAATCACCAACTCTTGTCACAACACCTCCGTTGCTCCAAGTCGTCTAGGTGGCAGCAACCACCAATAAAAACAAGAAATCCGCAGCCACAACAATCCCCAAGTGCCACTAGATGCAATTACTCAAGCAAATGCATTTGGAATCACTCAATCTCACTTTGGATTCACAACCAAGCAAGAAAGATGAGTGGGAGGGAGTATGCTCAGCTCACAAAGATATCAAGATGTTCAAATGACTAAGAGAGATCCCCAAGAGCCGGTCATCAACTATTTATAAGTGTCCCTAAAGAATAGAGTCGTTAGGCTCTTCATTGTGCCTCCTGTATGGCAACCGGACGCGTCGATCAGGTTGATCGGACATAGTTTCAGCGTCCGATCGTTGCGGGACAAGTCAACGGATGGGCGCCATGTGTCCTCATTCACACCTCGCCCATCCATCTTCAACGGTCAACTAGAACAGCCCTCGCACGGTAAAGTGATGACCGGACACGTTTCTCAGAGTGACCGGACTCAGGACCGCAGAATCCGGTCAAGTCCAGTAAGCTCCCAGAGGCCAGAGCGCATTTTCATCAACCGAACGCGTCTAGTGACTACTGACCGGACGCAGCCAGCGTCCGATCAAGCCACCAAGCTGCTGCTCCATGCGCGCGATGCTCAGAACTGACCACACGCTCAGCCCTGCGTCCGGTGCTCACGACACTAGAGTCCCGTCGGTGTTTCTCAGCGAGAAACACCATCGCGACTCTTCTTCAACCCTTGCTCAAAAGTGCTAACCACCATGTGTATCACATTGTGCACGTGTGTTAGCATGTTTTAACAAACATTTTACAAGGGTTATGTTAGCTCACACTAGGTCC
The DNA here is from genome assembly GCA_022457205.1 of Saccharum spontaneum. Lineage (NCBI taxonomy): Eukaryota > Viridiplantae > Streptophyta > Magnoliopsida > Poales > Poaceae > Saccharum > Saccharum spontaneum. Next base: position 25,528,146 of record CM039582.1, on the reverse strand, counting down.
TAATGCATATGCTCATATAAATTCACCTGGTGGCACTTGATAACCGTTTTAACCGTGAAATTCCCCTCTTCATAGTACGGCTATCGATCCTAAGTCACTCACACCCTCTATGGTGTCTTGAGTGCAAAACAAAAATTGACCCTATTACATATACCTTTGCCTTGAGCCCATTTTTATTTTTTTCTTTTTTCTTTTCCAAGTTAAGCCCTTGATCATCTTGTGGTCACCACCATCATCACCATGATCCTTCTCTAGGCTTCACCACTTGGTATGGGACTTATCATTTCATGTCTACACACTTAGCACAATGATTTGTCCCTAGGTTTCATCAATTATTCAAAACCAAATTAGGGCTTTCAGATGGTTTGATCATTTGATCAAGACCCTAAGCAAGGACAAGGAGCTGCTATAAAGACCCTAGAAGACAAGCTAGAGTGGAAGAAGATCGTGTGAAAAGATAGAAACGATGTCTAGAGAGCACTAGAGTGCACAAATAGTAGCACCTGACTTAGGAAGAAAGAAAAAACAAAATAAGCAAGCAGATCTCCAACACCTACATCAACAAGGAAGGGAAGTAGTGAGAAAACTTGAGATCCACTCTTGAGCACTTGATTTCTTTGCTAAGTCGATGGGATTCACGTTTGTTACTCTTTGGGCTTTATCCCTAGCTGGCTAGACATTGCCCATGAGCTCCCAGTCTTGTGGTGAGTACTAGGAGATTTGTATTACCCTATAGAAGAGCTAAAGCTGAACTTCTGGCCAGTTGAGAGAGGCAAGGTGGTGAAATAGACCCTGACTTTTGTGGTCACCTCAACAATAAGGACGTAGGCACTCTTTAGTGTTTTGGCCGAACCTTAGGATAAATTCTCGTGTCTCACGTGCTTATTGTTATTGTGATTACTTGCAATTATTGACAATTCGTTTGTTGCCATCTCTCTTCAGTTCATTTTTAAGGTTCGGTCTCGATCTACATCTTGGCAAAGTTTCTAGGTGAAGGAAGGGCACCAACACCTTCATCATATATACCTTAAGTGTGGTAATTCGGCAATCAAAAATCTGAGTTAATTTTCTGTCGCTTCAGCTCTTTGGTTCACCATTCATACACTCATTTTCTTTGTATCTCTGGTTAAAAAAATGTTGATTATGCTTTCATACTTTTTTTAGCATGCTTCAGTTTAAGTGTACTTGTCATAATTCCATATGCCTCTTTAAATTAAGCATGATGTTTAAATTAAATAACCTTCCATAATCAAATTAGATGTCTAGTTTGATAATTGAACTAAAGTAATACTTTTATAGACATTGGTTGTCTATATAGAGTAACCTTGCTAGAAAAAATTCAAAATTAAGTGGGTAAGTCTTCGAGATTAATTCATATTGAAAATAAGTTAAGACATGTTGTACACATTCATGATGTTGCGCTACATACAAATAAGACCTCAACCTTTAAGGATGCACTGTGAGCAAATTCCAAAAGGCTTTTTTTTACTTATCTTGATGCAATTTGTCTAATTGACTAGCTGCCTATCCATCAAATGCATATGTTGACAATGACAGTGCACCATCTTTTTTTTACTTATCTTTGGGCTTTGGGCTTTAAGGATTCTTGCACTCAATTTAGAGGGGTAACTGCAGGTTGGTTTACAAATTACAACCAAATTCAACCCAACCCATCCTTGGTTGTACATGCGCTTTGTCCTAGGTGTTTTCACACTTAAAAGTTCCTTTTAACTATCTAAACTATCACTATGGATTGATTTTTCTCTTCAAACTTTGGAGCTAGACATCTTACCTCCTCAATGTTGAAACCGTTTAAAATATCTCTTTGCTCCAGTTAGAAGTTTTCAAGGTGTTTTTGTATTTTTAGTTTAAAAATTAGTAAATACTTGATAAGGTTTTATACCAAGAACTAGAGATAGATTGCGACAAGAAAAATCAAAATAAAACATATAGACCTCTTGAAAGTATCTCTAAATTATTCTAAAAATTAGATTTAGATATAGAATATAGGAAAAATATTCAGAAAAGTCTAATTTTTATTTGAAACGTTCTAACCTATCTAAACATGTTTTAAAACATTCCATAATAAAAAACATGAGATGCAATAGGCCTAAAGTCATTCAACATTAAATGTATGTTGCGTTCTTGCTTGTTACACCTAATATTTTTGTTGTGAAAAGTTTTGAAGTGTGTTTAAAAATGAATTAAAAAGTATGGAATTTTTTTTCATATTTTATAGATATGTCTTCCCATTTTTTATAGTGCTAAATCTAATTTTAGAAGTTTTTACAGATATCTTCATGAGTTCTAAATATTTTATTTAGGTATGTGAAATCCTAATTTATCTCTAAATCTTTATCTATTTTTTTAAAAAAACTTTCAAAAGAGAGATTTTATGTCCTTCTTGATGGGGCTTTAGTCATTACAAAAATGGAAAGATAAGGAAGCAACATTTTTTTGGCTTTGGCTTCTATTCTGGGACATCACTATTTTTTGTTTGATTTTAACTTCATGAGTCATTTGTACATGACATGTTTGGCAAAGCTTTTGATAATATAAGTCTGTTGATAAATTTAACAACCCTGTCAAAGAAGAAATTGGAACATTTTTGTTTTCTACAGTAAGGCTAGCGCATGGACATTCGGCCCTAGGCCCGTGTCTGGACGTAGCTCCCACACTCCGTGCCCGCATCGCATCCCACACGCTCCATCCCATTCCCAACCAGCGCTAGCGCCTAGCACGGCGGAACCGCACCGCTGTGCCCATTCCGCATCTGCACGGCGGAACCGCGCTCCGCGCCCACATGCCTCGCTTGCTGATGCGTGCTGTGAGGCATCTGCAGACCTCAGGCGCCGGCACGTGAACCACAACGGCACACTAGCAGCAGCAAGTGGACAGCGGCCTGCAACACAAGATCCACTTTTGAAACATTCAGATGAAACATTTGCAACATACGTCTGAAGTATGCGTGTATAGCCATTGCAACTGTACAACACTAGATCAACTTTTGAAACATCCAAATGAAACATTTAAAACAAACTTCTGAAACACTTAAAACATAGGCTTGTAATATGTATATATTGTTATTGCAACATATGCAACATCCCAGATTGACTTTTGCAACATTCAGATGAAACGCAAAACATAAGCCGAAAACACATGAAACACTTCAAACATGGCGTCACCAACAGCCATAGCCTACCTGGTGGGGAGCTATGGTAACCAGCAAGCTGAGGTACATAAAGGACATCGAGAGCTAATGGCCCAGCGTGCGTAGGCCTCCACTTACTGCCGCGGGTGAGAACTCTTGACCAGCGGAGACCTCCTCCTGGTGGCACCGGAGTGACGGTGGCGTGGTGCTTGCCATGGCCGCAATGGGCGAGGTAGACAGGGGCGCACCACAACGCGGTCGACAATGGGGTACGACGCGGCTGAGGGAAGGGCGCTGCATGCGCGGGAGGCGAGCGTGTGGTGGGGGAAGGAGGCACGGCAGGGCAAAGTGCGGCTGCGGATGCCCCGTCAATGTGAGTGTGATGGGAAAGAGCACTTCTATTAGGCTGTCCGCTGCGTAGGCTCACGAAGATAAGCATCTGGATGGGGGCGGACGCCCTGTTTTCACAGGTTCATTGCTTTGACACCGGAGTAACCGGACCATGCACAGGGCAGGTCTAGGTCCCTGGTTCAACCGAGCCCGGTCGCACCGCACCGCACGCTCGAACAAAACGAGCCAGCCCTGCCCAGCCTCCCCAACCCATCCGTCTCCGGTAAACCGGCGAGCGGCGACCGCCGGCACGAGCTCGCACCAGCAAACCTGATCGCGCTTCCCCCGTCTCCAAGTTCTAATCTCCCTGTTTTGGCCTCAACTCCAGTCCCCATCTCGGACGTCCCCCTACCTCCAGACCTCCTGCCGCCTGGTCGGCGAACACCCCCTCGAATTTCGCTGCTCTTCCACGGTTGCGTCTCCTTGGGTGTGGTCTGCGTAGGGCATGGCGGCCTGAGTACCGGGCAGGACACGGATGAAGGAGCGGAAGCCGGCAGCCTCCTCCCCCGCGCTGGTCCGGATCCTCGCCGTCTGCGCGTCCCAGGTGCCGCCTCCTCTCTCGGGAACCCTCCCCGCTGTATATGGTTTAATTAGCGGCGACTCGTGATTCGTTCTGCTCGGTGCTCCATCCGGGTGATGCGTGGAGTGCTAGTACGACTAATCTACTGGGCCTTACAGTGCCGACTAGTCGGTGCGGGCATGGATCGATTGAACTTGTGATTTGTGGCTAGCCGTTCGTTGCTCTTTGCGGTCCGGTATTCCGGTGGTGGTAGATTTGCGGAGTTGCGTGGCTTTGGGGTCTAGTCTGTTTGGTCCTGCTGCGAACTGCATTATAGATTTTATGATTTTCTACCCAGATTCATAGAGTGTTCCTAGATGTTTGCTAGTTGTTCTTCTCCATAATAGTAGTTTCCTTGTCATTCCTCTTCGGTGTCAGTCGAGCATCCAATTGTCCTTCAGTTCTGATGCCAGAACCCAGTGCCAATCCAAGCACAGCTGAGGGTTGGTGCAGGGAAAATTCCCGTTCAGATATTTCTTATTGCAGTGGCCAATGGCCAGGTGTCTTATCTTGGGAATACAGCCTTATTTGTTATGGATATGTGCAATGTTAACCAATTAAGCGGCTCAATCTGAAAAATGTGAATACTGGGAAAACATTGTACCTGACAAATGGCAGTTATTTACAGGCTGGCTTTTAAGTATTGAAGCATGTTACACTTCCCTGTTTGAGTGACCGATACAGAAAATTAGTCACCTATGGTTGCATGCTTTTATGCAGAATACATGTTTTCGAAAAATCTAGTGCCATCTTGACTGGTCTTTGCTCTACTTATGTTGTGCTCGCTATCTACTGTAGGCAAAAGATTATGGGAGATGCATAGCAGCAAAGATTCCTGAGATTGAACACAATATGTGTTCTAAGGAGTTTCTAGCACTCAGGGCATGCATGCAGACTGCGGTAATTTCCTGTGCCATGGACAAATATATATAGGCTCAAATTCAATCATAAAGTTAGGTGCATATACTTATGTGTCCAATTTGTATGTAAGGGGCCATTATCCTTGGCACTGGATGGCCTCGAATCCTAAATTAATCTCCTGTTGTCTATGCCCTTTAGAAATGAAGGTATATACTTAAGAACACCATACTGTTGAGGTTTGGTTCACTTGTACGAATTGTTATCCAAGAAGCACTGTCGGGGCCTCAGATGCCTCGGAACTGTGACAGACGAAGTGGCTTGGCTTGGAGATATTGCTTCATTAGGAATTTGTCCAATTAAATCTTAATGGTATAATAAAACAATTTATACACCAAGGTCAAACGGTCTTTAGTCTATATAGACCATATCTCATGTTCTCTAATCTGTTGCCTTTACCCTTCAGTGTTGTGGTCCACTGGTTGAGTACCTTTTTTAAAGATGAAACATGTGTATTTATGTTATTCTTTGGAATGTCTGAAATATGAATTGTTTTATTGTCTACTTGTCTTTAAATTATCAACTTTGTAATTGTGCTTTCTCTTCTGTCTTGAAAGGTTAAGAACAAGGTTTGAGGCTCCATATTTATAGGAAGTTTGATACTAATCTCTTTTGGTAATCGCTGTGGATTTCAGGTGAGAATCTGAGTCCTTACTTTTAAACCAAAAGAAAATACTTGGTATTGTGGTGCTTTGTTACCATTTTTAATGTTAAAAACTGTACCATGCTGATTGCAAATCCCTTTCTATTTCCAGTCATCTTAAAAAGTAGAACCTCATTTGCTTGGCTAAACAATCAGTAGAGCCTAAGCACGCAAGACACAAAAAATGTTGGGCAATCAGATACAAGGGGGCTTGGGCACACCTGGGGCGCTGTCTCATGCTTATGTTCAACATCCTCCGCTGCGATGTGACATACCAGACATTCGGGGTCTGTTCTATGACGATGCAAATAAGTTCCTTATAGCTCCAACTGCTGATCGGGTATATGAGCATTTAATCAGCTGATGATTTTCTATTTGTTTCGAGAAGTATGGTTATTACTAAAGTTAACCTGTCTAATTACTGCAGATATTGTACTGGAAAACAACTCCATCTACTCCATCTGGACCTCCCAACTCTGATCCAGTTAATGAAGGACCTGTCTTGTCAGTTCAATATTCGCTGGATCATAAAGCCATTGGGATTCAACGATCCAGACATGAAATTGAGTTTAGAAATAGGGAAACAGGGGAGACTTGTAGCAAAAAGTGCAGAGCTGATTCAGAAACTATACTTGGCTTTTTCTGGACAGATTGCCCAACATGTGATGTTATACTTGTAAAAACAAGGTATGTGCAACTTGTTACAGCTACAACTTCAGGAACAGAAATTGTCTAAAAATTAATCTCATTGCCATATAGAAGGATGTAACTATAAGCTGTTTATCGGTTAGACTAATAAGCCATTCTATTAATTGTGTTCAAAATATTATCAACTTTTACCGTAAAAATATATCATCATCTTAAGTGTAATATAATGTCAAGTTCTTTCATAATTTAGTTCTATGTTAAAAGGAGGCAAGCATATTCTTAAGCTATTTATGCAAATAATTTTTTGTTGCAGCGGTCTTGATCTTTTTTCCTATGAGCCTCAGTCCCATGCTTTTCACTTGGTGGAATCAAAGAAATTCAATGTGAGCTGGTATCTTTACACACATGAAAGTAGGCTGTGTTGGAGTATATGTAGGCCCATGAGGCTAAGGCCCATGTGGCCCATGTATGGAACCTATTTAGCTACCCTTCTAGGGTTAGCCCTAATTGAGAGAAATCACTTTCCAACATGGTATCCAGCCTTGTTTGACTCCTTCTTCCCCACCCAGCCGCCAGCCGCCGCCCCCTGCTGGCCACCGCCGGCAAGCCGGCGCCCATGGCTGGCCGGCCTCCTCCCCCTCCCTCCCTTTACTCTCCCTTCCCTTCCCTCTCTTCCCCACCCACCTGGGCCCAGGTCCTCACTGGAGCCGCTGGAACCGGTGCTCCTTCTCTGCCCGACGCTGGCGCACTCCAGGGGGCGGACGCCGCCGCCGCCGGCTCTCTCCCCGGCGCGGCCGGCCTCCAGCCCTCCCTCTCCTTCCCCAGCGCCCAGCCCTCCCTTTCCTTCCCCAGCGCCTCCCTCCACAGCGCCTACCTCCACAGCGGCGCGTCCGCCCCTGCCGCCCCTGCTCCCAGGGCGGCCCTCCCTGGCGCGGGCGCCGGCCTGGAGGTCCATGCCGCAGTCAGTCCTCAACCACAACTGCGCCATCCCCTTTCCCAGACCCTTCCTCCCTCTACTGCCCCACCTGGCGCCCCCGCCCCTGCCCAGATCCTCACCTCGGCGGCAGTGGAGCACCCGGGGGCTGCTGATGGGGGTCTCCCGGCTGAGGGGGACACTCAACCCCACCTCCCGGCTGCCGATGGCGACCAGCCTGCTCTCCAGCAGCCGCGGATCCACCTTCCCGGCGCCGGGCTGGACGCCGGCATGATGTCTGCTGCCGGTGCCCAGGCCTTCCCGGCCCCGCCACCCCTTCTTTCCCAGATCTACGCCGGCCGTGACGCCTCGTCCCTCGCCACTGCCCTTGCCGCTGCCCGGGCCTCGGCCGCGGAGGGGCAGGCCCGCGTGCGGGCGGCCGCCCTCGTGTGGGAGCACGAGCGCGAAGCGGCCGATGCCCTGGCTCGCCAGATCGCCGAGGCTGAGCGGCTACTCACCTACCCGGGCGGCCAGGACGTTGGGGCACACTCCTCCGCCTCGCCGGGTCGCCGCGCGCCTCACACCGCCGTCCTCTGGCACGACCCGGCCGACCCGCTCGTGGCTCAGCTGCACTACCAGGCGGGGGGGGTCCAGAACATTCGCCTGCTCGTTCCGGTCGTCCTCGAGCCGGAGTCGCCCTCGTACGCCCGTTGGCGGGACCTGGTGGTTCTCACTCTTCGCCGCTACGCCCTCGACGACCACGTCCTCCTCGACGCCCCGGTCGCTGCCCAGACGCCGTCATGGATCCGGCTCGACAGCATCGTCCTCTCCTGGATTCTGGGGACGATCTCGCTGGACCTTCACGACCTCGTCCGCACTTCTCCTGACGCGCGCCGGGCATGGCTGGCTCTTGAGGGTCAGTTTCTGGGCAACGCTGAGGCCCGGGCTCTGCGCCTCGACGCGAGCTTCCGCACTTTCGTCCAGGGTGACCTCTCCGTCGGTGAGTTCTGCCGCCGGATGAAGTCCATGGCTGACTCTCTGGGGGACCTCGGCTGGCCTGTGGAGGATCGCATCTTGGTCCTCAACGTTCTCCGGGGGCTCAGTGACCGCTACGCCCACCTCAGGACGTGGATCACCCGCCAGAGGCCCTTTCCCACCTTCCTGGAGGTCCGTGACGATCTGGTCATGGAGGAGCTCACACAGGGCCTCCAGCCGGGCTCCACTGCTTCCCCGGGGGCCTCCTCGACGGCTCTGGCTGCTACTCCGCCGCGCCAGTCTGCTCCACGGTCGCCTGCTCCACCACCGTCGTCTCTCCTGGGTCCCCCTCCCTCCGGGCCGAGCGGAGGTGGGGGGGGTCGTGGTGGTCGTCGTCGCCGCGGTGGGGGTCGCGGGGGCGGCCGGGGTGCACCTACCCAGGCCCCGGTACCTGGTGGACCACAGGGGGGGGCACCATGGCCCTCTTTCCAGAACCCGTGGTCTGGGCGCATCTCCATGTGGCCCTACCACGCCACCGGGACCGACTCGCGTCCACCGGTGGCCATGCTCACCGGAGCACCTCCTGCTGGTCCTCCACTCGGCGGCTTCCCTGCTACGCCGCCTACTACGCCGTGGGTTCCTCCATCCGGGGCTCCACCGGGGGTCGCGGGCTGGGATCAGGCGGCCCTGGCTCGCGCGTTCGCCACCATGAGCCTGACACCTCCGGTTGGACCCGAGTGGATCGCCGATTCGGGGGCCACCTACCACACCACTCCTGACCCCGGTATACTTTCGTCGGTTCACCCTCCCTCTTCATCTCTTCCTTCGTCCATTATGGTCGCAAATGGTTCTTGTATTCCTGTCTCCTCTGTGGGTACCGCCGGTGCTCATGGCTCCTTTCGTCTTCCTGATGTTCTTGTTGCTCCTTCCATGGTTCATAATCTTCTTTCTATTCGACGTTTTACGGCTGACAACTCTTGTTCTGTGGAATTTGACTCTTCTGGTCTTACTGTGAAGGATTTGGCTTCCCGGCGTCCTCTGCTCCGATGTGACAGCACCGGGCCCCTTTACACTCTTCGCTTTCCGGCGGCTCCTTCTTCTTCGCCGTCCGTTTTGTCAGCTGCCTTCGTCGCTTCTGCTTCCTCTACCACCTGGCACCGGCGCCTCGGCCATCCTGGACGTGATGCCCTGATACAGCTCAGTCGTAGCTCTGGTCTTCCATGTACTCGAGCTCATGATGAGCAACTGTGTCATGCGTGCCAATTGGGCCGACATGTTCGTCTTCCTTTTTCTAGTTCTTCCTCTCATGCGGCCCGCATTTTTGATCTTGTACATTGCGACCTATGGACATCTCCTGTTATCAGTATTTCTGGTTATAAGTACTATCTTGTGGTTGTTGATGATTTTTCGCATTACTCGTGGACTTTTCCTCTTCGCGCGAAGTCTGATACGTTTACCACGCTCCTCCACTTCTTTACTTGGGTGTCCACTCAGTTCGGTCTCACCATCAAGGCCGTCCAGTGTGACAATGGTCGCGAGTTTGATAACTCCACCGCCCGAGCTTTCTTCCTCTCTCACGGTGTTCAGCTCCGCATGTCTTGCCCATACACCTCCTCGCAGAATGGCAAGGCAGAGCGGATGATTCGCACCACAAACGACACCGTGCGCACCCTCCTGTTTCAGGCCTCTCTTCCTGCTCGTTTCTGGGCTGAGGGCCTGCATACTTCCACCTACCTTCTTAACCGCCTTCCTTCCGCTGCCTGTCCCGCTCCCACTCCTCACCACGCCCTCTTTGGTACCCCGCCTCGGTATGATCACCTTCGCGTGTTCGGGTGTGCTTGTTACCCCAACACTGCAGCCACTTCTTCTCACAAGCTGGACCCTCGCTCCACGCTCTGTGTCTTCCTCGGGTACTCACCTGACCACAAGGGGTACCGGTGCTTCGACCTTACCTCCCGACGTGTTCTCATCTCGCGCCATGTGGTCTTCGATGAGTCCGTCTTTCCCTTTTCCAGCACCACTACACCTCCGGTCACTGACCCACCCGATCTGTTTCCCACTGACCCGGTGGTCCAGCCACCTTCTTTGTGGTCTCCTGCAGGTACCGTCTCGCCGCGTTCTGAGCCGGCCGCCGGTCCCGGCTCCTCTGCGAGTCCGGGCCCCTCGTCCTCCGGCGCGGCCCCGCCTTCTCCCGTTGGTGCAGACCCGGGGCCTTCGTCCCCCGCTTCTGCCCCGGGGGGGTCGTGCCGGTTGCCGACGCCGGACCCTGTCTCGGCGCCTGCCCCGGCGGCTCCGTCGCGGTTTGCCGCGCCGGTACGGGTCTACCAGCGCAGGCCGCGGCCACCGCCGCCCGTGGTTCCGGTCCCTTCTCCGCCGGGAACACCGACACCACCGCCCCTGTCTCCGCCGGCCCGTGGTGTCCCGTCGGTCTACCACCCGCCGCTTCTTCACCGACACCCGCGGCATGTTCACCCGATGGTGACACGGCACGCGGCTGGCACCCTGCCGCCTCGTGCCCTCGAGGCTTCGACCGGCGACGCGGTGGTCTCTCCGGTACCCTCCTCCGTCCGCGACGCCCTGCTGGACCCTCACTGGCGCCGCGCGATGGAAGAGGAGTACGCCGCACTACTCGCCAACCAGACGTGGGAGTTGGTGCCCCGGCCGCCGGGCGCCAATGTCGTCACCGGCAAGTGGATTTGGACTCACAAGCGCCGAGCGGACGGCTCTCTCGAGCGCTACAAGGCTCGATGGGTCCTCCGGGGTTTCACTCAGCGGCCCGGCGTCGACTACGATGAGACCTTCAGCCCGGTGGTCAAGCCGGCCACCGTCCGTACCGTACTGTCACTGGCACTTGCTCGGTCTTGGCCCGTCCACCAGCTGGACGTCAAGAACGCCTTCCTCCACGGCCTTCTTACCGAGACGGTGTACTGCAGTCAGCCGGCGGGGTTCGTCGACACCACCCGTCCTGACATGGTTTGCCGGCTCAACAGGTCACTCTACGGCCTCAAGCAGGCACCTCGGGCGTGGAACCACCGGTTCGCCGCATTCTTACTGACCCTGGGGTTCATGGAGGCCAAGTCCGATACGTCGCTGTTCGTCTACCACCATGGGGCTGACACGGCGTACTTGCTGCTCTATGTTGATGACATTGTCCTCACAGCCTCCAGTGAGCCACTTCTTCGCCGGATCATCACGGCTCTCCAGCAGGAGTTCGCGATGAAGGATCTTGGTGAGCTACACCATTTCCTCGGTGTTACTGTTGAGCACCGTCCTACTGGACTCCTCCTTCACCAGCGACAGTACACTCGGGACATTCTGGAGCGGGCTGGGATGTCTGACTGCAAGCCCTGCTCCACTCCGGTCGACACTCAGGGCAAGCTGTCGGAGGCTGAGGGACTTCCGGTGGCCGACCCCACTGCGTACAGGAGTCTTGCCGGGGCCCTTCAGTACCTCACATTCACCCGGCCGGACATCACATATGCAGTTCAGCAGGTCTGCCTCCACATGCATGATCCCCGGGAGCCTCACCTCACGGCTCTCAAGCGTCTCCTCCGCTACCTCCGGGGCACACTCGACTACGGCCTCCTCCTACACCGGGCCTCTTCCACCGACCTCGTTGTCTACACCGACGCTGACTGGGCCGGGTGCCCGGATACTCGCCGCTCCACCTCCGGCTACGCCGTCTTCCTGGGCGGCAACCTGGTGTCTTGGTCGTCCAAGCGCCAGCCGGTGGTCTCCCGGTCCAGTGCCGAGGCGGAGTACCGCGCCGTGGCTAACGGCGTGGCGGAGGCCGCCTGGCTCCGGCAGCTGCTTGTTGAGTTGCACACTCCACCCTCCAGGAGCACACTGATCTACTGCGACAACGTCAGTGCGGTCTACCTCTCCACCAACCCCATCCAGCACCAGCGGACGAAGCATGTCGAGATCGACCTCCACTTTGTTCGTGATCGGGTGGCCATGGGCGAGGTGCGGGTCCTTCATGTCCCGACGACCTCCCAGTTCGCGGACATCTTCACCAAAGGCCTCCCGTCCTCGACCTTCGCCGAGTTTCGCTCCAGCCTCAACATCACCAGTGGCTAGTTGCGTCTGTGGGGGGGTTGTGTGTGTGTTCTTTCTTTCTTGTTTATTTCAGCCTCGAACTCCGCTGCGACGGTAGTTCAGACTGCGGGGGGGTGTTGGAGTATATGTAGGCCCATGAGGCTAAGGCCCATGTGGCCCATGTATGGAACCTATTTAGCTACCCTTCTAGGGTTAGCCCTAATTGAGAGAAATCACTTTCCAACAGGCTGATTCTTCTTGCTTCTGGAATGCAATGCACGATGTTTACTGGCTATCAGGTAATGGCACCCGCTTGAGACAAAATCATTGAAACCCAAGTAAAGACTTCATTTTTCCTGTTCCGGGACAAAACCCGTCTCATTCTCCCTGATGCTGTGGTTGTCCTGCCTATAAGGCAAATCCCCAGTTGAGAAATTTTCAACTTCTATGTGAAGAGATGGATCTGTTTTTTCAGCTTGCCATTTTTCTTTCGGAGTAAATTTATATTGATTATTTGTAGAGTATAGAACAAAGAACATCTTATAGGTTGAAGGAAGCTTTCGAGTCACTGCTAACAATTTTGCTTTTGCTTGTACTCCTTCTGTTCCAAATTACAAGACGTTTTGCTTCTCTAGATATATTGCTTTTACTATGCATCTAGACAATAGTGTATATCTAAGTGCGTAGCAAACGATACGTATCTTTTTTTTTTGACTGAATCAGCAGGGGAGCCCCCTACCTCTTTTTTTTTTTGCTTTTCAATTAAATAAAAGAATGAGCCGTACAGGTCTACAAGAGTGCAAAACTGAAAACAAGAGTACAAGGCAACAAGGCCCAAAAGGAAAAAGTTGTGACTTTACAAGTAACTATCTCTCCAAGCACTAAGATGAACCTGTCTACTTGCTCTGGCCTTGGTGCACACCAAGCCAAATTCTTCTTTGAACTGCCTCTTCCACAAGTGAATGTTGATTTGGCCATTGTCAAAAATCACATCATTCCTAGTGTTCCAGATTACCCAGCAGGCAGTGATAGCAATTTCTCTGAATATAGCATTGTTGAAATCAGCTCTTGCCTGTAAGATCATGTCCAGAGGTGAGAGACTTAGGTTCCAGTTTATGGGGATAGTGGCCCAGCAATCTCGACTGAAGGAACATTCAAAGAAGAGATGAAAATTTGTTTCTTCACATCCCAAGTTGCATAACACACAGTTGTAGTCGTCTAGAGCCATATTCTTTCTTCTTAAAATGTTTCTTGTATTCAATCTGTCCCTAAGAAGTAGCCAAAAAAGGAATTTATGTTTTCCAAGATTATCTGAACCCCATAACCATTTGAACAGAGGAGATGATTCAGTGTGACCAATGAGAGCCCCATATGCCTTCTTACTGCTAAATCTTGAAGAGGCCCATGTGTTACTCCAGATATCATTAACATTTTCATCCCAAGTTCTAGACTGCATGAAAGTTTGGATCTCATCAAGTTGGGCTGCAGCCTGTTGGGATAATGGCAAGCTGAATAATCTGTCATCCCCTTGTTCTATGAAGAATCTGATGGAACATTTTGGTTTCCTTGTGAAGGAGAACAATTAAGGGTACTTATCTTTCAGTGCTTGTCCTGCCCATTTATCAGACCAAAATAAAATTGACTCACCATTATTTGGATAGCATACAGCTAGTTTTGGTATTTGTCAAAAAACTTCAGGTTCTCCTTCCACCAAAAAGACCCAACTGGGCTTCTAGCCTTTGGTGGTGTTTGTTTGTTGGAGTAGAATCTGGACCAAGTAAGAGAGACCCATGGTATGTCACACAACAACAACAACAACAACAACAACATAGTCTTTTGTCCCAAACAAGTTGGGGTAGGCTAGAGATGAAACCCATAAGAGACGAGAAATAGGGAGACACATAAAGGGCACAAGACAGATAGAGGTCACGGTTCAAGCACGTTGATTGCCAATCTCCAAGCGCTCCTGTCCATAGCTAAATCCTTGGAGATATTCCACTCCTTAAGGTCTCTCTTAACGGACTCGCCCCAAGTTAGTTTAGGTCGACCTCTACCGCTCTTTACATTATCGGTCCGCTTTAGAACCCCACTACGCACCGGCGCCTCAGGAGGCTTCCGTTGGACATGTCCAAACCATCTCAACAGATGTTGAATCAATTTCTCCTCAATTGGTGCCACACCAACCCTATCCCGAATATCGTCGTTCCGGACTCTATCCCTCCTTGTGTGCCCACAAAACCAACGCAACATACACATCTCTGCTACACTCAAATGCTGGACATGTCGCCTTTTTGTAGGCCAACACTCAGCACCGTATAACATCGCCGGGCGAATCGCCGTCCTATAAAACTTACCTTTCAGCTTCTGAGGCACCCTTTTGTCACCCATGGTATGTCAGCCTTGTTAAAAAATTTATCATGTACTTCAAGAGTAGGGCATTATTTTGGCTTTGGATGTCAATTATGCCCAATCCTCCTTGGTCCTTTGGTTTGCAGGCAACCTCCCATGCAGCTAAACATTTTCCCTTTCTGTTAATATCACCTTTGCTCCACAGACAGTGTTTCCTGATCACTTGGGGGGGGATTTTGAGGCTACACATGTAAAAGGTTGGGAGGGCTGAGAGCACTAAGTTAACCATTATCAATCTTCCATTGTATGACAAATGCTTGCTGATGCCTGATAACCTTCTCTCAATTCTTGTCAGAAGAGGGGTGAATTCAATGAGGGTGGGTTTAGTAGTACCAAGGGGCAAGCCCAAATAGGTAAAAGGCATACTACCCACCTGGCATCCAAAAGTATTGGCAAGATGTGTAGCTCTGTCGTTACTCATGTTAATAGGTACCAAAAAGGATTTGGCAAAGTTGACATGCAGCCCTGAAGAATCAGAGAAGGATCTGAGCAGGCCTTTGAGATTAAAAAGGTTTCTTGCATCTCCTGGAAGAATGAGTAATGTGTCATCAGCATATTGTACAATGGGGTAATCATCTTGGAAGGAATCACTAATTGGATGTTTGAGAACCCCACTGTGCCAGGCCTTGTTCACCACTGTTTGGAGTAGAGCAGCATCAAGTACAAACAGAAGAGGGGAGAGGGGGTCTCCCTGTTTTACACCCCTCTTACAAGTGAAAGGCTTCCCAGGGATACCATTAAGCAACACAGAAGATGAACCACTGCTAAGAAGGTTATTGATCCACTGAACCCACTTCATTGAAAATCCCTTGTGTCTAAGAACCTGCAGGATCACCTGATGTTCTAATTTGTCAAAAGCTTTTTCGAAATCAAGCTTCAGTATGACTACTTCTTTTCTAGACTGATGACACAAGTGTAGAAATTGAAATGACCATGCCAAACAATCTTGAATGGTTCTCCCCTTAATGAAACCATACTGATTGGTATGTACAAGTTGTAGAATAACTTTCTGGAGTCTCATGGAGAGCAGCTTGGTGATGCATTTAAGAGAGTCATTCAGCAGTGAAATAGGCCTATAGTCATCAACAGATTGGGGATTTTCCTTTTCGGGGATTAGGGCAATAATGGATGAATTGATGCTCTTCAGGTCTATGTTGTGATGACAAAAGTCTTCTGAATAATCTGATAAAATCATCTTTAACAATATTCCAACTTTTCTTTATAAACAGTCCATTGAATCCATCAGGGCCTGGTGCATGGCTATTTGGCAAACTTTTAATCACTGTGTCAATCTCTTCTTGACTGAAATCAGCATCCAAACCACTCAAATCATGTAATGTCAATAAGTCACTTAGGTTGTAAGCCATGATGGGAGATTCACTGATTCCAAGTCTGTTTTTAAAAGCTGTCCATAGGAGGTTGGCTTTCTGCTCATGTTCAGTGATAATAGTGCCATCAGCATTGACTAGGGAAACAATGAAATTTCTTTTATGGGAAATAGTTGCCACAGTGTGGAAAAAATGTGTGTTTTCATCACCAAGCTTTACCCATCTTATGGTGTTTCTCTGTTTCCAAGCCAAAACGTCTTATAGCTTGGAATGGAGGGAGTATGTTCTAGGTAAAATATAGGTGAAAGCAAATGCATATATGCGACTAAGGTTGTAGATCTTGTCACAAATTCATGAGAGGCACATTGACTCAATATACTATTTTCCCACTGTCCCTATTTTTTAAACTCAATCTTGTGCTGAGTTTTTTGTGCATACAAAACTTTGAACCTGTCAAACATTTCGTACAACAATCATATTTGCAGGTGTGACTTGTTTTTCTTGCTTTTCTTTTGAGTCCTGACATTTATTCAGATTGAATACATAATTGCAGCAAGAGTATTTCTCGAGTTACCTTTATTCAAGTATTTAAGATCTGAGCAGAAACTTTGTTTTTGTTTTAGTTGTGTGCTGAGGTTTTAAACTTCCCTTTCAGTTTTCTGCTGGTGGGATTGTCAAAATACCAAAGTTTGAGATGATGATGTCTAAAAGTGAAGCAAACAACAAGCCTGTTCTAGCTGCAGATGATGTTCACATTGTAACAGTGTATGCTCTCTCACTCCTGCTCATCTCTTTTGGAGCAACATTTACACTGACTTTTTCTCAAACTTGACAGCTATGGTAGGATTTATTGCTTGCAGCTTGACAGAGTTAGTATGTCATTGAATCTATATCGCTTTTACCGTGATGCTGTTGTACAGCAGGTTTGAACTACAAGTTAATTTTCCCTTCTTCCTTTTTTACAAGCAATGTTTGTCTCCTAACTCATAACTTTAATTCCAGTGTACTCTGCCAACATACTCAAGCAGAATTGCAGTTAGTGCCGTTGACAACATAATTATGGTTCACCAAATAGATGCAAAAGTAGTCATACTTTACGATGTGTCCCTGGATTCTTATGCCCCAGTTTCTGCACCACTTCCGCTGCTAGTGAGAGGGCTGCCCATCAATAGTAGACAAGTATCTCAGACTGCAGATAGCCAGTCTAGTGCTTATGGTGGAACCATCTATGGAGAAGGTTGGAACTTTCTCATTCCGGACCTCATCTGCGATGCTGAGAATGGGCTCCTATGGAAGCTCCATTTAGACCTGGAGGTAAGAAGTTGCTGATGGTCAATTTTTTGTATCACTCCTTTTTCATTGTGAATACATTTTTGCTCTAACATGCTTATCTTGAATTACAGGCTATTGCTGCTAGTAGCTCTGATGCTCCTTCAATTTTGGAATTCCTTCAGAGACGAAAGTCTGACCCAAGCATGGTAATTTTATTTTACTACTTTGCAGATAAGCAAATTTGGTGTTCAATTTTGCCAACTATCACCATTATGGTACCAATTCCTGTTCATTGTTATGAATCAGGTTAAGACTCTATGCCTTGCTATAGTTCGGACAATCATTCTGGAAAGGAGGTCAGTGCCCACAGTTGCTAAGGCAATGGATGTTGTTCTTGATTCCTACACGCGTTTGATGAAAATGGGAGGGGCTTTTCCTGGGGTTAGGCGAACACATGAGCAAAATCAGCAGTCAGGTAGTCAGCCTAATGAGGGCTCCCATGTGGTTTCTCAGGAACCTAGTCCTGGAACAACAGTTAGTCCTGCTGTGAACCCAGACCAGGCAAGTGGGTCTGTGAATATATCTGAACAGCCAAATTCAGGAGTTGAGCATGCAATAGTCAGGGGATTACTAAATACAAATATGTCTTCTGATTCTGCGGACAATACATCTGATGCTGTCGACAAAAGACAGCAAGCTGTCGGTGAAGCTAGCCGACCATTGTCTTCAGGCACATTGACTCAACATGGACAACATGCTGGAACCGTGGCAATTTCTCCAACTGAGATGTTCCAGTCTGTCTTTACACTTGTTGAAGATGAAATGATGGGTGATCCTGCATATCTTATTGCTGTCATCATGGAGTTTCTACGGAGGTATTTTTTTGTTGATTTAGTATCTTAAATTGTTGAGGATTTGCCAAATTTGCTGTTTATTGAACACTTTGTTTTCTGCATATATTTGCTGTTTATTTAGCATACTGGGGTGTGCTGTTAGCAAACAATGAATCTGGCCATATCACTGCCACAATTGGCATGTTGCATCCATGCAATGACCATTCACTCCATTTTATGAGGCCAACATGATGACAATGGGTGTTTCCTGTGCAATCATCTTACATCATCCATTTTTCTCTGTTATGGTGTATGCTTTGTTTTGTGTGTAGTGGATGTTGTCTATCTGCTCTCTGGACAAAACAGGATGAGAACAAAAGGTACTATGTTGTCTTATTTGCAGTGTCTCAAAGGCTGGGCTCAAGGCTCCTCACAACCTTTATGTGATGATGGCAACACTACTAGCTCGGAGCAACCGTTATGCTGAAATAGCATTGTTTGTGTCAAACAAGGTCAGTTTATTGTTCTTACTCAATGTTAATGATGATTATGTTGTTCGCTAGGTTGTGTGTTTTGGATTGTGAGTGGTTCTGAAGTACTAACGTAGCACTTAGCTTGTGCCTTGTAGTTTTTCTAATGGTTCTGACCATTATTTAGAGTTACTTTGCATGTACATTAGACTACAGTAGTGTGTCAACTTGTCTTCTAATCCATTTATATTGTCCAAATGAGGCTATTGCTTTGCCATGTCATATAGTTTGCATTTGTCTTTTCCCCCTCAAATAACAAGTACATTTTCTGTAGAATCAGGCCTCTTTGCGTGTTTTCTGATTGAGCCCTATGGAATTGGATATGGTCAATCACATTTTGCTAATTTGAATTATTAGGCTGTTGCTTTAAGTTTTATCCTTGTATGTACTACCACTTGTAATTAAACAAAAGTTGTGGTTCATATTCCGGTTGACTAGTGATGTTGATGTTGTTTATTTATCATATAAAACACTCCGAAACATGCTGCCTTCATTTTGGCTATCGACCACTTCCTGCAGATCCTTGAGCCATGTAAAGAGCTGGCAATGCAACTCACGGAGCTGGGTCTGCAGCACCCGCCAACAAGGAAGCTGGGCATGGACATGCTGAGGGAGCGAGGCCTGCATCACGACTACGTGACTGCGATGCTGCAAGATGGGTACTACTTGGAGGCCTTGCGCTATGCCAGAAAATACAAGGTCCTTGGCTTTGCTTTGATCTGCTCTTTTCCCCTTTCAACTGGCAACTATTACGTTTTGGTGCATCCGATCACTGACACTGACGCGAGGATTGGCCCAGGTGATCACCGTGCAGCCTGCCCTGTTCCTTGAGAAAGCCGTGGCGAAGAACAGCGCCCACAACCTGGCTGCCGTGCTGAGCTTCTTCTGCGAGTTCACTCCGAGCTTCAAGACCACGTCGGACTTCGGCAGATACCGGCATATCCTGTCTGAAATGGTTTGAGCAGCTTACTGTTGTGCAATCTTGTTGCCCCGAAATGACTTAGCAGTTAGCACGTTCTCTGTAGCAAGCAACGTCGCCTCGGAGGATATTTTTATTTAGTTCTTTTGGTCGCTCTTGCAGAAATAAGACATAAGTAGTAGTACTATTGTATAAATAAAAAACGTTTATTACCGAGGAAGAAAGTCTGGTTTAAAGCTAATCTGACCGCTTCGTGTTCTCGCTCGCCGAACGTGCAGCTAGCCATCTCGTCACAGCGACCGCTTTGCACTTGGTCTGGAACTCGAGCGGCCCCCTGCTTTCAGTTATCTCCAGCCCTCTTTGGACGTGGCGTGCTCGTCGCCGGGCTGTAACATGCGAAGTCCACGAGGTACAGTCACGGGCGCTTGGAAACACACGGTGAGCAGCAGCACCGCCGCAGCGAGCCAAGCGATGCAGGTGAGCAGATCGAGCGAGTATGCCAGCGTCGAGCGGGAGCGCAGGCTGAGGCCGACGTACTTTGAGGCTGACGCTGCGCTGAAATCCGGCAGCCGACGTCGGTTGTTGAAGACGAAGACTCAGGCCAGTTTGGCAGTGAGACGCTCGCACTCCATGACCGCTGTCGTTGACGCCTTGGTTTCTGACGGGGGCCGTAAATTTGGAGATTCATTTCCAACTTCTGTTGGAGCCTGTCATGCTTGATTTCACCGAAGGTTTTGGATAACTTAGAGTAGTTGTTTTTATAAAAAAAAATATTATCCATGCTTAATAATCTAATAAGCATCATAGATATCTAGTATTGTGACTTGACATGAACACTTTTTATCGGAAGTACTTTACTATATCGTTAAGTCTAAGTTACTATAGTATTTCCTTAGTACTTTGTCTTGTTGATATTGTGGGTGCGAGTAGTTAGACCAGACGTCTAGACGCCCCTATAATTAATTAAATAGTGCTTGAAAACAGATAATGCAATGCAAGCAGCAGAAGCCACCGTCCGCAAATTTCAACACCACCACATACAGAAAAACACATTTACATCAAGCTGACATGAAAAGAAGAGATTAGCGAAAGCTAGGCAGAGAAGAAGCCGGCGGCGGCGGCCAGCCCCAGAGCCCCCGCTGTCTCCGTCCCCGGCACCGGCATGCCCACCCCAGGTCCAGATGCCATCGCCCAAGCGCTCTGCTTCCTCGTATCGGAGTCGGAGGCGAAAGCGCAAGCAGGGCAGCAGGCATCACCACCGGGCGGTTCTGGGCTCCTCCGCCTCAGTGCTGCTGCCCTCTTTGTCCCACGCTCGAACTCCTCGTCCACCAGCAGCGCTATGTCCGCCATTGCAAGGTCACGAGTCACGACAGCCTTCCTCTTCCTCTCCTCTGCTCTCAGGCTCCGGTGAGTCGCAGCTTGCCGTTGTGCTGGTGTTTTATATCACTGCTTACCTGCCGGCTGAGCTTGGATAAGCCATCTTGCACTGAGGCGCCAAACGCCTGCCGCCGATGAGTTAAGCCTTTGACATCTGGCGGCGGGGAGAGTGCGACGTGTCATGCTATCCGTGGCCCTCTTTTTTAAGCTGGCGGCCACTTCGTCAATTTTTTCAAATATATAATATTATTATTTATTTATATGAAAAATTGTAAAAGTATGCGTGGAAATAGAAAAATTGTAAAACTAATAAGTAGTCCGTCACTAAAATATTATAAGACGTTTTGGTTTTTTTTAATACATAACTTATTATACACTATGTCTAGATTAATAGTGGGCCTATTTGCTAAGGCTATCTGCAGTCGTGGATTCATCCTCTATACATCCTAGTCACCAAGATTCTCTTCTCTATACCCAATTCTTCCGCACCCATCCATCATCTATATCATCCTCTATCCATTGTGGGACCCACTTGTCACTTTATCTAAATATATCCATGTGAGATCTAGTTTTGAAGAATTTATTGAAATGAATTTAATGGTGCAATCGAAATTTAATTTGGTTTTTTGGTTTGTGAGTTATAATAGTTTTTAGTTGCTTGAAATGGTGGGGCCCATGCATGCTGTCTCCGGCGCATGGTGTCTGCCGCACATAGTCTCCCTCCCGCGCATGCTGTCCCTGGTGCGTGGTGGGCCTCAGCCGGTATCAAATAGCGGACGGATGTTCCTTACGGATGACATAGCGGACAGCGCTGCGGTGATTTTTTTGCGCTATATCGTCCTCCATGATGAGGATAAAGTATCCGGTGCGGATAGTCTAAAGCTACACAGCTAGTTGTGGCTTGCTGCTTCTTCTACAGTAAACAATGAGAAAATTCTAGCTGTTGTAGCTGCAGCAATGCTGTTTTGAAAAGCAGCCAAAAAGCAATGTACCTAAAAAGGTCAAAGGTCTTATAATTAAAATTGGGGGAAGTGCGACATTAGACACAGCTATAAAATATATGATGAAAAAGGATTACTTCTTCAAAGTTTGGGGAACGCTAGAAATGATAACCGTACTGTTCTTTGCTTCTTTTTTTTGACTAAATGATATTAGGATTGATATTTCAGCGGATTTGATTATATTTGTTACTTAACTTATGCAATAATACCCTGATTCTCTTGGTTACGTACAAGAGAAGATTGATTCTTTCATTTAAAAAGATAATGTGAAAGAGATTCACATTTATAAATAATGGCATTGTTAGGATTTAAATTTTTAGATTGGCAAATGAGAGATGTGGTATTGATAGGATTTAAATTTTTAGGTGACCGGTGTGACATATGGAAAAAATTTCCTATTACTTTTATTCATGAACACTAGAATTTAAATCATTAATCTTATCTAAATTAATGTAAGCTTTATATTTCTTTTGTAAAATCTAAAATGTATTAAAGAGCTCTTAACTCAATACTATATTATATAATACCTAAATAATTATTAATATATGTGATGAATGAAAGTGAAGTTCTCACACTCATAGACCATACGGTGCACCAGGGATATGTGTTTTTATATATTACTAGAAGAATGCTCCGCGTGTTGCGGCAGGAATCGTATGTGGAATTATACTACTTATATTTATTTATATCAATGGATAAATATCATAATACATATTGGATATTTTTTGGCACTTTGAAATGGACAACTAAATATATGTTAGTAAAGGATGTGGTTTGCTAATGTGAATAGCTTTAGCGAAGACATTACATGTTTTAGTGGGATGTGCTCGTGAATGATGACGTTGACACTTTGCATGACGAGATAGAATGCTAGTAGAGATAAAAAAAATATAAGATATATATGCCGATGTCTACAATAAAATGAGAAAAGCACTCGTTGATTTTCTAATGTGTATCATTTTCCTATAAACATATTTAACATTCATTTTTTAAAAAAATAATATGTCATAAGGAGCAACTACATTACGTGTTTACTAGTTACTAGGTATGAGTATGTTGTATTGTAACCATAAACATGTGTGTGGCATGTCTATTGGTTCATAATACATTGAAAATAATCTTCTACTATTTTTTTAGAACAAATCCTCTACTAAACCTTAGAAGCAAGGCAACAATGGCCCTGTTCATTCGGTTTATAATCCGTCTTTTTCAGTTTGTTTTTTTTCAGTCGGAACAGTATTTTTCTCTCACAACAAATCAGTTGTTTTTCAGCAGACTTATCAGCACAGCCGAATGACTCCAATGGCACATCAAAATAGGAGTAGATCTTCGACAGTCTTTTTATTCAAATCAAAGCAAATCAAATGTTTCCACCCAAACTCAACGGACTATTAAGGGGATCCGTCCGATGGGGGTCAACAAAGGGTTCAGATCAGCCGTGAGCCCATGACCCTGCTCCTGCCATTGAAAGCTCCGCTCCATTAAATTCAAAAAAAAAAAAGAAGCTCCGCTCCATTTCGAATTCGAAAAGGCCACCATTTCTAATCACTCCGCCGCCGCCTCCGCTTCCGCCTCTTCCCGAGTTCTCCCCAAGCCCCGACCATGCCCTCCCCCTCCCGCTCCCCGCCGACGCCTCCGGCCGCCTCGGAGTGGTGCTGCGTTCGGTGCACGTTCCTCAACCCTGACGACTCCGACTCCTGCGAAGTGTGCGAGGCCTCGCGCCCGGTGGAGGTCGGCATCGACAGCCCCGTCGTCGTGGGCGCCGCCCTCGCGTTGGCCTCGCCCAAGCGGGGCCGGAGGAAGAAGGAGCGCAGTGCGTCTCCCCCACCCCAGCGGTTTGGGAGGAAGAGGGAGCGCGATGCGTCGCCGGATGTGGTCCAACTCTGCGATAGTGCGGACAAGGGGCCCGCCGCCAAGAAAGGTTCGCTCGCGGCCCTCTCAACTGCACTGGCGTGTAGATAGATTGGGATGTTTCTGTAAGCGTTGGTTAATGGGGTCGCTTTTCCGTCCCATTATCTGTAGATCCGTTCTTGTGCTTCTTGCGCTTTCAGGGGGTCCTGGATTTATGCATTTCCTTTCGCCGTGCCATGATCATATTGTCGAATACTGCGCTGTGCTATGTTATGTTACTTATATCTCCCTTTTATTTATGTATATATTTTTTAGAGAAAAAAAATATTTTTAGTCCCATTGTTTCAGTTTGGGGTCAAATTTACAAGGTCTGTGCTACTTCCGATTCCCCTCAAATTACTTTCAAAGTGTGAGTTGTAAAAATATCTGATTGTAATGTAAATGTACCCTATTTTACATGCTAACAATGAACAATGTATTGGTGGTAAAAGCACCGTTGTTCTTTGATTACAACTTGTGCTTATGGACTACTACTAGTTCTATTCACTGAAATCCGATCTTTTTTATTTGATTTGATATTTGTTTTATTCAAGCTTGCTCGTGTCAAGCGAAATTGCAAACCACTAAAATCATTTGCAAATTCTGAGAGTGTGGGAAGTGATCAAGCCAAGCATTGGTCTGAGTTGAGTCCCAACCCAAACAAAATTTCATGGAGAAAAGGAAGATTGGAACATCAGTAAATCTTTTTTATTTGACATTCTATGAGCTGAAAAGTTTCATTTTTTTACTTAACTTGATCACAATAGGTGTTGTGGGAGAAAATAATGAGAATAAGTAGCTGGAGACATAGCTTTACTTAAGGTGTGTAGCCGGTTTTTAATTACTTCTAATATTCGGGAGCAAGTCAAAACATCAAATATAAAGGAAGGAGTGTTTATCATGTAACTGATAACTATTACTCACTTTGATGGACAGACTGCAGAACAGAGGGAGTATTTAACTCGAAGCTAAAATAACTTGTAGAAGGGTTATCCAATCGAATCATTTAACTATTCCTTTTTTTTTTGTTCTATGTGTACATCATAAACTTCAAAACTAGCTAGTTGTGATGCAAGTTCAAAGTTCAATCCATTTTTGAAGCTGTTACTTCTATAATGCATTTTAGTTTGCTAGGGTCACATGAAAATCAAAATGTCTGTCCACAGGAAATCTTGAGATTTGTTTGGATAAGAAGACCTTTAAAATCATGACATACAATGTCTGGTTCCGAGAGGATGTGGAAGTGATAAGAAGGATGGATGCTCTTGGGGATCTTATACAGCAGCATAGCCCAGACTTTATATGCTTCCAGGTCCACAGTCTGAGCTATGAGTTATTTTCTTTTCCCATCCTTAGTGGGATCTAATATGTGGAACTGCAGGAGATTACACCATACATATATATGCTTCTGCAAAAATCTGACTGGTGGCAACAATACAACTGCTTGTTGTCACATGAGAAGGCTATTCAGATGCCGTATTACTGCATGCAGGTAATAATTCTTCTCGCAAATTTTACGTGTGATATGATTTCCAACTTCTGGATAAATGGCTTTCAGTCAATTTCTTGTAACAGAACTTGTATGGAAAACTATTTGTAACATTCCCACAGAAGTTGCTTAATATGTTCTTTGACTGCTCATGTCATCGGACACATTTTTGGTTTATATGATGCCTGCTGAATATGGATGAGTGAGTTACAATAGTTTCATATTCAATATGGCCAATCCAAGCTCTTTTGCATATAGAGTTTGGATGTTTCATAACTAAACATATTCAGCAAATCCTTACAAGTTACAAAGGGCTATGTTTGATTCGGATTCATATGGTATCTATAGTTGACCTTCCATGGGAAATTGGGAGGTTGGCAATGTTTATCCTTTTCTCGGAGTTCATATAATTTTACTGATTTCTTTTGACCTCAACAATTACAGTTGAGCAAACTGCCAGTGAAGGAATCTGACTGCATCCCATTTTCGAACTCAATAATGGGAAGAGAGCTGTGCTTCACAAGTGTTATAACAGGAGAGATGAAAAGGTTGACGTTAGCCACGACCCACCTAGAGAGCCCATGCCCTGCACCTCCTAAGTGGGATCAGATGTACAGCAAAGAACGTGTGGATCAGGCAAAGCAATGCCTGGAAATTCTGGGACGCTTCCCCAATGCCATACTCTGTGGGGACATGAACTGGGACGACAAGGGAGACGACCCTTTCCCTCTGCAGGATGGGTGGACTGATGCTTGGGTTGAGCTGAAGCCTGGAGAAGATGGCTGGACCTATGACACGAAGGCCAATGGCATGCTGTCATGCAACCGCAAGCTGCAGAAGCGAATGGACCGGTTTGTGTGCAAGCTGGCAGACTTCAAGATCGACAGCATTGAGATGATCGGGAAGGAGGCAATACCGGGTGTCTCCTACTACAAGGAGAAGAAGATTCGAAAAGAGAGCCAAATGGTTGAGCTGCCTGTCTTTCCAAGCGACCACTTTGGGCTTGTTTTGACCATCACCCAGAAGGAGAATGACAGCTTCTGAACAACTGTTACAGTGATCCTGAAGCATTTACTTTAGTGCTCTTTTGCGTAATATTTAGAAATAGAGAGCAGGTCCACACTTCCACTGTTCTCATTTTAGTGATCGCCCCACGATTTTGTAAATTTGGTGGAGGCATCAGTTTGCTAGGACGTGCAAATGGTAGGTGGCTACTTGTTGATATCTGATACTTCGTTTCTCATCAATGTCTCATTGAGATGCTTTGGGTTGGCTAAAAGATATGCCCTCTCGATGGTCTTACTATTATAAATACGGAAATCACCTGACATGTTAATTACTGCCGTTAAAGAAATATATATATTGCTTTCTACTAAATTGTCAGCATCTGCGAATGCCTTGTGGCTCACATCACATGCTAAGTTTCCAGAGACAAACCATTCTTTACCGGCGCGTTTGGTTTGTGGAACCAACCCGTCCGCGAATGTTCCAAACCTACGTTCGAACCTGCAAAAATTCACCGGATGGACTCGTGCGGCCCTGAGCCCCTGACCCGTGCTGCATGGAACAACCGGTAAACCAAACACGCCACATGTACTATATGTAACCCCCCATATAAGTGGTTGTACCTTCCACAGCAATTCACAAGACAAGATACTCAAGCCTGCTGACGAGATCAACAAAAAAGACAGCTAGAAATGCACGAGTTCGTGGGAAATCTAGCATGCTCAGCTTCTATATTCGAATCCCCCGTAGAATTGTGAGAAGATTCTAGCTGCTGTAGCTGCAGCGATGCTACTTTTAAGAGCAGCCAAACATAGCTACTAGTAAAGGTAATGTATCTAAAAAAGCTAAACGTCTTATAATTTAAAATAGAGTGAAAATGATATTGACACTACTATAAAAGTATGATGAAACCAAGGATCACTTCAAAGTTTGCTGAACGATAGAAATGGTAAGCGTACTGTTCTTTGCTTTTTTATGGCCAAATAATATTAGGATTGTGTTGCTTAACTTATGCAATAATTAGCCTGATTCTATTGGTTACAAGAGATAAAGCCAGATTGATTCTTTCATTTTTTAAAAAAAAAAATACTGTGAAATAGATTCACATTTTTAAATAGTGGCATTGACACGGTTTAAATTTTTAGATGGTAAATGACAGATGTGGGATTGACAGGATTTGAATTTTTAGGTGACAGATGTGACATATAGAAAATTTTTCCTATTACTTTTATTCATGAACACTAGAACTTAAATTATTAATCTTATCTAAATTAATGTATGCTTTATATTTCTTTTGTAAAATCTAAAATGTATTAAAGAGCTCTTAACTCAGTACTATATTATATAATACCTAAATAATTATTAATATTTGTGATGAATAAAAGCGAAGTTCTCACCGTCATAGACCTTGCTGTGCACCAGGGATATGTGTTTTTTATATACTACTGGAAGAATGCTCCGCGTGTTGATGCAGGCATGTGGACTCATACTACTTATATTTACTTATTCAACGGTAAATATTACAATTCATGTTAGTGGATATTTTTGGCACTTTGACGTGGACAATTAAATATATGTTAGTAAATGTCGCTTCGCTGAAAAGCCAGGTTAAAAAGTATTGTTCGCTGATTTATTATGAGAGAAAAATATTGTACCATGGCTGATAAGTTCAAGTGAACAGGGCGGTTTCTTGATGTGAATAGCTTGATTGAAGACCTAATTGTTAGAATGTTTGTGGGCCTGGGCCCAAATAAGAAATCTTAAAATTCCTAGAGAAATATCAAAGGCCCATTCATGTGAGCAAGAGAGGGGAAGTGAGAACCTTTAGTCTCATCTTGCTTAGTGAAATGGAGGTAGTCATGCTTAAATATGGAAGTCCTCTCCACTTCCTTAAGTCTAGTGTGAGGAGAAGAAAAGAAGCCCACGCACGCGTGCTCACTTGCCGGGCGGGGCAGGGCAGGGTGGAGGGCGCGTGACA
Source organism: Saccharum spontaneum (assembly GCA_022457205.1). NCBI lineage: Eukaryota > Viridiplantae > Streptophyta > Magnoliopsida > Poales > Poaceae > Saccharum > Saccharum spontaneum. Next base: position 25,499,880 of record CM039582.1, on the reverse strand, counting down.
CCTACATGAATGGTCCGTCGGGAGCACTATATGAAAGCCCTAGTTTAATTTTGGTTAATTGAGACAACCCAGCCCTAGTTCAATTTTGGTTAATTGAAACAACCAAGGTGGACTAACCTTCTACTCTAAGTGTGATTATGAGATAGGTTGATTCACACACATGGTGGAGCTAGATGGCAATCAAAGTGATGGAGATGGCCAAGTTGATGATCAAGTGCTCCAAATTTGGAAAATAAGAAAGAGAAAACAAAAAACTTATGGGCTCAAGACAAAGGTATAAATAAGGATTTTGTTTTGCCGGTCAAGACACAATAGAGTTGTCGGGCACCTGAATTAGGGGTATCCAAAACCAACGATTAAAAGGAGCAAACCCCTGAGGAACCCGCACCTTGAAACCCCCTAAAAAAATCAAATCAAGGCTCCACCTACATGGATGCACCGAGCTCGGTCCGCATCCGCGTGGCCACACGGGGCACCCTCGACTGCGTTCCGACTCGCACGAGGCCCGCTCGACGGGAAGCCTCGACCCCGGAAAATCTTCGACTCGCACGACCCAGGGTCGATCCGGTCGACCCCCCCTCACCCACCTACTCACTGACAAGGCATTCAATGCGACCACTTCCCCCTACGTGGCTACAGCCCCACCGGCGTGGGAGCAGTACCCGCGTCTAATCATACTTTTCATTGCCCATCCCGGGATGGGCGATAAAAAGCTGCCACTATACACGCCACGCTAGGCACTGTTCTACCCCTGATGCCCCCTCAAGGCACAATACGACGACCGTCATGTCCCGAGTTTTCTAGTATCCGACCTTATCCTTTCCGCGTCGACCCCCTCAGCTGTGTCCTGACCCGGCCTCGAGCGCTGTCGGTCAACAAAGGAGCAGCGCCCGTACATCGACCACAGGGGATCGCACGCTCGTCACAGGACCCAGGTTCATTCACCATCCCGTCACCAACGTCACTACGACACCCAGGGGATGGCTGGCCATTCCAGGACACGTCGCTACAGCGACCTCTACAGCACTCGCCGAACCTTCGCTTCTAAGGCACAGCCTTAGGGTTTTAGGAATCCCTCGGCCTCCTCTTGACTCTATAAAAGAGAGGGCAGAGGGTTCTCTGAAAAAGGACAACGGACGAGACGAAGAACAACACAGATGTTTTCTCCACTTCAGAGATCAACATCTCAAGCAACACTCCATTTTACTCTTTTCTTGAGACTTGGGACCGACTCCCTCTCTCACAGCTTGTAACCCCTACACAAGCACTTCGATGCAAGGAAATACAATACTCCTCCCCCCCGCTGGACGTAGGGCCTTCTTTGCCCGAACCAGGATAAATCTCCGTATATTCTCTTTGCATCACCATCCGAATTAGGGAGCACGCAGCACAAATTCACTCGTCGGTCTAGGGCCCTCCCGGGTCCGAACACCGATAGTTGGCGCGCCAGGTAGGGGACGCTGCGTGTCAACATCGCTTTCCCGCCATTCTTCCGGATGGTTGGCCCTTTACGTCCACTTTCGTTGGCTATGGTGATCTGGTTTAGGAGTTTGGAGTTCATGTCTCTTGGCTACGGCTACGACATGGTCGTCCTCCCGCCCAGGCACCCAACCGACCACGACCACGAGCTCTCCCAGCCTGGGGAGCGCTGCGCCGGTACCACTATTCTCGCCGGGCTCGTACAGCCAGGCGACGGCGTGCCCAGCGCAGCCATCACCATCACCCCGTGGAGAATAATGGTGTGCCCCATTCCGGCGCCCCTCAGCCAGATGCCCACGCAGAGTCTCAATGAGAGCCTGCATAGGATGAGCTTGGCTGCGGGTAAGATGCCGACGGGGCATCCCGTCATTCCACCGTCCGACGCGGCGCCTCCAGTCAGATCAGGATCGGTTTCCCAGCGGCGGGGACAATGCCGCCATTTTCGTATGGGCTGAACACGGCTACCCAGTGGTATGCTTCCTCCATAAGCACCAACATGGGTGCTTACGAGGAGCTCCCTGGGCACCATCTACATTCCACCCTCGACCTCATGGCATCCACGCCAGCTTCCGAATACCAGGACTCTACAGATACCCTTGGTACGGAGCACCATGCGATCGCTTCCTGCCGCTACGACTCCATAGATCGATGACCTCACATGCATCCGTCGTACTACTATTTTGGCCCCCCCGACTCCGACTCTGCCGATGACAACTATGATCCGACTCGCGAGTGCTTCCATCTTGATGGGGCTGTCACGTCAGATTCGGAAGCAGAGGCGGTTGTTGGAGGAGGGAACGCCACACCATCTCACGCCGTGCTCCCTAGTGCGCGGGACGAAGCCCCACTTCTTTAAGAAGACCAGGGAGCGCAACTCGAGCAGATTCAAGAATTGCAAGCTAAGCTCGACGAAGAGCAAGAGCACATGTGCCTACTTCAGCAGACCCTCGAGCGGGAGCATGCAACACGCGTACGTGGCGGAGGAGCTCGAGAGAAAGCTCGTGACGTCAATCGTCGCATCATCGAGGACCGGGCGAACGAACCCCTAGTCTTCAACCGAGCCAGCCAGAACGTCATCGCCGCCGCCATGCTACTCCGCAATATGCCTGAGCCATCTACTCCCAAGGGCCATCGGGCCCACGATGAGATTTGAGGTCCCCTCGAGACTGTGGCCATTCAGCAAGCCGAAAGTTTCACCTCGAGGCGCTGCGGGCTTGCCTCGGAGCAGCCTGCAGAGCCCTCCCAGCAGGAGAAAGAGGCCTCGATTCATACCGAGCCCGCACCACAAGGGAACAAGGCAGCCTCTATCCGTGAAAGAGGCCTCGGTCTATCGTTTCTAGATGCATATTCCGGTTACCACTAGATTAAAATGAAGGAGTCCAATCAGCTCGTGACTTCATTCATCACTCCGTTTGGCATGTATTGCTACGTTACTACGCCCTTCGGTCTCCGGAACGCAGGGGCTACGTACCAACGATGCATGCAACATGTTTTTGGAAAACACATCGAGCCAACCGTCGAGGCCTACGTTGATGACATCGTGGTCAAATCCAAGAGGGTCAACAACCTGGTTGACGGCCTCGACATTGCATTTAAGTGCCTCAAGGAGAAAAACATCAAGCTCAATCCCGACAAGTGTGTCTTCGGTGTTCCTCGAGGCATGCTCTTAGGGTTCATCGTTTCCGAGCAAGGCATCGAGGTCAACCTGAAAAAAATCTCCGCGATCACCAAAATGGGCCCCATTCGAGATCTGAAGGGCATACAGAAGGTCACGGGCTGCCTTGCGGCCTTCAGTCGCTTCACCTCATGCCTCGGTGAGAAAGCGCTCCCTCTGTATCGTCTTCTGAAGAAATCAGAACATTTCTCGTGGACCCTCGAGGCTGAAGAAGCTCTTTCCAAGCTCAAGGCAACACTGTCCAACCCTCCGATCCTCGTCCCACCGGCCACAGTGAAGCCCTTGTTGCTTTACGTCGCCGTGACAACACAGGTGGTCAGCACGGCCGGTCGAGAGGGCGGAGGAAGGACATGCCTTACCCGTTCAGAGGCTAGTATACTTCATCAGTGAAGTGCTCTCGGAGACCAAGGTTCGCTACCCACAAATCCTGAAGCTGCTATACGCCATTGTGCTGACACGGCGCAATCTCCGACACTACTTCGAGGGCCACCCGGTGATGGTGGTCTCTTCTTTCCCTCTGGGAGAGATAGTCTAGAACCGGGAGGCCTCGAGAAGGATAGCTAAGTGGGCGGTCGAGCTCATAGGCGAGACCCTCTCTTATGCGCCGCGCAAAGCAATCAAATCTCAAGTGCTGGCAGATTTTCTGGTGGAGTGGACCGACACCCAACTACCTCCCGCTCAGATTCAGACCGAGCTGTGGACCATGTACTTCGACGGGTCGTTGATGAAAATAGGAGCGGGTGCGGGCCTGCTCTTCATATCGCCCCTCGAAATTCACATGCGCTACGTGATCCGACTCCACTTCACTGCCTCTAACAATGTAGCTGAGTATGAGGCCCTCATTAACGGCCTGCGCATCGCCATTGAGCTCGGAGTTTGACACCTCGACGTTCGTGGTGATTTCTAGCTCGTAATCGACCAGGTCATGAAGGACTCAAGCTGCCACGATCCTAAGATGGAAGCCTACTGCAAAGAGGTATGACACCTTGAGGACAAGTTCTACGGCCTCGAGCTTAACCACATTGCGCGCACGTACAATTTGGCTGCCGATGAACTCGTGAAAATCGTGTATAGTCGAACCATGGTTCCACCTGACGTTTTCTTAAGGGATCTTCATGAACCTTCCGTCGACCTCAGAACGACAGAAGGGGTCGACGATCTGTCATTCGACCCTCCACCTGAGGCAGAGGCCCCCTCGACCAGGGCTGACATCATGCAGATGGAAGGCTCGACTCCACCAGCCGACCTCGAGCCCTACTGGCGTATTCCGTACATTGACTGTCTCATTCGAGGGGAACTCCCTCCGGATAAGACCGAGGCTCGACGGATCGCTCGCCGGGCCAAAACCTTTGTGACATACGGCGATGACAAGGAGCTTTATCGGTGCAGCCCCACAGGCATCCTACAGCGCTGCATCACAGTCAAGGAAGGCAGGAATCTACGCAAAGATCTACACTCGGGGGCTTGCGGTCATCACGTGACACCTCGAACCCTCGTCGAAAACACGTTCCGGCAAGGCTTCTATTGGCCAACCGCGGTCTCCGATGCCATTGAGCTGGTACGCTCCTATGAAGGATGCCAGTACTACGCGAGGCAGACCCATCTCTCGGCTCATGCCCTGCAAACCATCCCCATCACATGGTCATTTTCCGTTTGGGGGCTCGACTTGGTCGGACCCCTAAAAAGAACAACCGGGGGCTTCACCCACTTACTTGTCGCCGTTGACAAATTTTCCAAGTGGATCGAGGCCCGTCCTGTCACTAATATTAGGTCAGAGCAAGTCGCGCTGTTCTTCACCGACATCATCCATCGCTTCGGGGTTCCTAACTGCATCATCACGGACAATGCCACCCAGTTCACCAGCAAGAGGTTCTTTGAATTTTGCGATGACCATCACATCCGTGTGCTCTGGTTAGCCGTAGCTCATCCAAAGACAAATGGCCAAGTAGAGCATGCCAACGGCATGGTTTTACAAGGCCTGAAGCCGAGAATCTTCAACAAGTTGAACAAACATGGCAAGAAATGGGCCGCTGAGCTCCTCTCGGTCCTAGGGAGCCCAAGAACAATGCCGAGTCAAGCCACGGGGTTCACTCTGTTTTCCTTGGTTTATGGGTCCGAGGCTGTGCTTCCAACCGACTTAGAATATGGATCCCTGAGGCTGAAAGCCTATAACGAACAAAGCAATGATGCCACGAGAGAGAACGCCCTCGACTAGCTTGAGGAGGCTCGAGATATAGCTTTACTACACTCCGCAAGATACCAGCAGAATCTCTGACGCTACCACGACAAGCACGTGCGCAACCAAGACCTCCATGTTGGTGACTTGGTGCTTCAGCGAAGCTAGAGCAACAAGGGACAACACAAGCTCACCCCACCGTGGGAAGGTCCTTACATCATCGCAGAGGTTTTGAAGCCTGGGACTTACAAGCTATCGAACGAGAAGGGCAAAATCTTCACCAACGCATGGAACATTGAACAGCTACGTCGCTTTTACCCCTAAAAGCCTCGAGGCTTTGTACCTTTTCTTTTTAGTCACATGAACGAATAAAAAGTACATCCATGTTCAAAGCGTTCTTTCATAAAAGCAGGTAGGCTCGACCCTGTTTTCATAAGGTCGAATCTCCCTCAGGGGCTGGAGAGGGGGGAACCCCCCTGTGTCCCTAAAAAACTCGCATCTTTTCAAAGAAGTTTTACATGGTCAATGAAGCCGCAAGAGCACCCTAAGGCACAAGGGTTGTCGAGCTGTGAGATCACCTATGCGTTTGCCCTAACGGTACCTCCACTCACTCCCCCGGACCAAGGGGTGCAACCGCGCGCTAGCAAGACCTAGTAAAAGCTCATGATTTCAAAAAATCAACGTCTAATGTTCCTATACACTTTGATTCGAGTTCTTACATAGTCGATGAGGCTGCAAGGCCATCCTAAGGTCGAGGGGCGGTCGAGCCGCGAGACCACCTACGCCTCCGGGCTACGGTATCTCCACTCGCACCCCACACCAAGGGATGCAACCGCGCAACAGGAAGACCATGCAAGAACATGATTCGAACGAAAAAGGAACGAAAGACTTGAACAAAAAAAGACATTTAGTACATATTTACATCTAAATGTTTTAAGGTCCCTGGGGCCGCGATAGTACAAGTCACAAATGACAACTAACTTATTTACATGGGCCTTCATGCCTAGATTTGGCTCACAGCCCTCGTCGTCAGCAGGCGAGAGCACCTCGTCCTCGAACAGCCTCGCGAGTCGACCCCCAGTTCTTCCTCAGCCTCAATTAGCCCCACGCAGGCTGCCTTGTTCTCCTCCTCAGTCTTGCTTGGGTCAGAGGTGAAGCCATCAGCGATGAGACCCATGTCGTACTCGAAGCCAGAGCAGACGACCACCATGGCCCTCTTCACGCCATGGTGCAGCGCGCCCCGCACCTTCTCACGTACGAGGCCACCCAGCGCCGTCATCCGGCGCACAAATGAGTTCCCCGGCGCGTCCTCCTCAGTGTCAGCATCGGGCTTGACCCCCAGGCTATCACACACCGTAGTGTGGCGCCCTGGAGCAGCTGGTTCCACCCAACCTCGGCCTCCAGGAGGGCTTGAAACGAGGTGGCGTTCGCCTGGACCTCGCGCTGCTGCTTCTCCAGCTCTGAAACACGAGATCAAGTCAGCAAAAACATGGGAGTCCAAAGCCGAGGTTAGAATTTGGCAAAAGCTTACCCTCAGCATGGGTCTGCTAGCCCACAATCTGATCACGCAGCTCACCATGCGCCTTCTCGGCCGCTCGAAGAGCCTCGTCCTTATCATGGACAGTCACCCTCAACGTCTCGATCTCTCGACCGGTGCCTGAGAGAGCCTCGTCCCTCTCTCGGATGGTTCCCTTTAGCGTCTTGACCTCCTCGGACAAGGTCCCGACACGGGCGGACACTAGCCCGATCTGCACGTTGAGGGCATCACACTGCCCACTGACAAGAGCTTCCTTAGAGCGTCGAGGAGCGGTTGTAGCTTCGGCTTGTCTTCCTCAACGACGTTGTACGCCCAATTCTCCTTCCGGGCCATCAGGACCTTGCCGGAGAAGCTCGGCAGGTGCCCATCGTCGTTGCGCAGGTAGAACCAGCCGTCGTGACACCCGCTGTTCAACAAAATGAGCTGGGTCGGGATGTATAGATCACCTTGACTCACCTGCACCTGGATCATGCAGCTCCCAGTGTGCACCGCCCGCTGCACTCCTTTCTCGCTCGCCTTCTTAGCAAAGTGCTTCGCCTTGAAGAGGTGGAGCCATAGCTTCCAGTGGGGCTCGACCCCCAAGTACCCCTCACAGACAGTCGCAAAAATGGTGGCCTGTGAGATGGATTTGGGGCGAGATGATGGAGTTCCACCCCGTAATAATGCGGGATGGCCTGCATAAATCAGCTCAGCGGTACCCCGAGCCCCCTCTCGTGGAAAGCAATGAAGCTGGCCACGTACCCCTCTGGTGGCGCCGGCTCCCGTTGGCTGGTCGGCGGCACCCTCCACTCCGGCAGGTCCCGACTTATCCTCGGACGCAGGAGACCGTCATGCACGAGCTCCTGTACTTTCCTCTCTGTCACCGTGGAGCAAATCCACGGATCCACGTGGAGGATCGGGCTCTTTCCCACCATGGGTGCAAGGATTGGATTGTGGCGGCGGCAAGGAAGAGATGACAATAGCGGCGGAGAATGGCTGATGGAGGCAAGGGAAGGAGAGGGCAGTTGCAAAAGGTTAGGAAGGAACAAATGAAACCATGGGCTCCGTATTTATACCCTAGAGGAAGGCCAATGGACGGATCCGACGAAGAGGCAAGTAAAGTTTCCGCATTTAATGCCCTTACCTTACCACTCCCTCGAAACCCGCACGCACAGGCACGTGTCAGCCGTTCGCTCGCTAACCACCTGCCATGTCGCCCACTACCACGCCGTCTCCACTTCCTCCCTAAAAATATGCACCTCAACGGACGAGAAAGAAGGCTCTCGGACGGACACTTCCAGACGAAGAAACCACGGGCTTCGAGCCCACTTCAAACCTCGAGGGTTCGAAAGCTGGCCCTTGACCGAGGTTTGACAGCTGCCCTCGAGTAACTAGAGTTAGGGATGACTGAGGGCGGGCCTGTACATGGCCAGGGCTCGAGCCACTTTCTTGAGACGCCCTCAGACATATTCGAGGCTAAAGGAGAGGTCAGCGGTGGAATCCCCTTGGAGGGAGGCATCGAGCCCTCAGATCCCATCGAACGGAGCTGAGATCCACACGATAACTCTTTGGCACTTTTGGAGAGCGCCTCTGCGGCCGCCAGCCGACCCCTATCGAACGAGGCACATGCTCCCACTCGAATTTCCCGCTAATAGCTCATCAGAGATCATCAGAACTCGCCCAACAGGGGTAGTACGGTGTTTTCCTCCCTCCTCCTTACCTAAAGAATGCGTGAGGGTCGTACAATTAAAAGACGGGCAGGACCTTGATCGACCTCACACACGCGATGGTCGAGGGCTTGCCCGCAATAAGCTAGCCTCAATGAAAGAGGACCAAACGTCCCACGGGGGCCCGAACACGGGCGCATCCCTCAATATAGCGTATCAAAAGCCCTCGAAGGAGTCACCCACTCCTCCGAGGCCTCGGGGGCTATACCCGGCGGGTGCGCTCGCACGCACCCACCGGAGAGCGACGACGCTATGACTCCACTTCATAACTCGCTGAGCATCTGCGAGAGCGTCGACACTCGCGCAAAGGCTCGAGGGCTACTATCGGGTACCTGAATTAGGGGTACCCAAAACCAACAATTAAAAGGAGCAAACCCCTGAGGAACCTGTGCCCTAAAACCCCCTAAAAATCGAATCAAAGCTCCACCTACACAGATGCACCGAGCTCGGTCCGCATCCGCGTGGCCACACGGGGCACCCTCGACTGCGTTCCGACTCGCACGAGGCCCGCTCGACCGGAAGCCTCAACCCCGGAAAATCTCCGACTCGCACGACGCAGGGTCGATCTGGTCGACCCCCACTCACCCACCTACTCACTGACAAGGCATTCAATGCGACCACTTCCCCCTGCGTGGCTACAGCCCCACCGGCGTGGGAGCAGTACCCGCGTCTAATCATACTTTTCATTGCCCATCCCGGGATGGGTGATAAAAAAGCTGCCACTATACACACCATGCCAGGCACTGTTCTACCCTTGATGCCCCCTCAAGGCACAATACGACGGCCGTCATGTCTCAGGTTTTCTAGGATCCGACCTTATCCTTTCCGCGTCGACCCCATCAGCTGTGTCCTGACCCGGCCTCGAGCGCCGTCGGTCAACAAAGGAGCAGCGCCCGTACATCGACCACAGGGGATCGCACGCTCATCACAGGACCCGGGGTCTTTCACCGTCCCATCACCAACGTCACTACGACACCCCGGGGCACATCACTACAGCGACCTCTATAGCACCCGATGAACCTTCACCTTGAAGGCACCGCCTTAGGGTTTTAGGAATCCCTCGGCCTCCTCTTGACTCTATAAAAGAGAGGGCAGAGGGTTCTCTGAAAAAGGACAACGGATGAGACGAAGAACAACACAGATGTTTTCTCCACTTCAGAGATCAACATCTCAAGCAACACTCCATTTTACTCTTTTCTTGAGACTTGGGACCGGCTCCCTCTCTCACAGCTTGTAACCCCTACACAAGCACTTCGGTGCAAGGAAATACAATACTCCTCCCCCCGCTGGACGTAGGGCCTTCTTTGCCCGAACCAGGATAAACCCCCGTGTATTCTCTTTGCACCACCATCCGGATTATGGAGCACGCAGCACAAATTCACTCATCGGTCTAGGGCCCTCCCGGGTCCGAACACCGACAAGAGTGCTGATCAGATTAAGGATAGATGGGCATACTATTAAGAGAAGAGCTCTAATTGGATAATTTGATCATTTAGCGCCATTAGGTGTTGGAATACTTTGCATATGCACATTGGCCTAGTGCACAATGGAGAGCAAGAACAAACATTTATGAAAAACTCTTTGGAAAAGGCTAACTTGACTCTAACGTATTTGTGAAAATATTTGAGAGTTGGCTGATCGAAAGGAGGCACTTGGGTGCTCTCGGTGCTGCTGTTCAGCATGCACCGGTCGTGTCCAGTGGCACACCAATCATGTGCGCCGGTCATGATGGCTGCGCCTTTCACTGTGCACAAGTTTTAGCCAAGCATCATGCACATCGGTGTACAACGGTTAAAGTGCACTGGTGTGGGCATCCAGAGAGGGTGCAAGATGCTCTCTTGCACATAATGAGCACCGGTCGCCAACGGTGCTGGCACCGATGAATACACCAGTCACCCATTCCTGAGAGCATGTAATTAGAGTCAAAAGTGCTAACACGCGCTGGTCATCACCGGTGGTTCAACCGGTGGTCGCACCGGTCTTCTAACAACGTCCAACGGCTAGTTTTTCGGATGTTTCAATATAGCTGTTAGTGAGCACCGGTGGTGTCCGGTGACATTGAAAGCCCTAGTTTGGTTTTGGCTAATTGATGAAACCTATTTGGACTAACCCTTTGTCTAAGTAATGAATGAGTTAGGGTGGTCCAAGTCCAAGTCCAAGTCCAAGTGGTGGAGCTAGATGATGGTCATGGTATTGGTGGTGGCCAAATTGAAGATCAAGTGCTCCAACTTGGTAAAGAAGAAAGAGAAAAACAAAAATCCATGGAGATCAAGGTAAAGGTATTGATAAGATTTTTGTTTTTCCAATCAAGACACCATAGTGGGTGTGATTGGATTTAGGATAGATAGCCGTACTATGAAGAGGAGAAAATCTTGGTTAAAACGATTATCAAGTGCCAATAGGTGAGATTGATCGTGCATATGCATTAGGACCTAGTGTGCTAACATAACACCCTTGAAAATGCTTTGAAAAAAATGCTAACACATGAGCACAAGGGTGAGACACATTGTGGTTAGCACTTGGGAGCAAGGGTGAAGAGATAGAAGTTGAAAAGGCTTGAAGAAGAGCAATCGGACTAAGGGGTTTAGGTGGTCTGGATCAAGGCTCATTGGTCTGTAACCTAACCCTAGGGTGACTGTGTGCCGGTGTATGCTCTGCACCCTGGTGGAGAGGCGGTCCAGACCAACGGGCAAGAGTTTGGTTGTAGATCCTTGCACAGGCGCGGCTCTAGATCTAGGTGTGCAGCTGGTCCGAACCAAGGGGCGCCAATCTAGTTGGACATGTGGCGCGCTCTAGAGACGGCGAGGGTGCTTCGGACCCTAGGGCTTGGTCTGGATGGCCGAGCTGGACCGGGTCCAGACATGTTTTCCCTCTTTGGATGCTCTTTGGATGCGTCTGGACCCTTGTCGCGGTTGGTGCAGATGATGGTCCGACTGCTCGGTCCGGATGAGCACCAGAGAGACATTCACGCGTGCAACAGTAACATTTAAAAGCAGGTTGAGCGTGGCGTGACGAGATCGGCCAAGGAGTTGGACCGGAACGTGGTGAGATGGTTCGGACCCCTCGTTGTGGTCGGTTCGGAGCTTGGTCCGGATGCCCTCCAAGGGGGTAACGGCTAGTTGAGCCAAGGGGGCTCTATAAATAGATGTTGACCGGCTTGGGCTTTTTGTCTGGGACATTTTGATCATCCATACATCCTTGTGAGCTAAGCCAAAGGCCTCCAACTCATTCTCTTGGTTGATTCGTCATCAAGTGAGTTGGGAGTGATCCAAAGTGCATTTGTTTGAGTGATTGCATCTAGTGGCACTTGGGGATCGTTGTAGCTGTGGTTTTTTTGTTACTCTTTGTGTTTGCCGACACTTAGATGACTTGGAGCAGTGGAGGAGCATGGGATATGTTGGTGATTGTTCGTGGCCATCTCCTGGTGATTTGTGAGGGGTTCTTGGGCTTATTCCCCGCGGAGTGCCAAAAGCCCTCTAGTGGATTGCTCGTGTAGTTGAGTGCCCTCATCTTGTGTAGGTTCTACGGCGCTCATTTGTTGGGCTAGACGTGGTGCCTATTAGCTCGTGAACCACCAAGTGAATCAGCCTTCACAACAGAGACTAGCGTGCCGGCAAGCATGTGAACCTTGGGAGAAAAATTATGTGTCAATTGTTTCTTAGATTTCACTTGGTATTTCATAATTGATTGTCACTGGCCATGTGCGGTATACTCTCCTACCTCTCTTGCATTACTTCATTACTTATCTTGTTGTAGAGGTAGTTAGCTAGTTAGTTGAGTAGGTTAGTTAGTGCTTTAGTTGCTAGCTAGCTCCACTAGTGTAGTTGTAGTGACATAGACCTTGTGTGTATGAAATAGAGATCATAGTCAACTAGAACTGTGGCATAGATGGCTTGCGACACATAGTAGAGCTAAAGCAAAAAGCTTTGCCATTTAGTTGACTAACTATTTGCTTTAGTAATTTGTAGAAAATTTAATTAGTCTATTCACCCCCTCTAGCCATTTGGACCTTTCAGCTATGACTGGTGCCCCCGATCAGGCAACCAGTGCTCCTGCAGTGGGCCTAGAAAGAGGTAACGGTTCACTCACTTGCTCGAGGCTATAAATAGACCACTTGGCTGGCCATTGCCACCCTCTTAGATCCCCATTTTAGCTGAACAAACCTTGTGAGCACAAAGGAACACACTCCACTCACTTGCATTCTTGATTTCATCATTTGGGTGAGATTGGAAAGCCTCTAATGCATTGCTTAGTGATTTTACATCTTGTGGCACTAGTAGGGCGAGTTGGGTTGATCAAGTTCTTGTTACTCTTGATGGTTGCCGTCACCTAGATGGCCCAGAGCAACGGTGGATCGTTGGGTGGCTATCGGTGATTGTTGCTGGCTCCGATCAAGTGGTTGTGAGAGGTTCTTGACCTTAGACCTCATAGGAGATTCGCAAAATGGTACTCTAGTGGAATCGTGGCTTGTGGAGCCTCTCTTGTATGGTTCTTACGGCGCCCAAGTGTTGGGTTTGGCGCATGATCCTATTAGCACGTAAGTCACCAAGTTAATGTCTCGACACAACGTGGATGTAAGTTGCTAGTAAGCAACTGAACCATAGGGATATATCTTGTGTCATATTGTCTGTTTGGTATTCTTGATTGCAGGCGCGTCTAGGCAAAATATGAGGCCCAGTTCAAAATAATAAGTGGAGGCCTAATATCTAGTACCAAAACAAGAAAATGATGGCAAATATCAATATATTACTTATATTGCTAAGCGCAACAGTGTAGACCAAAGATTGTATCTGTTGTATAACCATCATTTGAAAAACGATATTCTTTTAGCATTCTTTGAAATGAAATGTTCAATGATATATTCATAATCAATCTTCTCCAGTGTGCCATTCTTAAGTGCTATTAACGCCAATGCATCAAGTCTTTCTCGTACTCCAGCAGGCCGCGTTTATGGGCAAAAGAAGACAGTTGTGGCTGATTTATTAATTAAAACAGAGCCCAAAACTACTATATATATACTTAGGATACTTTGTAAATCTTGGGGCCTATGATTTTTGGGGGCCTATTCGGTCGCACAGCCCGTACGGGCCCAGGGACGCCCCTGCTTGATTGACACTTTAGACCATGCTACCCCTCACTAATTCCATTGCTTTTAACTGTTTGCGCCACCAGCAGCTAGCTTTTTGGCGCCACCATGGACGCTAACGCGTGGGAGCCGGCTGTAGATGTGAAAGTGATTTGGATTAGACTTGAGCAAATCTGATATTCGTAGAGGTTGATTCGAGAAAAAACAGACACAAGAAATAACATAATACGTACATTATTCCTCAGGGGCTTTTGTGAAAATAGAGTCATCTTCGTTGAGACATGGCCATGGCTAGTTCCCTATAGGGGCCTATGGCCGGCCAGGCATCGGCCACGGTGGTCTGCGCTCGCGTACTCATCGGACATAGGGCGGATAACAAGTTTTTATTACCTAACTAGGAGTATTTTAGGTGGGTTTTAGTTTGGGCTGTTTGGAGCAGAAGCAGGCAACAACCGCACATCAAAATAGCGCTTTGTTTATTTGCCTTAAAGTTCTAAGTTTTTTCACTCTCTCTCCATCACATCAATTTTTAACCGCTTGCATGGAGTATTAAATATAGGTACAAAAAAAAATAACTAATTACACAGTTTAGTTGGAAATCACGAGATGAATCTTTTGAGCCTAGTTGGTCTATGATTGGACAATATTTACCAAATAAAACGAAAGTGGTACTATTCATCGGTTTGAAATTTTCTTCGATCTAAACAAGGGCTAGGAGAAAATCTTCGACATTCTTTTTATTCAATCAAAACAAATCAAATGTACAGTATCTACCCAAAATTCATGAGATCAGCCCTGAGCCCGTGACCGTTCTCTTGCCATTGAAAGATCCGCTCCATTTCGAATTCGAAAACTCCGCCGCCGCCGCCGCCGCTTCCGCCTCTTCCCCAGTTTTCCCCAAGCCCCGACCCCGACCATGACCTCCCCCTCCCGCTCCCCGCCGACGCCTCCGGCCGCCTGGCGCTGCGTCCGGTGCAGGCTCTTCAACCCTGACGAATGCGACTCCTGCGAGCGTTGCGAGGCCTCGCGCCCAGTGGAGGTCGGCATCGACAGCCCCGTCGTCGTGGGCGCCGCCCTCGCGTTGGCCTCGCCCAAGCGGGGCCGGAGGAAGAAGGAGGACAGGGCGTCTCCCCCACCCCAGCGGTTTGGGAGGAAGAGGGAGGGCAGGGAGCGCGATGCGTCGCCGGATGTGGTCGAACTCTGCGATTGTGCGGGAAAGGGGCCCGCCGCCAAGAAAGGTTCCCTCGCGGCCCTCTCAACTGCAGTGGCGTGTAGATAGATTGGGATGTTTATGTTGGCGTTGGTGAATGGGGTCGCTTTTCCCGTCTCGTTATCTGTAGATCCGTTCTTGTGCTTCTTGCGCTTTCAGGGCGTCCAGGATTTATGCATTTTCCTTTCCTCCGTGAGGGCCGTGCCATGATCCTGTTGTCGAATCTGTGCTATGTTATGTTACTTTATTTATCTCCCTTTTATTTATATATCTTTTAGTCCCATTGTTTCAGTTTGGGGTCAAATTTACAAGGTCTGTGGTACTTCTGATTCCCCTCAAATTGCTTTCAAAGTGTGTGTTGTAAAAATATCTGACTGTAATGTAAATGTACCCTATTTTACATGCTAACAATGAACAATGTATTGGTGGTAGAAGCACCGTTGTTCATTGCTGACAAGGAAGGAGGGAGTGTTTATCATGCAATCGATGACTATTACTCACTTTGATGGACAGACACTATGCTAAAATAACTTGTAGAAGGGTTATCCAATCGAATCATTTAACTATTCCTTATTTTTTCTGTTCTATGTGTACATCGTAAACTTCAAAACTAGCTAGTTGTGATGCAAGTTCAAAGTTCATTCCATTTTTGAAGCTGTTACTTTTTTAATGCATTTTATTTTGCTAGGGTCACCTGAAAATCAAAATGTCTGTCCACAGGAAATCTTGAGATTTGTTTGGATAAGAAGACCTTCAAAATCATGACATACAATGTCTGGTTCCGGGAGGATGTGGAAGTGATAAGAAGGATGGATGCTCTTGGGGATCTTATAAAGCAGCATAGCCCAGACTTTATATGCTTCCAGGTCCACAGTCTGAGCTATGAGTTATTTTCTTTCTCCATCCTTGGTGGGATCTAATATGTAGAACGGCAGGAGGTTACACCATACATATATACGCTTCTGCAAATATCTGACTGGTGGCAACAATACAACTGTGTGTCAGATGAGAAGGCTATTCAGATGTCGTATTACTGCATACAGGTAATTCTCCAAACAAATCTTATGCGTGATATGATTTCCATCTTCTGGATGAATGCCTTTCACTCAATTTCTTGTAACATAACCTGCATGGAAAACTATTTGTAATATTCCCAAAGAAGTTGCTAAATATTTTCTTTGACTGTTCATGTCATCTAAGACACATTTTGGTTTATATAATGCCTGCAGAATATGAATGAGTGAGTTACAATAGATTCATATTCAATATATGATCAATCCAAGCACTTATGCATATTTTTAGTGAATCATTTTTCATCAGTCTAAAAGAGTTTGACTGCATGTTTCATAACTTCTTTTTTTTTTTTTGCGACGCATGTTTCATAACTTCACATATTCAGCAAATCCTTACGAGTTACAAAGGGCTATGTTTGATTGGGATTCCATGTGGTATCTAGTTGACTTTCCATGGGAAATTGGGAGGTTGGCAATGTTTATCCTTTTCTCGGAGTTCATTTATTTTTACTGATTTCTTTTGACCTCAACAATTACAGTTGAGCAAACTGCCAGTGAAGGCATCTGACCGCATCCCATTTTCAAACTCAATAATGGGAAGAGAGCTATGCACCACAAGTGTTAGCACAGGAGAGATGAAAAAGTTGATGTTAGCCACGACCCACCTAGAGAGCCCATGCCCTGCACCTCCTAAGTGGGATCAGATGTACAGCAAAGAACGTGTGGATCAGGCAAAGCAATGCCTGGAAATTCTGGGACGCTTCCCCAATGCCATACTCTGTGGGGACATGAACTAGGACGACAAGGGAGACGGCCCTTTCCCTCTGCAGGATGGGTGGACTGATGCTTGGGTTGGGCTGAAGCCTGGAGAAGATGGCTGGACCTATGACACGAAGGCCAATGGCATGCTGTCATGCAACCGCAAGCTGCAGAAGCGAATGGACCGGTTTGTGTGCAAGCTGGCAGACTTCAAGATGGACAGCATTGAGATGATCGGGAAGGAGGCAATACCGGGTGTCTCCTACTACAAGGAGAAGAAGATTCAAAAAGAGAGCCAGATGGTTGAGCTGCCTGTCTTTCCAAGCGACCACTTTGGGCTTGTTTTGACCATCACCCAGCAGGAGAATGACAGCTTCTGAACAACTGTTAAACAGTGATCCTGAAGCATTTACTTTCATGCTCTTTTGCGTAATATCTAGAAACAGAGAGCAGTTCCACACTTCCACTGTTCTCATTTTAGTGATCCCCCCACGATTTTGTAAATTTGGTGGAGGCATCAGTTTGCTAGGACGTGCAAATGGTAGGTGGCTCCTACTACAAGGAGAAGAAGATTCGGAAAGAGCCGAATGGTTCAGCTGCCTGTCTTTCCAAGCGACCACTTTGGGCTTGTTTTGACCATCACCCAGCAGGAGAAATGACAGCTTCTGAACTACTGTTACAGTGATCCTGAAGCATTTACTTTCATGCTCTTTTGCGTAATATTAAGAAATAGAGAGCAGCTCCACACTTCCACTGTTCTCATTTTAGTGATCGCCCCACGATTTTGTAAATTTGGTGGAGGCTTCAGTTGGCTAGGACGTGCAAATGGTGGTATTATTACCACATGGTTTCTTGTTGATACCTGCTACTTTCGTTTCTCATCAATGTCTCATTGAGATGCTTTGGGTTGGCTAAAAGATATGCCCTCTCGATGGTCTTACTATTATAGCTATACGGAAAGCCAGTAAAATCACCTTACATGTTAATTGCTGCCGTTAAAGAAATACAGATATTGCTTTATGCTAAATTGTCAGCATCTGCGAATCCCATGTGGCTCACATCACATGCTAAGGTCCCAGAGATAAACCGTTCTTTACATGTACTATATGTAACCCCATACAACATACAAGTGGTTGAACCTTCCACAGCAGTTTTATTCACAAGACTAGCTTGTTTGGCCAGCCAACCAGTCAGCAGTGCTTTTCTCTAACATCAAATCAGCACCAGCCACCTGCCAGCCAACAGTGTTTTTCTCTCACAACAAATCAGCACCAGCCACCAGCCAGACTATCAAGGCTGCTGACGACATCAACAACAAAGACATCCAAGAGGCTAGAAATGCACGAGTTCATTGGTAACCTAGAATGCTCAGCTTCTATATCCAAATCCCATACCATCACAAAACCATCTACGGACCAAAAGTGATTCTCTGTACAAGATCGGGCCTTCTCTTGCTTGGCATCCAAAGAAGGCCAGTGATTTGCATCTCAGTAACAGCTCTGCAGAACCTTGCTCTGGAAGGCACTGTGTCTAGGATTACGCTAACTTAGATTGTGTATAAAGACAATACCTTGGGGGTAAAATGCCAGTCCAATGCTCTCCAAACTAACCATATAAAATCCCAAAAGTGGTATTGTCAGTAGCAGAGTAGTGGATTGCAAATTAAGTTCTTATCACCTTTCAAAATTTTGTTTGACCATTTTTTGGGGAGCATAGAAGCACTAAAAAACCCATATATATTCATGGAGAACTTATAGCTCAAGGATACTGGATCATCGCTTCACCCTCGGAGGTGTGGATTTTGATTTCTTGTTCGATGGAGAACTGTAAGATTTCCTTTTAACTTTTGAATTTGTGCTGTTGACAATTCCTTCAAAGGATATGTACCAGTCATGAACGTTAATTACATCACCATATTCTTGGTCTAGACAACTGCACAGCAAAATACGGCTTATCACACAAAGTGTAAGCTTGAACATCAATAACCATTGTTTATTAAAAAAAATTATCTGGATCTCTATTCTTTTCATGTCTTAGGACCTCCAAATCAAGCTGTAATGACTGGTTGTGGACCTATAGATGCAAAGCTCATTGGCACCAAAGTACTGTTCGTAGGGTAGTAGTTGGAGTTGGAGTGTCAGGCAATATTTTAGACATGGTTAATTAAAGATACATAGGGCACTTTACTTTTTCTAGAGATATGAGGAATCTTATAAATCAAAGTTCCTTGGACTCCTTATTACCAGGCAGTCAGGTACATAGATTTTTTTTATAATGCTGAAAGCATAGATATTTGATTCAAATTGTACGATGGTGGAATCTTAATCAACCATATGCCATAGTTTATAAAATGATAGGGCAGTAGCATTTATATTCGAAGAACAACTTCCCAAATATCAGTCAAATGCTTATTCAATGGACATACGGACTTACATAATTGATGTGTCATGCCAGGATCCTGACACAGCAGTTCCATTCCTACTGCAACAAGAGCATTTCCGATGGCCGTGTGACTTCAGTAGATCAAGTTGAACCACTCTTCTTGGATTTCCAATCAGTGCCTGGATTGAGATGCAATGCTTGAAATCAGGATAATGTTCTTTTACAGGTTCAATACTTGTCGGTATCAATGCCATAGGGGTACCCATATTCAACGATAATATAAACTAAAGTAACCCAGTCACGACAAAGCACGACCCGCTTCAAAAACACGCGACAGGCCCAGCTCATACGAGGCCGGCTCGACGGAGTGCCTCGACCGCATCCCGCCTCCGACTCGTACGAGGCCCCCTCGACGGGAGGCCTCGACCGCGCTCCGACCCGCACGGGGCTCGACCGCCCCCCGGAGCGCTCCGACTCGCGTGAGCCCGGGTCGAGGCGCTCGACCCCCTTTCTTTACCTACCTCCAGACAAAAGCCTTAGCATTTAATGCAACTACCTACTACCACCTACCGGCATGGCCGCACGTATAGTCGATGTGGGAACAATACCAGTGTCAGTCCTCACTGTTTAACCGCCCATCCCGTGATGGGAGGTGAAAAACGTCACTGTACCCACCTTACCTCACGCTGTACATCACTAGTTACCCTCGAGGAAAGATACGACAAAGTCTGTACACCACGATTCCAGGGATTCGGACTTATCCGTTCGGCCTCGACCTGGCCTCGACCCGGCCTCGACCCCCAACACAGCGCAACAGGGAAGGAAGGACGGTATGGCACGACGCTCCGTGTCACTTCGACGCCTACGACATCACGTCCCAGAGGATGGCCCCCCATTTCTGAGACACGTCGCTACAGCCACCTCAACAGGATCGACAAAACGTCATCTCAAGGCTCCCGTCGTCCTGGCCTCCTCTCATCCTATAAAAGGGTAGGCCAGGGCCCTAGAGAAGACGACGGACAACCAGCGATACACAACATAGCGATCAACATCTCAAGCAATCATCTTGTACTCTTCCTTTTTCTCCTTTGAGACTTGGGCTCGTCGCCCTCTCTCGCAAGCTTGTAACCCCTACACAAGCACCTCGGTGCAAGGAAATACAAACCTCTCCTCCCCCGCTGGACGTAGGGCCTTCTTTCGCCCGAACCAGGATAAACCCCCGTGTGTTCTCCTTGCATCACCATCCAGGAAAGGGACACACAGCATTTTACTCGTTGGTTTAGGACCCCCTCGGGTCCGAACACCGACAGTTGGCGCGCCAGGTAGGGGACTCGCTGCGTGCTAACGTCGCTTCCCCGCCTTTTTCCTGGATGGCTGACCCCGAACGCCCTATCCCGTTGGCCACGGTGATCTGGTTCGGAAGTTTGGAGTTCATGTCGCTCGGCTATGGCTACAATATGGTCCTGCTCCCGCCAAGACACCCTACCGACGAGGATTACGACCTCTCCCAGCCCAGGGGAGCAGTCCGCCGGTACCGTCGCTCCAGGCAGGCGCGAGCCACTCGGCGGCGGCGAGCCCGGCGCAACCATCGTCCCCGCCTCACGGAGGGCAATGGGGTTTCCCGATTCGGCACTTCCCAGTCAGACGCCGGCCCAGATTCTCTCGTGGAAAGTCTGGGCAGGATGGGCCTGGCCGAGGACAGCGCGCCAGCGGAGAACCCCGCCGCTCCTCCGCCTGGTGCGACGTCACCGCCCCGTGCCTCTCTCCCGGCATGGGCTGCGACGTCGCCTTCGCCATTTCCGTTTGGGCTAGTTCCAGCTGCCCAGGCGTACGCTTCTTCCGTGAGCACTTGTATGAGTGCTTATGAGGAACTCCCTGGGCACCATCTACGCTCCACCCTTGACCTCGTCGCGTCCACGCCGGTTTCTGATTATCTGGACTCCGCTGAGGCGCCAGAAACAGAACCCCGTGTGACCGCTTCCCCACGCCGCAACCCCGGTAGCGGCTCACAACGACCATACATTCCCCCGTCATACTATTACTTTGGCGCCCCTGACTCCGACTCGGCTGATGACACCCACGATCCGACCCGCGAGTGCTTCAACGTCGATGTTGAAAGCGCGTCGGATTCGCAGGAAGAACAGCCGGTCGGAGGAAGGCACACGCCCCCTCACGACGGGCACCCTGCCGGGCAAGGCGAGGCTCAGCTCCTTGCGGATCAGGGGGCGCAGCTCGACCAAATCCGCGAGTTACGGGAGAGGCTCGACGAGGAACGAGAAAACCTGCGCCTACTCCAACAAACCCTCGAACATGAGCGCGTGGAACACGCACTTGGCGGGAGAGCTCGCGAAAGAGCTCGCGACGTCAACCGTCGCATCGACGAGGACCGGGTAACCGATCCCCCGGTCTTCGCTTGAGCCAGCCAGAACGTCATCGCCGCCGCCATGCTCCTCCACAACATGCCTGAGCCATCGAATTCCGAAGCGCGCCGGGCTCGAGATGAGATCCGAGAACTCCTCGAGACCGCTGCCCTGCAGCAAGCCGAGAGCTCTGCCTCGAGGCGACGCGAGCCCGCCTCGCAGCAGCTCGCGGGGCCTTCTCGACAGGAGAGAGAAGCCTCGGTCCATCCCGAACCTGCCCGACGGATCCGGATGGCTCCCGCCCCTGAGCCCGTCGCTCACGACCAGGGACCTCGAGACACCCGTGGCAACATCGTCGAGCGCCGCACGCGCAAGCACGGTGACGGTGTGGTTCGGGGTTACCACGTGCACAGGGGCGGGCGTTATGACAGCTCGGAGGATCGCAGCCCTTCACCCGAGCCCCCGGGCCCTCGGGTCTTCAGTAAGGCTATCCGTGAGACGATACTCCCAGCACGGTTCCGCCCTCCCACGACTCTTGCCAAGTACAACGGCGAGACCAAACCCGAACTTTGGCTCGCCGACTTCCGCTTGGCATGTTAGCTGGGCGGAGCCACCGACGACCGAGTCATCATCCGACAACTCCCCCTGTTCCTCTCAGACACCGCTCGAGCCTGGCTCGAGGATCTGCCACCCCAACAGATCCACGACTGGGGTGATCTCGTAAGGGTGTTCGAGGGAAACTTCAAGGGAACTTACATGCGCCCCGGCAACTCGTGGGACCTCCGGAGTTGCAAGCAGAAGCCAGGTGAATCCCTCCGGGATTACATCCGGCGTTTCTCCAGGCAACGCACCGAGCTCCCCAATGTCACCGACTCTGACGTAATCATGGCTTTCCTCTCGGGCACCACTTGCAAGGAGTTGGTCCGAGAGTTAGGCCGTCACACCCCCCTCACTGCCAATGGGTTGATGGACATCGTCACCAACTTCGCCGCCGGCGAGGAGGCAGTTGGTGCCATCTTTGGCGGCGAGCAGGACACTGGGAAGCAGAAGGCCGACGATCCCGTGAGCTCCACCCGGGGCTCCAAAAGGAACAACCGCAAGAAGAAGAAGGGTCAGCAGGGCAAGCTTGAGGCCCCGGCCGACGAGCTTGTCGCCGCTACCGAACGCAAAAAGCCTCGAGGCCCCCCCGGCGGGGGCATCTTCGACAAAATGCTTAAAGAGCCGTGCCCTTACCACAAGGGACCCACTAACCATAACCTCGAGGATTGTCATATGCTCCGCAGGTACTTCGAGGGCGCTGGCAACAAGACCACCGACAAGAAGGAAGACCCAAAGGGTGATGGCAAGGAGGAGGGATTCCCCGAGATCCACGACTGCTTCATGATCTACGGAGGACCCTCGACCCGCCTCTCAGCGCGCCAGCGCAAGCGAGAACGGCGTGAGGTCTTCTCCGTGCAAACGGCGGTCCCTCGTTTCCTTGACTGGTCCGCGGTAGCCATCACTTTCGACCATGATGATCATCCGGACTACATCCCCAATCCGGGAGTCTACCCACTCGTCGTTGATCCCGTCATCGCCAACACGCGCCTCACCAAGGTACTCATGGACGGCGGAAGCAGCCTCAACATCATCTACTCCCAGACCCTCGACCTCTTGGGGGTCGAGAGAGCGCGCTTGCAACCTAGCGTCGGGGGCTTCCACGGAGTCGTACCAGGGAAGCGGGCAGAACCCCTCGGGCGGGTCGATCTGCCCGTTTGTTTTGGCACACCGGCCAACTTCAGGAAGGAGACCCTCACCTTCGAAGTGGTCGGATTCCGTGGGACATACCACGCCATCCTTGGGCGCCCGTGCTACGCCAAGTTCATGGCCGTGCCGAACTACACCTACCTCAAGCTCAAGATGCCCGGCCCAAACGGCGTCATCACTGTGGGGCCCTCATATGAACATGCCTACGAGTGCGACGTCGAGTGCGTCGAACACGGTGAGGCGGTTTTGGAATCGGCAACCTTAGCCGCAGACCTCGACGGTCTCGCCAACGAGATTCCCGATCCGAAACGCCACGCCGGCAGCTTCGAGCCCGCGGAGGACGTCAAGCTCGTGCCCCTCAACCCCGCTGATCCCAACGGGAAGGCGCTGAGCGTCAGCGCCACCCTCGACCCGAAATAGGAAGCCGTGCTCGTCGACTTTCTCCGCGCAAATGTCGACATTTTTGCGTGGAGTCCCTCGGATATGCCGGGCATACCCAGGGAAGTCGCCGAGCACGCCTTGGAGATCCGGGCCGGGTCCAAACCGGTGAAGCAACGCCTGCGCCGCTTCGACGAGGAGAAGCGCAGGGTCATCGGCGAAGAGATCCACAAGCTACTGGAGGCCGGGTTCATCAAGGAGGTTCACCATCCCGAGTGGCTAGCTAATCCTGTATTAGTTAGGAAAAAGAGTGGGAAGTGGAGGATGTGTGTAGACTATACTAGTTTAAATAAAGCATGTCCGAAAGTTCCCTTTCCTTTGCCACGCATTGATCAAATCGTTGATTCAACTGCGGGATGTGAAACTCTTTCTTTCTTAGACGCCTACTCCGGTTACCATCAGATAAAAATGAAGGAGTCCGACCAGCTCGCGACTTCATTCATCACCCCTTTCGGCATGTATTGCTATGTTACGATGCCCTTCGGTCTTCGGAACGCAGGGGCAACGTACTAGCGATGCATGCAGCACGTTTTCGGAGAACACATCGGGCCAACCGTCGAGGCGTACGTCGATGACATCGTAGTCAAAACCAAACAAGCCGATAATCTAGTAAACGACCTCGACGTCGCCTTCAAATGCCTTCGAGCAAAGAATATCAAGCTCAATCCAGAAAAGTGCGTTTTTGGCGTCCCCCGAGGGATGCTTTTGGGGTTCATCGTATCCAAGCGGGGCATCGAGGCCAATCCAGAAAAAATCTCTGCGATAACCAAGATGGCCCCCATCCGAGATCTGAAAGGCGTACAGAGGGTCACGGGCTGCTTAGCGGCGCTCAGCCGTTTCATTTCGCGCCTCGGCGAAAAAGCGCTCCCTCTGTACCGCCTCTTGAAGAAATCGGAGCATTTTTCCCTGACCCTCGAGGCTGAGGAAGCCCTCACCAAACTCAAGGTCGCACTCTCTAACTCGCCAATTCTCGTCCCTCCGACCCCAGGAGAGCCGCTCCTACTTTATGTCGCTGCGACATCACAAGTAGTCAGCGCAGTCCTGGTCGTCGAACGGGCCGAGGAAGCTCATGCCTTGCCCGTCCAAAGGCCGGTCTATTTCATTAGTGAAGTGCTCTCAGAAACCAAGGTCCGTTACCCTCAAATCCAGAAATTGCTTTATGCTGTCATCCTGACACGGCGCAAGCTCCGACACTACTTTGAGGGCCACCCAGTTACTGTGGTTTCTTCTTTCCCCCTGGGAGAGATAGCCCAAAACCGGGAAGCCACGGGTAGGATCGCCAAGTGGGCGGTCGAGCTCATGGGCGAGACCCTATCCTATGCGCCGCGCAAAGCCATAAAGTCACAAGTGTTGGCAGATTTCTTGGCTGAATGGACCGACACCCAGCTCCCTCCCGCACAGCTCCAGGCCGAACTCTGGACCATGTACTTCGATGGGTCTTTGATGAAAACAGGAGCGGGCGCGGGCTTGCTCTTCATCTCACCCCTCGGAGTTCACATGCGCTACGTCATCCGGCTCCATTTCCCTGCGTCCAACAACGTCGCCGAATACGAGGCACTCGTCACGGGGCTAAGAATCGCCATCGAGCTCGGGGTCCGACATCTTGATGTTCGAGGCGACTCCCAGCTAGTGATCGATCAGGTCATGAAGAGCTCGAGCTGCCGCGATCCCAAGATGGAAGCCTACTGCCGAGAGGTACGACGCCTCGAGGACAAATTTCACGGCCTCGAGCTCAACCACATAGCACGCAAGTATAATGAGGCCGCCGATGAACTCGCAAAAATCACATCAAGCCGAGCTACGGTCCCACCCGACGTTTTCGTGAAAGATCTCCAACGGCCATCTGTCGACCTCGGGCCAGACGGAGGGGTCGACGGGACGTCTCCCGACCACCCACCTGAGGCAGAGGCCCCCTCGACCGGGGCCGAAGCCATGCAGGTGGAAGGATCGACCCCACCATCTGACATCGAGCCTGACTGGCGCGCGCCGTACCTCGACTATCTTATCCAAGGGAACCTCCCCTCGAGTAAGACCGAGGCTCGACGGATCGCTCGTCGGGCTAAAACCTTTGTGATCATTGGCGACAGTAGGGAGCTGTACCGCCGCAGCCCTACGGGCATTCTCCAACGTTGCATCACAAGCAAGGAGGGCAGGGACCTGCTCAATGACCTGCACTCGGGGGCTTGCGGCCACCACGCTGCGCCTCGAACCCTCGTCGGAAACGCCTTTCGACAAGGGTTCTATTGGCCGACCGCGGTCTCCGACGCCGTCAAGCTAGTACGCTCCTGCGAAGGTTGTCAGTACTATGCAAGGCAGACTCACCTCCCGGCACATGCTCTACAAACCATTCCCATCACATGGCCGTTTGCCGTTTGGGGGCTCGA
The DNA here is from genome assembly GCA_022457205.1 of Saccharum spontaneum. Classification (NCBI taxonomy): domain Eukaryota; kingdom Viridiplantae; phylum Streptophyta; class Magnoliopsida; order Poales; family Poaceae; genus Saccharum; species Saccharum spontaneum. The sequence continues at coordinate 25,473,929 of CM039582.1, read as the reverse complement.
CCTCGTCGGACCGCTGAAAAAAACTACTGGTGGCTTCACCCATTTGCTTGTCGCAATCGACAAGTTTTCCAAGTGGATCGAGGCTCGTCCCATCACCAGTATTAGGTCCGAACAAGCTGTGCTCTTCTTCACCGACATTGTCCATCGATTTGGGGTTCCAAACTGCATTATTACTGACAACGGCACCCAATTCACTGGCAAAAAGTTTCTGGATTTCTGTGACCACCATCACATTCGCGTGCTCTGGTCGGCCGTAGCTCATCCAAAAACGAACGGCCAAGTAGAACGTGCCAATGGCATGCTCCTACAAGGCCTAAAACCCAGAATTTTCGACAAACTAAACAAGCACGGCAAAAGATGGGCCGCCGAGCTACCCTCGGTCCTGTGGAGCCTAAGAACAACGCCGAGTCGAGCCACGGGGTTCACTCCGTTTTTCTTAGTCTACGGGTCCGAGGCTATGCTTCCAACTGATATAGAATACGGATCCCCAAGGTTAAAGGCCTACAACGAAAGAAATAACGACGACGCAAGAGAGGACGCCCTCGACCAGCTCGAGGAAGCCCGAGATGTGGCTTTATTGCATTCTGCCAGGTACCAGCAGGGTCTCCGACGCTACCACGACAGACACGTACGAAGGCGCGACCTCAACGTCGGCGATTTGGTGCTACGTCGGAACCAAAACACCAAGGGACGCCACAAGCTCACGCCATCATGGGAAGGACCGTACATCATCGCAGAAGTACTAAAGCCGGGCACCTACAAGCTATCCAACGAGAAGGGCGAAATCTTCACCAACGCTTGGAACATTGAACAACTACGCCGCTTTTTTCCTTAGAAAGCCTCGAGGCTCTGTAATTTCCTTTTCATCGAAAAAGAATACAGCAGTGTCAAAATTTTTCGTCTCACGATGAGGGAGGATCGACTCTGTACTACCAGAATCGACCCTCCCTCGGGGGCTATACAGGGGGGAACCCCTCTGTCCCCGGAAAAATTTACGCTCTTTTAGAAATTTCAAGAGCCACTCCTTAGCTCGATGGTGCCAAGTTCTCATACGGCCTGTGAAAGCCGCAACGGCATCCTAAAGCTTAAGGGCAGTCGAGCCACGAGATCACTTACGCCTCCGAGGCTACGGTACCTCCACTCACTCCCCCACGCCAAAGGACGCAGCCGTGTGCTAAGTAAATCATATGGGAGCACGATCCAAGCCATTAAGGGAAGAAAAGCTCGCATAAAAATTAACCACGAACTGGTTTATGTCTCAAGTTCTTAAGGCCCCTACGGCCACCACAACCAAAATTCAAAATAGCTAATCTATTACACGGGCCTCCGTGCCCAGAATTGGCTCACAGGCCTTCGTCGTCAGCAGGCGGCACCACCTCAGGCTCAAAGAGCGAGGCCAGACGGCTCCCAGGCCCCTCCGCGGCTTCGATCAGATCCAAGCAGGTGTCTTCGTTCTCCGTGTCCGTCCGCTCCGGGTCTGTGATAAAGCCGTCGGCGACGAGCTCCATGTCGAACACAAAGCCCGAGCGAACGACGGCCAGCGCCCTCTTTACGCCGTGGTGGAGGCTGTCCCGTATCTTCTCCCGGGCGAGGTGACCTAGTGCCGCTACCCGACGGACGAAGGAGTTCCCCGGAGCGTCTTCTCCGGTGTCGACGTCGGGCTCGACCCCCAGACCGTCACACACCGAGGTGATCGCGCCCTGGAGCAGCTGGGTCCTCTGGGTCTCGGCTTCCAGGAGGCTCTGCAGGGAATTCGCGGTCGAGTGGGCCTCCTGGTTCTCGCGCTCCAGCTCTGAAATACGACAAGGCAGATTAGCACCTAACACGATGCCTCAACTACATAGCCGCAACAAGCTACTTACCCCCAACGTGGGTCTTCAAACCCACGACCTCGTCGCGGAGCCCCCCGCACGTCCGCTCGAGCCCCAGGAGGGCACTATCCTTCTCACGGACGGTCGCCTTCAGGGCCTCGATCTCTTGGCGGGCGGCTTGAAGCGCCGTGTCCTTCTCCTGGACGGCCCCGCTCAGCCTCGAGATCTCGTCCTTCAGTGCACTAAACCGGGCCGTGACCTGCCCGATCTGAACGTTGAGGGCGTCACGTTGACGGTTGGCCTGCGAGACGTCCTCCTCGAGCTCCTTGACCCGCGCCGACAGGGGCTCGAGGTTCCGGCGGGCCTGGGCAGCCTCTTCCCGGGCCTTGTCCACCTCGGTGCGCATCACGGCTTCAGCCGCCCAAGCCTGGATCGCATCCTCCTTCACCGTCGAGTAGGCGGTGCGCAGCTCCGCCATCTCAGTGGTCCGATCGGCGAGCCTCTTTTGGGTCTCCTCGACCAGCGCCCGCTGACGGGACAGCGACGCCCACACACCGCTCTCACCGCGGATAAAGAGCGACTTACGGCGGGAGGTCTCTTTGAGTTCCTAACACAAAGAAAATCGAAAAACATAATAGTCCAAAAAAAAAAGAGACACTAAGAGCCACGGAATAAGCCGGCAGATTAATCATACCTCGGTGGCATCCCGCATGCCCCGCGAAACGGCGTCGGACGCCACGCTGAGCAGCCGAGCGAGATGTTGGCGGACGCCCTCGAGGTACTGCCAGCGGTGGACCTCATCTCTGTCGTTCAGGGTGAGGATGGGCTCGCCGTCGAGGTTCGCGGCATCCTTGAACTGAAGGGGCGGCCCTCCCCACCTCGGAATCTCCTCCTCGGCCCGCGCTATCGCCAGCGCGGCGAAGTCTGGCCACGACGATGACGACGCGGCCGGGGCACCTCCCGGCCCGGTCGAAGGGCCGGCCTCGTCGCCCTCGCCCGCCGCTCCGACAGGGGTCGAGGCCTCAGCCCGGCTCGTGGTCTCGCCCTCCTCGGCCCCCACTATCTCTTTTCCCTTGTCCAGGGGGGCGTCATCGAGGGTAACGACCACGGGCGCCTGCCCCTCGGCGGTGACCGGCCCCTCGGCAACCAGCGCCTCCGGAGCTGGCGCCTCGGCCGTCGACGCCTCTGGCGCCGGTACCTCGCCCGACGGCGGCTCGGAAACCGGCGCTCCGACCGCCGGTGCCCCCGCGACCGGCACCTCAACCTCCGACGCCGCTGCCACCGGGGCTCCGGCAGAAGGCTCGACGGCCTCGCCCTCCGTCGTGCCCACCGGGTGCACCGGCGGGTCTTGCTGTGGCTGCGGCTCCCTCGCCGGCGCCACCTCCTGCTCCGGCGCCGGTGCAGCTCCCTCCGCGGTCGCATCGGCGGCCGCCCCCTCCACGGCCACTTCCACGGTGGCCTCGGCCGAGGGCAGCGCCTTAAGCTCCGCCTCGGCCGGGCCGGGCGCCACCACCCTTGCCGGCTCTGACCCCGCCGCCGCAGGATCGGGGCCGGCAACCGTCGAAGCACCTGCGGCCTCCTGCTGCCGACGGCGCTCCTTCGCGGCCTCGACCTCGCGGACCCACGCCGCGTCCTGCTCCGCCGACCGGTTAAGGACGGCGGCGCTGGCTCGAAGGGACTTCACGGGGGTGGGCCCCATGGACTCCGCCTTCTGTTTTAGCCTGAAAAATAAAGGATAAGTCGATCGACAAAATCGAAAGATAAGACAAGTCCCCTTCTGCTCAAAAACTTACCCGGAGATCGGCACCAGGGGCCTCGACCCCCCACGATCCGAGCCGCTCGAGGTGGCAGGCGGTGGCCTCGCGGCAGCCCCACCCGCGGACCGAGCGCTCCTTGGGGCTCTCGCCGGCGCGCCGCTACGCGCCTTCTGTGCCTCCGAGGCCAACTGGCCTCGGGTCTTCACGCCCGACGGAGGCGCCGCCGCCGACGATGTCGGCGCCCCCGCCCCCGTCCCCGCCTGAGCTTGCGAGGCCTGGGCTGGGGCAGGCGCCCCTGTCGACCCCTCTGGCTGGGTCCGGGGTGAGGCGGCCCCTCCTGCCGAGGGGACCGCCTCCCTCTTTTCCTCCTCTTTCTTCTTCTTCTTCTCCTCTTCCTCGTCGTCCTCCTCGACCTCCTCGACCACGACGACCGAGGAGGATGACCCCGCGATGGGCTTCAGCAGGGGACGGATGTCGGGGAGGCTCCCCAGCCCGGTCGCGGCCTCGTACCGCGACAAGGCATCATCATCCTCGCCGCTGCTGCCGTCGTCCTCCCCCGACATGGTCTCGGAGGGCGACGGCTCCAGAGGGAGCCCGTCGAGGGCCTGTTGGCGCCGGAGTTTCTTCCGCGCCTCCTTCTCCCTGGACTTCCGGGCCGCCCGTTTCTTGGTCGATTCCTTGACCGCCTTCTGCTTCGAGGCGTGCTGCCGCCGAGCATCCCGAGCAGGCCGGTCCTCCGGAACCGGCGGTCGTGTCTCCCGCAGCGCCGATAGGTCCTGCGCATTGGCGTCGACCAGATTAGGGGAAGGTCTCAAAGACGAACCGAACTAAAAGGCAAGTGTACTAAGGAACTTACCACGGGCTCGAACCCCTCAGTGGGCCTCATGGGGAGCCGGTCGGCTTCCTCCGCCTTGAAGGTCCCCACCATCCGGCGGGCTCGGCGAAGCCCCTCCTCGGGGGTGAGGGTCTCGTGCGACATCCGGCTCCCCTCCAGAGACGCCTCTGGGGTCATCTGGTCGAGGCGCAGGCGACGTCGGCACAACGGCATCACCCGGCGGCGATGAAACGCCGTCGCTACCGCCGCCGCCGTCAGGCCTCGAGCACGAAGCTGCTGCAGCGCCGCCAGCAACGGGTCCAGACGCGGCTTCTCGACATCCGGCACACCGTACACCCAGCGGTCCTCCCGGGCGGTCAGCACGCGGCCGGTGTACCTCGGCAGCTGGTTGTCGTCGTTGCGGAGGTAGAACCAGCCCGCGTGCCACCCGCTGTTCGAAGAGATGAGGCGAGCCGGGATGTACTGGTCCGCCCGGCTCGACCTCAACTGCAGGACGCAGCTCCCTACCCGCGCTGCGTAGAAGACGCCCTTCCCTCCCGCATTCCGCGCGAAGAGCTCGGCCTTGAAAAGGTGGAGCCACAGGTTCCACTGCGGCTCCACCCCGAGATATCCCTCGCAGACCGCCGCAAAGATGGCGGCCTGCGCGATGGCGTTGGGGGCGAGATGATGGAGCTCCACCTGGTAGTAGTGGAGAAGCGCCCGCATGAAGACCGACGACGGGATGCCGAACCCCCGCTCGTGGAAACTTACGAAGCTCACCACGTAGCCTTCCGGGGGGGCCGGCTCCCGGTGGGTCGACGGCGGCGCAATCCACTCCGGCCGTGACCGACTCGTCCTCGGCCGCAGCAGCCCATCCTCAACCAGCTCCTCCAGCTTCTTCTCCGTCATGGAGGAGGAGACCCAGTCTTCGGCAGCGAGGAATTGGCTCCTTCCAGCCATCAGCGCCGACGGGAAGGGAAAGTGTGGAGGAGAAGGCGGCGGCGGCAGCAATGCGGGCGGAAGGCGCAAGGGGGCTAGGGTTTTCTGGGGCTAGAGGATGGCAGAAGTGCAAGAGACCGGAAGGAGGCACGGACCCCTGGGTCTTGCCTTTATAGGCCAGACGGAAGTCCAGCGGCCGCGCGAAAAGGTAGGAACAGTTTTCCGTAATAAATGCGCTCACCTAACCGTCCCTCACGCCTTACAGGAGCAAGGCACGTGGCCGTCCCCCACGCAGTAACCAAACGCCACGCCGCCCACTACCGCGCCGATCTCGCCCTAAAAAGGCGCGCCAGGCTAACGGGCGGGGCGGGATCCACGGGCGGATATTCCTAGATTCCCCTAACGGGTTCTGGGCCCATCTTAAGTCTCGAGGGAACGGAGGCTGGCCCTCGACCTGGGTTCGACAGCCGCCCTCGAGCAACAGAGTAAGGGACGACCAGGGATGCGCCTGTACACGGCCAGGGCTCGAGCCACGCTCTCGAGGCACCCCGAGACGTATTCGAGGCCAAAGGATGAGGACGAAGCAGGAATCCCCTCGAGGGAGGCATCGAGCCCTCGGATCCTGTCGCAGGGAACCGACATCTGCACGACCACTCCTTGGCATCATTGAAGAGTGCCCTCGGGCCCCGAGCCGACTCCTAACGACTGGAGCACGGACTCTCACTCGAATCCCCCCGCTAGTAGCTCACCGGAGATCGCCGCACTCGCCCAAACGGGGTAGTACGACGCTCTCCACCCCTCCTCCTCCTCTCCGAAGGATGAGCGTGAGGGCCGGACAACAAAAGACGGCAGGGACTCTGATCGACCTCGTGCGCGTGAGGCTCGGGGGCTCAGCCGCATCAACTACTCCCTAGTGAATCACGATTAAAGACCTCGGAGGAGACTTTCTCAATACTCCACCGAGGCCTCGGGGGCTACACCCGGCGGGTGCGCTCGTGCGCCCCCACCGGAAGAAGTCCTGAAAGCACTCAGATGTCCCTGTTGAGGAAGCCAACAGCGCTATGACTCCAGTTCATCGGCCAAAAACCTCTAGGAGAGTGAACACACACTCACCTAAAGGTTCGGGGGCTACTGTCGGTATCAATGCCATAGGGGTACCCATATTCAACGATAATATAAACTAAAGTAACCCAGTCACGACAAAGCACGACCCGCTTCAAAAACACGCGACAGGCCCAGCTCGTACGAGGCCGGCTCGACGGAGTGCCTCGACCGCATCCCGCCTCCGACTCGTACGAGGCCCCCTCGACGGGAGGCCTCGACCGCGCTCCGACCCGCACGGGGCTCGACCGCCCCCCGGAGCGCTCCGACTCGCGTGAGCCCGGGTCGAGGCGCTCGACCCCCTTTCTTTACCTACCTCCAGACAAAAGCCTTAGCATTTAATGCAACTACCTACTACCACCTACCGGCATGGCCGCACGTATAGTCGACGTGGGAACAATACCAGTGTCAGTCCTCACTGTTTAACCGCCCATCCCGTGATGGGAGGTGAAAAACGTCACTGTACCCACCTTACCTCACGCTGTACATCACTAGTTACCCTCGAGGAAAGATACGACAAAGTCCGTACACCACGATTCCAGGGATTCGGACTTATCCGTTCGGCCTCGACCTGGCCTCGACCCGGCCTCGACCCCCAACACAGCGCAACAGGGAAGGAAGGACGGTATGGCACGACGCTCCGTGTCACTTCGACGCCTACGACATCACGTCCCAGAGGATGGCCCCCCATTTCTGAGACACGTCGCTACAGCCACCTCAACAGGATCGACAAAACGTCATCTCAAGGCTCCCGTCGTCCTGGCCTCCTCTCATCCTATAAAAGGGTAGGCCAGGGCCCTAGAGAAGACGACGGACAACCAGCGATACACAACATAGCGATCAACATCTCAAGCAATCATCTTGTACTCTTCCTTTTTCTCCTTTGAGACTTGGGCTCGTCGCCCTCTCTCGCAAGCTTGTAACCCCTACACAAGCACCTCGGTGCAAGGAAATACAAACCTCTCCTCCCCCGCTGGATGTAGGGCCTTCTTTCGCCCGAACCAGGATAAACCCCCGTGTGTTCTCCTTGCATCACCATCCAGGAAAGGGACACGCAGCATTTTACTCGTTGGTTTAGGACCCCCTCGGGTCCGAACACCGACAATACTATTATTAACTTAATATTACATGCTAACACAACAGAACAGGACCAGATAATTTAACCCACTAGTAAGTCAGAGTGAAAACTTACACTGCAGAATGCCAACATTCTTGAAGCAGATGATTTCATGAAAGGGTAAACACTCAACAGGCACCAAATATTTCCTGTTTGAATGTATAGAGTTCAGATGCTGAGGAAAACTTTGAAGCTGAACATGTTAAATGATTTTTCGAAATAAAATGGTAAACATGCTTTCTTAGATCATAGGATACAGTTAAAGGGTCGATGATGGTGACGTCAACACAATTTCAATGGATAGGAACTTTCTTATCCGAAAGGTCATATGAAAAAATAGGTCTAATCATACAGAGTTAATAGAATGTTGCATAGCCTTTACCTAGTAACATCTTGTAATAACATGTCAGCTTGCTCATTTAGGTCTTGTTTGGATGCGCATGTATTCATCTCAATCCACATGTGTTGAAGTGGATTGGAGTGGACTTAAACTAAATTTCATTCCATTCCACTCCAACATATATGGATTGCAGTGAATACACATGCATCTAAACAAGGCCTTCATGGAACTATCCCATTTCCAGTGCTGTTGGTTGACCTCTTACCCAGCACAAAAGATGATGGTGAGACAATTTGAGATAATATAAAAAAGAGTTACATGCACCAACGGCCCTCGAACTTATAAGGGTATGTCACTTAGGTTCACGAACTTTGAAAATGCATTTTTGGGTCCCTAAACTTGTTAGGTGGTGCACTGCAGGTCCATACTAGCCACGTGGATGTTTCTTGCTAATGTAGCATGCTAACATGACATGCCTTTTTTTTTACATTTAACCCCTCTCCTTCCCTCTTCTCACATGAATGGACCCTTGTTTCCCTCTTCTCTTATGCCGACCCTAGCTCGTATGATGCCACAGCTGTCCACGGGTAGCAGTCGCCATGAGAGAAGAGGGTAGCAAGGAGAAGATATAATCTATTCATGAGAGAATATGAAAGAGGAGCACTTAAATGTACAAAATATGCTAGTCACATCAGCAAGAATGTCCACGTGGTTGGCATGGACCTGTGGTGCAGCACTTAACAAGTTTAGGGACCTAAAAATACATTTTTAAAGCTCGGAGACCTAAGTGACACACCCTTACAAGTTTGAGGACTGTTGGTGCATTTAACTCTATAAAAAATGAATAGAGTATATTAGAGTTTTGAGTACACAATATGCTTAATAGTGTAATTTAAGGAATACTAAATTAGATGGATTACCAGGACATCCAATGATTGTACTATACTATTTTGGATTCAGTATTACTATTCTGTCTTGGCCTTCTTACTACTTGATTAATCAAATTTTACATGAAAGGGACTTACCTAGTCCACTTTTTTTTTGTTCATCACTCTATCTAGTGGCGGAGGCAGGATAGAGGATAAGAGGGGGGCTAAAACAATGAAGATGTTGATTTGCATGAAGATTTAATGGTGAAATCAAGCTTTTGCTACCGTGATTAGTGGTGAAATCAAGCTATTAGGGGGGGCTGCAGCCCACCCAGCTCCCCTGGTGGATCCGCCACTGACTCTATCTGAACCGATTTTGGCTGACTCGATTGTGGTTGACTGAAGTTCTTTCACTTTGGCATTGATCTAGAAATGAAATAAGCACATTGAGAACTAGCACAATTGTAATATTGCAAACTAGAAAAAAAGAACTCAACCAACCTAGGAGGAACTAGGTAGCATTGTAAACAGGAACGAATAGGCCCCTAAATTCGAGCTGAGCTAGGCTTAGCTCCCCTATATTACAATTTGCAAACTAGTATGCTTGACCCCTGTCAAAGATTCGCATGTGGTCACTCGGTGGAGGTGTATACCGACACCTCCCACCAACTGAGCTAGGTTCAGTTCTTATATATTGCGAACTAGTAATATAATGTTTGACCCTTCCATAAGTTCACATGTGGTTATTCCAATTAAATAAAGGAATCATCTCTCTATTTGGTCAAAGAAGGTTATCAGATGAAGAACATTCTTAAGGTAGCTTAAGAAAAACATAAGAAAAAGCAAAAACACCTTAAAATTTGAACATTAAGAACAAAATGAATAGCTCCTTTTTCAGAAGAAATATAGATAAACAAACAAAAACAGAAAAATCCATCATTGTAAGCAGAAAACCTACAATAGTAAAATGCTTAAGTTTAACCTAAATGAATTTAGCGAGCAATGCATAAAAAATGATAAAAATAAACTCTTGTGGTTTACTTGAGAGAAACAAAATGACATCTTCAGTACATTGAGGCACTGGATGACATATGCATTTTTGCCATAAGCAGTACTCCCTCAGTTCCAAATTATAAGTCGTTTTGACTTTTTTGGTACATTCATTTTGCTATACATCTATATATAATAATATGTCTAGATACATAGCAAAATGAATGAACCAAAAAAGTCAAAGCGACTTATAATTTGGAACGAATGGAGTATGTAATATGAATGAACATTATAATAAGAACACAAGAAGCTCTATTAGCTGATAACTCAGTTTAGTATGCATGCTGAACTGTTTTTTAGAACAAAATAATGCAGAAATGAGCATATACCTCACTCATTCCCTTTAAATGGATGCTCCAAACTTCAAGGGTAATAGTCCAAAATGGCAATAATCTGATAGATATTTTCCCGTACCCCTCCTCACCCCCCCACACACACACACATTCTGGTGACGGAAAAGACCCCCTATCCAAATAAGGCAACAGGTACTGAACCCAGTTTATCAAGGATGCCCCTTATCCCTTGACCATTATAGTCAGGAATACATCCTTCCAATAGTCATAAAGCAGATTTGTGCATCGAAAACCTGAAACCAGTTTCTATCATTTACCTTATTGTACTCATTGCTTGGGCTATATATACTTTACAAGATCCTGATATGAAAAGGCTATGGATAGATGGATTAGCAGATAGCCGCTGTTCCTCAGGAACTATCTTAGAATTTCTTCTTGCTTGATTACAATCAATATCGGTTCTCTCTTTTATAGAGATGACTGACTTGACTCCAAAGTAATATCCTAACCAAATAAATCTATGTTATCCCTTTCCTAACTAATCCTAATCAATCTAATCTGATCTGCTACTGCTCACGCCGTTCATGTGCTACAGTACCACGTGGGCCCCTGGGCCGGCTCTGCTTGCCATATCACTACTCCACCTCTCCAAGACAGCTCGTCCTCGAGCTGTGGTGATTACTGGGGGATCTGCATGATGAGGTTGTAGGGCGCGGCGATGCGCGTGGCATACGCAAAACCTCGTCGTCGTCCATGCTACCTAGCGCGCGGACGTCGCCCATGATGGAGCGGATGCGGCACACTGCCCCGATGACAGTGCCCATGCGGGCCTCCCTATTAGACATGTATAGTCTAGTCCTATATACGTTTTATTTGGACATGTTGTACCCCAACCCATTGGGCTATATATATGAAAGGTCACCCCCTAAGAGGGTGTGAGGTGTTTCCCTATTCTTCTGTCTCTCTACATGGTATATTTCACAATTAGATCCTAATTTCCCGCTTCCGCTCCCCCTTCCCATCGCGAGTCTCTTGCTTCCCCGATCTTAACCGATCGGTCTTTCCTGTAGCTGCTGCCCACCTCCCCGCGCGTGATCTTCTCACGTCATGTCCACCCACCCTGGAGGCTTCCCCTCCCTCCCTTCCCTCCCGATGTCCACCACGTCGGCGACCGTCAACGGCTCCATGCCGGCCATCGAGAACGGCACCCTACCGGCCAGTGGTGCTGGCACCATGGGTGCCCTCTGAGCTGAACTTGCCCCAGCACCGATCGTGGCCAATTCCTATGCCACGGTGAACGTCAAGTCCCATGTCCCGATCACATTGGAATTGAACCCCAACTACTTGAAGTGGCGTTCTTCAAGTCGCTGTGCGGCAAATTTGGGCTGTGCAAGCACATCGACGGCTCTGCTCCACCTCAACCCGCTGACCCCCAGTGGGATGCCGCGAAGTGCTGCGTCCGCAGCTGGATCCTCAGCTCCGTCGATGACCCCATCCTTGATCTCACCATGGACGAGTCCGATCTAAACGCCCGCAACCTCTGGGTGGCGATCGAGGAGATCTTCCACGCCAACAAGGAGCCACGCGCCATCTTCCTCCTTAACGAGTTTCATTCCATAGTATAGGGCGACTCCACCATCTCGGCATACTGCTGGCACCTCAAGCCCATGGCGTTGCCCTCCGCGACGTCAGTCATCCCATGGAGGACACGCAGCTCATCCTCGCCCTCCGGCACGGCCTGAACCCTCGCTTCTCCAACACCGCCGACGACATCGCCAACTCCACTGTCCTTCCCTCGTTTGCCAGGGCCCATGACATGCTAGTCCTCAAGGACATCCGCTTGGCCAACGACGAGAAGACCATTGTAAACACCGGCCTCCTCGCCGCGGCTGGCTCTGGCTACACCAGTCCAGGTGGGTGTCGCTCCAGCAGCGCTGGGGCCTCATCCGGTAGCCACAGCAGCCACACCACCAGCTACGGCAGCGGCACCAGTGGCGTCCACAAGGGTGGTGGTGACGGCAAGGGCAAAGGCAAGGGCAAGAGGGGCTGGAATGGTGACCCTCCATAGCAGCGCAGTGGTGCTACTGGTGCTCCCCAGCAGGCCACACCCATGGGCCCCTGGTTCTGCTACAACCCATGGGCGCCCTAGGGTCCTCCCCCGGTCCAACAGGGCCACAACACCTAGCGTTCTGGGGTCCTCAACATGCCTCCTCAGGCTCACACGGACTTCACGCTAGTGCAACCTCCCACGTCCTTCGCACCGCTCCAAGTCTCGCTGTAAGAGCATCTCCAGCAATACTACCTAAAACACACCCCCTACTTCTCTATTTAAGAAGCCACCTATTTTGAGACTACTCATATTTTACTTTCAACTCCAGCAATACTACCTAAACCATACTACTCAAATTCGTTTTAGTAGTCAATGACACGTGGGACTCTTTTGTCATCTCTCTCATCTAGATTTTGCACGGTGGAGAGTAGGGGGCCAACAGAAGTAGAGGGTGGAGGGGGAAAAGTAGGAGGCCAACAAATGTGGAGGGTCTAATAGGGGGCCTGTTGGAGTTGGTTTGTTGACCTCCACTACCTAAATCTGAAGTAGGGAGCCAAGTAGGGGGTCCTGTTGGAGATGCTCTAACAACCCTGGTGTTATAGTAACTAAAAACCTGCCATGTCATCATTTGCACTGCAAATCATCCATGATTAGGTTAACAATGTTATGCATCAACTAAAATGAGTTTGAATGTTTAGGTTGGATGTGTTTCTCATTGTGTGGTTCGAAATCCGAAAACCCTAATTTCGACTATCACCGCAAATACTTAGTTTATGCCCTGCGTAATTTGAGGTGTATGACGGTGTTATACACTAGTGCCAAGTGTAGGGTATAAGCTCAAGTCCAACTTATAAATAAAGCTTCAAGTTTGAGTTAGGGTTTGGAATCCAAAGCTTGTTACAAGTTTTCCGATTCGAATTCGAATTCAAATTTGAGGAATTATTAAAAGAATTTCTCAAGTCAAATTGGTCAACCTAGGGAGCCATTTGGTCAACCATGTGAGGCTTGACTCAATGATACCCTAGGGTGAAGGTGTGATTCCTAAGTAACCCAAGTTAAGAAAGAATCAAGTTTCAATTCAAAACTTTTCCGAAAACCCTGAAAAACAAAACCCTAGTTTTACCCCTTTTGATATAGATCAAAATCTAAGCAAAATTTGGGAAAAAGTGTAAAACCAAGTTTGTAGATCTTTTCAAGGGCTACAAGTTTGATGTTTTGAGTTTTCAAAGTTTCAGTGTAAAATTTGAAGTAATTTTGAAAAGATTCAAATCTCAAAATTTCCCCCTTTTCATTTTCCCTATCTAATTTCAAAATGGAGGCATAATTTGAAAATATGTTGAATAGAAAAGTTGTAGGTCTGCCCTAGATGTACAACTTTGGTATTTTGAATTTTTGAAGTTTCAATACAAAATTCAAAGAAATTTTGGTTTTTCAGATTTCCAGAAAATGTCCCTTTTTGAATTCAAATTTAAATTTCAAAAACTAAACTGAATTGGAAAATGTTCATATTGAGAAAGTTGTAGATCTTTGAAAATGGAACAACTTTTGTTTTTACAGATTTTCAACTTCTATTGAAGATTTGAAAGTAATTTGAATTTTACTTCCAGTGGCAATTCAGTAATTTATTCAAAATCAACGCCAACCACCGCACGCCACCTCCCGACGACGCCGGCGACCTTCGCTTCGCTTCCAGGCGCGTCCGCACGTCCCGCGACCGCCTCGTCACGCTCAGCTCGCTCCGCGTGTCGCCACAGCACCGCCTGGACTCGGCTATAAAGGTCATCGTCGTCGGCCAGGCCGATTTCTCTTCCTCCTCCGCTTCTCGCCGCGACCGGCCACCGCTCTCCGCCGCCCAAATTCGCCGCCGTTGTTGCTTCACCGCCCCGCAGCTCTCGCCTCCAGCTCCGCAACGTGTGCGCGCAGCTCCTGGAGCACCTAATTGCGCCTCACCTCCTCTGCACTAGCCCGCAAGCCATCTTCTTCCTCACGGCCGGCAGCGACGCCACCGTGACCGCCTCACTGTGGACCGGCCATTCCAGCGCCTCTCCGTCGCCCCCAAGCTGCTCAACGTACTCACTGTGAGCCCCTGCACGTGATGCTCCACTTACTTTAACCGCTACCGCCTTGTAGTCGCGTTTTGCTCGTCGAGTCGCCGTTCGGGTCGCCGCCGAGACCGCCATGGCCACGGTAGGGTCCTCTCCGTGCGGTAGAAGCTCCAAGTCGTGTCGCAGTTGGGTTCGCAGGGTTCGGGTGGTGGTGTTGGGACGGTTGGTATGGGTCCGATTCACCGGAGACTCGTCGACGGTGAGTTCACCGTCGGTGGTCACCACGGTGGCGAGTCCGCGCGCGCGGGAGAGAAGAAGAAGAGAGGGAGGGGAGGATGACAGGCGGGTCCCGGGAGTCAGAGAGAGAGGAGCGGGAGCGGGCGCGCGAGCAGGCCGAGCCGCGCCAACGGGCCGCGCGCGAGCGGTTGGGCCGGGCCGAGAGGAGAGAAAGGAGAAGAAGCAGCCCGCGTTAATAATTTTTGTTTTTCCTTTTTCAAATTTGTAAAATGATTTTCAGTTTTGTTATTTATGTTATAAATTATTTATAATTCCAAAAATTGTAAAAAAATTTTGAGTAACCCTTTTTCACTGTGTACTATTTAATAAAAATAATAAATACCAATTTTAAGTACTTTTTATAGGTAAATTAATTAGTCCATTTAATTCTTAAGTGGTCCTTAATTAATTTTTCTAGGCTTATTTATTTATCCAAAAATCATGAAAATTGTTTTATCATCTAATTATGATATAAGCTTCTTAAATTAAAAATTTTAGCTTAATTAGATTAAGTTAATTTTTATTCTTAAATTATGCTTTAATTAATTAATTAATTAATTAATTAATTAATCAGGTAATTAGGGCTTAATAATTAATGTTGCTTGACTTTATGGTTGAGTGTTGACTTTAGGCCATTAACCCTTGATGACCTTTAGCATTCCTAATTGGTTGCTTAAGCTTTCCTAATCATGTTGTTAATTCTTAATTACTGTTATTTCGTGTGTTTAACAAAATCCCGTAATAAGTTGATTAGGGTAATCGGACCCTAGATTAGGGTTAGGTTAGAGACTTTTGTTGTTCAACTGTACCGTGAAGGGAAGTTGTACTCAAGTTGTTAGCTCTGTTAAGCATCCATCGAGCATCATGTTTATTATCTCATCATCCTAAAGCATGCATTATCGTTACGTATAGTTCCCGTAAAAGAGGAGGGTACTGAAGCCGAACCCGTTCCCGCAGAAGAACCGTCGTCCGTGGAAGTAGGGTTTGACATCTACGGTACTGAACCCGAGCCTGAGTTTCCCGTCGACCAAGGCAAGCCCCGGTTACATCTAAACTTACCTTGCAATTTAAAAAGTTTTACTAAACTTTTATTACGGCTCTATTGCATTAAGTGCTAGGAGTTGAGTGATAACCTAATTACTGCATTATCATCCTTGATATTCCAATACCATCCTTGTTACTGTTTTGATTGAAAAATGCTTAGTATGCTTAGCATTGCTTAATGATAAAACTTTAAAACTTTTAAACAAAGTTTGAAGGGTTGTTGGACAATCACTTGATGAATGTTAATGCTGATAATTTGGGACCGGTCGGTGGACTTGCATCGGGAAAGGAGTCCCCCTGTAGTGTCTCCGACTGAGTCAGTTAAGGACCGTACCGTTGTTTGAATTGTGTGCGTCGAGACTTTGTAACTGATCACATGCTCCGGTAAGCCTAAGACCTCGGTAACGCCAACATGTGAACGACCAACCGCGCACTTGGAGTGGAGAGATGGCGAGAGTAGTGTGTATCCTCGTAGCCAAGGGCTGGATTGGAGGTGTACTATACTCTCGGGTGGCGCTGGACTCGGTCATGTTTTGGAGGATCCGAGTGAAGGTTGATATATGTCGGTTAGAGTCCTACATATGTCGTGTGATTAGGAATCCCCAGCTAGGTTTAATCGATTCGAATCGTCGCTGCTCCTCGGTTAAGGAGACTCGATTCTCTGTTCAACATCATAGATAAGAAATGGAACTATGGTCGGAGAATCAGAAAGATATTGAATAAGTTATATGATTTAGATTAGGATCACTTTCATTCCGTCAATAAATAATATTGAAATAAAATCGTGATCTTAAGGATTCACCATTAGTCGCTTTTATGCAAAAGAACTTGACTTCCTGCTGGAACCTCACCTTGATTCCCTTGAGCCTGCATTCCTGAGTCGTTCCACTAGTTTTGTCGGTTAAGTCTTGTTGAGTACTTTCGTACTCAGGGTTTGTTAAACCCCTGTTGCAGGTGCGTCTCTTGAGCAGGTGTGTTTTGGACCCTGTTGCATGACCGTCTTTGCGGTGAGCGACGACGAGTAGAGATGTTTGGCTCTTGGGCAGAGCATCGCGTTTTGGTGATTGTAATAATGTTAATAATGCTACTCCACTACTATGGTTGTAACACTAAACTTAAGTTTTGTAAGTTTGGAACATCAAGTTTGTAAACCTATGTTATGTAAGACTTCCGCTTTTGTACTATGATGTAATTTATTATATAAACTGTTGTAATACTGTGATGCCTCTGTAATGTGATCCTGCTCGGAAGATTGTGGATGATTCGGGTTTCCCGAGGACACCCGACAGACTTCTTAAGAACTGTGGTACACTTGTACAGTGGTTAGAAGTCTTTAAGACAATAACAAGTACAGGTGGGCCATAGTAATTAGGAGGTTCTGCCACAGCTGGTATCAGAGCGATCATGGACAGAGCGATTGTAGTATTACATTTCAAAAACTTCAAAACGTTTGGGTCAAATAAATATAACTGACTATTTTGGTCCAAATTGCTTATTACCTACCTCTATTCCTCTGGTAGATCTTTAGTCATGTTTAAAAGCTTTCGGTGGAATAGCATATTAAAAGTGCCCTATAAATAAAGTTTATGTTCTGTTACCCTTGTGCATTTAATTCAAAAATCTTTAATAATCGTTCGTATGTTAAGTCATGCATCATGCTTAATGAATCTGTTAATCTACCTTCCCCGTTAATGAGGTTTGGGTTAAGTAGTATCAATCCTATTCATGCTAACCTTCAGATCCTCCCCAGCTATCCTTACCAAATTCTACCTTTTCCCGCTACAGGATGGCCCGTACTAAGTTGACGCCCCGCAAGTCCACCGGACCAAAGAGAGTTCCTCGTCGCCAGCTTGCTCCCAGGGACGAAAGTGCTAGCGGCAGCAGGACTGTCCCTCAGACGGAGATAGAGAGGCTTTCCGCTGAGTTAGCCCAGGCTACACGTGATAGAGCTACGGACGCTATCCAGGTTGGAGAGTTACAGAATCAGCTACGGAGGCTCACTGGGGCTCATCTGAGCTGTGAGCGGATGATGGGTCGCTTAGTGACGGAAAGGAATGAGGCATGGCACCGAGAGGATGTTGCCAGGGAACGTGCTGAGGAGCTACAGTTCTATGTTAACGATCTGGAGGGAGATAATCAGGTTCTCCACGAGGAGGTACATCAGTTGTTCTGTCAACTGCATCCTCCACCTGGTGCAGCTGAGCTAGACCCTGGTGTTATCCTCGCTGATGGTGGGGAATCTGCAGAGGAGTCAGAGGAAGAAGAAGATCCGGAGGAGATAGAGCCTGTGGACGAGAGTGACGATGAAGGAGGTCACGTTTCAGGAATGGACACTGACCGTGAGAACTGAGTTGGTCAAGTGCAGTGTGTAGCTAGAAGTTTATGTTTGTTGTCAGCCTTAGTTAACCGGAAAGTCCGGCATGTGTGCGGACCTGTATAATAAATAAATGCATCTGCGTGGTGTGTTTGCAATCGCTTTTGTAAAGGTTCAATTAAAGTTTGTGAATAAAGTTTGGCTTATTATCAACAGATGGCTCATAATGATGATGGTACGGGGGCTACACAGGGTGGGAATGGTGTCCCTAATCCACCACCCGTTCCACTAAATATGGCAGAGGCTATGTTCGCCCTTGTCAATGCTACTGCAGAAAATGCTAGGTTACTAAGGGAAGTGGTTCAGAATAATCATAATGCACCACCTGGCAATCGGGGTCGGAATAATCACCGGAATGAGACCACTTATGTGGATTTCACTGATACCTGACCCCCAGTGTTTTCCAGAGCTGATGAACCGTTAGAAGCAGATGACTAGCTCCGCACTATGGAGCAAAAGTTTGAACTCATAGAGTGTAGTGACTACCAGAAGCTGGTGTTTGCAGCCCAACAGCTTCGGGGTGCTGCCGGAGCATGGTGGGGAAATCACCTTGCTGCATAGCCAGCTGGTCATCGGGTGACCTGGGCGGAATTCCGTGCGGCTTTCCGAGCTCACTTTATTCCAGAAGGGATTATGATCAGAAAGTTGGAGGAATTTCTTGCACTGAAGCAGGGAGACCAGACAATAATGCAATATGTGGGCAAGTTCAATCACCTATCACAGTATGCTGCTGACCAAATCAACTCTGATCGCAAGAAGCAAGCTTGTTTTATGAGGGGTCTGAACTCGAAGATTCGTACTATGATGACTGGTTGTCTGAATGTGACTTATCATGAGGCCGTTGATATTGCTCTTTCGTTAGAAGAAGAGTACCGGAAGCATAAAGAGGCCAAGAAGAAGAAGGTGTCGTATGGACCATCTGGTGGCAATCAAAAGCGCCAGAAGATAATTTACCATCCCCAAAATCATTTCCGTCCTCCTTTTCGTCCACCACAATTCCAAGCCCAGCAACAGGCATTTGTCCGTCCTGTTGCAGCTCTATCCTATCCACGTCAGCCGAATGCTCCTGGCATTCGTCCCCCACTTCAGCAGGGCAACAATATCAATAATTACCCCTGTTATAACTGCGGAAAGCCCGGGCATTTCTCGAGGGAGTGTCCATACCCGAGGCAGTATAATCAGAATTATCAGAAAGCTGTTGTGCCCCAACAACAGAACCAGAATCAATAGAGGGGCAATAACCAGAATACTCAGAAGGGCAAGGCCGAGAAGAAAACTGGACGAGTCTTTTACACGCAGGCCGAGGCAATACCTGAAGGCGAGCCCGTCATGATCAGTATGTTTCCTGTCGCAAATCACCCTGTAGTTATGCTTTTTGATTCAGGCGCATCACATACATTCATCAATAGTACATTTGTTATGAAACATGCAATTCCAATTGGGGAAACGAAAGAGAACTTCTTTATACAGTCGCCCGGGGGTCGTCTGTGTACTAAAGAAATGGTACATCAGGTACCTATAGTATTGGGTGGGCATACTTTTCCCACGTCCATGATAATTTTGAAGGATCAGGATATAGATGTGATCCTAGGAATGAACTGGATGTATCAGCGCAGAGCTGTAATAGATACTCTGAATAGAACAATAAGACTGAACTTACCTGATAGTAGTTCTCAACTTCTTATCCAACTTCAAACACCGAAAAGAGCAGTCGAAAGAGTTTGTGCAACTTCTGTGAAAGAAATCAGTGATATACCTGTAGTTTGCGAGTTCCCGGATGTTTTCCCAGATGATCTACCTGGATTACCTCCTGACAGAGATGTGGAATTTGTAATTGAGTTGAAACCTGGCACTGCCCCAATATCTAGAAGAGCATACAGAATGCCACCGAAAGAGTTAGCAGAGCTCAAGATCCAATTACAAGAGTTGCGTGATAAAGGTTTTATTCAACCCAGTTCTTCACCATGGGGATGTCCAACCATATTTGTGAAAAAGAAGGACAAAACCCTGAGGTTGTGTGTTGAATATCGTCCGTTGAATGAAGTGACTATCAAGAATAAGTATCCCCTTCCTCGTATTGATCTACTCTTTGATCAACTTGCTGGAGCCAAAGTATTTTCTAAGATCGATCTCCGATCTGGCTACCACCAAATAAAAATTCGCCCTATGGACATTCCAAAGACTGCTTTCACTACCAGATATGGTCTTTATGAATATCTAGTCATGTCCTTTGGTCTTACCAATGCACCCGCTCATTTCATGTATCTCATGAATTCGGTTTTCATGCCCGAGCTCGACAAGTTTGTAGTTGTCTTCATTGATGATATTTTGGTTTACTCCAAAAACAAGAAAGAACATGCGGAACATTTACGCATCGTTCTCAGTCGCCTAAGGGAACATCAGTTGTATGCTAAGTTCAGCAAATGTGTGTTTTAGCTTAATAAGGTGCCATTTCTTGGACATGTTTTATCAGCGGAAGGTGTTGCTGTTGATCTGGCAAAGTAAGGGATATATTAGATTGGAAGCCCCCAAGTACTGTTCATCAAGTTCGCAGTTTCCTGGGAATGGCGGGTTATTACCATCGATTTATTCCTGATTTCTCGAAGATATCAAAACCTATCACTGAGTTGTTGAAGATTCAGGTTAAATTTGTTTGGTCATCAGAATGTGAGAAGGCTTTCCAGACATTGAAAAGGTTGTTAACCACTGCTCCAGTGTTAGCTCAACCAAATATTGAAAAGCCGTTTGACGTCTATTGTGATGCTTGTGGTACTGGTATTGGATGTGTGTTAATGCAAGAAGGTCGAGTGATTGCTTATGCTTCTCGCCAACTCAAACAACATGAAGAGCACTATCCAACCCATGATTTAGAGTTAGCGGCTGTTGTTCATGCCTTGAAGATATGGCAGCATTATTTATTGGGTAATCTGTGTCACATCTATACAGATCACAAGAGTTTGAAATACATTTTCACTCAGTCCGATTTGAATATGCGTCAACGAAGATGGTTAGAATTGATAAAGGACTATGACTTAGAAGTACATTATCATCCGGGTAAGGCAAATGTGGTTGCCGATGCCCTCAGTCGAAAGACTCACTGTAACTGTTTGACAGTGAAACCGTTGGATCTATCCTTGTGCCATGAGATTGAAAAGTTGGGTATTGAAATAGTTCAGCATGGTAGTGTTGCCAATATCACGGTGGAAACAACTATAAGAGATAAGATTATTTCTGCTCAGAAGGAAAATAAGGGTATAGTCCACATAAAGGAAAAAGTCAGAAAGGGAAAAGGCTTATGTTTTAGAATTGATGAAACATATGTCCTCTGGTTCAAAGATCGTTTGGTTGTACCTAAGGTTTAGGAGTTACGTCAGTTGATTCTAGATGAAGCACATTTGACCAAATTCTCTATCCATCCTGGAAGTAATAAGATGTATCATGATCTGAAACAAAGATTCTGGTGGACCAAGATGAAGATTGAGATTGCCAGATACATAGCCAAGTGTGACACCTGTCAGAGAGTAAAAGCTGTACATCTGAAGTCAGCCAGAGCATTGCAGCCGTTACCCATTCCAGCCTGGAAATGGGAAGATATCAATATGGATTTCATTATGGGTTTGCCCAAAACAGCAAAAGGGTTTGATTCTATCTGGGTTATTGTGGACCGCCTCACTAAGTCTGCCCATTTCATTCCAGTTCAAACTATATATCCAACTATCCGGTATGCTAAGATGTATTTTGACAGAATTGTCAGTCTGCATGGGATACCCAAGACAATTGTATCTGATAGAGGTACACAATTTGTTAGCAATTTCTGGAGGCACTTACATGAGTCACTGGGTACTAAACTCCTGCATAGTACCGCTTATCATCCTCAAACAGATGGTCAGACTGAAAGAGTCAATCAGATTCTAGAAGATATGTTGAGGTCTTGTGTGCTCAATTACTCGGATTCTTGGGATGACTGTTTACCTTTAGTAGAATTCTCTTACAATAACAGTTATCAAGAAAGTATCAAAATGGCACCGTTTGAAGCACTGTATGGATGCCGATGCAGAACTCCACTGAATTGGTCAGAATCAGGAGAGAGATGGTTCTTCGGGGTTGATTTAGTAAAAGAAACTGAAGAGAAAGTCAGACGTATACAAAATAATATAAAGATAGCATAGTCTCGTCAAAAGAGTTATGCAGATAAGAGACGACGAGCACTGGTGTTTGACAAAGGAGATTATGTATACTTGAAGGTATCACCCATGAAAGGAGTTAACCGATTTGGGGTTAAAGGAAAATTGGCACCCAGATATATTGGACCGTTTCAAATTTTGGAATGATTTGGTAAAGTGGCTTACCGTTTAAGGTTACCTGAACAGCTCTCCGCAGTGCACAATGTGTTCCATGTGTCACAACTAAAGAAGTGTCTACAAGTACCTGACCAAGTGATTGATTTCGAGGGGGTCGAGCTTGAGCCAGATCTAACATATTCAGAGCATCCTGTCAAAGTTTTGGATCAGAAAGATCGTGTCACACGAAGTAGAACAATCAAGTGGTATAAGATTCAATGGAATCAACATTCAAAAGAAGAAGCCACCTGGGAATCTGAAGATTATTTGCTGGATAACTTTCCCGACTTCTTTGCTTCTATCTAAGTTACAATTTCCTCTCTAGATTGTAACTCGTTATTTTAAACCTTGTAATGTAAAATACCTACCTGTTTTATGAACAAGTCTTGAACGTGTTTGTACGACACGTTTCCTTTTCCATTACCTAACCCAAGGCTTTAAATCTCGGGACGAGATTTCTTTAAGGGGGAAGGGCTGTAACACCCCTGGTGTTATAGTAACTAAAAACCTGCCATGTCATTATTTGCACTGCAAATCATCCATGATTAGGTTAACAATGTTATGCATCAACTAAAATGAGTTTGAATGTTTAGCTTGGATGTGTTTCTCGTTGTGTGGTTCGAAATCTGAAAACCCTAATTTCGACTATCACCGCAAATACTTAGTTTATGCCCTGCGTAATTTGAGGTGTATGACGGTGTTATACACTAGTGCCAAGTGTAGGGTATAAGCTCAAGTCCAACTTATAAATAAAGCTTCAAGTTTGAGTTAGGGTTTGGAATCCAAAGCTTGTTACAAGTTTTCCGATTCGAATTCGAATTCAAATTTGAGGAATTATTAAAAGAATTTCTCAAGTCAAATTGGTCAACCTAGGGAGCCATTTGGTCAACCATGTGAGGCTTGACTCAATGATACCCTAGGGTGAAGGTGTGATTCCTAAGTAACCCAAGTTAAGAAAGAATCAAGTTTCAATTCAAAACTTTTCCGAAAACCCTGAAAAACAAAACCCTAGTTTTACCCCTTTTGATATAGATCAAAATCTAAGCAAAATTTGGGAAAAAGTGTAAAACCAAGTTTGTAGATCTTTTCAAGGGCTACAAGTTTGATGTTTTGAGTTTTCAAAGTTTCAGTGTAAAATTTGAAGTAATTTTGAAAAGATTCAAATCTCAAAATTTTCCCCTTTTCATTTTCCCTATCTAATTTCAAAATGGAGGCATAATTTGAAAATATGTTGAATAGCAAAGTTGTAGGTCTGCCCTAGATGTACAACTTTGGTATTTTGAATTTTTGAAGTTTCAATACAAAATTCAAAGTAATTTTGGTTTTTCAGATTTCCAGAAAATGTCCCTTTTTGAATTCAAATTTAAATTTCAAAAACTAAACTGAATTGGAAAATGTTCATATTGAGAAAGTTGTAGATCTTTGAAAATGGAACAACTTTTGTTTTTACAGATTTTCAACTTCTATTGAAGATTTGAAAGTAATTTGAATTTTACTTCCAGTGGCAATTCGGTAATTTATTCAAAATCAACGCCAACCACCGCACGCCACCTCCCGACGACGCCGGCGACCTTCGCTTCGCTTCTAGGCGCGTCCGCGGCGTCCCGCGACCGCCTCGTCATGCTCAGCTCGCTCCGCGTGTCGCCACAGCACCGCCTGGACTCGGCTATAAAGGCCATCGTCGTCGGCCAGGCCGATTTCTCTTCCTCCTCCGCTTCTCGCCGCGACCGGCCACCGCTCTCCGCCGCCCAAATTCGCCGCCGTTGTTGCTTCACCGCCCCGTAGCTCTCGCCTCCAGCTCCGCAACGTGTGCGCACAGCTCCTGGAGCACCTAATTGCGCCTCACCTCCTCTGCACTAGCCCGCAAGCCATCTTCTTCCTCGCGGCCGGCAGCGACGCCACCGTGACCGCCTCACCGTGGACCGGCCATTCCAGCGCCTCTCTGTCGCCCCCAAGCTGCTCAACGTACTCACTGTGAGCCCCTGCACGTGATGCTCCCCTTACTTTAACCGCTACCGCCTTGTAGTCGCGTTTTGCTCGTCGAGTCGCCGTTCGGGTTGCCACCGAGACCGCCATGGCCGCGGTAGGGTCCTCTCCGTGCGGTAGAAGCTCCAAGTCATGTCGCAGTTGGGTTCGCGGGGTTCGGGTGGTGGTGTTGGGATGGTTGGTATGGGTCTAATTCACCGGAGACTCGTCGACGGTGAGTTCACCGTCGGTGGTCACCACGGTGGCGAGTCCGCGCGCGCGGGAGAGAAGAAGAAGAGAGGGAGGGGAGGATGACAGGCGGGTCCCGGGAGTCAGAGAGAGAGGAGCGGGAGCGGGCGCGCGAGCAGGCCGGGCCGCGCCAACGGGCCGCGCGCGAGCGGTTGGGCCGGGCCGAGAGGAGAGAAAGGAGAAGAAGCAGCCCGCGTTAATAATTTTTGTTTTTCCTTTTTCAAATTTGTAAAATGATTTTTAGTTTTGTTATTTATGTTATAAATTATTTATAATTCCAAAAATTGTAAAAAAATTTTGAGTAACCCTTTTTCACTGTGTACTATTTAATAAAAATAATAAATACTAATTATAAGTACTTTTTATAGGTTAATTAATTAGTCCATTTAATTCTTAAGTGGTCCTTAATTAATTTTTCTAGGCTTATTTATTTATCAAAAAGTCATGAAAATTGTTTTATCATCTAATTATGATATAAGCTTCTTAAATTAAAAATTTTAGCTTAATTAGATTAAGTTAATTTTTATTCTTAAATTATGCTTTAATTAATTAATTAATTAATTAATCAGGTAATTAGGGCTTAATAATTAATGTTGCTTGACTTTATGGTTGAGTGTTGACTTTAGGTCATTAACCCTTGATGACTTTTAGCATTCCTAATTGGTTGATTAAGCTTGCCTAATCATGTTGTTAATTCTTAATTACTGTTATTTCGTGTGTTTAACAAAATCCCGTAATAAGTTGATTAGGGTAATCGGACCCTAGATTAGGGTTAGGTTAGAGACTTTTGTTGTTCAACTGTACCGTGAAGGGAAGTTGTACTCAAGTTGTTAACTCTGTTAAGCATCCATCGAGCATCATGTTTATTATCACATCATCCTAAAGCATGCATTATCGTTACGTATAGTTCCCGTAAAAGAGGAGGGTACCGAAGCCGAACCCGTTCCCGCATAAGAACCGTCGTCCGTGGAAGTAGGGTTTGACATCTGCGGTACTGAACCCGAGCCTGAGTTTCCCGTCGACCAAGGCAAGCCCCGGTTACATCTAAACTTACCTTACAATTTAAAAAGTTTTACTTAACTTTTATTACGGCTCTATTGCATTAAGTGCTAGGAGTTGAGTGATAACCTAATTACTGCATTATCATCCTTGATATTCCAATACCATCCTTGTTATTGTTTTGATTGAAAAATGCTTAGTATGCTTAGCATTGCTTAATGAGAAAACTTTAAAACTTTTAAACAAAGTTTGAAGGGTTGTTGGACAATCACTTGATGAATGTTAATGCTGATAATTTTGGACCGGTCGGTGGACTTGCATCAGGAAAGGAGTCCCCCTGTAGTGTCTCCGACTGAGTCAGTTAAGGACCGTACCGTTGTTTGAATTGTGTGCGTCGAGACTTTGTAACTGATCACATGCTCCGGTAAGCCTAAGACCTCGGTAACGCCAACATGTGAACGGCCAACCGCGCACTGGGAGTGGAGAGATGGCGAGAGTAGTGTGTACCCTCGTAGCCAAGGGCTGGATTGGAGGTGTACTATACTCTCGGGTGGCGCTGGACTCGGTCATGTTTTGGAGGATCCGAGTGAAGGTTGATATATGTCGGTTAGAGTCCTACATATGTCGTGTGATTAGGAATCCCCAGCTAGGTTTAATCGATTCGAATCGTCGCTGCTCCTCGGTTAAGGAGACTCGATTCTCTGTTCAACATCATAGATAAGAAATGGAACTATGGTCGGAGAATCAGAAAGATATTGAATAAGTTATATGATTTAGATTAGGATCACTTTCATTCCGTCAATAAATAATATTGAAATAAAATCGTGATCTTAAGGATTCACCATTAGTCGCTTTTATGCAAAAGAACTTGACTTCCTGCTGGAACCTCACCTTGATTCCCTTGAGCCTGCATTCCTGAGTCGTTCCACTAGTTTTGTCGGTTAAGTCTTGTTGAGTACTTTCGTACTCAGGGTTTGTTAAACCCCTGTTGCAGGTGCGTCCCTTGAGCAGGTGTGTTTTGGACCCTGTTGCATGACCGTCTTTGCGGTGAGCGACGACGAGTAGAGATGTTTGGCTCTTGGGCAGAGCATCGCGTTTTGGTGATTGTAATAATGTTAATAATGCTACTCCACTACTATGGTTGTAACACTAAACTTAAGTTTTGTAAGTTTGGAACATCAAGTTTGTAAACCTATGTTATGTAAGACTTCCGCTTTTGTACTCTGATGTAATTTATTATATAAACTGTTGTAATACTGTGATGCCTCTGTAATGTGATCCTGCTCAGAAGATTGTGGATGATTCGGGTTTTCCGAGGACACCCGACAGACTTCTTAAGAACTGTGGTACACTTGTACAGTGGTTAGAAGTCTTTAAGACAATAACAAGTACAGGTGGGCCATAGTAATTAGGAGGTTCTGCCACACTCCTAGCCGACTCCCATGTGGAACTAGATCGGCCTCATCGCCGCGATGAATCAGATGACTCTCCAGGATCAGCATCCCTTGGTATTGGACTCCAGTGCTTCCTCTCACATAAGCTCCTCGGATGGTGGTATACTCCTTTCCCGCCATCCTTCCTCTCATTCCTTTATTGCCGTTCGCAATGGTCAAAATCTTCCTATTACCTATTGTGGCAAGTCTATCCTCCCAACACCAGTGTCAAATTTCCAATGGGGGTATTAACTCCTATACCCTTACGGCTAGACTTGGGCTAGCCCAGACCAGAGGGCCCGGTCCACCAGAAGATGACGTGTGGCCTAGTCGAGCTGCTCAGCGTCCCACGCAAGGAAGGAAAGCAAACTTGGAGATCAAGCAAGATCCTGGTCGGTTAGAATAGGAATCCTTATCCGGCCAGCTATGGCAATTGTAACCGAGCAGGATTAGTTTCTAGATTTGTAACCCTGCCCCCGGACTATATAAGGCGGGCAGGGGACCCTCTCAAAACACATCTCATCATACATAGCAATACAAATCAGACGTAGGACGTAGGTATTACGCCCTCACGGCGGCCGAACCTGGATAAAAACCTTGTTGTGTCTTGCGTCACCATCTAGTTCGTAGCTTGCGCACCTGTCTACCGACAAATCACTACCTTGGGCATACCCCTTGGTAGACTGCCGACCATGTTTCGTCGACAGTGGCGCGCCAGGTAGGGGGTGTGTGTACAGCTTCCCAGGCGAGCAAGATGGTCATCATCCCCGACTTCGTGGCCATTGTGGACGGTCTCACGTTCACCGTCGGCCAGATCACCTGGACCACTGGTGTCAACAGCTTCACGACCACCGCCACGGAGGAGGCGCAGATCTGATTTGCGTCGACCACGTCTTCATCGGCTACGACTCCGACCACGCTGGTAACGGCTCCGACAACCCGCAACGGCTCTGACCACGCCGACAACTCGTCGACCGCTCCCCCGCTACAAAGGAAGAGTGATCGACAACGCTGACCTAATCGAAGCTATCGACCAAGTCGGCCACAAGCTCTCGCAAACCCTGACTTTGGTAGATTCGATCCAAAATCAATCTACCGAGCAGGTACTTCTCCACCACAACAGATCTACCCAACCAGTTCGGGTTCGCCATCCAACACGGCTAGGTACAGATCTAGTGGTCACCGCTACTCCTAAAGGACGTTCGGTACGCCTTTGCCAGGTTCCTACACCCAGCCTTAGGCTCTCTGAGTACCAAGTCCCGATGAAGGATTGTCAGCCCTTCCCATACGGCCTGAAAAACACTGCTTTCGAGTACGCGTACCATCTATTCATGGGTCCCACAGAGCGCGACCATGTTTCAAATTTGTACTTCCTGGATATACCTTGACCATCACCAGGCAACGCCGTCAACATGGTCGGTATCCGGGAGCATCATGAAGGTTCGGTTCATACACTGCCCGAGGATGGCGACTCCAGCACTGGATCTACACGCTCCATCCACACCGAGGCTGAACACCTCGAAGACGACGAATATGATCTGGATCCACTACCGTACCCTCCGGGTTTCCCCCGTATCCCGCGGTTCCCACCAAGACGTGGCGACATAGTGCTCAACGTCAGCAATGATGAGCCCGCAGTCGTAGGAGAGACTGACAAGCAACGGCAGTTTCACGAACAACGTAACCCTGACCGCGCCGAACACCGTCACCTAGAGGCTGAAGAAGAAGAAGCACGTCGCGGGGGACCCCGACCTCGAGATCTGGCTAATGCCTTCGACAGAGTAGGCGATAGGCAAGTTTTTAGGACCCCAAATGCCAACGTGGCCATCGCCATGGCCAACCTGGACCGATTACCAGACATGCCAGAGAACCACGCGGTTTGTGAAGACATCAAAGCATATCTGACCGCTGCCATGGGCCAAACCATCGAGCTCGCCCAGCGAGCCCGAGCTGCTACAAGCACGCCCATCGCATCTAGTTGGAGTCGTCGCTCCCACGCTTTAGAGCATCCAAGTCGCCAACATCGCGACGATCAGCCCCCACCTAATCCCCCACGTGGTGGTGGCGGCAGCGGCAGTGCGGCGGCGGTGGTGGCAGCGGCGATGAGGGCAGACAAGAAGGTGGTCGAGGTCGTTGTGACAACAACCATAATCGTCGCGGCAATCAAGATCAGGAGGTCGACCAGAATCCTCCTCGCTATCTCCGTCACCATCTTCCTCCTCGTGACATCTGCAGTCACATCACTAGTCGTGCTAATGACCGCTAGGCCCACGAGAACGTACGCCGCATCTAGTATGACACCGAACACGGCCCCCTGGACCTCAAATAGTTTACTCCTCATCTCCGACAAGTTGTCTGGCCAAGGAATTTCAAGCTCGAGAAGCTTAGGAAATATGACGGCAAGGAGAACCCCGAAAGCTGGGTCACGCTCTATGAGATCACCGTCCGGTCCGCTGCAGGTGATGAGCACATAATGGCTAACTACTTTCCAGTTGTTCTTGATCAGGCAGGTCACCAATGGCTTCTCAGCCTCCCGGAGAACTAGTTCGACAGCTGGTCGGACCTTCGACAAGCCTTCATTGACAATTTCATTGCCACATGTGACCAGCTGGGCAACAAGTACGACCTCAAGCGCATACGTGACCGAGCAGGCGAGCCGTTGCGCGATTACATCCGACGCTTCTCGGATATGCGTCTTAAGATCCCAAGAATCACTAATGATGAAACAGTCTCGGCTTTCATCAAAGGCCTTCGCCACCACGATGCCCTCAGAGGCAAGCTGCTCTGGAAATGTCCGTCTACGGTCTCCGAGCTCCTCGCTACTACCAAAAACTATGCGGATGCCGATGACACCGAGAAGATCATTAAGGAAGACGTGGGTGGGTCATCACACCCTGAGCACCCACCGCGCCGGGACGATAAACCCGATGACCGTGGTCAGAACGACAATCGTGAGCGTCGCGACCGGTGTAACAACAACAAACGCGACCGCCGAGATAATCGTGATCGGTGGTTCGATAATCACGGTGATTACCGAGGCAAGCGTCCACGCGAAGACGACCATGAGGTCAACGCGGTCAAGAAACCTGCTAGTCGTCGTGACTATCAAGACGACTACAACAAAGCTTTGAAGGGTCCTTGCCAGATCCATCTCAAGTCCAATCACACCATGGAGAACTGCCACTTCCTTAAGAACATCTACGCCAAGCAACTTGCTAATGATGATGCTCCAAAGGCCATCAACGATGGACCGTGGCGTGATGGTGATGATGACGATGATGACGAACAGGATAGAAATCCTCGTCACCACTATGTCAATCCCACCAAAACCGTCCACTCTATCTTTGGCGAAAAGGTGTATTTAGAATCCAAGCATGAGCGCAAGCTGCTGAAGCGGGCCTGCTTGACCTCATCTCCGATCCCAGGCTCCCGGCCTGGTCCCACCATGAAATCTCCTTTAGCCGAGCAGACCGGTGGGCGGCAATTCCGAAACTTGGTCGTTTTCCCCTCATCCTCGACCCCTGCATCAACAGCGTTCGGTTCGAGAGGGTGCTCATGGATGGTGGAAGTTCCATCGAGATCCTGTTTCACAGCAGCTTGCCTACCCTCAAATTAACTGAGGCTGATCTCAAGCCTTACGATGCACAGTTTTGGGGTGTCCTTCCCGAATAGAGCTCCATACCTCTCAGGCAGATCATGCTCCCTATGCAGTTCGGCAATCCAAACCACTTCTGCACCGACTACGTCAACTTTGTGGTCGCGGACTTCGAGGATACTTACCACGCCATCCTTGGTTGACCAACGCTCACCAAGTTCATGGCTATGCGCACTACTCTTGGTGCGCAAAATGCCTACCAAGCAGGGTGTCCTTACTCTTAGAGGCAATGTTTACACTACCTATACCTATGAAGAGGAAAGCTTTAAGGTGGCAGAGGCCACCGACCTCTCAATTCGCATGGAGCAAACCCTGGTCGACGCCTCCAAGATTCCCGCCGGTCAATTGGAGATCCTAGAGCGCCAAGCACCGTGGAAGCACATCAAGTCCAACGAGCACAAGGAGATCCAGCTGGTCGATGACGATCCCAGCAAGACGGCCCTTATCGGGGCTAACCTAGATCCCAAATAGGAAGACGCGCTTGTCAGGTTTTTTAGGGACAATGTAAGCGTGTTCACGTGGAAACCCGCTGACATGTCCGGTGGTCCTCGACACCTGATCGAGCACTCCTTGAACATCTCGAAGACCGTAAGACCTATCAAGCAAAAGCTACTATGGTTCACTCGCGACAAAAAGGAGACTATTAGGGCAAAAGTTACCCGACTTTTAGCAGTTGGATTCATTAAAGAAGTGTATCATCCGAACTAGTTAGCCAATCTAGTCCTTGTACGCAAAAAGAATAATGAATAGAGAATGTGCGTTGATTATACTAATCTCAACAAGCACTGCCCTAAAGACCCCTTTAGCTTACCTCGCATAGACGAAGTCGTTGATTCGATAGCCGGCTGCGAGCTGCTGTCCTTTCTCGATTGCTACTCTGGTTATCACCAGATCGCTCTCAACAAGGACGATCAGATCAAGACGTCCTTCATTACACCATTCGGCGCCTACTGCTACACGACTATGTCGTTCAGGCTAACGAACACGGGGGCCACACACCAGCGTGCTATCCAGCAATGCCTCGCTGATGAGATCAAAGATGATCTAGTCAAAGCCTATGTTGATGATATGGTCGTAAAAACTAGGGAGGCTCACACCCTAGTCGAAAATCTCCAGGGTACCTTCATGGCTCTCAACAAGTACCAATGGAAGCTTAATCCAAAGAAGTGTATCTTTGGAGTCCCATCTGGTATATTATTGGGCAACGTCGTCAGCCACGATGGCATACGCCCCAACCCGACAAAGGTAAAGGCAGTTCTAGACATGCAGCCACCCAAAAACATCAAGGATATCCAGAAGCTCACTAGATGCATGGCCACCTTAAGCCGTTTCATCTCACGACTAGGCGAAAAGGGCCTGCCTTTCTTCAAGCTGCTCAAGGCTTCCGAGAAGTTCATCTGGTCGAAAGAGGCTGATGCTGCCTTCACACAGCTCAAAGAGTTCTTAACCTCTCCTCCAGTCCTTACAGCCCCTCAGAAAAATGACGTTCTTCTTCTCTACATTGCGGCCACTGATCGCGTGGTCTCCACAGTCATCGTGGTCGAGCGTGAGGAACCCGGCCACGTGTATAAAGTCCAGTGCCCTGTTTACTTCATCAACGAGGTGCTCAATGAATCCAAAGCCAGGTACCCGCAAGTTCAAAAGCTAATCTACGCCATCCTGATTACATCTCAAAAGTTGAAACACTACTTCGGTGAATATCGGGTGGTTGTCAAGACTAATTTCCCATTGGGAGACATCATTCGAAATAAGGACGCTAACAGACGCATCGTCAAATGGGCAATGGAATTATGCCCTTATTCAATCGAGTTCCAGGGTCGCACGTCTATCAAGTCTCTGGCTCTAGTGGACTTCATCGTCGAATGGACAGACCTTAGCGCACCTCCCGATCAGGGGCCAATCAAATACTAGAAGATCTATTTCGATGGCTCTCTGAACATCGATGGCGTAGGCGCAGGAGTGCTCTTTATCTCACCAACCAACGAACAGCTCCGCTACGTCCTCAGAATTATTTCCCTGCATCTAACAATGCTGCAGGATATGAGGCCTGCCTCCATGGCATACAGATTGCGGTTGAACTTGGCGTAAAACGTCTCTACGTCTATGGCAATTCGGCCTTAGTCATTAACCAGCTTAACAAAGACTGGGACACGACTAGCGAGAAGATGGATGCTTATTGCCAGGAAATCAGAAAGTTGGAAGGCAAATTCTATGGCATCGAGTACACACATGTTGTCCGGGACAAAAATCAAGCAACCGATGAGTTGTCTAAGTTAGGGTCGTCCCGAGCTCAAGTTCCACATGGCGTGTTCATCCAAGACCTTGTTAAACCCTCCATCAAGGAAGAAGCAGATCAGGTGGTCGAGAAGCCTCCAGACCAGCCTCTGGTGGCTATGGTTCCCCCTCCGAGCATTATGGAATCTTCTCTGACAACACCTGTAGTACCTCCGACCACTGACGCTGACGATTGGAGAGTACCTTTTATCAAGTTTTTGCAGGATGGGACCAGTTATGCTGATCGAACAGAGAACGAGCGACTTATGTGCCGCAGTAAGCTGTACTTACTGGTCGATGGTGTCCTGATGCGCAAAAATGCAAAGGAGGAAGTACTGATGAAGTGTATCACTCAAGAAGCAGGTATTCAACTGCTCCATGAAATTCACAGTGGTACTTGTGGCAATCACGCCGCTTCTCGGACCCTGGTCGACAAAGCTTTCCGAGCAGATTTCTACTGGCCGTCTGCCGTGGCTGATGCAGAGAAGCTGGTCCATCAGTGCGAAGGATGTCAGTTTTTTGCTAAACGTATACACGTACCAGCACATGAGATCCAGACCATACCAGCCTCCTGGCCCTTTATGTGCTGGGGACTGGATATGATTGGTCCCTTCAAGCCGTCCCCTGGCAACTTCAAATGTGTCTTCGTGTTGATTGACAAGTTTTCCAAATGGATCGAGTACATGCCTTTAACTAAGGCATCATCAGAAAAGGCGGTCGAGTTCCTTGATCAGATTATACACCGTTTTGGCCTCCCCAACAGTATAATTACAGACCTGGGGACTCAGTTCACTGGCAGTGCAATCTGGGACTTTTGCAATGAAAGGAGCATAGTTGTGAAATACGTGTCGGTGGTGCATCCCAGAGCTAATGGGCAGGTCAAAAGGGCCAACGGCATGATCCTCGACACGCTGAAGAAGAGGTTGTACATGGCAAATGACAAAGCTCCTGGAAGATGGCTCAAAGAATTGTTGGCTGTGGTCTGGGGACTGCGAACCCAGCCTAGTCATAACACTGGCGCCTCCCCATACTTCATGGTCTACGGCGCAGAAGCAGTACTCCCTACAAATATTACTTTCAGATCACCACGTGTGGTGAACTTTGATGAAGACAGGTCTGATGAAGCACGTGAACTCGAGGTTAACTGCTCTGAAGAACGACGGCTTGACTCCTATATATGTACAACCAAGTACCTAGCTGTTCTATGCAGATACTACAACAGGAATGTCAAAGAACGTCTCTTCATAGTCGGGGACCTAGTCTTGAAGTGGAAAACAAACCAAGAAGGCATGCACAAGCTCTCATCTCCTTGGGAAGGATCGTTTGAGGTCATCGAGGTTACCTGGCCTACCTCATACAGACTGGCTCACCTCGATGGTACTGAAGTACCGAACTCCTAGCATATTGATAAGCTTAGGCGTTTCTACCCGTAGAGCGCATCAATCAAGATATGTACCTTTCCTGTACTTTGATTATTTCAATAAAGCATATATGATTTCTTTCGGTCACTCTAACGTGTTTATCTGGAGCTTACTCTCTATCAGTATTTTATAAAAGACCAGATTGACAGACCACCATTCTTTCTCGAGTCCTCGGAGCCAGCCCCGTCTCTGATTTTCTTCCCACGCGTGCACGGGACCAGCTCTCTACGTTCCGGGTGGTCGGCGGGTGCTCTCTAGTCTGACCTGTGTGCTCTTACGTGTGAACAGGCTCCGTGCCTCCCACTCCGACCATAGATTTGGCTAGGGCCGTATGGATTCCACAAGATGATGTGCCTTCCAATCGTTACAATTAAACTAGAACACTTATACATTCTAACTTAGTTATCAAACACAATATACAAGCTTAGCACGTTTTTTAAACAAAAAACAACACAAGCTTACATTGTCTCAATAGTACTTTATTACAATCTTGCCTGATGAGGTATAAGTTTACAATAAACTAAACTATTGTCTGCTCTACAGCTACAGGTGGCTCTTGTTTACCGCCTATCTATGGTTGCGGCGTTGCCTCTGTTTATTGAGCTTGAGCCGCAGGAGTCTGACTGGTCGTGACCACAGGCTCCGGCTACTCCTTGCTAGAAGACTGCCTCCTCTGGGACTGGCTGGTCAAGTCCGTAGTCCCAGGTGGTCGGCTTGAAGACCCCGGAGTAGATGTCATCGACGTTCCTTGCGACGGGGGCATTGGTGTTCTGCACAGGTTTATATCGCCAATGATTGTCGTTGCCAGCTCGATCAACTAGCCCCGCAGCTCTCCCGCTTCTTGCACGCCAACTTCTTTGGGGTAGCCCTTGGCAAGGCGCGTGAAGTCAATCAGGGGATAATGCACGCGCACCATGCTTAGCACATGGGCGCCCGCAAACTCTTCGGCCTCCTTCACGAACTACTGAGGCCAACCCCATGCAAGCTGACATTTGTCTATTACTCCTAGCTGCGGGGCTCACTGTTCGGTTGGCGGCAGTCCTGGATCGATCAAGTCAAGCACTGGCCCGATCCCCCGCACCATCTGTGTGCAGCGATCCTTCCAGAGGTCACGGTCTTTTTGCAGCTTTGTAATGTACTTCTTGGCATTTGTCTTTAATGCTACAAAAGGGCATTCTGGTTAGAAACCAGCTAAATGACATCTATACAGTAATTATGCCACGATCAGGAAAATGGCCACTTTCTGGTTATCTCCTGGTTCTTATTCTTCACCTCCTCGGTCATCTTCACCGAGTGGTCTCAGAACCGTGCGTGGTCCTCTGCCAGCCGGGTGTTCTCCGCTGCCAATCGGGCGCACTCTTCGGCCATATGCGTGTTCTCTGTTCGCATCTTGGCGACTTCCTCCGCCAGGTTTACAACAGGCTCCAAGAGACACATAAATACACATGAACAATATTTTTCAGTGCTCGGGGATGTGCAGCTAAGATAAGTTACCTGCTCTTTCCTGCTCTTTTTGACCAAGCTGGAGGACGACATTGAGCCTTTGTGACTCGATCTCTGCCTGGTCCTTTTCAGCGGTCTCGAGCAGCTTGCGCAACCGATCTACTTCAGCGGTCAGCTCTTTGTTATCTTCAGAGATGCCTTGAATCTGTTCAAAGCACTGTTTACAGTACTTAGCCGTATTCATGAGGCCCTGCACGTCAAATACAATATCATATATGCCTGACCACATATTTGTACTGGTCTACGACAAGTGATCAGGGAGTACGCTTACCTGTACTTCCCCGATGAGTCATCTTGCTGCTCGCTCCACTCTCTCTATCTCTTCGTCGATGGAGATCTCCTCGTGGCAGACGTAATGGTCTCCACATTCACGGCAGACGTACACGTGTTGCCGCCCGTCTTGTGGGTGCCCTTGGATTTCTTTGACGATCTCGTCATCAAACTCAGCCGCCTGATCCATACTGGTCCGCCCTTGCTCTTGGTTTGGCTCGGCGGTTGACGGTCCCATCGCCATTTTTCCTCTGGCTGCGGCGTCAGGTAGACCACCTTGAGTCAGGCTCGTGGTGGTCGTGGTCTGCTCGGAAGACTCTGCGTACCAGGAAGACTCTGCTCGGGCGCCACCTACTCAGGCGCCTCCTACTCGGGCACCTGCTTAGTCACCTACTCGGGCACTTCCGTGTTGGCCACGTTGACTGCATCCTTGCTCATTGTCGGCTCCACCGCACTGGTGGTCTGACCTTCCGGTTGTTTGGATGATGTCATGGTGGTGATCGACATAGTTTTCCTGGTAGTGGCTAGTTGCTCGGGTCTCTCCGTTGATGCTGAGCTAGCAAGTCACAGCAGAGCAGTTACCTTTACTAATTATACGCTCACTACTACTATTGACGCATTATTTACTGAGTTTTCAGGAACTTACAGATCCAAGCTCCTATGAATGGTGGTGAAGGCGCAACGCCGCGGTTTCCCTTGGCTTGTCTGCTGGGCGGAGGAACCCTGGCCTCCGTCCTATGGTGGCAGCCTGGTTTCCTTTTCCACTGTCTTCATGATGGGCGTCGACCCCGCTGGTGGCGTCTGGCCCTCTTGCGGCCCCTTTGCCGGTGGGGTCGATTCCCCCTGCGTTGTCTGCTCGCTCCTCTTCTTCCAAGGATGAAGCATGTAGGTGCTCACGTCCTCCTCCGCTTCGTCCTCTGACCAGTCACACACCATGCGACAACATTTCCTGGTCGAGTCTTCTGGGCTCTCTTGTGCCCGGGAGATTTTGGCCCTCTTCTTCGATTGGTCCGGGGCGCTTGGACTCTTCCCAGCACCTTCTCGGGCCCTGAATTTGTGGTCATCCTCGACGTCCTCGTAGCACCGCTGCACGTTTCATGGTGGAGGTTCCACGCTCTGTGGGTGCTCGACTCCAGGGGCAAACAACACAAACAGGTTGTGTCTCTCCACGCTGTGCACCTGTATACACGACAGACAAGAAAAATCAGGACTTATTACTCTACGGTGGTTGACAACACCTTTTGGAGCCAAGGAGTTGGGTTGTTTACCTTCGGGGCTGGTCGGATGAGCTTATATGCGTGCTGGATCCTGCTCGGGCGGTAGTAGCTCTGGTCTGCCAGATTGAACAACTCCCTAATCTGGCGTACGACTTCGTCATGGTCCAGATCCTCCGAGCGCATCCTCGTCTGGTCGGACGAGCCTTGGTACTCATACCCGGCGTGCACCCTCCTCTGGCATGGCTGCACACGCCAACTAATGAAGTTCCTGTCCACGGTCGATCCGTCCAGGTGATTCCATGGGAGCAACACCATCAACTCCACCTACCCGACCAGCTCTAGTCGCTCGTTCTAGGTCACTCTCTTGTCTGGAATGTACCCGACGTCGCACAACGTAGCACTGTCGGGCTCTTCGCAGATGTAAAACCACTTCTTGTACCAATCTCCAAGAGAAGTGTAAAATGGGCAGTTGAGATACTCTTGCTTCATCCCATCCTGGAGGGTCAGATACACTCCGCCGGTGATTTTGGAGCCGCCTTGGGACCCTTTGTTCCTCAAGCAGAATAGATATCTAAAGAGGTCTAAATGGGGTTGGATTCCCCCATACGCCTCACACAGGTGGATGAAAACAAAAACAAGGAAGATCGAGTTGGGATGCAGATTGCAAATCCCAATCTCATAATAGAGACAAAGACCTTAAAGGAAAGGATGGACTAGAACCCCAAAACCTCGCTTGAAGAAATCTTCGAAGAAAACTATCTCACCAGGCTGGGGATTGGGGTAGCTGTCACTGCCCACTGGCCGCCATCCTACAAGCTCCCGGTTGTGAAGCACGCCCAAGCCGACAAGGTCGTTGATGGTCGCTTCGGTGGACTTCGACTTCCACCACTCCTTCCTCATCATTTCGGCCCTTTTTGCCGCCTCCGTCTTGGCCATCTTCTACCTCTCTCGCCTCTTTGCTTTGGCTTTGTTGGTGTACAGAGAGCACATCGCTCCTAACGGCGGCGAGGTGTGCTAATGGTGGTGGCAGAGTTGGAATAGGGCACGCGGGCTGGAGGAAGAAGATATTTGGTTTGCAAATATGACTGTTGGGTGTAAATGGGGAATGGCCGCACTACGGCTATTTATCTCATTGACTATGCCGTTCCACCTCTCCGAGATTCTCAGGAGACATGTGCGAGAAATGTGGCACGATCCCTTCAGTTTTCACCTTTTTCCCGGGTTACTGCGCCAGTAAATGCGCCCCTTGTTTCCTCTGTGGGAGGGCCCATACTGGCATGCTACGTCTGGCGGATGTTTCATTGTGACACTGACAAGGCAGTTGAGCGTGACAAATAACATCACATCAGTCAACTTTTTGTGATATCATGACAGAGCAAAGAAGGAAGAAAAATATAAATTATATATTCCATGTCAAACGGGAAGACAGTAAGAAATGCTCGGGGAATGGTCTGGCCATAGATTGTCATAGGCCACGGAGCATGTTATATTCCTCGACCAGGCTCGGGGACTCGTTGACCACATCTCATTTTGCTCGGGGACTCATCGACCACGTCGCATTCTGTTCGGGGACTCATCAACCATACTCCATGCTGTGCTCGAGGACTGTTTCGACCACTCTCCGACCATAGCTCAACGCCTGCTTTCTTTGGCTACATATGAAATTTGACTCACATACAGTTGGGAGATCATTACTTTTTAGACCTTGCTATAAGGCTCATGCTTCGCCTTCTAGCAAGCTCGGGGACTACATCGGTACAGTATCAAGTTTCCATGGAGTTTCATTTTAGACCTTGGCACCTTGTGCTTACGTCACCTATTACCAGGCTCAGGGACTAAGTGGGCACACTTCTCCTGGCGGTGAATGTGTTTATTTTTTGACCCCTATGCTTTGTTTACCCTGCTTACATTTCTTTTCAGAAATACAAGTGGGCACACTTCACTTGGAAGGAAATCTTTTTTTTCTCTAAGCAGCATACATTCTTCGGACAACCTACTTTCTCTGATAACAATGGTGGTCGGCTATATTACAAGCTGGTCGGACGCTTGCAACAGTTGCTTGGATGATGTTTTGGCTGGTCGGAGATGTCAAGAACTCAAGCCTCACTATTTGGAGAAGGTCAAGATGGCATGTCGCATCACAATGCATAGTGCTCGGGGACTAACTGTGGGGGTATTAACCCCTATACCCTTACGGTTAGAATTAGGCTGGCCTAGACCAGAGGGCTCGACCCACCAGAAGATGACGCGTGGCCCAGTCGAGCTGCTCGGCGTCCCACGCAAGGAAGAAAAGCAAACTTAGAGATCAAGCAAGATCCTGGTCGGTTAGAATAGGAATCCTTATCCGGCCAGCTATGACAATTGTAACCGAGCATGATTAGTTTCCAGATTTGTAAGCCTACCCCCCGGACTATATAAGGCGAGCATGGGACCCTCTCAAAACACATCTCATCATACATAGCAATACAAATCAGACGCAAGACGTAGGTATTATGCCCTCACGGTGGCCGAACCTAGATAAAAACCTTGTTGTGTCTTGCGTCACCATCTAGTTCGTAGCTTGCGCACCTATCTATCGACAAATCACTACATTGGGAATACCCCTTGATAGACTGCTGACCAGGTTTCATCGACATTTCCCTCTTCATAATGTTTTAGTTGTTTCAAAACTAGTGCACAACTTGATCTCAGTTCGTCAGTTCACTAGGGACAACAACTGTTCTATCGGATTTAACACTCTTGGTTTTCTGTCAAGGATATCCCGACCTGGCGCGTGATGCTTCGCTGCAATAGTGCTGGTGACCTTTACACCATCCCCGCTGCATCTGCCCCTTCACACGCTAGTAAGATGAAGTACTTGCACCCACAGTGCGTCGTCGGCGTGATCGGCCCGCAGAGGTCACCATGGACCAGCTTGAGGGCCTCTGCCGCACGGTACTTCGCTGTCTTTAGGAACGACAACCTTCTTTGCTTCCTGGCCAGGCAGCTGTCACACAGCTCACCGGCATGCTCGAAGTGAGGCAGCCCATGAACCATCTTCTCTAGCTTGCCGAGGGCGTTGAAACTGAGATGGCCATAGCGGGCATGCCACAGTCACGGCTCCTCTGTGTGCTGTGCAGCCAAGCAGATGGGCTTCTCCACCTTCAAGTCAAGCAGGTACAACCGGTTCTAGGACCTCTTCACCTTGGCAAGAAGTCGATGCTCCCGGTCCCTGATCTTGAGGATGCCATCCTTGATCAGCACCTCGCTGCCACACTCATCCAGCTAGCCAATGCTGATGATGCTTGAACGCACCTGTGGGATGTAATATACATCCGTTAGTGTGTGGTGCTCGCCGTTCTGGCACCTGAAGATGATGGTGCCGCGCCCTTGGATCGCCACCCTTGAGCCATCACCAAACTTCACCATGTCCGTCACGTTGCCGTCGAGCTCGGAGAGGGCCACCTTGGAACCCGTCATGTGGTTGCTGGCGCCGGAGTCCAGGTACCACCGCTGCTCCTGCTCACTGCCCACACATCCGAGGTGGACTTAGGCGCGTGGCTCCTCGAGGTTGACAGCCTTTAGAGCCTTCCAATGCTCCTGTACTGCCATCACCTCTCCCTACTTCTTGGCCTCAATGTCATGCAATGCACAGAACATTGCCATCAAGAGAGTGGCCTCATCATCATCATCATCAGCTTGCGCCAAGTGAGCCTCGGCCTTCTTCTCCTACTTGTGGTTTGGGTACTCCTTTGCCCAATGGCCTGTCTTCCAGCAACGCTGGTAGGCGTTGGTGTCGACCTTCTTCTTCTTGTCCGAAGAAGCCTTGCTGTGGCGCTTGCTGTTGTTGACAGTAATGAACTATCAATTTTAAATGTCAACAAAAGAAGATAAAGGACTTAAAGATGAACATCACCATAGACTTAGGGGTTTTAACTAACGATTTTCACAAGTTTTGGTGAATGTCTGTTTCTGCAGGGGGTTATCAGGAAATAACCAAAGAAGGCCCACATGTCATGTTTACATAGAGATAAAGCCCACACATCTGCAAGAAGACTCGGGAAAGCACCCCCTGGAGGATGGGGCCCACCTGTCAGGTGTACAGGGCGCCCACCCTACCCCTCAGCCAATCAGGGTCGAGTTCGTGGATCATGTCTCTAACCGCCTTTGAGGATCAATCTACACCGTACATGAAGGTCGGTTTGATCCGAGGGCTCTGGTGCATTTGAGGAGGCTATATAAGCAAGGCCATACCCCTGGGTTGAAACCCTAAT
The DNA here is from genome assembly GCA_022457205.1 of Saccharum spontaneum. Taxonomy (NCBI): domain Eukaryota; kingdom Viridiplantae; phylum Streptophyta; class Magnoliopsida; order Poales; family Poaceae; genus Saccharum; species Saccharum spontaneum. The sequence continues at coordinate 25,432,470 of CM039582.1, read as the reverse complement.
TCATTATTATTATTATTATTATTATTATTATTATTATTATTATTATTATTATTATTATTATTATTATTATTATTATTATTATTATTATCAAGAGGAAGCCATCATCAGAGCTAGGGTTTAGAGATATCTCTCCACCAGAGAATTAGAATAGCTACTCCAATACTTCAAATTCTACATAGGTTTAGACTAGATAGATTCAAGAGTTGGGCGCCTGTGCCTAGGATTTGGATCATCGTCTACAAGTTTGGTACTATCTTGTATCTTTCTCTACGACTTTATTCTAAATATCATTATGTTTCTAATTATTAAGTTCCTAGTTTGCTCTAGTTCTATATTTGTTATAGTTATGATTGATGATGAGTTTATGTATAAGTTTGCAAAGCTCTTAGCTATTTTCTCAAGGGAGTTGAGTGGTAGATTACATGTAGGCGTGGTGCCTTGATGTTGTTTACCTGCAAATGCACCCTATTGGCTGGGTCGTGTGGTAGTTCGCGGAAGTGATAGTTTCGTTGAGTCTTATATAATCCACCCCCAGTTTGTAGGACATGCAGAATTGGTATTATGTGGAAAATCATGCTATGTTATGGCTTTCTTCAGTGATGTTCCTCATACATAGATGAAGAGTCTTTTGTGCTATAAATGATAGTGTATGTGCTAGAGTAGATGAAATACTTAGTTGATTAGAACCTACCTAGAATTCAATCTTTTGCCTAGTTAGATGTCTACCTACCTTTATGATGAGTAGTCTATCTCTAATCTCTGTGTGTGTTATCCTCTGAGCTTAACAATTCATTATATTTATTTATCATGGCTTACCCCCTGTCAAAGCAAGTGACTGTGTGATTGATTCTCATAAGTAGTCGTGTTTTGCAAGTTCATCTCTAGTTTAAGTTCTTAGTTCTTTCCTTGAACTAAATATAAATTAACGATACCTGAAATATTTCCTGGTGAAGTACTACAATGGTATTTAATCTATGCGCTTGTGGATCCCTTATTTATTTTCTAGAAGAGCATTTATAATTCCAACACTTATGGCGCCATGCTAGGGATGACAACCTAGTACTTAAAGTGGTGTTAGAAGTGTCAACAGCTGTCGCCACCGCGGCTAGAGGAGGCTTCCTCGGACTTCTTCTCCTTCATTCAGGTAGCCCACTCCTCTTCTATCAGCAGTAGCTTGCCGCTGCCCATTGTTGCTGTGGCCTGCTCCATGCGATCGTCCACCGCCCGTAGATGGCCAGTCACATCCTCAATGGTGAGGGTGGACAGGTCCAGCATCGTCTCTATGGAGAGAGCGATCTGGATGTACTTCACCGGCACGGAGTGGAGGTACTTGGAGACTGCCTCTTCTTCGTCGATGGTGACACCATGGCTCCCCAGCTTGCTGATGAGCGACTGCAGGAGGAGGGAGAAGACCTCCACCGACTCACCATCCTTCAACTTGAGATCGGCATACTCCTGCTTCAGCAGCTGGGACGTCGCCTTCTTTGCGCGATCAGAGCCGACGCGCATTGCCGCAATGGCCTCCCACACCTCCTTACAGTCTTCTTCGCCCCCAACGGCTCCCTATACTCCGTCGGCACGGCAGCGAGGATGGCCTCCATCGCTGACATGTCATCTTCTTCCATATCGATGCCCTTGTTGATGGCGTTCCAGAGCCGCCGGGCTCTGAGCTTGACCTTCATGGTCACCGCCCACTCGCCATAGTTGGTGCGAGTTAGCTTTGGCCAGTGCCGCCGACCTCCTATTGTGGCTAGGCCACCCCAGCAACATCGCTACCTCCTGCTGCTCCGCTGCTGTCGCCCATCTCCGAGCCAAGTGCCATCACCGGCGGTTAGTTCAGCGATGTAGTTGTACGTCTCTGATACCACTTGTTGGTCCCTTGCTGCCCTACATAGGTAAGCAGTAAGCTTACCAACACACACACTCACTCACTATGGCTAGGTAGAAGAAGTGGTTGAGCTCAAGCGCACACATAGCACAAGCACCAGCGCTGGCCAGAGCTCTGCTCTTTTGGTTTGTGGCAACTGGACTGCCTTTTTTCATTTCATAGTGGTAGAATATATACAACTCATGTACCAACTATAAGGTACACATGAGCATGGCTGAGTACAGCCCCAACTACTCCTAGTAATACAAGTACCTTGCTTAGATCAGCCCACTACCAACATGGCTGATGTAGTTTACCAACTACTAGAACTAGATGGCCTAATGCCTTACAAGCTACAGCACTAGAGAATGGACAGCCATGTTGACCAGTTCCTAGTCCTAATCTGCAGCAAAGAGAGAATTGGGGAGCAGCAGATTATGTCTTACAAAGAGCTACAACAATATGCCTCAATGCTTTCCCAGATAAGACTAGTGCAAATATCTAAAGGTAGCAAATGGGATAGGTTGGTATGTTGAAACAAGTATTTAGTCCTTGTTTGATGTAACAACACTGGTTATTTCAATGCTTGTACTCTGCTCATCATGTTTCGTCAGCATGTAAACGGAAGCATATATGCCCATATTGATAGGAACAAATGTACATATGCTATGGGACATAACTTACCTCAGCATCATCACAAAGTTCACAGATTAAAGCCAAATCATGCCACTCACATCTGGAACATCTGATAATAACTGCCTCACCAGGCTCCTAAAGCAACCACCAATTCCATTTTTCACTGACAATTCAGCTGCTGACAGCTTGGCCAGGTGACATCCACTGGACACAAGATGCTCCGCTAGATCCTGAAATGTTGTGATGTCATCAACAAACTCTGCATTTTCTGCAAAAAAGCAAAGTCTGAGCCCATAAGTAATGCAACTCTTCACATTGCAGCCTGCAGACTTTGACATTTGACACAGAGTACTCACTGGTGAGAACAAACGCCGTTGGTATCCTTCTGCTGATCACATCGGTTAGGAGAGGGTATGGCTGCTGGACTTCAGTGTGGCAAGGTTTAGCGACGGAGCAGACCATAGAAAATGACTCCTGCACCCATTGCAGCACCTGGTCGAACAGTTTGAGGTTGTTGCCCCTGAGGACCTCACGGTGGCAATCCACAGAAAAACAATTTAATTCGTTAGTATATAGAACCAATGAGAGGCAAGGAGCATACATCGATGGTGGACTGGATCTTGGACTAGGTTCGATGGAATGCCTCTAGGCGCAGCTGCTCGTAAAGCTCTGAATCTTCCTCATCATCATCAGCAACAACATGGGACCTCTTCGCTGACTCGAGGGTTTGGTAAGATGGCTGTGAGGCATTGATTCGCCGTCGAGTCCGGGAGGATGGCGCCGATGAAGTGGCGGTCACCACCGCCTTGTGGAGGACGAAGAATGGCTGTGAGAAGAAAGAAAGAGATGCATCAAATTTAGCAGCCACGAAGCGGGAGGAGCAACCTTAGAGCAATCACGGACCTGGATATTGTTGGCTGCGGTGACCGGAATGTCGCGGGGGGGGGCGCATGGCTGGTGCCTGGTGGGAGGATAGTTTGGGGTTGCGGGACTGCGGGGGAGTGAGCAACCCTCTACTCCATTTGCCTCGCGCAGCTGCCAGGCTACACAACCGCTGAGTGCACCAAGGGAAGAGACGGCGCGGTTTCCGTGGATAGCGCGTAATTGTTGGGCTGCTCTGCTGGGCAATTGATTTTTTTTGGGCCGGCCCACCAGACAAGGCCCAGTAGCTCCCGCTTCTAAAGCCTTGTGCAAAAAAAAAAAGAATCCGTTTAGATACCGGGGTTTTGAACCCGACGTGAATCGAACACGCAACCTTCTGATCTGGAGTCAGACGCGCTACCATTGCGCCACGGATCCGGAGATGGTTTTCTGGCACCTCCAGCTAATATATTCTGAAACAGCAGCGATGCCTGCCTATTTTTACGTTTTTCTTAGACGACTTATCATTGTGAACTTTGACTAAAAAATACATTTTTGCATGTCGAGGTCAGATGAGTGAAAGTGATACAAGTATATTGATCTCGAAAGTCAGTCTCATAGAAGTATACATTTGTTATTATAATTATAGATATATTATGTATTATTTATTATGCCCGTAGTGCTCACAGTCACAGATTGAAATAGTTGACTTAAAAAAACTCTAAAACATTGCTTATTATATATCTGTGACTCGGAGTAGGCGCATTGGGTTCTTCAGCCAAAGCTCGCCTAGCCTTGCCGAATGAGGATATTATTAGGCCAGTGAATGAATTCGGTTGGCTTGCTTGCTATATTGGTTTTTGTAGGCATTGTTTTCCGATGCTGAGCCATGCTAGCCGATTTTGTTCGCCGGCTCTGGCAAGTGGCAAGCTTCTTAATTAGGGCCTTGTTTAGTTCTCCAAATTTACCCTCAAATTCCACTATGTAAAAAGAAGATTCCTCATCACATCAAAATACCGGCACATATATGTAGTACTAAATGTAGATGAAATCAAAAACAAATTGCACAGTTTGGTTGTACTTTGCGAGACGAACGTTTTGAGCCTAATTAATCAATGTTTGGACAATTATTACCAAATAAAAATAAAATTGCTATAGTGCTGCACAGTAATTTAGGGAGGCCCACGCTTGTTGTTTTGTTGGACAAGGCAAAACTTGTCTGATAACCGAAAAGAGGGGCCGGGGTTGGCATTTCAATGTGCATTGTTTTAGCACACATGCATCACATGCTCTATCTCCGCTAGCTACTCAAATAGAGGGGTTCTTCGCTATCTTCTTTATCATGGTGATAGTAGAGTACGAGACATGACTTAGAAAAATACTTTGAGAGAAATATTAGGAGTGTTGTATTTGTAATTTGAACATTACTACATAAATGATTTTTAGAAACTTTTCTATTTTTGGCCAAGCCAGCTCTATCCAGAAGCCTTTAAAAATGCTTTTTGAGACGTATTGTTTCTAAAAATTGATTTTTTAGAAGCGGTTGAAAAGTCAACCATTGAACCGTCCTTAAAAATAACATTTGTAGATGTGGTTATACTTCGCAGCCACCTCTAGAAATAGAGGTATTTCTAGAGGCAGCTGGAAATTCGATCCATCTCTAAAATGGAATTCTAGAGATGGTTGGCAATTTGACCCGCCTTAAAAAAAACAAAAAAGGTACAACATGATAAAATTCGCAACCTTTTCAATTCAAGTCGGATGAATGCTTGATGAAAGGATCATGATCTCCCGACCACCATGACAGATGCAGCAAGCCAGCTGGCCGGGAAGATCAAATTCACCAACTACGTACCACGCTTGGATGCATTTTTGAATATATATTGAGCATGGTAGGTATGCATGCATACATGCCGTATGCATGCTAATAACGTATATTGTACTTTGGGAATATGTTTATATACTCATCAGAAAAGTATCACATGGTACTATAATATGGAAAGTATCTAGTGGTACTATAATAATCTTATAAAAGTATCAAGTGATACTATAAAATATGGAAAGTATCACAACCCGTTGTTAGCCTGATCCGCTTTCCATGCGGATCCACTTTCCACGCTAATTATGCGGCCACCCACTCATACGCTGATTTTTAATTCACGTATATACGCGTACCGACGCGAGGTACAAACGGCGGTCAAGTTTTTTAACCCGTCAGCGGACTGGCCGGCCGGCCTCTTCTCGTGTGTACTCTAGATGATGTAGCTACACCTGAGAGTAGAAAGAAATTTCCCTATATATAATCAACACATATTATAAATATGGTTTCTAAAAAACACATATTATTAATATAAGGGTAGAAATTAAGCCATGCTATTAGCATTATTTATTTTATTTATACTAATAAAGTTTTCACTTTTTTTGCATAGTTTTACATGAAATATAGAGAAATTAATGAATGAATATTAGTAATGGACCTAGACAGTCCGAAATATTTAGGAAGAGCATCTAGGAGTTAAGGAATACACTTTCATACACTTTGGACAAAAAAAAGTAACAAGGGTTGTAGTGGACTTCTACCACTTTGTCATACATGATGTTGTTCAATAAAATGGTGTTGGGGAATTGACTTCGTCCAAAAAACTCAAGCCCAAACTTTGGAGTATAAAAAATATAAAAGTTTTCTAATGAAATTTACTTGCAGAAAAAAGTATAGCGAAGAATGTATTTCGACTTCGTCGTTCAACTTTCGACATTCAACTTCGCATGACGACTTCGTCATTCAACTTTCGACATTCAACTTCGCCTGACGACTTCGTCGTTCAACTTTCGACATTCAACTTCGCCTGACGACTTCGTCGTTCAACTTTCGACGTTCAACTTCGCCTGACGACTTCGTCGTTCAACTTCGCCTGACGACTTCGTCGTTCAACTTCATTGTTCAAACTTCACCGATCGACTTCGTCAACATGAAGTTGACTTCGCTGGACGGAGAAGTAGACGAGAAGAAGAAGTCTGAATCTAGAGGAAATGACTACTTCGCCCTTATATGAAATAAAGAATGTAAATATTTAGGTCGGGGGGTAAAATAGTCATTTTATGTAAAATACAAAGACTAGGACCCTATAAATACCCTCTGTGACATGTATGGAAGGATCATGAAATAAAGACAATTTTGCTCACAACTTTGTCTTGTATGAAATATTTTGATGATTGTGTGAATTGTGTCATTTGACCTGAACTTTTCACCCAACATCTGGTGCCCACCGTTTGTGTATGCATCTAAAGATCTTCACGACCACAAGAAATAAAATGGCAAGACCAAACAAAAAGACCGTCAATGAAGAAACCGAAGACGTACAACCACTCGGAGAAGACAGAGACCTTACAAAAGAAGTCTCTCAAGGTGCAAACTCTTCAAGAACGGGCGAAGCTGAAGAACAAAGACTCAAAGAACTTGAAGAACAAGTTTTACGAAGGCAAAAAGAACTTGAGAATGTCGCGCAAGAGCACGAGAGAAGACACTCAAACAAAGAATAGAAGAGGCCGAAGCCACCCTTCGCAATTTAAATGAGCAATTGCAAAATGCAAATCAAGAAGTTATAAATCAAGAAGAATCGCATCCAGCGACAAGAATCTCTCAAGAGAGAAATATTCAGAAATCATTCATATCAATTGATACAAGCTCCCCACTATCAACAAATTTGCAGCTAGCTCAATGGCCTATAGGGTACAAATTCAACATGATACCAACATTCGATGGTGAATCTTCTTAATGAGTTTTGAAGCCGCAGTAACTGCAGGCGGTGGGGATGAAACCACACTTGCAAAATCACTTGTCATGGCAGTAAAAGGTCCAGCACAACATTGGTATTCATCTCTAAAAGCAAGATCCATACATTCATGGGAACAATTAAAGACAAATCTACTCGTTGACTTCCAAGGATTTCAACCAACTGGTCTTACGGACATGGATTTATTCAACTGCAAACAATAGCCCAAAGAACCTCTAAATCAATATTACAAGAGATTCATTCAAATCAAATATTAAATCACAAATATCCCAGACGAAATTGTCATAATTGCAGCAATCAAGGGACTTCGGGTAGGACAATGTGCATCACACCTTACTCGAGAAAAGCCAACCTCACTGGCTCAGCTTTATGAAGAAATCCAGAAGTATTGCAAGTCTGATAAAGATTACAGAAAAAGAATTGAGGAAGAAAACAGCTTCAGAAATCAAAACAAAGGCAGCAATTTTCATCCCCCAAAGCAAAACAATTATGAGCGAAGACACTTCAACCAAGTCAATCAAGTTGAAAACAGCAATTTAACTACTGAAACAAATTTTCAACCTCAGAATCAATACAACGTCCAGTACAACCAAAGGACATTCGAAAGAGGTTGCTTCAATTCAAGAGGAAGAGGAGGACGAGGAAGAGGAAGAACACCCTTAAGACCAGAAAATATGTATTGCATCATTCATGGCAAAGAGGCTGGACACACATCAAAGATGTGTCCAAAAGTAAAGAAAAGCATCAAAGAAATACAAGAAGAAAACAAAATCTCAAGTCAATCAAAAGCTGTCAACCATATGATTCAAGGTCAACAAAACTCTTATTACCCAATTCAGTTTGGACACTCCCAAGCAATAATCCCAGCCTCATCATCATATAGCTATGGACCAGTAGCAATGTACGACCCAAATCAATAGAGGCAAAGTCAACAAACAAATTTTCAAATTCAGCCCGAATCCTCTGTGGCAAACAGCAATCCACAAGGGAACAACAAACAAGACAACTCCCCATCAACTTCAATGGCAAGCAAAGGAAGAATCATGACAATCATTGGAGGAAACAGTATTGATCATGAAAACAACAATCAAAAGAAGAATTACTTCCAAAGAGTAAACTCTATCTCAACAGAGGGCCCATACAAAAAGACAAGATGGTCTCATTTACCAATCACATTCTCAGAAAAAGACTTGCAACTAAAAGACTATCCACACATGGATGCAATGGTAGTTGAAGCAAATATTGATGGTTGGGCTCTCTCAAAAATTTTAGTTGACGGTGGAAGTTCTGCAGACATTATATTCACAACAACAATTGATGCTATGAAAATTGATCGCAAACTTTTAGGAAGAACTGAACACCCACTCTATGGCTTCGGTGGGAAGCCAATTCACTCAATAGGAAGAATAATTCTTCCTGTATCTTTTGGAACAGTACAAAATGCAAGAACAGAGCAAATTGCATTTGATGTGGTGGACATCCATTATCCCTACAACGCACTTTTTGGAAGAGGAACTCTGAATGCATTTGAAGCAGTAATAAGCTACTCTTACTTATGTATGAAGATGCCTGCAATAAATGGAGTCATCACAGTCCATGGAGATCAAACTGAAGCAAGAAACATTGAAAAAGAGTACACTCCGGGTTGGAAAAATGTTCATACAATCAAAGAAGAAGAGAAAGAAGGAACAGAAAATGTGAAGCCACAAGCAAAAGCTCAAGCTATCGAAGAAACAAAAAAAGTGCCTCTGGACTTATTAGTCCCAAACAAACAAGTAATCATAGGGACAGGACTTTCTCAAGAAGAAGAAAATAGACTCATAGAATTTCTTCGAATCAACAAAGATGTCTTCGCATGGACGTCCAATGATTTAGGAGGAGTGAGCAGAGATATAATTGAGCACAAACTCGACATCAACCCAAATTTTAGACCCAAAAATTAGAAACTGAGAAAGTTAGCTGAAGACAGAATACAAGTTGCAAAAGCCGAAGTCCAAAGATTGCTAGATGCTAAAGTCATAAGAGAGGTCCAATTCACAACTTGGCTAGCAAATATTGTCATGGTCAAGAAAAAGAACGCAAAATGGCGAATGTGTATCGATTTTACAGATCTTAACAAAGCATGCCCAAAAGACAATTTTCCACTACCAAGAATCGACACACTAGTTGATCAAGCAGCTGGAAGTGAAATGCTAAGTTTCCTGGATTATTTCTCAAGATATCATCAAATTTGGATGAGAAAAGAAGATGAAGAATTTACAAGTTTCATCACACCATTTGGAACATACTGCTTTGTAAGAATGGCAGAGGGGCTTCGTAATGCAGGCACAACATTCGTCAGGATGACTTCAACAGTGCTAAAAAGTCAGATTGGCAAAAATTTGCTAGCTTATGTCGATGACATAGTTGTCAAGAGCAAGAAAAGACAAGATCATATTCAAGACCTCTAAGAAACATTCACAAATTTGAGAAAAGGCAATTTGAAATTAAACCCCGAAAAATGTACCTTCGGAGTTCAGAAAGGAAAAATCTTAGGCTGCATTGTATCAGCAAAAGGGATAGATCCAAACCCAGAAAAAGTTCAAGCAATTTTGAACATGAGAATTCCTGAAAACATAAAAGATGTTCAAAAATTGACTGGAAGACTTGCAGCTTTAAACAGATTCATCTCAAAATCAGCAGAACGAAGCCTACCAATATTTCAGGCACTCAAAGGATCCAAAAAAGACTTCGTCTGGGGACCTTCACAGCAACATGCATTTGAAGAAATAAAAAAGTATCTACTACAGCCTAACACATTGATTTCACCAACACCAGGAGCAGATTTGCTATTATATGTCTCAGCTACAGAAACAGCAGTAAGTGCAGTATTAGTCCAAGAACAAGAAACAAAACATTCAAAACAGCAAGTACCAGTCTATTATGTTTCAGAAGCATTATCTGGATCAAAATCATACTATTCCGAGATCGAGAAAATTGTATACATAGTTTTAACAGCATCAAGAAAGTTGAAGCACTACTTTCAGGTCTACAAAATCAGAGTTCTCACAAATTACCCTCTAAAAGAAGTATTACAAAGCTGCCGAACAACAGAAAGACTTTGAAAATAGGCAGCAGAATTATCTCAGCACTTCATAGAGTTTGAAAAAAGAACATCAATAAAATCTCATGTTCTAGCAGACTTCATAGCAGATTAGACACCTTCCCAAAGTTCAAGCGAAGAAAAGGCACAACGAGAATGGACAATATATTGCGATGGCGTATGGGGCTTCGCAGGGGCTGGAGCAGCTGCAATAATTACGTCGCCTTCAGGCATAAAGATGAAATATGCTGCAAGACTAGAATTTCAATGTACAAACAACATAGCAAAATACGAAGCCGTTTTACTGGGACTTCACAAAGCAAAAGCAATGGGAATCCAAAGTTGGTAATCAAAACAGATTCGCAAATTGTAGCAGGACACAATGAAAAAGACTACAAAGCAAGAGACCCAGAATTAGCAAGATACTTACAATTCCTCAGAGATCAAGAAAAACATTTTGAAGGTTTCACAGTCAAAAACATCTCAAGAAATGACAATTCAGATGCTGACGAATTAGCAAAAGCTGCAGCACAAAACACAAACCTCCCTCAAGATGTTTTCTATCAAATCTTGAACCAAGCATCCATCAAAGAAGTACAAGTTACCCCCTGAGAAGTCCATATAATACAAAGTGAAAATTGGAGAGCCCCAATCATGGCTTACCTTTGTGGGCACTATGAGCCCGAAAACGAAGTCAATGACATAAGAATGAAGCAAAGAACAAGAAATTACAAGATCATCAACAATCAGTTATGAAAGCATCTAGGCCCCAAGGTTTGGTTTCGGTAATTAATGACAACACTTTATTACCATGACTAACGTGTGTTTTGCAGAAACTTTGGTAAGTTAGGTCATGGAGGTGATAACTGCTTTGAGCACAGTGGCTTCGTGTCCCTTGATGGAAATCGTTTCGGTTTTCAAAAGAGTGACGTCAAGATTAAGGACGGTTAGTTCCGAATGACGAAGTGTTGAGACACATTCGGAATAGTCGTTAGGATCTTCGTTTTTCTCTTTTGGCCGTACTATAAAGGGGGGCATGAATGGGTAGCTTGACCTAGGCGAGTCCTATGTTTAGGTGTGGTGCACACTTGTTAAACTTGGCGCTAGGCAACCCTAGATTAGCTCAAGGTTCAGTTAGAAGCAACTTGGTTGAAGTTGCGACGCGTTTCGACGAGTTTCGGGCTGTTTTCCTGGCACCGGACGCGGTCTTCGGGAACACCGGACGCGTCCGGTGTGTACTTAACCGCGTTAGGGTTCGGCCCTGATCACCGGACGCGGTCCTCGCGAGGACCGGACGCAGTGGTCAGCAACCGACACGTGTCATCGAGAGAGAACGCCCGTCGGACGCGGTACTGGACTTGATCGGCGAGTCCGGTGCGAGTCCAGTAAGGTCCTTATAGGACCGGACGCGTCCGGTCTTCAGGCATCGGACGCGGCCTCGCGTCCGGTGTGAGTCCAGTAAGCACCCTTGCACGTCGGACGCGTCCGGTGCTACCTGACCGGTGCGTCCGGTGGTTCGATTTCAAAAACGGGTTTTGACCGTTACGGGGGACCGGCGCGTCCGGTGCGTAGCACCGGCGCGTCCGGTGACCCCGTGTTAGAAAGTAACGGTTCGTTTTCTTTGAGGGGTGTATAAATACAACCCCTCCACCTCTTTTAGAGGTCTCTTGCTCATTCAAACATCTGAGAAAACCCTTTAGAGTGCAAGGGAGTGCAAGAGCTCTAGTGAGGATAGAGATTTGAGAATCAAAGTTTGAGTTTCCTCACTAGTGATTCGAGAGTAGCAAGTGTGCATCCACCTCCTCATTTGGGCTCGTTGTGGTCAAGTGAGAGTTCTAGCTTGTTACTCTTGGTGATCGCCATCACCTAGACGGCTTGGTGGTGATTGGGAGTTTGGTGATCATCCGACGGAGCTTGTGGATGACCCAACTCAAGTTGTGAGCGGTTTTGGGTGATTCGCCGCGACGGAGTGTCGAAGAATCAACCCGTAGAGAGCACTTGATCCTTGCGCGGATCAAGGGGGAGCGACACCCTTGCGCGGGTGCTCCAACAAGGACTAGTGGGGAGTGGCGACTCTCCGATACCTCGGAAAAACATCGCCGTGTTCCTTGCCCCTTTACATTCAAGCAATTACTTTCTCGTATTTACTTTCATTGCTTGTTTTACATTCCTAGAATTGCCATGCTAGACTAGGATTGGAAACTAGGGTGCAAAACTTTTTAACGGTAGACTCTCTAGGAACACAAGTAGGCACTAGGGGTGAATTCCGGCTTATAGGATTTAATTCTTGCAATTAATTTTTAGAAAAGCCCAATTCACCCCCCCCTCTTGGGCATCTTGATCCTTTCAATTGGTATCGGAGCCGTGTTGCTCCTAATTTAGGCTTTACCGCCTAGAGCAAGATGTCTAACGGGGAAGGACCACCTCCCACCTTTGAGGGGGATGATTTTCCATATTGGAAAATCCGCATGGAGGCGCACCTCGAAGCCATAGATGTCGGGTGTCTTAGAGCCGCAACCGAAGGGCTTCCCGCAATCAAGGATCCCGCAAACCCCACGGGTGACGAGGAGAAGTACGACCGGTGGAATGCAAAGGCCAAAAATGCACTCTACCGGGGCTTAGGCAAAGATATCTTCAATCGTGTGCATAATGCAAAGAACGCTCATGATTTGTGGCAAAATCTTTGTGCTCTCCATGAGGGAACTAAGAGTGAGCGTGAGGAACGCTATCATATTGCTTTAAAGAAAATTAATTCTTTTGAGATGCTTCCCAAAGAAAGTGCTAATGAGATGTACACTCGCTTGAATGTTCTTGTAGAGGACCTCAATGCTCTTGGACTCACTCAAATGAGTCAATCGGATGTTGCAAGGCGGATCTTGAGTGTGCTTCCCGTTGAGAAGTATGGTCACATTGTCACCGTGCTTCATCAAAGTGATCTCTCCACCGCAACACCGACTCAAGTATTGGGGAAGATCAACGCTCATGAGATGTACATGCACATCACTCCGGAAGAGGGCTCATCATCTTCCAAGAAGAAAGACTTGGCCTTCAAAGCTAGCCATGACAAGAAGAAGAAGAAGGGCCAAGCCATGATCGTGCAAGAAAGCTCAAGTGAAAGTGATATCGATGATGAATCACTTGCACTCATGGTGAGGAAGACCACCAAGATGCTAAAGAAGCTTAACAAGAGTGGCATCAAGTTCGATGGCAAGAAAAAGAAATTCTTCACAAGTAGCAAGAGAAAGCCCATCTCGGAGATGGATTGCTACAATTGTGGTGAACTTGGCCACCTAGCTCATCAATGCCCTAGACCACCAAAGGACAAGTTCAAGAACAAGAACAAGGGCAAGAAAAATGATTCAAGTGATGAAGAAGATGAGAAGAAGAAGAACAAGCCATACAAGAAGAAGGATGGCAAGAAGAAGGAGTTCTACAAGAAGAAGAAGGGTGGAAAGGCTTATATTGTTGGTGATTGGCTCACCGACATTGAATCATCTTGTGGCTCCTCCGAAGATGAGAGCGATGATGAGAAAGAGAAGGTTGCCGCATTTGTGATGGGGGCATCATCTTCACCGACATCTTCACCACCACCTTCACCGCCTTCTTCACCATCATCGTCCACTACTCACCTATGCCTTATGGCCAAGGGTGAACGTAAGGTACAAAATCATGATAGTGATGATGATGATGATAGTGATAGTGATGATGAATTTGATGCACCTTCTTATGATGAACTTGTAAAATTGCTAAACAAATACACTAAAATCATAAGAAGGACAAGAAGTGAAAATGATGATCTTCAAAATGAAAATGAATCACTCTCATCTAAGCTTGAAAATGCTCAAAAGACTAGTGGTGAGCTTAGAGATCAAAATGAAATTATGTCTTCCACTCTCAAGGAGCTCAAAACTTCTAACAAAGAGCTTAAAGATCAACATGATAAACTTGAGAAGAAGCATGATGAGCTCATCACTAGACATAGCTCTCTAAAAGACAAGTACACCACATTAAAAATTGACTATGATAGTCTTGTGGTTGCAAATGAACTTGCTCTTGAAACACATGATGCTACTAACCATGTTGTTAAGTGTGATATAGCTACATCATGTGATGATTTGATCATTGAAAGCATTGAGCAAGGTTCTAGTAGCAAAGGCAAGAGTGTGGTTGAGTCATGCAACCATGATGATTATGCCAAGATCAAGTGTGAGAATGAGAAGCTTGCAAATGAGAACAAGAAGCTCAAAGGTTTGATGGCTCTTGAGAAGCAAACAACAAATGAGTCACTCATTGAAGAGAACAAGAAGCTCAAGCAAGAAAAAGAGCATCTCAAGACCGGCCTAAGCAAGTTCACAAGAGGCCAATATTTGCAAAGTGAGCTCCTCATGAACACCGTGATGAAGATGGATAGAAGTGGTATTGGGTACTTGGCAAATCAAGAGAAGAAAGCAAAAGCTCAACAACAAAGCAAATCAAAGCCCAAGCCAAAGAGATGTGTTGAGTGTGGTCAAGAAGGTCATTTTGCTCATGAATGCAAAACTCCACCACCACAACCCTTGCCCAAGCATGCTAGACCCTTTGCCTTCAATGCTCATTATATGCTAAGAAAAGATTCAAATGGAAAGATGAAAGTCATGTTTTTGGGTCCCCCAAACAAGAATAGGCCAAAGAAAATATGGGTTGCCAAGTCACTAGTTGAGAAAGTCAAGGGCCCCTCTCAAGTTTGGGTCCCTAAACAAAAAGCTTGATCTCTTGTGTGTAGGTGAACTACAAGACCGGTGGATCTCATTGGGTTATTGATAGTGGTTGCACTCAACATATGACCGGTGATCCTCGTATGTTCACCTCAATTGAAGAGAATGGGATATGTCAAGAGAAGATCATATTTGGAGATAATTCAAAGAGCAAAGTCAAGGGTATAGGCAAGATTGCAATATCAAATGATCACTCACTCTCAAATGTGCTCTATGTTGCTTCATTGAGTTTCAACTTGTTATCCGTTGGGCAACTTTGTGACCTTGGCTTCCAATGCTTGATCACACCAAATGAAGTTGAAGTTTCAAAGATAGATGACAAGCAAGTGATATTCAAAGGCTTTAGATACAACAATCTTTATCTTGTTGACTTCACCTCCGAAGATGCAAATTTGATGACATGTTTGTTCACCAAGACCTCACTTGGTTGGCTTTGGCATAGGAGGCTTGCACATGTTGGAATGAGCACTCTCAACAAGCTATTGAAGAAAGAACTAGTAAGAGGATTGAAGGATGTGAAGTTTGAAAAGGACAAACCTTGTAGTGCATGTCAAGCCGGTAAACAAGTTGCAAACACTCATCCAACCAAGGCTTTCATGTCAACCTCAAGAGTGCTAGAACTTCTACACATGGATTTGTTTGGGCCTACAACATACAAGAGCTTGGGTGGTAATCTCTATTGCCTTGTGATAGTGGATGACTACTCAAGATACACATGGACCTTCTTCCTTCATGACAAATCCGAAGTGGCAAGTTGCTTCAAGAAGTTTGCAAAGAGAGCTCAAAATGAATTTGAAGTCAAGATAAAGAAGATTAGAAGTGACAATGGCAAAGAGTTTGACAACACCAACATAGAAGCTTATTGTGATGAAATTGGAATCAAGCATGAAGTTTCTTCAACCTACACTCCTCAACAAAATGGTGTAGTTGAGAGAAAGAACCGGACCTTGATCACCCTTGCAAGAACAATGCTAGATGAGTACAACACTCCCGAGAAGTTTTGGGCCGAGGCAATCAACACCGCATGCTATGCTTCAAATCGCCTCTTCCTCCAAAAGTTTCTTGGCAAGACCCCCTATGAGTTGCTTAATGGGAAGAAGCCGGACGTCTCATTCTTCCGGGTGTTTGGTTGCAAATGCTACATCTACAAGAAGCGTCAACACCTAGGGAAGTTTCAAAGACGTTGTGATATTGGTTTTCTTGTTGGTTACTCATCAAAGTCCAAAGCATATAGAGTATTTAACCATACCACCGGTTTGGTTGAAGAAACATATGATGTGGAATTTGATGAATCTAATGGCTCCCAAGGAGCAATTGAGAATTGTGATGATGTAGGTGATGAACCATTGAGGGAGGCTATGAAGAACATGCCTGTGGGAGACATCAAGCCAAAAGATGATGAAGACGATGTGCAAATCATTGATCCACCATCTTCATCACGTGTGCCTCAAGATGATGACAAGAATGAGAGAGTTGAAAATGAAGATACTTATGTCTCTCATGAACAAGCCGAGGCACAAGCACAAGATGTTGATGCTCCCCATCCACCTCCTCAAGCGTTAGATAGAAGAAACTCACCTCTACTTCAAGCTCATCCACAAGAACTCATCATAGGGAGTCCTACAAAGGGAGTAATGACTCGATCTCAAAAGCTAGCTTCTTTCGTTGAACATCACTCTTTTGTCTCTTGTGTTGAACCTAAGAATGTAGAAGAAGCTCTTCAAGATCCGGATTGGGTGAATGCCATGCATGAAGAATTGAACAACTTCACCCGCAACCAAGTTTGGACACTTGAAGAGCATCCTAAAGGTGCAAGAGTCATTGGAACCAAATGGGTGTTCCGAAACAAGCAAGATGACCAAGGCATAGTAGTGAGGAACAAGGCAAGACTAGTTGCAAAGGGGTTCTCTCAAGTTGAAGGCCTTGATTTTGGAGAGACCTTTGCACCCGTAGCAAGACTTGAAGCCATTCGTATCCTTCTTGCATATGCATCACATCATGATATGAAATTATATCAAATGGATGTGAAAAGTGCATTCTTAAATGGCTTTATAAATGAACTAGTCTATGTCAATCAACCTCCCGGGTTTGAAGACCCTAGATATCCTAATCATGTTTATAGGTTGTCCAAGGCGCTATATGGGCTCAAGCAAGCCCCTAGAGCGTGGTATGAGCGCCTCCGGGACTTCCTCATTGAGAAGGGCTTCACCATCGGGAAGGTCGACACCACACTATTCACCAAGAAGCTTAATGGGGAGATCTTCATTTGTCAAGTGTATGTTGATGATATCATCTTCGGGTCAACAAATGAAGATTATTGCAAGGAGTTTGGTGAATTGATGTCGAAGGAGTTCGAGATGTCAATGATTGGTGAGCTCACATTCTTCCTTGGTTTTCAAGTCAAGCAAATGAGAGAAGGGATTTTCATCTCTCAAGAAAAGTATACCAAGGATCTTCTCAAAAGATTCAAGATGGAAGAATGCAAACCAATCAAGACCCCAATGCCATCAAATGGACATCTCGACCTAGATGAGGGAGGTAAACCGGTTGATCAAACTCTCTACCGTTCTATGATTGGTAGCTTATTGTACCTTACCGCATCTAGGCCCGATATCATGTTTAGTGTGTGCATGTGTGCTCGCTTTCAAGCGTGCCCTAAAGAACCTCACTTAAGTGCCATAAAAAGAATCCTAAGATATCTTAAGCACACCCCAAGTATTGGTTTATGGTATCCCAAAGGAGCTAGATTCCAACTAGTTGGCTATTCCGATTCGGATTATGCCGGTTGCAAAATTGATAGAAAAAGCACATCCGGAGGGTGCCATTTACTTGGGAGATCTTTAGTATCTTGGTCATCTAAAAAGCAAAATAGTGTGGCTTTGTCCACCGCCGAGGCGGAATACATTGCCGCGGGGGCTTGTTGTGCACAAATCTTATATATGAAACAAACCCTCCTAGACTATGGAGTTGTTCTTGAAAAGGTGCCACTTTTATGTGACAATGAAAGTGCCGTTAAAATTGCTAACAATCCGGTACAACACTCTCGCACCAAGCACATAGATATCCGCCATCACTTTCTAAGAGATCACGTTGCTAAAAATGACATATCACTAGAAGGTGTACGAAGTGAAAATCAATTAGCGGATATCTTCACTAAACCTTTGGACGAGGCTACCTTTTGTAGACTAAGAAGTGAACTTAATGTGCTTGATTCAAGTAACTTTAAAAAATGAGCGCGTGTTGTCCCTTGCATTGCATTGTATCATATGTCATGTTTACTTTATCGCAATGCATTTAGGGCTTGGCTAACACGGTTACGATAACCCTCCTTTGGAGGAGTGAAGAAGCCTAACCGTGGATCAAACTTGACAAGCAACCTAGCTTTACTTTCTTGTATTGCATTGCATATGCATGGTTGTTTGTTTGTCGTTCTTTTTCGGTTTAGCTTTGAGCAACCGCTGTGTTCGTCCATGAATAGAGAGAGCATTTGACGCTCCTTAAGGTCCGAAAACTCTATTGCATGGCCATACGTTGCTCCTCGGGTGTTTATTGCCTATTTTCGTAAAAACAATACTAGCCTAAGGCAAAATAATTTGAAAAATTTGAGGGTTTGAGTGAGGTCACTCATATCGGGTTCCAATTGGTGTTTATTTGTGTCTCTTTGAATTGGAACTTGATTGGGAGAAGTCGCGTCGAAGTTCGGAACGAAGAAAGGCGAAAAAACCGTGACAGGACGCTGCACCGGACGCAGTGTTGCTTCACCATCGCGTCCGGTCCCGGTGTCCACCTGCGCGTCTGGTTTTCCAGAAGAACAAGTCCAGATCTAGGCACCGGACGCTGCACCGGACGCGCCTCTGACCACCACCGCGTCCGGTGCTCCGCTATGAAATCCCGAGCACTCAGCCATCGGACTCTGACCGCGTCCGGTCTGTTCACACCGGACGCGTCCGGTGACTCCAGGAGCTTACTGGAGTGTCACCGGACGCTGCACCACCGCGTCCGGTGATTTTCACCACCGCGTCCGGTGCTTCCAAATCGAGCGGATCTCGCCCTCATAAAACCGTACCGTTTGTTTTCTTTTTTCTTCATCTGTTCGACGAATCCGCCGCCGCCTTGTCTCACCGGTCGCCGACTCGCCGTGATCTCCCCCGCCGCCGGAGCCGCCCCACCCTCTTCCTCCTCTCCAGCGGCTCCCGCGCCACCACCTCGCCCTCAGCTCTCCCGCGCTGCCCAGCCGCGCTGCACCCGCAACCGTGCCCGCGCCCTCGCCATCACCGTGCGCCGCCGCCCAACGCCGCGTACTGCTCACCGCCGGCGAAGCTCAGCCCACCGTGACTCTCCTCCAGTGCCTCACCTACTCCCACGTGCGCCCGGGCCTCTCGATCTCTTCCTTCGGCCGAGTTCTCCTCCTAGGGTTTACTCCTAACCCTAGCCTAGGGTTCGTTAACCCTAACTCGAGGTAACGGCGAGTTTTTTCGATTCTGATTTCGATTCAATTCCTTTCATTCACTTGTTAGGGCTTGCCGTTGACCAAATCAATTCCTTGTTATCTCGTTGGTCGTTTCAGTGCTCGATCGCCGATCTCGGGAGTTCTCGCGAACTAGATCACCTCGTCCCTTCACCGTCGTCTCGTCGATCCGAGGTAGCTTAGCGTCGTTTCTTTTCGTATCTCACATGCTTGCTATCTAGGGTTTCGCATCTTTAGATATATTTGCTTATTGTATATCTCTCTATTCCATACGTGCAGCGAGTCAGTCGGTGTGCCAGGTCTGATCTGTTTGCCAAATCCGAGGCCAAGCCTGCGGATACGGATTGAGGCCAAGCCTCTCGAGTGTCAGTTCATCATCTCACAGAGGTTTTCAGGCAGTCAGTCAGCATGGTGCGTTGCAAGAACGCCGGAGGTGCTCCAGGTGACGGGAACAATAGTCCTCCCCGTCGTGATGAGATTGCGCGTGGTAAGCGCATCAAGTATGCAGTCAAGAAGAAGAGGAGGACACTTTCAGATGCAGAGGTCGCTCAGGCAGTGGCAGACGCCGCAGAGCAGGCAGAGAGAGGTGGCAGACACAGTGGATTACACATAGGCGAGCGTCGCTTTCACCTTGAAGGTCGACAGCTCGGCACAGAGGCCACTGAGGGCACCGAGGATACAGCACCTTCAGAGCAGATGTCAGTTGATCCTCCCTCAGAGCAGGCACAGGCTACAGAGACTGCACCCACTACTGAGGCTACCCAGACTGCTGAGGCTCCACAGGCCACTGAGGATACAGCGGAGCAGGCAGCTCAGTCTCCACCACGTCGCCGCTCCACACGTGCTCGTTCACAGGTGACACCCAGGCCAGAGGGCCCGCGTCGTGGAGCACGACCTCCTCCCAGGGTTAGAGGGTCACCCCCGGTTGTGCACTTAGACCTGAGGGGTGCGTCTTCACGTCAGGTGAAGAACTTGAGGTTTGTAGAGGTCAGCCGGTGGTTTCCACCTGTCAGAGATCCCAGAGCTTCAGAGGGTTTCTATACACCACTCCAGGAGGATTTCTACAGGGCCCTAGTCGACAGTGGCATAGCTTTCAGACCTCAGAGGGTATGTCGACTAGAGGCATTGGTTGATGTTGTGGGAGAGCAGCTCCGTCCTTACCTGTCCTATCTGCCTGGATTGTCAGATCTACTTGGACGGACAGGTGCTTACTGCGGTACATGGGTCAGGGAGTTCTATGCTTCTTTGTGGATTGATCCTGCCCATGAGTTTATTCACTTTGCATTCAGAGGCCGCGACCACAGACTCTACAGCTCCAGAGCCCGAGAGATCCTCAGACTACCTACTTCTGACACGAGGATCCACCAGTTGTGCTATGGCCAGACTACACCTCCCAGACGCCCTCACGGCGGTTCAGTGCCATCCACCGACCTGGTCCGACCCTGCTTTCGCGAGCCTTTTGGCGAAGGGTCACGTCGTACACCTGCCAGCCTGACACCTCTAGCCCGAGTTCTGGATGCTATACTCAGACGCACTCTACTGCCCAGACTTGTCTACAGAGAGGGACTGACGAGGATGCAGCTTTGGGTAGTATACCACCTCCTTTCACAGCGACAGTTTGATATTTGGGATCTTATTCTCAGTGAGATGGAGGACACCATTGCTAAGGGCTTCAAGGGTAACCGTCAGCTTCCCTATGCCCACTGGATTTGCTTCATTATCAGATCTGCTATCCAGATGCCACCAGAGATCAGGGCTGAGATTGCCAACACTACTACAGCATTCCCTGATTATGACATCAGACAGCTTTGGGCTTCAGTTACCAGAGAGCAGGCTCCAGCACCAGGACAGCGTGAGCGCCCTGAGGTTCCTGAGACAGCAGCTGAGCAGGACGCTAGAGTTGACGAGCTTGCCGAGGCAGAGCTCGTAGACCTTGACACTCAGCCTGCTGAGATACCTGAGGATGTTACTTCTGACAGCACCGATGAGGACTACCAGCCCATCCCCAGGTACCGGTCTCCTCGGTCCCACGACCACGAGGCCGGTGGATCTGGCTCAGCCTCCCGCTCAGACCCAGCCATGGTGGCTATACTTGAGAGGTTGACCCAGGCTCAGGAGCAGCAGCAGCAGCAGATACAGCGCCAGGCACAGGATACAGCTGCAGCACTAGCACAGATACAGGCTCGCCAGGACGAGTTTCAGCGACAGCAGCTAGAGATTCAGAGGCAGCAGGTTGAGATGCAGAGACAGAGTCAGCAGCAGTACATGGACCTTCTGCGGCATCTCATCACAGTTGGGGTTCCTCCGCCTGCATCTATCATGGCTCCGGCTTTGCATTCCAGCGGTCCTTCTAGTCAGACACAGCCGAGCTTTCAGTTTACATCTCCACAGCAGCAGGTTCCCCAGTCTTTTCAGTCCCCGAGCTTCACACCTATTCATACGGGGTTCACACCGTCAGACCAGACTCGCCCGCATCTCCTGACAGGCACACCTATCGGTGATTTCAGTGCCACTTACAGCGAGTTGACTGGTCAGCCGACACCCTCGCATACTACTACGTTTCACACTTCAGGCTCAGCTTCCGAGGCAGTCGTTCCACCAGCGACAGGGACCGGGACTACAGAGACCATCCCTTCTTCAGTTGCCTCGACAGATCCCCCAGCTACTGGCGCACTTCAGGCTCAGGTCACTCAGACAGATCCACTTGTTACTTCACAGTCAGTGCCTGTTCCTGCTCAGACCCAGACCGCTTCGCAGCCACGAGCTTCTTCAGAGGGTCAGCCAGATAGCTCAGACTCCGAGGATTCGCTTCACTTCGTGATCACACCGCGCACCTCGGCACCCGACACGACTCCATCTGTCCCCCCGTCAGAATAGATTAGTTTTTGGCGCTTGATGCCAAAGGGGGAGAGAGAGTAGTTTCAGGGGGAGTTAGTTAGTGGGTTTTCGTTTTTCGTGTGCTACATTCATGCATATCATGTTTATTTTCAGCACTGCATTCGCGTGACATTGTCATCGAGTCGTAAAACTTTGAGTCTTAATGTCTTATTCGTCACTGTGATTAATTTATGTCACCGTTTTAGCTATAGCTCTAAGGTTGTGCTTCCGTGCCTTACTCCGATTACTTATGAGCTATATCTTTATGTGTACTAACGCTTTTTGTCTTATCTTATGAAGTACACTCTTTTGGCTTGGAGCACATAAGCAATTCCTAACCCTTTATGCTTATTGTCTTTTGCTTATGTGAACCAAGAATGCTCGAAAACCTTCACTCTAATCCATTGAAACTTAGTGTTGTCATCAATCACCAAAAAGGGGGAGATTGAAAGCATCTAGGCCCCAAGGTTTGGTTTCGGTAATTAATGACAACACTTTATTACCATGACTAACGTGTGTTTTGCAGAAACTTTGGTAAGTTAGGTCATGGAGGTGATAACTGCTTTGAGCACAGTGGCTTCGTGTCCCTTGATGGAAATCGTTTCGGTTTTCAAAAGAGTGACGTCAAGATTAAGGACGGTTAGTTCCGAATG
Source organism: Saccharum spontaneum (assembly GCA_022457205.1). Classification (NCBI taxonomy): domain Eukaryota; kingdom Viridiplantae; phylum Streptophyta; class Magnoliopsida; order Poales; family Poaceae; genus Saccharum; species Saccharum spontaneum. Next base: position 25,409,478 of record CM039582.1, on the reverse strand, counting down.
ACGAAGTGTTGAGACACATTCGGAATAGTCGTTAGGATCTTCGTTTTTCTCTTTTGGCCGTACTATAAAGGGGGGCATGAATGGGTAGCTTGACCTAGGCGAGTCCTATGTTTAGGTGTGGTGCACACTTGTTAAACTTGGCGCTAGGCAACCCTAGATTAGCTCAAGGTTCAGTTAGAAGCAACTTGGTTGAAGTTGCGACGCGTTTCGACGAGTTTCGGGCTGTTTTCCTGGCACCGGACGCGGTCTTCGGGAACACCGGACGCGTCCGGTGTGTACTTAACCGCGTTAGGGTTCGGCCCTGATCACCGGACGCGGTCCTCGCGAGGACCGGACGCAGTGGTCAGCAACCGACACGTGTCATCGAGAGAGAACGCCCGTCGGACGCGGTACTGGACTTGATCGGCGAGTCCGGTGCGAGTCCAGTAAGGTCCTTATAGGACCGGACGCGTCCGGTCTTCAGGCATCGGACGCGGCCTCGCGTCTGGTGTGAGTCCAGTAAGCACCCTTGCACGTCGGACGCGTCCGGTGCTACCTGACCGGTGCGTCCGGTGGTTCGATTTCAAAAACGGGTTTTGACCGTTACGGGGGACCGGCGCGTCCGGTGCGTAGCACCGGCGCGTCCGGTGACCCCGTGTCAGAAAGTAACGGTTCGTTTTCTTTGAGGGGTGTATAAATACAACCCCTCCACCTCTTTTAGAGGTCTCTTGCTCATTCAAACATCTGAGAAAACCCTTTAGAGTGCAAGGGAGTGCAAGAGCTCTAGTGAGGATAGAGATTTGAGAATCAAAGTTTGAGTTTCCTCACTAGTGATTCGAGAGTAGCAAGTGTGCATCCACCTCCTCATTTGGGCTCGTTGTGGTCAAGTGAGAGTTCTAGCTTGTTACTCTTGGTGATCGCCATCACCTAGACGGCTTGGTGGTGATTGGGAGTTTGGTGATCATCCGACGGAGCTTGTGGATGACCCAACTCAAGTTGTGAGCGGTTTTGGGTGATTCGCCGCGACGGAGTGTCGAAGAATCAACCCGTAGAGAGCACTTGATCCTTGCGCGGATCAAGGGGGAGCGACACCCTTGCGCGGGTGCTCCAACGAGGACTAGTGGGGAGTGGCGACTCTCCGATACCTCGGAAAAACATCGCCGTGTTCCTTGCCCCTTTACATTCAAGCAATTACTTTCTCGTATTTACTTTCATTGCTTGTTTTACATTCCTAGAATTGCCATGCTAGACTAGGATTGGAAACTAGGGTGCAAAACTTTTTAACGGTAGACTCTCTAGGAACACAAGTAGGCACTAGGGGTGAATTCCGGCTTATAGGATTTAATTCTTGCAATTAATTTTTAGAAAAGCCCAATTCACCCCCCCTCTTGGGCATCTTGATCCTTTCAAGTTATATAAACAAGGAATATGTGCACCATTACTCAAATGTATATCAACAGAAGAGAAGAAATTATTATTAGAAATACATGAAGGAATTTGCAGCACACATCCTAGAGCAAGAACAATGTCAGAAAAAGCATTTCGTCAGGGATTTTATTGGCCATCAGCCCAAACTGACAGTAAAGAAATTGTCAAATCTTGTCATAATTGCCAAATGTCTGCAAGCAAAACAAAGGCTCCAGCAACAAATTTACAAACAATAGAACCAACTTGGCCATTGGCAAGACGGGGAATCAACATCATTGGAAAATTGCCTGCAGCACAAGGAAACCTTCAATATGCAGTAGTAGCAGTGGAATATTTCACTAAATGGATCGAAGCTAAACCAGTGGCAAACATATCATCATTCACAATGAAGAAATTTCTTTGGCAAAATATCATTTGTCGCTTCGGAGTTCCAAGGCACATAACAGTAGATAATGGAACTCAATTTGACAGCTAAAATTTCAGAGAGTATTGTAAAAGCTTAGGAATTCAACTATGTTTTGCATCAGTAAAACACCCGCAGTCAAATGGTGCAGTGGAACGAGCAAATGGAATCATATGCACAGGAATATCAGAATGCCTAGTGGGGCTACCAAAAGGTAAATGGGTGGATGAGTTACCTAAAGTTGTCTGGGTACACAACACTACAGTTCAAGATCAACAAACTTTACCCCCTTCAAATTACTTTATGGAGAAGAAGCAATGACGCATAAAGAGATACAATTTCAAGGTCCAAGAACAAATATCGAAATAACAGATGAAGACTAACAAATAACAAGCAAAGACTTACTAGAGGAAGAAAGAATGAAAGCGATCCAGAATCTTGAGAAATATCAAAAGGAAACAAAAAGTTGGTACAATAAGAAAGTTAAACCAAGACAATTAACACCAGGAGATTTCGTCTTGAAAAGAAAAAGAAATGAAGATACAGTCGGAAAGTTCTAGCAAAAATGGGAAGGACAATATCTCATCATAAGGACTAACAAGCCAGGAGCATTTCACCTAGCAGACATGAATGGGAAGCAAATTGATCACACATTCAACATTCAAGACCTACGAAGATACTACCCTTAGATTTTATTTTCATTGTTGTACAAAATAGATTAGTTTTACATTTCCAAAAATTTCAATTCAAATGTAAACGAGCTGCACTCTTTTTCCACTCAGGGGAAGCCCTTCACAGGGTGAGTGGTTTTTTTAACGAGGCAGTCTCTATTGTAAATTCTCATCAAAGTATAAATGAGAAAACTAGTTCCCCTAAAAAATAATCCTATCAAAGGCTGAAGAGTATACTTCAAATATACTCGTGCATCGGCAAAACAACCAAAAGTAGGTAGCATCATTATTCGAACAAGCAAAAAAAGATGCTAACCTATCAGAATATTTAAAATTCACTAAGGTAAAATTTGACTTCAAAAAAGAAGTCCTCATGTTATCTTCGCCAAAAAGAGCGAATGAATATTTCAAATTCATTAAGGTGAATTTCGACTTCAAAAAAGAAGTCCGCATGTTATCTTCGCCAAAAGAGCGAATGAATATTTCAAATTCACTAAGGTGAATTTTGACTTCAAAAAAGAAGTTTGCATGTTATCTTCGCCAAAAAGAGCGAATGAATATTTCAAATTCACTAAGGTGAATTTCGACTTCAAAAAAGAAGTCCGTATGTTATCTTCGCCAAAAAGAGCGAATGAATATTTCAAATTCACTAAGGTGAATTTCGACTTCAAAAAAGAAGTCCGCATGTTATCTTCGCCAAAAAGAGCAAATGAATATTTCGAATTCACTAAGGTGAATTTTGACTTCAAAAAAGAAGTCTGCATGTTATCTTCGCCAAAAAGAGCGAATGAATATTACAAATTCACTAAGGTGAATTTTGACTTCAAAAATGAAGTCCGCATATTACTTTTGCCAAAAAGAGCGAATGAACATTTTGAATTCACTAAGGTAAATTTTGATTTCAAAAATGAAGTCTGCATATTACTTTCACAAAAAAAAAGAAAAAAAAGAAGAGCGAATGAATATTTCAAATTTACCAAGGTAAAATTTGACTTAAAAAGTCCGCATGTTATCTTCGCTAGAAATACGAAGTCAATTCATCGTCTTCGCTTAAAAAGTGAGGGGACGGTGTTTTCAACTTCACCTAAAGTGAAATTTGATTCTACAAAATACGAAGTCAATTCATCATCTTCGCTTAAAAAGTGAGGGGACGGTGTTTTGAAATTCACCTAAAGTGAAATTTGATTCTACAAAATATGAAGTCAATTCATCGTCTTCGCTTAAAAAGTAAGGGGACGGTGTTTTCAAATTCACCTAAAGAGAAATTTGATTCTATAAAATACGAAGTCAATTCATCGTCTTCGCTTAAAAAGTAAGGGGATGGTGTTTTCAAATTCACCTAAAATGAAATTTGATTACATAGAGTGCGAAGTCAATTCATCGTCTTCGCTTAAAGTAAGGATACATCATTCACTTCACTTAACAAATCATATTACATAAAAATGTCTACACAAATAGATACATAAAAACATTTTATTGTATCAACAAAAATACATATCAAATATTTTCTGAAGCAACAATAGCTGCTGCTTCATCAATCAAATCTTCAACAACTTTATCTAAAACATGATCCACCTCCGAACTAAGATAGTCTTCAGAAATATAGCTCGGCGAAGCACTTAAACACGAAGACTAAAAACACACAAGGAAAATGCAATCAAAATTTGCTTTCCAAATCTCTCCACACCACAACATAAGAACAAATACCTGAGAAAATTTGCTGCAATCAACAACATGAGGCAAACATCTTTCATTTTCAGCAATCGAGAAATCAGTCTCAAATTCTAGAAACAAGTACATTTCATTAGAGAAATATATACAAAAAACACACAAAACAGCAAAATTTATGTTTGCTTACGTTTCACAAACACATCAAAAGAAGCTTTTACTTCTTCAGTAGCAAACTCCAACCATAAAGTAGGCTCAACAACAAAGTTACCTTTACACATTAACAAGGGCATAACCATAACTCCATCCTGTCCAAAGTTCAACATTTACAAAAAATGTTAAAAAGACTTTCAAAACCTCACCCCTCGAAGCTAGAATCTAAACTACAAACTAAAGTACATGATCTCGAGCATCATCATCCCTTGCTCTCTCTTGTTCAAGTCTCTCTTGTCTTCGCTCTGCCTCAACATCAGAAGCAAGTCTCTTCTCAAGCTGCTACAAAACTAAATAAAACAATAGATAAGAAAAACAAAAGGAAAAAACAGCGAATCAAAATAATACATAAGATAACATACTTTTTCCATCTTTTGTTTAGCCTTCATGAAGGCATGGTCCCTTCCACCTTGGTTCCAGTACTCATGAAAATACTTCTTGCAAAGCATTTGAGTATGAGTAGAAACTTGGTTAAGAGATTCCACTGACGGAAATCTATAGCTTTTGTCATACAATTTTTCATACAAGGGATCATTGGCCTCCTTCATCAAGTGAAAAATAGCCCGACTTGAATACATACAACTCAGATCAGCAGAAGTTTGTAAAATAGTAGGCAAATCTTCATATTGGCGACAAAGCCAAGCAAAGAATGGATCAAATTCTCCAACTTCCCAGCAAGGATCTTCTGGCTTCGCACCAAATTTATCATAGCAATTCTTGCAAAGTTCCCACAAGCGATTGCACTTGTTATGAAAATTCTGATCCTTTTCAAGAGATTTTTTCTCAAGATAATTCTTCTCTCTCACAACTTTCTCAAGATCTTTCTTCAAATTATCGAATTCTTCAGTCTTCGTTTCAAGCTCAGCCCCAACTGAAATACATCTAGATTCCATATTATGAAGAGCCTCAACTGTTTCAACTCTCTCTTTCTCCTTAGCAGCAAGTTGAGATTTTAGAGAATTAATCTCTTCAACCAAACTTTTTTCACAAAGTGCAGCATTTTTTGCTTCATCTTCAATTGACTTACGCAAACTCCTTTGCAAAAGTGCATTCTACATACGAAGTCAAAAATAAAATAACAAATTCAAACAATAAATATAAAATAAAATTTACGCAAAAAAGATAAACAGTCAAAATAAACTAACCTTATAAATCATGGAAACACTGGCATCCGCCAACTCAAGCGAAGATTTGCCAACAAGTTCGGCCTCCGTATCAGGAACTATGAAGGCATCATCTATGCACTTTGATAACTTTAATTCTGGTTTCTTCGGCATAATGCGAAGCTTGTCCAAACCAATTCCAACAAATTTGAAAGTATCTAAGTTCACACCTTGAGCCTGGCAGTATTCCATGCAACGTTTATAAGCTTCAAGATTTACACCATCAGGAACTGTTTCCAAAACTTCAGCTAGAGTCGCAGGTTCTTGGGCAACTTCTTTCATCTTGCCAATATCAACAGTTGTCTCCCTCTAGGAAGAAGAATCGGGGAAAAATTTCTCTGCGAAGACAAACAACAAGAATTAAAAATAATAATAAATAAATATAATATATATAAATTTTTTTATTTTTACGCGAAGTAAGAAAAATCACATGTGGAAACACCCTTTTTAAACTGAAAAGACACCCTCTCACCAGTAATCACATTGATGGTAGATTCAGAAAGACGAGAAACTCGATCTTGTTCAGCTTCTTCATCATAAACTTCATCATCAGATTCATCAAAATCAAGGGCGACAATAGTGGTACCCTTAATTTTTTGTGCCTTCGCACAGAAACAGCAACATTAGAAGCAACCTTCTCAGAACCAACTGCAGCATCTTGTTCTACCGGCAAAACATTCTCCAAAACTTTACAACCCAAATTAGCACCTTCAGGCAAAATTACAGCTTCAACTTCATCACCAAAATTTCCTAGATTGTCCCGGAGAGTTTCAACAGAAAATCTTTGAGAGGATGGCCCAGCAGTCTCCTGCGAAGCCAACACCTCATCTTCTTCTTGCAAATCACCAACACTGGCGGCAACAGTAACCGGAGAAGAAACATGATTAATTTGATCTGAAGCAGTATCTTCGCCAACATTTTGTTGTGACGAAGTCAAGATAGCTTCAGCAACATCGCCATGGAAAATATTGGCCATCAAATTCTAAAAATAGTTATCAAGCGGAGTCAACATAGGCGGAGTCAACCCACTAGAATCAAAAACTAAACTAAACATTCTCACCTCATCATCACAAGACATTTTCTTCAAAGCTTCATCAACAAAATTTTCTGACAATTCAGAATCAGAAAAATCAGCAGTCTTCGCTTTCTTCTTTGAAATTTTCTTGGTAAGCGGAGGCCCACCCCTCTTTTTCCTAGTGACATTTTCAATACCAGGCTTCGCACTTCTGGCATACGCAGGAGCTGGCCTCTCTCCATATTCAATCTGAGCAATTTCAAAAACTCTATTCAACCTTTTATAATCCGAACCAAGGATTTTATCCATCAAATCTTTTTCTTTTTTCAAAAATTTTTCAAGAATTTCAACAGCTTTGATTTCAACAGCAGAAACAAATTCCTTGTCTTTGCTATACTTCTTTGGACGAAAAACTTCATTATCTGGAAAAATATAAGTTTTTCCTCTGACCACCTTTTCATGAAATCGAACAAAGCTCCAACCTTTCTTCAGAGGCCAAATCTGGGCAGCAATATACTCTTCGCAAAGATCTTGAGTACTTTGTAGACTTGCAGCAAGCTTATAAAACTTCTCGCAAGATTTGAAACTTCTTGAACTTTGAAATTCAGGTTTACAGTCAAAAATGTTTTCCTAGGGCATCTAAACATGGCCTAGGGCTTGTTGTTTTCCTGGACAAGGCAAAACTTGTCTGATAACCGAATAGAGGGGCCGGGGTTGGCATTTCAATGTGCATTGTTTTAGCACACATGCATCACATGCTGTATCTCCGCTAGCTACTCAAATAGAGGGGTTCTTCGCTATCTTCTTTATCATGGTGATAGTAGAGTACGAGACATGACTTAGAAAAATACTTTGAGAGAAATATTAGGAGTGTTGTATTTGTAATTTGAACATTACTACATAAATGATTTTTAGAAACTTTTCTATTTTTGGCCAAGCCAGCTCTATCCAGAAGCCTTTAAAAATGGTTTTTGAGACCATCTTGTTTCTAAAAATTGATTTTTTAGAAGCGGTTGAAAAGTCAACCATTGAACCGTCCTTATAACATTTGCAGATGCGGTTATACTTCAGCCACCTCTAGAAATAGAGGTATTTCTAGAGGCAGCTGGAAATTCGATCCATCTCTAAAATGGAATTCTAGAGACGGTTGGCAATTTGACCCGCCTCAAAAAACAAAAAAGGTACAACATGATAAAATTCGCAACCTTTTCAATTCAAGTCGGATGAATGCTTGATGAAAGGATCATGATCTCCCGACCACCATGACAGATGCAGCAAGCCAGCTGGCCGGGAAGATCAAATTCACCAACTACGTACCACGCTTGGATGCATTTTTGAATATATATTGAGCATGGTAGGTATGCATGCATACATGCCGTATGCATGCCAAATAACATATATTGTACTTTGGGAATAAGTTTATATACTCATCAGAAAAGTATCACATGGTACTATAATATGGAAAGTATCTAGTGGTACTATAATAATCTTATAAAAGTATCAAGTGATACTATAAAATATGGAAAGTATCACAACCCGTTGTCAGCCTGATCCGCTTTCCACGCGGATCCACTTTCCACGCTAATTATGCGGCCACCCACTCATACGCTGATTTTTAATTCACGTATATACGCGTACCGACGCGAGGTACAAACGGCGGTCAAGTTTTTTAACCCGTCAGCGGACTGGCCGGCCGGCCTCTTCTCGTGTGTACTCTAGATGATGTAGCTACACCTGAGAGTAGAAAGAAATTTCCCTATATATAATCAACACATATTATAAATATGGTTTCTAAAAAACACATATTATAAATATAGGGGTAGAAATTAAGCCATGCTATTAGCATTATTTATTTTATTTATACTAATAAAGTTTTCACTTTTTTTTGCAGAGTTTTACATGAAATATAGAGAAATTAATGAATGAATATTAGTAATGGACCTAGACAGTCCGGAATATTTAGGAAGAGCATCTGGGAGTAAAGGAATACACTTTCATACACTTTGGACCAAAAAAAGTAACAAGGGTTGTAGTGGACTTCTGCCACTTTGTCATACATGATGTTGTTCAATAAAATGGTGTTGGGGAATTGACTTCGTCCAAAAAAACTCAAACCCAAACTTTGGAGTATAAAAAATATAAAAGTTTTCTAATGAAATTTACTTGCAGAAAAAAGTATAGCGAAGAATGTATTTCGACTTCGTCATTCAACTTTCGACATTCAACTTCGCATGACGACTTCGTCATTCAACTTTCGACATTCAACTTCACCTGACGACTTCGTCGTTCAACTTTCGACATTCAACTTCACCTGACGACTTCGTCGTTCAACTTTCGACGTTCAACTTCGCCTGACGACTTCGTCGTTCAACTTTCGACGTTCAACTTCGCCTGACGACTTCGTCGTTCAACTTCATTGTTCAAACTTCACCGATCGACTTCGTCAACATGAAGTTGACTTCGCTGGACGGAGAAGTAGATGAGAAGAAGAAGTCTGAATCTGGAGGAAATGACTACTTCACCCTTATATGAAATAAAGAATGTAAATATTTAGGTCGGGGGTAAAATAGTCATTTTATGTAGAATACGAAGACTAGGACCCTATAAATACCCCTCTGACATGTATGGAAGGATCATGAAATAAAGACAACTTTGCTCACAACTTTGTCTTGTCTGAAATATTTTGATGATTGTGTGAATTGTGTCATTTGACCTGAACTTTTCACCCAACAAATGGCAAGTACTTCTGCGAGATTGTTGAGCTAGCCACGGATGACAAGTCGTAGTGTTTGGTTCCAGGGACGAGAGAGAACAAGGTTGAATATCCCACCTGGTGGTCCTAGCATTTGGTTAAGAGACTGCGGGTGCGTTTGATTTGAGAACAAGGGTGGATCAAAATGTGGCGATCCATGGATTTCTAGATATGGTTATCCATACTTGCTGTTTGGTTGGATGGATGGGACGAACTATTTTTTTTGTTTGGTTGGATGGATATATGTTGGATGGAATGAGACGGGACACGCTATTTTTCTGTTTAGTTGGATGGACGATGATGGATAGGCTAATGATGTCATGCGGGACCCACTTATCATTTATTTAATTTTAACCAAAATATAATCATGTGAAATCTTGTTTTGTAGGTTTAATTGCAATGAATACAACTATGTAATCATATCATAAATCAAATAAACGATTCAATAGATAAAATCATTTGAAAGTTGTTTGCATTCATTAATTACTGTTGCCATATCAGTAGCAGCCAAGCCATCCAAGTTGGATGAGCAAATCCGGCAGATTTTTGGTGTCCACTTGCTCCAGCATCTCATGAGAATATTCTCTCTTATGGATATCTCTGTCCAACTCATCCATGCAACCAAACACTGCACATTCATGGATGGTCCTGTCCCATCCATGGATATTCAGGTAACCAAACGCACCCTGCAAGGACGGAGTCATCCCAGAGGGAATATTTCTTCAAGATTCGGGGCAAACTCATCACCCAAATTTCAGTGGATCAAGCCATCCTACCTGGGACATGGTCGTGTGTGCTCACAGCCGCAAAAGAAGAGGGCATGCGGAGTGGGGGAGGAGAGAGGGACAAGAAGACATCGACGGCTAAACGAGGAGGTCGATGGGAGCTGGCCGTGTGGGGTGAAAACTCATGACGCCATCGGGCCGAGGCCAACAAGGCACAGGGGCTATGAGCGAAGGCTATGGTCACATGGGCTACATGCAGAGGCTGGCGTGGTGGATTCCGGCTCCATCGCCGTTTGTTTGAGCTTCACTTTCAGGCCCTCATTGAAATGATCTCGATTTTCCTCGAAGGGAAAATCCACATATAAAAATTATAATGTGATAGTCCATGAGGGCAAGCCATCACATTATCAACTATCAGATGATATCGCAGTCATACATCGTAGAATTACAAATTACAAGGTTTTACAACACTAGTTATTACACCTATTACATCGTATTCTAGCGGAAACACACACGTCTTCATCAGAGTCATTGTAGCGCATCAGCAGGTGAAGGCTCCTCCACGGGTAGTCATCAGAGTTGGCGTAGATAGTCAGCAGGCGTAGACTCCATCTTCAAACCAAACTTCAGCGTAGGAACGAGACCACCTAATCAATCTAACTTCGCTAATACTGCAAGTCAGGAAATCTGCACACCGCCAGATGTGTGCAGGCCATGGTCAGCACCGATGAGCTTTAGGGGAAAGGAGAAAAAGGATCTGGCGATCCTAAATATTTGGCTGTGGGTTTCCTATAATGCATGTTCATTAATAATTATATAATAATAATTCATCAAGTTTTAACCCATCTCTTACACACATGTTCTCCCATCCCATCACATCTCATCACCTCACCACATCTCATCTCACTCTCTCATTGGCATGGACAACTCCCTCTCGTCCATGTCTCAACGGCCAAGGCCGGATCACACACTGAAACCCAGGGAAGGTAGAAAGGACTCCTCTCTCTAGTCAAGTGAAGTTGTACTTAGGAAAGGTCCATAGCCGACAAGTTGGCATATGTATCGATCGATCAACCAGAAACTCTACAGAGGTTTACACTACCCACAAGATCACCATCATCGACGATCCGGGTCATCTAGGCTGATAACGGGCCACCTTCCAACTAAACACGATGCCACCCTATCACTCAGAACTGGGGCCATGTCGGAGTACCCCGTACACCGGCACGCTGAGACTGTGAGACGTAGTACTTGGCCCCTCGGGTACTATGCTGTCTTAGGAGGGTGTGGGCGCTCGACGCCCGTACCTCCCTACACTATCCGCTAACCTCCCAATAGTAGTGGCACCGCACTAGAAAGTCGAACGTTCGCCTCGTACCCATTTAGAGCGAATGGGAGTGTAAGGCTTCCTAAGACCCGGTTCACAGGACATATCAGTCCTTAGGGTGACTAAGCAGGATATCTTCACAAGGGGCAACCGTTTCTCGCTCGACGGGTGTAAGGTCCAAATAGGCTAGAGGGGGGGTGAATAGCCTAATTAAAACTTCTACAAGAATTACTTAACCACAAGTTAGTACAAAAGGTGGCGGAGCAAAATGCACTAGCTCTAACTAATTAAGCAAGCCACCTACACAAGTCTAGTACAAGGCTATCCACTAAACACAACAACAACAACAAGCTAGATACAAGATGTAATACGAGAGAAGAGCTTCGAGTGATTATACCGCCGTGTAGAGATGAGAAGTACCAATCAATCAATCACATAAGAGAAATCCTCGAGAAGAGAATGACACAAGAATTTATCCCGAGGTTCACTTGCTTCCCGGCAAGCTACTCCTCGTTGTGGCGATACACCCACTTGTCGGTTCACGAGCTAATCGACTATCAAGAGTCGAGCCCTCGGCGGGCGCCACACAACCGCACACAAGATGGGGATCCTCCAAGCCACGAGCTCCACTAGAGTATCCAATTAGCGAACTCCCGCGGGGAAGGATCAAGAACCCCTTACAACACTTGGTGAGGGCTCCAACAATCTCCAATTGCGAGCTCAATCACCTCCGCTGCTCCAAGCCGTCTACCATGTCGGGAAACACGGAAGAGTAACAAGAAATCTGCAGCCACTCGAAGATCAAGTGCCTCTAGAATGCAACTCTCAAGCAATGCACTTGAATCTCACTCAATCTCACTCAAGATGTGCAACTATGCAAAGAGATGAGTGGAGGGGTTATTCTCTAGCTCAAAGGATGTCTCTAGGTCTCAAAATGTGCAAGAGTTACCCTCAAACCCCGGACATCCTCTATTTATAACGAAGGGGTACACAGCTAGCCGTTACGGACGACTCAGCAAAAATCGCGCTGACCGGACGCTCCGGTCAGGGTGACCGGACGTGTCCGGTCACTACGCGACAGCAAGAAACAGTGCGCGTCAGAACTAGCCGTTGTCGTGACCGGACGCGCTCAACCGATTGACCGGACGTGACAGTGCCAGCGTCCGGTCGCGTTCCAGTAAGCTCCCGTCGAGACCGGACGCGTCCGATCGCACGTGACCGGACGCGCCGCGCGTCCAATCGACACTTCGCTTCGCTCTGCCCCTCTGGACGCCTGACCGGACGCTCCGGTTCCGTGAGGGACTGGACGCGCCGGTCACGCGCTCTACTTCTGCGCTCAGAAGAACTGACCGGACACGCTGGTCAGCCCAGACCAGCGTCCGGCCGCAAACCCTAGCGCTCGCGCCGCGTTGAACTGACCGGACGCGTCTGGTCAAACCGAGACCGCGTCCGGTGCAGCGTCCGATCACCGTTTTTCAGTGAAAACCATTTCGGACTTTCGCCACCTTTTCTCGCCTCCGGCGCAATGGAAAATAGGCGTTTCATTTCCTCAAAAACGCCTAAATCCCGTGCTCGCACGCTCGGCGGGAGGGAGAGCGAACCCCAAACCCCTTATTACCGCTCAAACACCACCGCCTTCGCAAATGTGCTAACACCCCCAAGTGTGCACCACCATGTGCATGTGTGTTAGCATTTTCACAAATATTTTTTTTTCAAGGCGTTATGTTAGCTCTCTACTAGATCCTAATGCATATGCTCAAGACATTGATCTAGTGGCACTTGACTCCCGAGCTAACCGTGATTTCCCCTCTTGATAGTCGGCTATGTATCCTAAATCCGGTCAATCACTTCTCTACTCACCTTAGACCGGCAAAAGGAAAACTCTATGGATATACCTTTGCCTTGTGCTCTTAGGTCCTTCTCTTCCACTTGATCATCATGTCCATCATTTCATGTGCATCTCCACCATGATCATCATTTCATGTCCATGCACTATCTCTTTGTGATCTTGTGGCCACCACTCCTTGCCACGTACACCTTCATCACATGTGTTGCTTATGCCTAGCTCAAAACACTTAACACATGGCATTAGCAACTTGGTGTCATTAATTACCAAAACCAAACTTGGGCTTTCAATCTCCCCCTTTTTGGTAATTGATGACAACCAACACAAAGATATGAAATGAAATCAATTTTCAATTTCGATAGTATTAGCTCCCCCTACATATGTGCTTCCATGAGTTTGGTTCAATTGTGCACATATGTATGGATTCAAATTTTGGGAGAGTTACTACTATCAAATTGATGCTAAGGTATATAGAATGGACCTTTGAAGCGTGATACCAATCGGAGTTGCCTTTATATACCTTCCTTAGCATCGATGTAGCTAGACACCACTTGTAATTCATCACTTGTAAAGATCACAAACACTAAAGTACCCCGTGAGATCAATATTATAAGCAAAGGTGTCTAGATACCACTTGTAAAGCTACTCACAACAAATCATCATTCAAGTTCTAATTCTAGCAATCACCATACAAACATGAATATGAACTTAAGCTTTATAATGCAACAATTCATCATGTTAATGCACATACAAATGCAACAAAACATTCATGAGCTTGCTCCCCCTACTTGTGTGCTCAATTTTTAATTGATCCCTTTCCAAAGTCATTCTCTTATGCTTTCTATGCTTTCTCTCCCCCTTAGTAACTTTCTCTCCCCCTTAGTAACTAAACTTTTTGTCATTGTAATTTTTCTATCTTTGTGACTTTTCTCTCCCCCTTTGTCAACAATCACCAAAAAGGTGCCAATTTTAGTGAGAGACCACTTGTAAGGTCCAAATTTTAGTGAGAGATAAGTCAATCAATATGAGGGAGTCCAAATTATGGCTCAATCTAGATCACTTGCCTAGAATATGTAATTCGGTTTGAACCAAGGACAAGCTTCTTCACACCTCATGAAGTATAAGGGTTATCTTGACCATGTTGAATTACACATCATGAGCTCATTTTCTAGATTCAACACTAGGTTTGCAAGCCCACAAACATGTCATATGCTACCACTAGATCAATCAAACATAGAAGCAATAGTGGTACCATATATACATCAAAATCATTTGATTTTCATGAATGAGCCTATTTGTCATGCAAATATGTCTATATGTTCTAAACATGTCCTTAGCAAAGTATGAATGATATGCCAAACAACTTTACCTTGCTATGTCGGAGGAGAGGCATGTCATATAAGAATGTGGGGGTGCACTCATTTCAAGTTGGAGAAGTCAAGTATGTTTAGTTCATTCTTCAACTTGTAAAATCTTTTCTCATCAAGTGGCTTTGTGAATATGTCGGCTAGTTGATCTTCGGTGCCAATGCTCTCAATGCTAATATGACCCTTTTGTTGATGGTCTCTTATGAAGTGATGTCTTATGTCAATGTGCTTCGTTCTTGAATGTTGAACCGGATTTTGTGTCATCTTGATAGCACTCTCATTATCACAAAACAAAGGCACGTTCTTGAATTTAATTCCAAAGTCATTCAAGGTAGCTTTCATCCAAAGCAATTGTGCACAACAACTACCGGCACTGATGTATTCGGCCTCGGCGGTAGATAGTGCAACACTATTTTGTTTCTTTGATGACCATGAAACAAGAGACCTTCCAAGCAATTGACAAGTGCCACTTGTGCTCATTCTATCAATCTTGCAACCACCATAGTCGGAGTCCGAATATCCAATCAACTCAAAATTAGACCCCTTTGGAAACCATAATCCAACATCACGAGTGCCCTTAAGATATCTCAATATTCTCTTGGTTGCTTTCAAGTGACTCTCTCTAGGTGAAGCTTGATATCTTGCACACTTGCATACACTAAACATAACATCCGGCCTAGAAGCGGTGACATAAAGCAAACTTCCAATCATAGACCGGTATTGCTTTTGATCTACCATATTGCCACTTGCATCAACACCCAATTGATCATTTGTGCCCATTGGTGTACTCATTGGCTTAGCATCTTGCAATCCAAACTTCTTGATCATGTCCTTGATGTACTTGCCTTGACTCACAAAAGTTCCATTCTTCATTTGCTTGATTTGAAGTCCAAGAAAGTAACTAAGCTCTCCAATCATAGACATCTCAAACTCTTTTGCCATCATTTTTCCAAACTCTTCACAAAAGTCTTGATTGGTTGATCCAAAAATGATATCATCCACATAGATTTGCAACACAAACAAGTCATTTCCAAGCTTCTTGGTGAAGAGAGTGGTGTCAACCTTTCCCATCTTGAACCCTTTAGAGAGAAGAAAGTCCCTCAACCTCTCATACCATGCTCTAGGTGCTTGCTTCAAACCATACAATGCCTTCTTGAGCTTGTAAACATGGTTGGGCTTCTTGTCATCTTCAAAACCGGGAGGTTGCTCAACATAAACTTCTTCATTGATGTAACCATTGAGAAATGCACTTTTGACATCCATTTGATAGAGCTTGATGTTGTGTGCACAAGCATATGCTAATAAGATTCTAATAGCCTCCAATCTTGCAACCGGTGCATATGTCTCTCCAAAATCAAGACCCTCAACTTGAGTGTATCCTTGCGCTACTAATCTTGCTTTGTTCCTTACAACCATGCCATCTTGATCTTGCTTGTTTCTAAAGACCCACTTAGTACCAATCACATTGTAGTTCTTCGGCCTTTCAACAAGTTCCCAAACTTGATTTCTAGTGAAGTTGTTTAGTTCTTCATGCATGGCATTTACCCAATCGGAATCCTTCAATGCATCTTCTATCTTCTTTGGTTCTTCAAGTGACACAAATGAGTAGTGCTCACAAAAGGATGCTAGCCTTGATCTAGTTTGAACACCACTTTGAATTCCACCAATGATTTGGTCTAATGGATGATCTCTTGCAATACTAGTAGGTTGGAGTATTGGGAGTTGATTACTTCCACTTGTTTGACCTTGATCTTAAGCTTCATCATGAGTACCACTAGAGCTTGCTTGATTTGTATCAATTTGCACACTTTGGTTGATCACATGAATATCATCATCATCAACTTGCCTTGGCCTAACATCACCAATGTCCATGTTCTTCATTGCATTTGACAGTTGATCTCCTCTCACATCATCAAGGTTTTGAGCTTCATTTTGAGATCCTTGGGTTTCATCAAACTCAACATCATGAACTTCTTCCAAGGTGCCATTTGTGAGATTCCAAACTCTATATGCTTTGCTTGTGGTAGAATAACCAAGTAAGAACCCTTCATCACATTTCTTTTCAAACTTGCTCAATCTAGTGCCTTTCTTGAGAATATAGCATTTGCAACCAAACACTCTAAAGTATGCAATGTTGGGCTTTCTTCCATTCAATAGCTCATATGGTGTCTTCCCAAGCTTCCCATGGCAATAAAGACGGTTGCTACAATAGCAAGCCGTGTTGATGGCTTCACTCCAAAATGAATGACTAACATTGTATTCACTAAGCATTGATCTAGCCATGTCAATCAAAGTTCTATTCTTTCTTTCAACTACACCATTGGATTGAGGAGTGTAGGTTGGAGAGAATTGATGTCCAATACCAAGATCATCACACAAAGCTTCAATTCTTGTGTTCTTGAACTCACTACCATTGTCACTTCTAATCTTCTTGATGGTGATTTCAAACTCATTTTGCACCCTTTTGACAAAAGACTTGAATAGATCATAAACATCACTCTTGTCATAGAGAAAGAACACCCAAGTGTATCTAGTGTAGTCATCAACAATCACAAAACCATACTTGTTGCCACCAATGCTAGTGTATGTTGTTGGCCCAAACAAGTCCATGTGCAATAACTCAAATGCCTTTGATGTGCTCATTTCACTCTTGCTAGGATGTGTATTTCCAACTTGTTTGCCGGCTTGACAAGCACTACATGGTTTATCCTTTTCAAAAGTTACATCTTTCAAGCCTCTAACTAAGTCATGCCTCAAAAGTTTGTTCAATTGTTTCATTCCAACATGACCAAGCCTTCTATGCCATAACCAACCCATACTAGATTTGCTAAGCAAGCATGATGTCAATTGTGTCTCACTATCATTGAAGTCAACCAAGTATAAGCTACCATGTCTAAATCCTTTGAATATCAAATTTGATCCATCAACACTTATGACTTCAACATCATCACTACCAAATATGCACTTGAAGCCAAGATCACAAAGTTGTGCCACCGATAAAAGATTGAAATCCAAGCTCTCAACTAGCAACACATTTGATATGCTCATGTCATTTGAGATAGCAATTTTACCGAGCCCCTTGACCTTGCCTTTCTTGTTGTTGCCAAAAGTGATAGCATCAAAACCACCATTTTGACTAGTATCAATTGATTTAAACATACAAGAATCCTCGGTCATATGTTGAGTGCACCCACTATCAAGCACCCAATGCCTTCCTCCGGCTTTATAGTTGACCTACAAGATAAGATCAATTCTTTTTAGGTACCCAAACTTGTTTGGGTCCTCCAAGGTTAGTGACCAAGCTCTTTGGTACCCAAATGGCTTTCTTCTTTGAGCCCATCCATGGTGTACCAATGAACTTAGCATGAACACCATTTGTACCCTTGGTAAGTATATAGAAAGAATCAAACTTAATTGAGGATACATTAGCATTGGATTTCTTGTTCATGCAATGTTGCTCCATGTGACCAACTTGCTTGCAACTTTTGCAATAGCTACCATTGTTCTTCACAAAACGAGTCTTGTGAGGAGCAAAAGCGGCCTTGCCTTTCTTGGGGTTATAGCCCAATCCCTCTTTGTAGAGAGAAGCTCTTTGGCTACCCAAGCACATAAGCAAGCGGTCCTCACCACCATAAGCCTTAGCTAAGGTGTGATTGAGCTCTTTTACCTCCTTCTTGAGATTTTTATTCTCAACTATTAGTGTGGATTCACAAGTGAAACCGTCACTAC
Organism: Saccharum spontaneum; assembly: GCA_022457205.1. NCBI lineage: Eukaryota > Viridiplantae > Streptophyta > Magnoliopsida > Poales > Poaceae > Saccharum > Saccharum spontaneum. Next base: position 25,391,192 of record CM039582.1, on the reverse strand, counting down.
TAGATGAGGATGATGTAGATGAGCTACATGAAGGGTTAGCGGGAGCAACAACAATAGGGTTATGACAAGATTCATCAATTATATCATAAGATATGCCTATGTTGCAAGTTTTAGCTTTCTCAACATTAGTTGGCATGTTTTCACATTTTTCAACTAGAGAGGAATGAGCTTCTTCAAGCTTAGTGTGAGACTTTTGAAGCTTCTTATGGTCTACCTTTAGACTCTCATAAGATGCCCTAAGCTCATCAAGTTCTTGCATAAGATTTTTCTTTTCCTTAAACAAGCCCTTGCACTCCTTTCTAGATTCTTTAAAATGTTGAGTGCAATCTTCTAGCATAGTGATTAGTTCATCTTTAGTGAATTCTTCTTCATCACTGTCGCTATCATGATCACTCTCATCATCGGATGATACCTTAGCGGCCTTAGCCATGAAGCACGATGGAGTGTCGAAGAGGGAGACCTTCTCTTGAATAGCAATGCTAGCATGTCCCTTCTTCTTGCTCTTGTTGTCATCCTCATCATCACTTGAGGAATCATCACTATCCCATGTAGCAACATGAGAATCATTCTTCTTTTTGTGAGAGGTCTCCTTCTTTTCTTGCTTCTTCTTTTGCTTCTTCCTCTCCTTCTTGATAGCATCTTCATCATCACTATCATAAGGACACTTTGCAATGAGATGGTCCTTGCTATGGCATCTAAAGCATCTCATGGTATGCTCATTCTTCTTGGATGAGTTCTTCCTCCTTCTTGCACGAAAGCCTTTCTTCTTCATGAATTTGCCAAATTGCTTGACAAAGAGAGCCATTTTTTCATCAATGTCATCACTATCACAAGAGCTTGAGTCTTCATCACTTGATGATTCAATCTTGGATTTGCCCTTGGATGTGGTGGCTTTGAATGCCACACTTTTCTTCTTCTCATCATCCTTCTTCTCATTTTCCTTCTTCTTCTTCTTGACCAACTCATCCTTCTCATCATCTTCTCTATATGAATCATCGGTCATCACTTCTTGAAAAACTTGTTGAGGAGTTGAATCCTTCAATGTAGTCCTCACTAGCACGGTGATCAATGTATCAAACCTCTTGGGCAAGCTTCTCAAGAACTTCATAGAGAATTGGTTGTCCTTGACCTCCTCACCAAGTGCCTTGAGCTCATTGACAATGACTTGCAATCTATGAAATATCTCCGGTACACTCTCATCATCTTGCATCTTGAAGCTTGAAAATTTTTCTTGCAAGATATATGCTTTAGCGGTCTTTGTGCCTTCGGTGCCCTCAAATGTTTCTTCTAGCTTGGCCCAAGCATCATGTGCAACTTCTAGGTTCTTCACTTGCTCAAATGTCTTGTCATCCAATGCCTCATGAAGAGCACTAATAGCAATGTCATTGCATTGGAGCTTCTTCTCTTCCACCGGTGTAGGTGCTTCCGGATTGGAAACCTCAAATTTGGTTTCGGTGACCTTCCACACTTCTCTATTGATTGACTTGAGGTGTGCGGTCATCTTAACCTTCCAATAAGCATAATTTGTCCCATCAAAGTGAGGTGCCTTCTTGGTGTTGTTGATGTGCAAACTTAATTGAGCCATTTCTTTTTCACCGTAGGTTGTTAAGCCTCAAATAAACGGTGCCTCGGCTCCGATACCACTTGTAAGGTCCAAATAGGCTAGAGGGGGGGTGAATAGCCTAATTAAAACTTCTACAAGAATTACTTAACCACAAGTTAGTACAAAAGGTGGCGGAGCAAAATGCACTAGCTCTAACTAATTAAGCAAGCCACCTACACAAGTCTAGTACAAGGCTATCCACTAAACACAACAACAACAACAAGCTAGATACAAGATGTAATACGAGAGAAGAGCTTCGAGTGATTATACCGCCGTGTAGAGATGAGAAGTACCAATCAATCAATCACACAAGAGAAATCCTCGAGAAGAGAATGACACAAGAATTTATCCCGAGGTTCACTTGCTTCCTGGCAAGCTACTCCTCATTGTGGCGATACACCCACTTGTCGGTTCGTGAGCTAATCGACTATCAAGAGTCGAGCCCTCGGCGGGCGCCACACAACCGCACACAAGATGGGGATCCTCCAAGCCACGAGCTCCACTAGAGTATCCAATTAGCGAACTCCCGCGGGGAAGGATCAAGAACCCCTTACAACACTTGGTGAGGGCTCCAACAATCTCCAATTGCGAGCTCAATCACCTCCGCTGCTCCAAGCCGTCTACCGTGTCGGGAAACACGGAAGAGTAACAAGAAATCCGCAGCCACTCGAAGATCAAGTGCCTCTAGAATGCAACTCTCAAGCAATGCACTTGAATCTCACTCAATCTCACTCAAGATGTGCAACTATGCAAAGAGATGAGTGGAGGGGTTATTCTCTAGCTCAAAGGATGTCTCTAGGTCTCAAAATGTGCAAGAGTTACCCTCAAACCCCGGACATCCTCTATTTATAACGAAGGGGTACACAGCTAGCCGTTACGGATGACTCAGCAAAAATCGCGCTGACCGGACGCTCCGGTCAGGGTGACCGGACGTGTCCGGTCACTACGCGACAGCAAGAAACAGTGCGCGTCAGAACTAGCCGTTGTCGTGACCGGACGCGCTCAACCGATTGACCGGACGCGACAGTGCTAGCGTCCGGTCGCGTTCTAGTAAGCTCCCGTCGAGACCAGACGCGTCCGATCGCACGTGACCGGACGCGCCGCGCGTCCGATCGACACTTCGCTTCGCTCTGCCCCTCTGGACGCCTGACCGGACGCTCCGGTTCCGTGAGGGACCAGACGTGCCGGTCACGCGCTCTACTTCTGCGCTCAGAAGAACTGACCGGACACGCTGGTCAGCCCAGACCAGCGTCCGGTCACAAACCCTAGCGCCCGCGCCGCGTTGAACTGACCGGACGCGTCTGGTCAAACTGAGACCGCGTCCGGTGCAGCGTCCGATCGCCGTTTTTCAGTGAAAACCATTTCGGACTTTGGCCACCTTTTCTCGCCTCCGGCGCAATGGAAAATAGGCGTTTCATTTCCTCAAAACGCCTAAATCCCGTGCTCGCACGCTCGGCGGGAGGGAGAGCGAACCCCAAACCCCTTATTACCGCTCAAACACCACCGCCTTCGCAAATGTGCTAACACCCCCAAGTGTGCACCACCACGTGCATGTGTGTTAGCATTTTCACAAATATTTTTTTTTCAAGGCGTTATGTTAGCTCTCTACTAGATCCTAATGCATATGCTCAAGACATTGATCTAGTGGCACTTGACTCCCGAGCTAACCGTGATTTCCCCTCTTGATAGTCGGCTATGTATCCTAAATCCGGTCAATCACTTCTCTACTCATCTTAGACCGGCAAAAGGAAAACTCTATGGATATACCTTTGCCTTGCGCTCTTAGATCCTTCTCTTCCACTTGATCATCATGTCCATCATTTCATGTGCATCTCCACCATGATCATCATTTCATGTCCATGCACTATCTCTTTGTGATCTTATGGCCACCACTCCTTGCCACCTACACCTTCATCACATGTGTTGCTTATGCCTAGCTCAAAACACTTAACACATGGCATTAGCAACTTGGTGTCATTAATTACCAAAACCAAACTTGGGCTTTCAACGGGACACCTAGCACCCCGTGCCATCACAGCACCTCCCATCCTAGGGCTTTGTCCCACAAAGACACTCCACCCCGGGACCTCTCCCTGTCATGTTGCCCGCCACAGGCATCTCACATGGCGAACGCCCAGGTAGCGCCCTCCGGCAAGACTCATCCTCACGACTCGTCGTAGACCCTGCTCGGTCGACTCGACCCTCACCACACACCCAAGACTCACGCCAAGATCTCCCCATGTTCATTATCACATTATTATCAGGTTATTGGCACCTTGTGCCTTATCTCATTACGCCTCTCACTCACCAGCATCACATCACAAATATAATGCGAGTAAGAGTAAGCGGTAAGTAGTAAGCGAGCGTCTAACCTAACAGCGGGTGTGCAGGGGAAAGGATTGCGACAAGGTAATGGCCCACAAGCAATCTTCCATGCATCCTATCACAGTTCATTTGCATAAAAGTAAAGCACTAGCATCTATATTTTAGCATGCCTAATAGGATTCTCTAGAGTAAGGTGATGCCGTGACACCTGCGATGTCGAGGTAGTAGAGGTACAAGTCTCTGTTAGTTGACGCAGTCGATCGGTATGAGTCTCCACCTCCCAAGTTAGCTCCACTCAACAGGTTCTGCTATCCTCTACTTTCCCTTCCTCCAACGGGGTTCCGGTCCGATCAACGCTACCTCACGAGGGCATCACACAAAGCAAGAGAACAATCAATACTCATGAAAGGAGCAAGACTCGAAAGGGCAACCCAAGAAAGAGCACAAGAAGAAGCCGACTTAGCCCTCTCGGTGGATATCCGATCCCTGGGCCAAGAAACACGGGTGGTGTTTTACCAAGCACAAGCTTAAGCCTTAGCGTAGCCAATACTTCCTGGGCCGATCGTGTCGACCCGTATGGCTTAAATGGAAATGACATACGCACTAGCTCATCCTAAGCAAACACCACGGCTTGCAGCTTTTGATCCAAACATCATGGAGACTGACGAGGACCGAAAGACTACAAGCAAGAGAAGTTCCGTTCTCTCTCAATCCATCTGCCATTAAAATCGACGAGAACCAAGAGAGGGTGGAGCGGGGAAGAGAAGAGCAGAGGCGGTCTACTTCTCCCAATACACACGTCACGACAAGGATGAGGCATCGGAAAGGAGCGACACACAAAAGAACACGAGCGCCCAACCAACTTGTAGGGTACAAAGACCTAGGTGCACTAAATGCACTAAGACATTCCTGAAGTTCTCAGCGATGCGGTTGTCACCGCAAGAACCAAAGAGACGCTATAGTCTACAAGGTACAAGCATACAAGGGCTTAGGCACGACAAAACCAAAAGACGGGAAGAGACACAAGATTCACCTTCCTTTGATCCACTCGCCATAGCAACGATGAAAATCGAAGGAATGGAATCAAAAGAGCAACAATCACCAAACAAGCAAGGGACTCAACCCACATCTTTCTGGATCGATGGGGATTGATAGGGGAAAGGAAGAGAGAATAGAAAAATAGCCCTTGCATTCTTTCCACCAACTTGCCATGCGAATGGGCTAGGGTTGAAAGAATGGAGGCACAAACCCCACGGTCTCTCGCTCCACACCAACTCGTATGGCCCCATGACCTAGGCGCATAATTAGCACAAGACTATTCCTATGGTCCTTAGCGATGAGGTTATCACCGCAAGGGCCAGAGGAATGCCAAGGTCTAGGTGGCATAGGCATATGAGGTGGCTAGGAGAGAGTAAAGAAAGCAAAAGCAAAAGAGGTAGAGCCCGATGGTCATAGCGAGCCAACTTGCGGCCATAAGCTGTACCTACATGAGTTGGCACCCATCGATATACAAAGTTTGTCCCCTAATTCCTATCCCAATAGAGTTGGTCACGGAGGGCTCAAAACATGCAGGTAAAAACCGCGTCGATAACGACATCGAGTCCGAGTCCACAATGACCACGTCTTAGGGACGAGAACAGGAGCTAATGTTCATAGTTCGGCGAAAGACAACTAAAACACAAGAGAAGGGATATGCTCAGTGCTACGGCCATGGTGAGACGAGCTCGCGGTTGCAACATTCGAGCACTCGCTCTCTCGACTAGCTCAAAGGCACGGTCCACAAGAAATCATTAACTCAAACACTCACAGGAAACCACCACACACTCATACAACCGACTCATGAACGACTTGGAGTAGCACATATCCATAGCGAGATAGATAAAGATAAGTAGACTGGCGGCAAAGGCATGGCACAGGCATTGGCGATGACAAGTGATCAAGTAACAAGTGTAGATACATGATATTGATAATCAAGCGTCAAGCACGAACGATGATATGTATGTAGGCGACAAGTATGTAAAGAAGAAATGAAGAACAAAGGTTTGTTGACGTCACGAATGGTGTCATATGGGTTCTAAGGTTGACCTTGATGAAGGAGGGCTGCTGCTGTCCATTCCGGCAAGGGTGGAGGGAGGCGATGGCCATGACTCCGGCACAGTAGGGTCGTTGCTTTCCTGTGACAAGAGAATAGCGGCACGAAGGCCGGACAGATGATAAACGAGGTGGCGACGGTGTTCGGCTCCCGAGCGGTGACGCAGCAGGGCTGCAGCCCTCCTGCAGTGGTGTTGGGTCATGGCGCGAGGGCCGATGTCAGACGGATGAACACCAACAGGAAAGAGAAAAGATGGAACTAGGCATACTGCTCACCGGCGAGGTGCGACGGCCACGGTTCGCAGAGCAGAGGCGGTCAGCATCGAGCAGTGACGCCGACGTGGCTTGGCGACGATGATGGGCTCCGGGTCTAGGGTGGCTTCGCCAAGGAGGAAGGGCTCCACGGTCCGAAGGAGAAGGCATAGCGGTGGAGGACGGGCTCGCGGTGGCGCTTGGTGTGGACGATGCTCGGGGTCACCGCACGAGGCGTGCGCAACGTGGCGGACAGGCATGGGGTCAAGTCGCGCTGCTGGTGCTCGGTGCAGAGCGTGGCCGAGCCGAGGGTAGCGTCGTTGCGGTGGTCTTCGAGCACGACGAGGACGGGACGGAATAGGGCCTGAGGTCGATGACGTCGCTCGTCCAGAGGTGGCTCGCAGCCACGGGCGAGGCGAGGACCCGACGGGCACCAGCGGTGCTCTGAGTCACGGTGATGGCATGGCTTGACGGAGAGGGGGCTGAGGCCGCGGTGGTGGTGCTGCGTCATGGCTCCTAGCGCAATGTGGTGAGGGCGGTGGGCGGCACTGCACAGAGGAAGGGGAGTAGCGACGGTGGCTCATGGACCGGCTCGGAGCTGGGCGCGGTCGTGGAGACAACGGTGGAGAGGTGGTGCAACAGCGGCGCAACCGAGGGTGGCGGGCCCCAGCACGGTGGCCGCGGTTGGAGGTGGAAGGAGAGCGGTGGCGGCTTGGAGGACGAGGGAGCGGCGGCTGCTATTGGGGAGCAGGGGAAAGGCGACGGTTGGGGCATCCATACCAGAGGTCAGCACGTGGCGAGTATCCCTAGGCAGAGCTGGGCGTGGACGCCCAAAAAGCGGCGTGGAGGCGTGGCTTCACTTTGAGCAGGCGGCGGCGGCTCCTAGGGAGCAACTGCTCCCTAGGGTTGGAGGGAGTGGCGTCGCGTCGGGCTAGGTCTGTTGGGCCACCCGCGCGAGTGGGAGAGGCTGGCTGGGCCTAGCGGGCTAGAGAGGGAGAGGGAAAGTGGTACGGGCCGGAGGAAAGGGAGCAATGAGCTGGGCCTGCGCTTTCCGCTTGCTGGGCCAGCAAAAGGAGCCGAGCTGGGCCTGCGGGGTTGGCTGGGCTGGGCGCTTGTGCTGGCCGCATGGGCCGAGCGGAGGTGGGAGGCCGGGGCCTGGCGGGCTAGAGAGGGATGGCGGGCCGGCTTGGGCTAGATGAAGAAAGGAAGAGAGATTTTTCCTTTTATGTTTTATTTGTTTCAAAGAATTTGCAAGATATTTTAAAAGGGGATTTGGAGAGGGAATTTAATTAGAATTTGGGATGGATTCGAGGAATTTGAAATATGAATACTGGGGAAATTGAATAGGAATACAAAGGAAGTTTTTGCGACAAATCCGAAGGAGAATATTTTGAGCAGAGAATTTCACAAGAGTTCAGAGAAGTTTTGGATGGAATTGAGAGGTAAATTTTCAAAGGGAGTTTGGGATAGATGTAGATGGATATTCGTGAGAAATTCAAAGGTATACGAGATTTCACATAGGACTGGAAATAAGTTGCTATGGATTCGTGCACTCCGACACGAAACCCTAGACCGACTAGAGAACCCGTCATACTTCTACAAGCAATACTAAATGTATGCAACGATTTGTTAGGGGTTAGTCTCGGGTTAAACCTAGAATCTACATGCTTCACACAATTGTAGGAAAAATTTTAAGAAGTTCGTATTTTTGGTTACCCGAAAATCCAGGATGTTACACTCATGCGTTGGCTTGCTCTGCCGTCATGCAGCAAGCTCCCGTGCTAGCCTTGTCGCGCAGGCACTAGCCACAAGCGTGGAGGTGCGGTAGGCCGGGTGGTGGCTCGACGATGGCATCGGTGGATTCCATGGATGTGTGCTTAGGAAAGCAAGATGAAGAAAGGAAGAAGAAAGGAAATGAAAATAAAAGATACTGACCGGTAGGCTCAACGCGCATGTGTGTGGGGAGGGCGATCCTACTTTTGTGTCCCAAAACCAAAAACAGAAAACGAGACAGCCCCATCCCTCAACCAAACACAAGACAAAATCATTCTATCCCTAAAAACTAAAAGATAGGGCCATCCACCCCACAGTATCAACTAACCAAACACAACCTTAGAGCATAGTTGAAACTAAGGATCAAGGATTACAAGCTGCTAGATCTATTTTGTTTGCCTTTCAAAAAAAGATCTATTTTGCTTGTAGATCTGTTTTAGACACATAAACTATATATGACTTTGTAACATTAGAGAGACACGTGAAATCTTGTATATTACTTTGTTTAGTTAGTTAATGAAATATTAAAATGTCCACGCTATGATTACTAGATAATGTAGATCATTTAGGCTGGCATTGGTGGTTATGAGTATCTCATATGTAGCTTAGAAATGCATAAGAAGATCAACAAGCTTACAATCATGTGTATGCATAAGGATTTTACAATTGTGATTTTTCAATAAAAATGACGAGAAATATTCCAATATAAAAAGCATTGTTTTTTAAGATAATATGAAAAGCATTGTTGAGACAAACGGACTGGCCATCTCTGAGAATGGTTTTTGACCGCATCTATTAGTCAATCCAACAGTAGTGTACAAAAATGTCTTGAGGATGGAAGAATCTAGATAGAATATTATGTATTTTTTATTTCAGATTTTTTATGTGTAATTTGGGGATGTACTGTGCCAAGATTTAATATAAGTCCCTCTTCCCTTAAAAAAAGGTCTTGAGGAAGGGAAAGAAGCTGGTAGATACTTTCTCTGCATGTATTGCAGAAGTGTTAGAAAGTCAATTTGGCCTAGGGGAATTGAAGTTTAATAAACATTACCTAGTTTTATCAAAATAGAGAAATTAAACTTATTTATTTTAAATAGACTCCCTTCATCCCAAAATAGATGACCCTAGTTTTATCAAAATAGAGAAATTAAACTTATTTATTTTAAATAGACTCCCTTCATCCCAAAATAGATGACTCTATTGGTATGAGCACATGAATTAAGAAAGGGTAAAAAAGTGAGGTGCACAGAGAATAAAGAGAAAGAGAGAGAGAGAGATAAAGAGAGATAGATATAGAGATGTATTAGAAAAAGAGAATGGTGAATTAAAATGTGAGAAAGTTAAGTATTTCGAGACAATATTTGAGTCATATAAGATCATCTGATTTGAGGTAGGGGAGTAGTTGGACAAGAAAATATATTAAGTATTAAAAGTTCTAGAAGAAAAACCGTTGACTTCCGAAATACAATACTCCATCCAATCCAAATTATAAGTCGCTATGACTTTTTTTGGTACATCAATTTTGTTATATATCTAGATATACATTATACCCAGATACATAAAAAAATTATGTACCCAAAAAGTCAAAGTGTCGGGGTTATAACCCCAGGGTGTTTCAAGGCACCGATTAGTCAGTGGGCCATGCGACCCACAATATATCAGCTAGTAAAAGCCCAAACGACCGAGGCCCAGCCGATCCAAGAAAACCAGGCCAAGCGCTAAGGTGGAGGCTGGCCATGACCCCTTCATCAGACTTAGCTGCATAGCGCACAAGAAGACACACGACCTCTCCATCGTCTCGACCCCTGGGAGGAATGGGGAGAGGTTGAGCACAGCCAGGCATGCCCAGTCTGACAAAGATAGGCACGCCACTCTGACCCTGCAAGAATCGAGGGGACAGCGGTCACCTCAGTCTGATCAGATGCCATCCCTATGCCACGCGGTGTAGACAAGACAACACCGCACGACGATGACAACCGGTATGGCAATCCACCATCCAAATATGGTCAACAGGACGCATGTACGATTCTGCCCACCATAGGATGGGATCCACGATGAAGGCCTTGACATAGAGGTAATCCAACCTGATAGGAGCCATGACCCCAACGATCAGGATCTGGCCCTCAGCCCCTCAAACTAACAAGTGATCGATGACCCGGGGGCGGCTACCAACTCCTGTACGACACCCCCGGAATCCAGGAGGCGATGACAAAGATCACGATGAGGACCACGTCACATAGGACGGCTGGCGAACCACCACCGTGCCTACAGTGCCGCCATGGCCGACACAGTAGCACCACATCACACCATGCTGCAACGTGGCCACAAGACCATGGCGACAACCACGCCCAAATGAACTCCACTAGATGGCGTAGCTTGCAAGCCAAGTTAGCTAGGACCTCCCTCAGGCTCACGACCCTTCAGTCAGCAAAACCTTCTTCCTTGTATGCGCCCTAGCCCCGAACTCTATAAAAGGGCAGCCAGGGCACCCCTCTGGGGATCCATCTTTCATTCACTCATTCTTACACCGTAGAAGGGCTCCTAAAGCTTCCCTTCGGGCAGCCCATCTCCAAGCTCCATGTCTCCTACCACTTCCACCATTCATGCATCCCCATTATAAGAACTTAAGAGCATTCAAGCGACGAACACGCACTCGATCATCTCTAAGACTGGACATAGGGCTCTGGCCTAAACCAGTATAAATCCCAGTATCTTTTGGATGCTACCATTGTATTCCTAGAGTAGCGTGGTAATCGTATAAATTTACTAGTCTGGTTTATAAAAAACCAACAGTTAGCACGCCAGGTAGGGGACAGTCGTGCACTCTCGATTGTTGAGCAAGAAGTGATGGCTCCTCGCACCGTTGGAGAACTCACTGGTGGAATGGCCCACGGTGGCCCAAACGTCCGCCATGGAGATCTGGGTCCCGTGGCCCGCAGCGGACACACTCTCGGAACTGCCTCCGGAAGCGGCATCCTAGAGTTCACCTACATAGGGGGCTAGTACCCTCTCTCTTCACCAGTCATGACCAAGTCTTCCGTCTAGGAGCCAGAAGACCATGTCTCATGACGAACTCACCCAAGGAACGGCCTCAACCGACCACATCTTTTTGGGGAATCATGAGGTTATCCACACTAAAGGGTCAGCACCTATCACTAGCTTCTGTCCCATCCAGGTCAACCGTGTGGGAAGCCTAGACCCAGCGGTGGAAATGCACCTCGAGCAATGTCTCCACAACCAATGAAGCACCATGTGTCAAGACACGCACGAGTGACGAGATCACCCGCTGCCCCGTGGCATTGTCGTTAGTAATCAGGTGGCTACCTGGCGCTACGCCTTGCGTAGTCAAGTTCAAAACCAGAGCCCAGCCCTAGTTGGCAGACAAACCGCCCGTCACGCCTCAGCGGACTATTAGTTGTTGCTCAGAGGCGCGTGCATCTGAGGAAGCAGACTCCCTAAGCGCACCACGTGCCACGTCAAGCGGACTGAACTGCGTTGCATTTAGACCCCACTTCCACAGCGACAAGTCATGCCAGCTCCTTGTCGAGAGCGACAACCACACCCAGAGGAGAGGATGAGGTTACCGCGACGTCATTGCGCCATGAGGGCCCAAGCACTAGAAAGGCAAGAGCCTCCCTGGTCAGAGGCTGCAGCGAGCCGAACTCAAAGAAGTCACTCTCGAGGGCTCGCGAGCCCGCCGAAGATGTCAAGCCGGGAAGGATCGACCTAAAGCCATCCGAGAGGTCGACCAATGCCAGCTGCAACCATTCCAAGCAATAAAGTAACGCCCTCATCAACTCACAGTCTAGAGATCATAATGACTTCACCACAGACAAGCACTCTAGGGCTCGTCGCTCCCCAAGCAATGATGGCTAGATCCACGATGGCTTCCGACACATCAGTCAGTGACCTCAGCTTTGACTCTAGCCGCTCTACTCAAGCACATCCACATTCACATGTAGGCTCACCCATGAGTACCAGAGAGCTAGAACCAGAGTCGACATGTAAAGCAAACCAAAGACCATAGTGTCCACACATCAAATCCTAGTATCACTTGGATCACCGAGTAAACCGATCTGACTCGCGTAAGCAGCCGGACACGGCTCACTCGTAAAGGCTGCAACATAGGCGCATGCACATGTCCATGGCATAGCACTGTTTGTCATTGTCCCAGCGAACCATTTCTGCATTCGTCGTCCTCTCACTTTCTTTCCGCATCATGCCGGATCTGCGACCTACCCTCGACGATGGATCACGCACATTTTAGCCCCGTGGGCCATCCCCCAAGCTAAAACATGCATTCATGAGCACAAGACTAAGGGGATGAAGCACATTCCAATTTGGATAAAAAGTAAGCGAAAGAATGGTAGAATGACAAATGAATACGCCAAACACACATCATATACATGTAAAGTCTGAACACCATCCGTCGTTGGACAAAGGACTTGCTTTGAGTCTCTCCATCTGTACTCATGGCAGGACAGATCGGCGAACTGATTCCTGACCTCTTGAGCGCACTGAGGCGCCATTCAGACCAAGCTTCATAGACCAGCTCCAGGGCAAAGTCGGGCACTTGCATGCGGGAGTGAAAGGAAACAAAATGTCGCTCTACCTGAATAGGAGGAACGGGGAAAGATGAAGCATGTACCCTCTGCTCATTTACCTCTTGCATAGAAATGGATCTGCAACCTGTCCCCAACACTTTGATCGCGCCGCTAGGCCACGTAATGCTCTGCCATGCGGGCCAGCCCCCAAGTTAGAACACGTACCCACACACACAAGGCCTGAGGAGACGGAGCAATTCTAGCTCAGACAAGAGGAATGTAGGCGGCGACATGATATATGAGCCCACACACCAAGCACCTAGGTGCGCATCCAGATGACGACACCCATGAATACCGAGGCCACTTCATCTGGGCTATCGGCGACCGCTCCTCTGAAGGGAGGACCAATGGCAAAATGATGAGTGCGCCACTTTTGGCGGTCCTTAACTCCTTATTCTAACCGCTAATTCTCACATAAAAACCACTAAAACAGACACCAAACTTAAATATAGGGCTTTAGAACTAATGATTTCCATGAGTTTTCGTGTTTTACCATTTACAGGACATGTCGGAATAACAAGGAAAACGTGCCTAAATATGCAATAGGACAAGGCATAATATCACCCAACATGGGCCTAGGGGGAGAAGGCCCACTTACTAGGCAAATCAGGGCCCTGTCACATGGAGAAAAGGCCCAAAACCCAAAGCAAACATGCTCCAAATAGGGCCAAACTTTGCAGGAGTGGCCCATGCAGTCCTAGAGGCCTACAGAACAAAGATTGGGCCAAAACGACACCTTTAGGGTGCACATCCTGGGTGCGGCCACACCCGTGCTGGCACGTCTTAGGCCCATCTTTGGTGAGGTGGTGCCATCAATGACACTGAGGACGGTCAGGTAGGATCTGCTCCGAATATTCCCTGCAAACCATCCATAGGAGGTCGATTTTGGTGCTTTCCATGTGGAGATGAAACATCTTTCAAAGACACTGTAACGGAACCGTCCAAATTATAAGAGCACAAGTACAAAAACAATCACCGAAATGATCAAATTCTCGCACTTGAGCCCATATAACTCCGGTAGTCCAATGAAATCGTGAGGGATTTCAAACCAACCAACATACAAGCCAAGATCGTAGTGATTCAACATAACAAGTCACATGTTACAACCATTTCACAAGTAGTTTAATATACATCGGAGTTCAACATAGTTATTACAACTTAAGTTCAAAAGTAGCGGAAGCAAAGTAATTTGAAACTTAACATTAATCTTATTTCAAATACATGCCAGTACCAAGGTCGACTTCCAACAAAAGCATTAGAGAGAAGATAACTCAGAAGGATCATGCCCGTGATCACACTCCGCCTCGAAGGCAGGAGCCAACCAACTCTTGCAGTCGCCATGATACATCACAACCTGCAACAAGTGGGGATAAAACCCTGAGTACGACAATGTACTCAGCTAGACTTACCCGTCATAAACCAGAAATAAGGTGACACCAAGGATCATGCAAGGCTGATATAAAGTGGGCTAGCTTGACAACATTTTGCATAAAAGCTTATTATGAATAAGTAATCATTAATGCTTAAGCATCAAGTTAATTATCATTACCCTGTCATCTATATTAAAACCTATACTAGAGCACTCACTTTATTAGGAGCAAACAATATTAACCATAGCAGGTGTAAATTGAGGCAACCTTTCCATCGTTATCCAATTAACCATCCGTTCAATTTAATGGAATCTACGTTGCCGCTGCTCAAGTCAAGTGCTCACTAACCGGGAGCGACGGCGATTCGAATCGAATTCCTATCCAGCTGGAGGGGTATTTCTAACACTCACCGAGTCACGCCTGGCGAGGGCTGCTCAGGTCATCTTTCGTATAGTTCAGGAATCGTGGGTTAGAATGATGTCGCGTCCCCAAGGGCGACACTCTGCCAGGTGATAGGGACTCTAACCCCCCTTGGTCTCACGCCAATGTCTCCAAGCACATCCTTTCTCTCCTCCAAGATGCAACCTACCATTCGATTCCTGGCCTGAACCATACTACTCGACTTCGCGGTCGGAACGACTTATCCGGCCAACTAAGTGTTAGACTGCGTTCAACATGACTCAAGGACGTACAGCGAATCGGTCCTTAAACGACTCAGACGGGGATAGTTCTACACCCAAGACCTCCATGCCTTGTTGCTTCACTATCGTCATCCCGCTCGGTCTCATTTCATTTTATTAACACATGGTTCCATTCCACGATAGCAAATATAGCCAACCGTGCCATATATGAATATTCCTATATCTCGCAGGTGACAGGAAATCACCTGACTTCTACTGCTTAAAGCAGGGCTAAGCATCTACTCGATCCTAGTCTATGTAGGATTCTTTAAGGATTCATATATCTGGACAAGGAATGATATAATGCAGCAAGGGTTTCAACCAACTCCTACCACTTAATGCAACAATACTTATAACATATATATAATTAATTGCTTTGAAGATAGGAGGCTTATAATGCTCTGGGGCTTGCCTGGGATCCGACTCAAGTTAGTGTTGGTCACATGAAACTCGCTGAGTACTTCCATCTTCGGGATAGTTCCACCAAACGCCGTCTTCGGGTTTGGCTCCAACACCACATCACGTCCTTCACGTTTTTTAGCTAGCGTACCTAAATGAGGTGCAAGATGCAAGTGTATGAATATATGGGAATGTAATAGATGATGCATCACACACTAAACAAGGCAAGTACAAGGTTACGCTAAATACACATAAGCACTTTACATCGCTCAAATAAACATCACACCACCTATTATACTAAGATAGCAAGGGAAGCAATACCAAACATAACTCAAGATTTACAAAGCCTCAGGTGTACTAACTTCATCACCATGGACATGAATCACACTTAATAACAAGCAAGCAAAGTAATCAAGCATCTATGTATTTTCAACAATTCTAGACATACATACAGTAGCTGAGTAATTCAATCATATCTGGAGTTCTACAACTCCAAATGACTTGCAAGAAGACATTATGGAAAGCTTATGAAATTATCTATATTTCATTTATAATCATCTCAACCTGATTCTAACATTTACCAGGTCGAATTACAGAAGGTACAGAATCTGTCCTGGAAGGACAGAGAGCAACATAAATCTGAACCCAAATTAGAACAGCTGTAGTTTCTAAACCATATGGCCAAATGCCACCAAAATTTAACAGCAGCTAGATCATGAAATTCACAACAACTTTGTTATAGCACACAAGACATGAAAACATCATTTGCATAGAGTAATTAACAATATTCTCCAATCTGTTCAGAAACCTCATTTGCAAGAAATAATTATTAACTTATGTTGCAAACATATAATTGAATAAAACCAACTTTACCAACATTTCATACATGACTAAAGAACACCAGAAAACATAGTGTCAATTACTAAATAAATTCTTTTAATATATTTTCTTAATTTATTTAGATAATTAGGTGGAATTATGACCATATCATAAGGATGCTCCATAAATTCTACCAAATTTACAGGGGTCCACAATTGCTCTCAAAGGTCTACTGTACAAATTTCAAGCCATTTAGATAAGTACATCAACCTCTAAGAAAAAGACAATCAACTATTGAAATAAATCATGTGAGAACAGGTAAAACCTAAAACTCAATATTTTCTGTGAATACATGGCCATAGAATGAACCAAAATCATAGAGCAACATCATAGTAAGGTGATGGGACAACATTTTCTATTTTATCATTTATATATTATTTATAAGCTATTTATCAAGCCCTAAACAAGTTAAATCAATAACTAGATCATCCAATAAGTAGTGACCAAGAAATTTATACCACAGTACATACATATCATGACAAGACTACCATAAAAATTTCACATCATTTGGAGCATCACAACTCAAGATATAAAATGACAAGTAATAAAAATGAAATTTTCCTTATTTAACAAGGTCAAATCAAAACCCTAAGAAAATAGTGACCAACTAGGGTGTTTACTATTTTTACTAGCAAGTACATGTCATCACAAAATTAACAAAACAAGAATCATCATTTTAGGAGTTCTAAAACTCTAGATATGGCTCTGCTCAAGTTGGTAAGCATTTTTGGAGCATTTTTAAGGCTTAAATAAAGACATCAGAAAACCTCTACAAACATGTAACATTTTATGACTCTATTACATAGATCTCTTCTCAAGGTTTCCAAAAAGTCCACTTTTACTATTTTTGGAGTCTCCTAGCATGAGATATGGATATTTGAAGATTTACATGAAATCTGAAATTCAAAATCGGAATTACTCAAACCCTGTTGAAATCGCTAGGCGCACCCGAACGTGTACCCCATCCCTGCCCTTCATAACGCTGACTCGCGGGACCTGCTGGACCACTGGGCCCACTTTTCATATAAAAGAGAACGTACACAAAACCTCCCCTTCTCCTTCCTCAGGCCGTCGGCCGATAGCAGGGGAGTGGTTCGGCCGGTCGGTCTCCGGCGAGGGGGGGGTCACCGGCGGCGGTGACTAAGGGTGGCACGAGCTCCAACACGCCCTTGCACACCCGAAGAGCTACATGGCTCGGCCAGAGGTGGTCCATGGCCTCCTGGCCGCGGAGGCGGGTGGCTGCGGCCGCGGCCATTGGCGGCAGGCGAGCACCGGTAGCGGCGGGCCAAGGGAAATGGCCGCGCGAGTACCGGTGGTGCCCGACGCAACAGAAGAACGGCCCAGCTTAGCTTGAGGCGACCCATGACCGGCTAGCCATGGAAGCGGGTCGCGACGCGCGAACCGCTCCGGCGGCGGCCGTCTGCAGCGCGCGGGAAAGCCAAATGAAGGGCGCGTCGAGGGCGGTGGATGGCGGTGAAGGTGTCGCGGTACAAGGCTAGGACGGGAAAGGCATGGCGGAGCGGATTGGTCGTCGGCCATGGAGCTCAATTCGGCGGCAATGGCGGCCACGAGCTCGGCCACGGCGGTCGTCGCGGCACGCGCGTTCAGGGCGGAGCCGAACAAGGGGAAGGCAGGGAACGAGCTTGGGGAATTGGAGGAGCGACTGGCTTCGATTCTCCACATGCGAAGGGGGGGAAAACGGCACGCGGACAGGGAGTGGGGGCATGGTGCGGCATGGCCGCCACGTCCAGAGCGCGTGTCGGCGGTTCAGACACTCTGCCGAACACGTGTCGGGTTACAACGTGGGCCGGTTGGACGACGATTTGGGCTAGATACAGGCCGAACTGGACCTTGGGCCAAATAGCAAAGTTGTTCATCTCAGTATACTCTACAAATTTCACTTAAGCACCAAGGTCATAAGACCCACAGATTAGGAGATAATCAGTCCCCAAATCACTAGTGTCGACACGTTAAGCTAGGGCTCGGTTTTAGAATTTTGCAATGTCAAACTTGATCAAATTGATCCCAACTTTTTACATGTTGTTCTCCAACAAATTATTTTCAACTTTCATTTTTGGGCCAATTTAAGTTACTTAGTAAAAACTTGAGAACGCGGGATGTCAATGTCGAAGACACTGAAATCGGGGCTTTAAAAATGTTAAGTGTTGGAAACAGTCCCAAAACTGACTTGTGGGCCCTTTTTTATCATGTTCCACACATTTTCCTGACTTGACTCTTAAACAAAGTTTGTTCCTTATAAAATTCTCTACGACTTTGTCAAAGGGTGCACAGTCATGCAAAGCTTCTAGGTTACACTTTTGAAACGGTCAAACAAAAGTGTTCCAGGGTCCATACATGGTCAACCATCACTTAGAAGCACTTTTAGGCAAAATGATCAACATGAACATTGTTCCATTAAGTGCCCTAAGTGTAGTTAAGGTGTTGTAGATGCCAAACATACCCACCATGCATAGGTTGCACAAAAGTGTAGGCCTCACATGCCTTGAAACATAGAACTCAAGTGAAATGCTATAGTCATTTCATGTGGTTGTTTCAAGATACATGCTACACATGTTCCACTAAGTTGTTCCACGTGTGTCCAGGATGTGTTGCACATGTTGCATTGTATGTTGCACGAACACTAGTTCCCATGGGATGTAAGGCAGGTTTTAGTCATAATCCAAACAAGCATATAACTTATCATTTCATGTGACTTTTTGATTCCAAACTTCATGAAACTTTTCCAGGGATCAATATAGATAGGTACCAAGGTGAGACACATGAAGATATGTCAATAACACCATCCGAACATATATCTTTGAACATGGCCTATATGTAAAGCAAGGGTGCAATATCCAAGTTTAGATTAGGGTTTATTTCCATAGGTTTGACTTTGGCATCGTCATCTCCACTAATCTATCATGTTTGAGCTCAAACCCACTGCCTAATTGGTGATAAACACCTGGGGTGTTACAGCCCTCCCCCCTTAAAAGAATCGCGTCCCGAGATTTGGAATGGAAGACCTTTTAAGGAAGTGAGTCACGTTGTCTAGATCCCAACATGTGCTATAGCATTCAACTATAATGCTTCAACATTGGTGAACAATTTGGTCAAAGGCACTTTCTGATACTTACTCTTCATGGTAAAATTTGTCTGAAGAATTTCCTTCATTGACTTCCATGAAGTATTGTTACTTTGAGAGGAATCCAAGATAGCACATACTGCATTCTCAGTGTACGGAGGTCAATTGGTCCAGGAGTGAACCACTCCCAAGTATCTGACTCTCTAATGAGCACAACATAGGCCATATGAACTTGACACTAGATTGAAATATTCACAAGTATACTTGTTGAAATGGTTCTATGTTCACACGGTTTTGAAAAGCAGTTCTCTACCAAAATGGCTTGAGTACATCCTTCCAAAAGGGTTAGATCATAGACGACAAACATTCTCTGAGGCCATAGGATACTGACTAACCAATAGACAAGGTCTATGTTGGTTGTAAAGGTTCATTCTTTTAGACACCAACTAATGGAAAACTACTTGTGGTTCCAGGTGTGCAGTCCTCTTTATCTGACGACAACACTGTATTATCTGAGTCTGTCGAGGGGTCAGTGAATGTGATAGCTGACTCTGTCAGCTTCGTATTCCTGCCAACAATTATCTCATAAGATTCTTTTATCCAAAGACAACAGTTATCTGGGTTGAATCCGATGCAACCTCTTGGGTAAAAAAAATTTATAAGGTACCAAAGTATGTCATCATCAGAAAATAATTCCCAAAGAAAGATGTAGCGAGGCCTTAAGGACAACAAAAGTTGTAAATATTCACTAAACCACAGGGAGTAGTCTACCACCAAGCGATTGAGTAAAATTTTCCTTTATGACTTAGTTGCACTGTAAGTTGAGTTGACTTGCAATGTAGCAACTTTGTCAGGCCAACTTTCACCTTGAGGCTTCCTTTTTAGGATCAAACAGCAGCTCTAAGATGGGAAATCTGTTGTTTGACACTTTTCAAATTGCTTTCAAATATTCCTCAACACTTTGTCCAATAGTTATGGACAAACCGTTTGTGGCACCTAAGGGCACAAGGATGTTGATCGAAACTAGGGCATATTTTCTCTAATTCTTCACTTTAGTTGATAGAACACTTTGCACTATCTGTGTGATTGTCCAAGATGGAATTGACTTGGTCACAATGGCTGTGGAAGATAGGGTATCACTCAAGTTGTTGGCCAGTTGATTAACTTATTGTTGGTTATTGCTTTGTAAGACATAGCCTTTGTAACTACCAAGGAGTCATTACCTAGTTGGAGATTAACCTTCCTATTGGTAACTAATTAGTCGTCTCTCAACACTAAAAATTCCAAATCTTCACTCTTGACCACAATAATTGTGGTTGATGCAGAACGAATGGTTGCCATCGAAGTTAGCAAATACGAAGTTATTCTAGAGATGGTTGATTTCGATTGTATGGTCATTATGCACCCAAGATTGCGACTTGGATAGCTCCGGTCATATGCACAATGCGACAATCGATTCTCATCCCACAGATAACTTATCCAACATTAAGTGTTGTGTGTCCTTTTTATCCAATAGAGATGAGATACTTGCTTACTAGATGATGTTCGTCAATATTCTGACAACTAAGTAGAGTCACTTGTCTACCACCTATTGTAGTCTGTTAATGTTTATGTCGGTGACCTGTTCTTCAAAGGTTATCCTCTTGGCAACTTTGGAAGGAAACTCCACTACCTTCAGTCTAAGATATGGATCTTATGATACGATATGGGAAGATAACCAAGGAACATCTCACAAGAAAGCCCACATTGATGTAGTTCCATAATGGGCTATGACTAGCAACCTCGATACCAGCGCGTGCCTAGCAGCACTACCATGTGCCGGCCGGTCACAGGGAGGCCCTAGGTTTCGTCGCGGCACCGCAGAATACTAATCGTAACACCATTACCAAACAGACGTCCGATGAGGAATTTCAAATGACACAGATTGGTGGTCCGAACAAGTACCATACAAGGAGGGATAGCAAGCAAAGGTAGTCACAAGGCTTAGAACCAACAGGGAACCTATTCACAGATCAAAACACCTCACAAGAGAACATAGCTAAATTGTCGAATGCGATTAAGCGCGAGATTTTTGCTTAATTCCACGTACGCCTAGCATTCACCACTATGAGGACAAAACAAAAGATTACCATGAGATTTGGTCATGTTTGACCACAACATGAGATCAAGACTGGTAAACATCTCGAGACTTGAGAAGGTTGGGGATGGATTAAGAAAATTTCAAGGGCGAAAACCGATATGTAGTCATAGATTGAGTTGATAAGTGTTGGGCATTCTTAACGTCACTACCAAAAGTAGACTTAGTTTCTAATTCTGATAACGGCGCCAAAAATGCCAAACCTATCCCTCATGCCACTTAAGCCAAGTTGTCATCCCCAGCATGACATGAGAGACGCGGTATTGAAATATGCATTTGCTCATCAAGATAAATAATAAAAGGGATCTGCAAGCGCATAGATTAATACCGATGTAGCATTTTAACCGGGAAGTATTCCAGGTATCGTTATTTATATTTTTACCACTAAGAAGGGATTTCTAAGTATCATGGTTGATAATGGAAAGAGAATATGGAACTGAGTACACATCATTGCATGTATAACCGAGAGTATTTATCAATCTCTTTATACAGGTATAAAATGTCACATTAAGTAAAGGTAAAGTGATAATGGTGACAAAGATAATTAATCTGATCAGCTAGCCACATATAATAATGATAAGCACCTCAACAGATATTCTAGCAAGTCATTAGCATGGAATTAGGATGAACTACAAAGATATTCCCTAAGTTATTATTAACTATAAAGTCTAGCATATCATAGTTAGTGCAATTATACTTGGCAATCATGGTGAGAAAAGACTATATCCATGCATAGTGAATATTAGCAAGGAAGATGAAGAACATAGCAATCACTCCCCTGTAATAGTGTTGCTCTGCCTGCCCTATACACAAGAGGGGGACTATATAAGAATCAACGAAGCTGTCACTATCGCGAACTACCCCACAATCCGGCATATAGGGTGCAATCGCAGATAAATACAGTATAGACACCACGTCTACACAATAGTTATCATTCACCCACTGTACACATGGATAAACGCTATACGATCCTAGGCATGTATATAATTCCAATCTAACTAAGCCAAGCATATAACTATGATAAACTAAGAACAATATAATTGCAAATATAATCAAGTAGAGCAAAGTCATAACCAATATATTGAAATAGAACAAAGTCATATTCATAATATTGAAGAACAATGATGAACAATTGAAGAACAATAGAGTAATTACCAAGAATCCTCTTGACAGATCCGGGAACCAATCGAAGATTGACTCCTTCTAGTTCTAATCCTATGTAGCGATGCTAACTAGAGATCTAGTTGATGTGGTGGCTCTAGGGCTTGATCAGAGGCTCTCCTCCTGAATTAGGGTTTGAAGTATGAGACGAGGGCCTCTCCTCCAGGGGTAGGGGCCTTGCTTATATAGCCCTTTCGGATGAATCTGGGCCGTTGGATCAAACCGACATTGATCGTGCGGTTTTCCTTGATCATTGCATATTTCAAGCCATTTAGATAAGTACATCAACCTCTAAGAAAAAGACAATCAACTATTGAAATAAATCATGTGAGAACAGGTAAAACCTAAAACTCAATATTTTCTGTGAATACATGGCCATAGAATGAACCAAAATCATAGAGCAACATCATAGTAAGGTGATGGGACAACATTTTCTATTTTATCATTTATATATTATTTATAAGCTATTTATCAAGCCCTAAACAAGTTAAACCAATAACTAGATCATCCTATAAGTAGTGACCAAGAAGTTTATACCACAGTACATACATATCATGACAAGACTACCATAAAAATTTCACATCATTTGGAGCATCACAACTCAAGATATAAAATGACAAGTAATAAAAATGAAATTTTCCTTATTTAACAAGGTCAAATCAAAACCCTAAGAAAACAGTGACCAACTAGGGTGTTTACTATTTTTACTAGCGAGTACATGTCATCACAAAATTAACAAAACAAGAATCATCATTTTTGGAGTTCTAAAACTCTAGATATGGCTCTGCTCAAGTTGGTAAGCATTTTTGGAGCATTTTTAAGGCTTAAATAAAGACATCAGAAAACCTCTACAAACATGTAACATTTTATGACTCTATTACATAGATCTCTTGTCAAGGTTTCCAAAAAGTCCACTTTTACTATTTTTGGAGTCTCCTAGCATGAGATATGGATATTTGAAGATTTACATGAAATCTGAAATTCAAAATCGGAATTACTCAAACCCTGTTGAAATCGCTAGGCGCACCCGAACGTGTACCCCATCCCTGCCCTTCATAACGCTGACTCGCGGGACCCGCTGGACCACTGGGCCCACTTGTCATATAAAAGAGAACGTACACAAAACCTCCCCTTCTCCTTCCTCAGGCCGTCGGCCGATAGCAGGGGAGTGGTTCGGCCGGTCGGTCTCCGGCGAGGGGGGGGGTCACCGGCGGCGGTGACTAAGGGTGGCACGAGCTCCAACACGCCCTTGCGCACCCGAAGAGCTACATGGCTCGGCCAGAGGTGGTCCATGGCCTCCTGGCCGCGGAGGCGGGTGGCTGCGGTCGCGGCCATCGGCGGCAGGCGAGCACCGGTAGCGGCGGGCCAAGGGAAATGGCCGCGCGAGTACCGGTGGTGATCGACGCAACAGAAGAACGGCCTAGCTTAGCTTGAGGCGACCCATGACCAGCTAGCCATGGAAGCGGGTCGCGACGCGCGAACCGCTCCGGCGGCGGCCGTCTGCAGCGCGCGGGAAAGCCAAATGAAGGGCGCGTCGAGGGCGGTGGATGGCGGTGAAGGTGTCGCGGTACAAGGCTAGGATGGGAAAGGCATGGCGGAGCGGATTGGTCGTCGGCCGTGGAGCTCAATTCGGCGGCAATGGCGGCCACGAGCTCAGCCACGGCGGTCGTCGCGGCACGCGCGTTCAGGGCGGAGCCGAACAAGGGGAAGGCAGGGAACGAGCTTGGGGAATTGGAGGAGCGACTGGCTTCGATTCTCCACATGCGAAGGGGGTGGGGGAAACGGCACGCGGACAGGGAGTGGGGGCATGGTGCGGCATGGCCGCCACGTCCAGAGCGCGTGTCGGCGGTTCAGACATTCTGCCGAACACGTGTCGGGTTACAACGTGGGCCGGTTGGACGACGATTTGGGCTAGATACAGGCCGAACTGGACCTTGGGCCAAATAGCAAAGTTGTTCATCTTAGTATACTCTACAAATTTCACTTAGGCACCAAGGTCATAAGACCCACAGATTAGGAGATAATCAGTCCCCAAATCACTAGTGTCGACACGTTAAGCTAGGGCTCGGTTTTGGAATTTTGCAATGTCAAACTTGATCAAATTGATCCCAACTTTTCACATGTTGTTCTCCAACAAATTATTTCCAACTTTCATTTTTGGGCCAATTTAAGTTACTTAGTAAAAACTTGAGAACGCGGGATGTCAATGTCGAAGACACTGAAAATCGGGGCTTTAAAAATGTTAAGTGTTGGAAACAGTCCCAAAACTGACTTGTGGGCCCTTTTTGATCATGTTCCACACATTTTCCTGACTTGACTCTTAAACAAAGTTTGTTCCTTATAAAATTCTCTACGACTTTGTCAAAGGGTGCACAGTCATGCAAAGCTTCTAGGTTACACTTTTGAAATGGTCAAACAAAAGTGTTCTAGGGTCCATACATGGTCAACCATCACTTAGAAGCACTTTTAGGCAAAATGATCAACATGAACATTGTTCCATTAAGTGCCCTAAGTGTAGTTAAGGTGTTGTAGATGCCAAACATACCCACCATGCATAGGTTGCACAAAAGTGTAGGCCTCACATGCCTTGAAACATAGAACTCAAGTGAAATGCTATAGTCATTTCATGTGGTTGTTTCAAGATACATGCTACACATGTTCCACTAAGTTGTTCCACGTGTGTCCAAGATGTGTTGCACATGTTGCATTGTATGTTGCACGAACACTAGTTCCCATGGGATGTAAGGCAGGTTTTAGTCATAATCCAAACAAGCATATAACTTATCATTTCATGTGACTTTTTGATTCCAAACTTCATGAAACTTTTCCAGGGATCAATATAGATAGGTACCAAGGTGAGACACATGAAGATATGGCAATAACACCATCCGAACATATATCTTTGAACATGGCCTATATGTAAAGCAAGGGTGCAATATCCAAGTTTAGATTAGGGTTTATTTCCATAGGTTTGACTTTGCCATCATCATCTCCACTAATCTATCATGTTTGAGCTCAAACCCACTGCCTAATTGGTGATAAACACCTGGGGTGTTACAGACACCGCTCCTCTCTACCTATAAAAGGACGCTCTCACCCCTCTCATTTCATCAACACACAAGAGCACAAGATCATCTCCACTCCATGGGCTTAGGCCCTAGCTTGCTCTAGCATAGTAGACGGGAGAGATGTGAGGGAGAGTTCGGGGAAGAAGTGCCAAAGTTGTCGGTAACCTTCCCTCTCTTGTACCTTGGTGAACACCGACTTTTGTACCTCGACGAGTATCATAATAAGTGTTCGTGGTTCCTTTGGTTATAAAAGTCTTTTAATTAGTTAAGCTATACTTTTACTTGTTTGCGGGTTCATCTTTGCCCCCTGGCGGATACTCTATTAGAGGGCTCCTGATAGAGACAATAACCCTGATCGACACTAGAGTAGTAGTCGATAGCGTAGACGTGGTGTCTAGGCTAGAGGCTACCTTCGTTTGCCTCATATCCTTCGATTGAGGGGTAGGCGGTAGGTGGTGATAGCCCTATCCGTCCTTCGTAATCCCCCACGTTCAGATACGGCGTAAAGCTACAGGCCGACATCACCTAGCAAACCAGGTGCGATCCGGTGCCCAAAGTAAGCAAATATCAAGTAGAGTTTATCTATCATTAGACCCTAAGCCATATGAGTCCTTCTTTACCCTCATTAGCTATCCTTGTGTTATCCTTGGATGAATTAGCCAGAAGAAATACCTCCGTTCCTTGTGAAAATACGATACCCTGAATACTTCCGGGTGAAAGCTACAATGGTAATTCCGTACGCTTACGGATTCTTTCTGTGAACGTTAAGAAATACCAATAGCCGCCTCCCTCGAGGTGGGAGCCATGCTGAACCAGCCCATGACCAAAGTATCCTCGACTGCGATGGAATGCGCCGCGGAACATGAACAAGAACTTGCACCGTAGCCCGGCAACAACTCGGCAATGGGCCCAACCAGGTGGGGCGATTCATGAGAACCATCAGTAACCCAGGAGCCACAAAACTCGGGCAAAGTTCCTCACACTAAGACTCACCAAGGTAAATCAATCAAACAACCAATAGTGGCAACAACAAAGAAAAAGTCAAAAGAACAATGCATGCATTGAAGTCTCAAAGGCTTACGCGCTACAATCATAAACGTTAAGGACCATCGGCTCCTAAGCCACAGGCCAATACATCTGGTTGAACACACTACAAGAATGGATGTCAACACAACCTAAGGCTACATTGATCATCGAATTCCTTCCTGCTCATGATGGACACCTCATGAAGCGGAGAGACCGGCACAAGGCATCTCTAACCTTCAGATCTACACCGCAAGTAGGAGAGGACTATCAAAAGCAGCCTTAGGGAGACCTGCCTCATGGAGCTTCCTTTAACATCTAAGGAAGAGGAGCCCTATGAGGAACCTCCCCGACGCCACTTCAGTAGGAGCCGAGAGAGGAACGCTTGGCGACGAGCCAACGATCACGAGCCACCGAGTTGATGCTCGAGTGCTCCCAGGTCGAGATCTATGGGGCGAAAGGTCTCCACGCAAAAGCAAGTTGTAGAACACCTTTCCACCCTTTAGGGTTCCCCACAAATGTCCAAACCAAGGAGCTGCATGTGCTAACCATGGGGGAGTCGAGCGGCCCACGCCACCTATGATATTGTTCCTCCCCATCTTCGCGGAACTTCCTCTAACACCCAAGGAGGACAAACACCAATGGGACCCAGCAGAACCTGATCTTGAAAGACCCTTCCCAGCGATGGCGAAGTCGCCGGGACATGCCATGAGCCATGAGACCCAGAGAAAGTAGCCACTCTCTCAAATTGGATGCCTAAGAAACTCGAAAGCTAGGAAGAAGGAGGGGGTGAGACTCGCTACCCTCGTCCCCCTTGACATAAATAGACGACATGAAGATGAAGGCGAAGAAGATGGTGGTTGGCATTTAAGACGGGTGTAGACACCAAGACGCACTCGCAACCCAAACAACAAAAGGTGTAGCGGTCTAGTCTCCCAGATGTCACGAGGCCCAAGAATAGTCATGGAGGTATATCAGACGTGTATGTTTTCCTCAGCATTTACTAACTATTCCTACGACCCCATGGTGCAGGGGAGGCAGCCGGGCGAAAGGCTGAGCGACAGATGCTAGCGAGGAAACAAATCCCAAGTAAGCATCCATACTTGTCAATTCATGTGCTCGTATTTTATGGCACACAACCGCTCATGAGTGGGCTCTGCTAGGACATGATGTGGCTAGGGGAGGCCAACAACCCCCAAATTCACGCATTGAGCGACCCACCGCATCCACGACCCCGCGTCATGTTTAGGAAACCTTCTCTTAGGCCGGTCCTTAGGAGGACTCGAGGCCACAAAAGGGATAGGGGCAGGGAGGAGATGGGTCCCTATGGCTCTAATTGGCGGTGCAGAGCCACATGACCATCTCTCCCTATGTTCGAGTCATCTGCTTTGAAATCTCTCGGGTTGACCCCCTCTTGGGGGAGGCATCTTGCCCTCTAGCCGCTGCGGAGGCGGTTGGGGACTGACGGGATTGACGACTAGCAATTTATGGGACATCTCTTGACGAGGCATAGCCGAACTCTATGTCGATTAGGGAGGATATCGGATCCCGCTCGAATTACCCATTGACCCTGATAAGGCATACCACTCCGATCGCGCGATTACGGTGGACATGCCTCTCTCTGCGTGGGGCGAAACCAAACCCGCCTTTAACAAAGTAGCATGACCTCTCAAGGTCGGCAAGGACATCAAGGAAAATGGAGTTAGGGACCCCATGATCCTGAAAATAGCCAGGCCAAGCCTCGACTAACTCCTCCCCACGTCCCAGGTCTCGAACCTAAGTCTAGCTCTAGGGAGAGATCGAGAAGCAAATCATCGGGGTGACACGCAACACGAAGCCTAAAGCGTGATCATGGCTTGGTCACATGGAAGAAACAAAAGGTCCAAGACCTACGAGCCAATGCACGATCGCAGAAAACCTCACGACCGCGCAAACAGAGGTCAAGGAGAAAATTCTTCGCATTATTAGGCCAAACCAGCCCTTCCGACAACCCCAAACAAAAGTGCAAGCCTGGCCTCAAGGCTTGGGGCTCGCCAACACCATAGGAGAGGCCCAGAACTTGGGAGAAACCTCTCTCGGATTGGCACCTTGTTGGGCATTCTTAACGTCATTACCAAAAGTAGACTTAGTTTTCTAATTCTGATAACGGCGCCAAAAATGCCGACCCTATCCCTCATGCCACTTAAGCCAAGTTGTCATCCCCAGCATGACATAAGAGACGCGGTATTGAAATATGCAACTGCTCTTCTAAATAAATAATAAATAAGATCTGCAAGCGCACAAATTAATACCGATGTAGCATTTTAACCGAGAAGTATTCCAGGTATCGTTATTTATATTTTTACCACTGGGAAGGGATTACTAACATCAATGTTGATTATGGAATGGAATATAGGAATGAGTATCAATCATTGCATGTATAAGTGAGAGCATTCATCTATCTCTTGCATACAGGGGTAAGTGTCACATAAAATATAGATAAAGTATGAATGGTGACAAAGATAATTAATCTGATCAGCTAGCCACATATAATAATGATAAGCACCTCAACAGATATTCTAGCAAGTCATTAGCATGGTATTAGGACGAACTACAAGGATATTTCCTAAGTTATTCTTAACTATAAAGTCTAGCATATCATAGTTAGTGCAAGTACACTTGGCAATCATTGCGAGAAAGGACTACGCCCATGCATAGTGATATTATCAAGGAAGATGAGAAACATAGCAATCACTCCCCCATAATAATGTTGCTCTGCCTGCCTTACACACGGGAGGGGGACTATATAAGAACCAACGAAGCTATCACCATCGCGGACCACCCCACGATCCGGCATATAAGGTGCAATCGCAGATAAATATGGTCTAAGCACCACGCCTACACAATATTTATCATTTACCCATGGATCCGATGGATAAACGCTATACGATCCTAAACATGTATATAATTCCAATCTAACTAAGCCAAGCGTATAACTACGATAAACTAAGAACAATATAATCGCAAACATAAACAAGTAGAGCATAGTCATAATCAATATATTGAAATAGAACAAAGTTGTATTCATAATATTGAAGAACAAAGATGAACAATGAAGAACAGTAAAGGAATTACCAAGAATCCTCTTGACAGATCCGGAAACCAATCGAAGATTGACTCCTTCTAGTTCTAATCC
The DNA here is from genome assembly GCA_022457205.1 of Saccharum spontaneum. Classification (NCBI taxonomy): domain Eukaryota; kingdom Viridiplantae; phylum Streptophyta; class Magnoliopsida; order Poales; family Poaceae; genus Saccharum; species Saccharum spontaneum. The sequence goes on along the minus strand of CM039582.1, from coordinate 25,361,570 downwards.
TATGTAGCTATGCTATGCTAGAGATCTAGTTGATGTGGTGGCTCTAGGGCATGATCAGAGACTCTCCTCCTGAGATTAGGGTTTGAGGAATTGAGAATGAGGGAGTGCCTCCTCCAGGGGCCAGGGGTCCTGCTTATATAGCCCCCTCAAGTGAACGTGGGCCGTCGGATCAAACCGACATTAATCGCACGGTTTTCCTTGATCCCTTAGGTCGGTGGAGCATAATCCGTGAGACGGAGCCTAATTGGCTCTCAGGCCAGGGCGGGCGCCCTAGGGAGCAGGGCGGGCGCCCTGCCTCCGGGCCCGTTCGGCCTCCCGTTCGATCTCGTGGCTTCTGGAGTCTTCTAGATGATAGAAAATCGGTGAACACGTTATTATCTCTATGTAAACCCGACGTGTGGGCCTTTCCTCCGTATTTTCTGATAACCCCCTGCAGAAACAGACAAATACCAAAACTCATGGAATTCTGTCAGATAAAACCCTAAGTCTAGGTGTTGGTTGCATTTGGATCCTTTTCTTTATTTATTTGATAACTATATTTGGTACTTAAGGACCGTCAACACACCTTTGAATACAAGAGCGGACGCGCCGCCCGCAAGGTGTCAAGAGCAGGTATCACCTCGACAGTGATACCACAAAAACGACCAGAGGTGAGTGCCATGAATGAAAAGGGCGACAAGAGGCCTCCATGCCACACCTCTGGTCCAGAACACGCAGAAGAGGAAAGGCTCAGAAGCCTTAGAGACTGCCACCAGAGCACCTTGGAAAACAAGAGGGAAATGATGAGGCACCCATGGTTTTTCAAAGAAGCTGATCGTGGCCACTAGGACTAGTGTTTTAGCGACCAAGACCTAACGGGTCTGGGGGCTGCTGAAACCATTGAGCCCAGAGAAAGGTCTGAGCACCTCCTCGGCCCTCTCCTGCTCGCAAATCCCCTTCTAGCACCAGCTGTTGGAAGGGGCGACATTGGCTCCGGCCATCATAGGTGACCCCTAGTGGGACGCATAACGGGAGCTGCGCAGTTCTCCTCAAACTTCCTCTCGTTCCTTCACCCTCAACATCTAGCCTTTTAGGGAAATCTAGGGGGACCTGCAGTTACAACCATGAGTGGTTCAAATAGAAGGAAGGCCTATATTTATAGGCCCAAGGGCAGACTGAACAGCCAGAAACCCCTGCGTCGCGTGGTGAGCCACGGGGGGCCACAGCCAATGTCAGATGCCTACATAAGGTTAGAGAAATCGAGACCTTCTCAAAGGTAGGCCTGGTACGGCATCGACGAGACCTCTCGGACCTGCCTGGGTCATGAACCCCGGTACACTGCACACTGACACGGCAGGGCTTAGTGGTCACGTACCACATCGCTAGGCGTCCTGACGGGGCGGAGCACAATGGCCACCTACCGCGTTGAATGCACCAGCTCACAAGGGGTCAAGAAACAAAGCTTGAACAAGTCGCGAACTACGAACTCGCATTCAATAGCAACAGACACCTCAACACTTTTGCGATAACATCATGATCGCAAAAACGCTCAGGGGCTACTATCGGGGTCATAACCTCAGGGTGTCTCAAGGCACCAATTAGTCAGTGGGCCATGCGGCCCACAATATATTAGCTAGCACAGGCCCGAACGACCGAGGCCCAGTCGATCCAAGAACCAGGCCAAGCGCTAAGGCGGAGGCTTGCCATGACCCCTACATCAGACTTAGCCACACAGCACACAAGAAGACGCACGACCTCTCCACCGTCCTGACCCCTAGGAGTAACGCGGAGAGGTCGAGCACAGCCAGGCACGACCGGTCTAACAAAGATAGGCACACCACTCTGACCCCACAAGGACCGAGGGGAGCGGTCATCTCGGTCCGGTCAGACACCATCCTTGCACCACGCGGTGTAGACAAGACAACACCGCACGGCGATGACAACCGGTACGACAATCCACTGTCCAAATATGGTCAACTGGACACATGTACGATTCTACCCATAATGGGATGGGATCCACGACGAAGGCCTTGACATACAGGTAGTCCAACCTGGTAGGAGCCACGACCCCAATGATCAGGATAGTGGCCCTCAGCCCCTCAAACTAACAAGGTGATCGATGACCCGAGGGCGGCTACCAATTCGGCAACTCCTATACGACGCCCCCGGAAACCAAGAGGCAATGACGAAGATCACGACGAGGACCACGTCGCACAGGACGGCTGGCGAACCACCTCCATGCCTACAGTGCCACCATGGTCAGCATAGTAGCACCACGTCACACCATGCCGCGACATGGCCACAAGGTCATGATAACAACCACACCTAGACGTACTCCACCAGTCGGCATAGCTTGCAAGCCAGGTTTGCTAGGTCCTCCCTCAGGCTCATGACCCTTCGGTCGGGAGAACCTTCTTCTTTGTATGTGCCTAGGCCCCGAACTCTATATAAGGGCAGCCAGGGCACCCCTCTGGGGATCCATCTTTTATTCACTCATTCTTACATTGTAGAAGGGCTCCAGAAGCTTTTCTTCGGGCAGCTCGTCTCCTAGCTCCATGTCTCCTACCTCTTCCACCATTCTTGCACCCCCATTGTAAGAACTTCAGGGTATTCAAGCGAGGAACACACACTCGATCATCTCTGAGACTGGACGTAGGGCTCTGGCCTGAACCAGTATAAATCCTCGTGTCTTTTGGATGCTACCATCGTCTTCCTAGAGAAGCGTGGCAATCGTATAAATTTACTAGTCCGGTTTACAAAACACCAACACAAAGCGACTTATAATTTGGAACTGTGGGACCAAATATTTAGCGTTAGTCGATCACAAGGCCGCCCAGCTTGAGGTAAAAAACAATCTTCGCACCAAGGTTCAGAAGGTATGGTAGAAATATCTATATGTTGTAGTTCTCACATTTCAAGATACAATATCCTTGTGTTGTAAAAACCACTCTTTAATATTAAAGTTGTAGTACTTGATGACTTTCTATATCTAGCTATACTTAATATTAAAAGCGAATATTATAAAAAAAATAAAGAGTGAGTTATTTTTTATGAGATCCAGTCTAGTTTGGAATTTTTTATCTAGCCCAGTTTGGAATTTGGCCTATATTGGCCCATATGCATGTTAATGAGATGTTGTGGAGGGTTTAGTCTCACCTTGGTTACGCGAAGCGAGGATGAAAGCGTAAGTGGGGTGGAGGTAGGTGTGGTTCACTCAGCGTGCAGAGTGAATTTAAGCCGTTTGAACTTTGGGGCATTACGGATGTTGACATGGTCTATACCAAAGTTGAAGTTCTTTTGATTTGAAGTTGCTTAGAGTCTCAATATATGTTTTAATTTATAGATTTCGTAATTCAAAATGTAGAATTTCCAAATGACCTTGAATGTTCACATTGCAATAACAAAATTGTGGTGGTCGACCTGATATACATGTTTCCTGTTTATAAGTTTTTGATTTGAAGTTTTTTAGTGTCTCAAATTTTTGTTTTAAATTCATATATTTTCGGTCTCAAATTTTTAATTTTCTCATCCTATACCGAAGTTGCAGTGCTTGACAAGATTTAAAACTTTATAGTTGAAACTTTTTTTATTTGAGTTTATTTAGTAGCCAAAATATTCAATACAAGTTTACAAAATGTTGATATAAAATGGTAGCATCCTATATATATATATATATAGTTAAAAATGAGTATGTGGTTTAGTGGTAGAGAGGTGTTGGGGGTTTGAATCCCCAAAGAGATGAATTTTTTGTTTTTTTGGTTTTCTAAAAACTATTTAGAGAATCCTTTGTGTAGCAGTGGATAGTCCGATAGTGATTGTTAGATCTTGTCATAAGTCGTTTCCATGATCATGCAATAAGGGGAATAATAATTTTTATGTCGGACGGTCGAAAATTAGACATGCTCGTACATGTGTAGGTTATATGGAGTGACATACATTAAACTACATTGTAGCTGCAAAAGTAGGAGGCACAAGCAATCTGAAATAGGCATGTTGCACCTTGGAGATGACCGTTATGGACTTTTTTTTTTATCCTTATGGACATTTTCACCAAGCAAGAGTGTTTATTAATAGACTGGCTTGCATTTGCTTCATGTTTTTTTTTTTGAACATTTCTTTGCCGGTATCTTGCTATTTGTTAGCTCCTCGACAGATTGGCCTAGACCTGCATGCCTTGTCCGCAGGCCAAGAATAAATTTTCTTTGAAAAGAAGCGCATGTTTTTTTTGAGAAAATTGAAAAACACATGCATGTGCAATCGCCCTATATAAACAACCCCAAACTGCATGGTGCAGCCAACTCGAGCCAAACAGGCAGCCCAATAATAGCTTTTGATCTGTACTGCTCGTCCGGCCGTAGCCGTAGGTACAGTAGCGGCGATGGGCAGCCTGCCACTGGACGCGTCACTGCGGCCACTGGACCCCGAAGCCTTCGCCGGCGATTCACGCGCCGTCGTGGACTTCCTCGCCGAGTACTACCGCGACGTGGATAAGTTCCCTGTCCGGGCGGCCGACCTCGAGCCGGGCAGGTTACGGAAGCTGCTCCCCGAGGCGGCGGCAGAGCACGGCGAGCCGATGGAGGACGTACTGGAGGACGTGCGGCGGGACATCCTGCCAGGGCTGACCCATTGGCAGAGCCCCAGCTTCTTCGCCTACTTCCCCATGAACGCCAGCGCCGCCGGGTTCGCGGGTGAGATGTTGTCGGCCGGCCTCAACGTCGTGCCGTTCGTGTGGGCGGCGTCGCCCGCCGCCGCGGAGCTGGAGAGCGTGGTGGTGGACTGGATGGGTACGCTGCTCGGGCTGCCGCAGCGGTTACTCTTCTCGGGCGGCGGCGGCGGCGTGCTACAGGGGAGCACGTGCGAGGCCGTGGTGTGCACCCTCGCCGCGGCGCGGGACCGCACGCTGCACAGGCTGGGGCACGAGAGCATCATGAAGCTGGTGGTCTACGCCTCCGACCAGACGCACGTCACCTTCCAGAAGGGCGCGCGTCTGGTGGGCATCCCGCCGTCCAACTTCCGCGTCATCCAGACGACGTCGGCCTCCGGGTACGGCCTGACCGCCGACGCCGTCCGCGCCGCGGTCGACCGCGACGTCGCCCGCGGCCTGGTGCCGCTGTACCTCTGCGCCACGGTGGGCACGACGGGGCTCGGCGCGGTCGACCCCGTGCGCGAGCTCGGAGAGGAGGCGCGGCGGCACGGCATGTGGCTGCACGTGGACGCGGCGTACGCCGGCAGCGCGGCCATCTGCCCGGAGTTCCAGGGCTATCTCGATGGCGCCGAGCTCGCCGACTCGGTGAGCATGAACCCGCACAAGTGGTTCCTCACCAACGCCGACTGCTGCTGTCTGTGGGTGGCAAGCCCAGGTGCCCTGACCTCCGCGCTGTCCACCGACCCGGAGTACCTCAAGAACGTCGGCACGGACGGCACAGGGAAGCCGGCCGCCATAGACTACAAGGACTGGCAGATCTCCCTGTCACGCCGGTTCCGCGCCATCAAGCTCTGGGTGGTGCTGCGGCGCTACGGCGCCGTCGGCCTGCGCGCGCACATCCGCCGACACGTCACCGCAGCCAAGTGGTTCGAGCGGACGGTGGCGGCGGACGAACGCTTCGAGGTTGTGGTGCCGAGGAAGTTCTCGCTGGTATGTTTCCGCCTCCGGGCGAGGTTCGCTGGGGACGACACGGTGGACGAGTTGAACCGGGAGCTCCTCGCGGCGGTGAACGCGAGCGGGCGGGCGTTCATGACGCACTTCGTGGTGGACGGCAGGTTCGTGATCCGCCTCGCTGTCGGCGGTGCCATGACGGAGATGCGACACGTCGTGGACGTGTGGGACCTGCTGCAGGCCAACGCTGACCACGTTTTACGGCGGTATCATTTCTAGTCCTACTAGCTACTGGACGACTCTGCACGTATACGTACAGTCCGGTTCACGCGCACATGTGCACGCTATGTAATTTTGTCTCGCATGCTCAAGGTTTGGTTATTGCTGTGTGTAAGTGTGCTTCTGTTTCTCTTCTTCCCCATCTCTGGTGGTCTTAGAAAAAAAGTTGAGAGACAGACAGGCTAGGCAGTGAAACGGAAGAGACAGCGGCGAGGAGGAGATGGCCGGGCCAGGTTGGGACGAGGGGCGATCATGACCATGGCGGTGGCGGGGAGGGGAGAAGAAGAGAAGAGAAGGCAGGCATGGGTGCTATGGTGGGCGCTATGGTGGGCGGAGTATACTCTCTCAATACCAAAAATAAATATCATAAGAAGTCAAATACTTTCAACATTGATCAAATATATATATAAGAAATTATTAATACTTATAGAGTTATGGTATATAATAAGTATCATTAGATTAATTGTTGAATATATTTTCATAATAAACTTATTTGCTAATATTTTTTTATAAATCTAGTTAATTAAACTTAAAGAAATAATATAAAAGAAATTGAACCGAGGAAATATATGGATGTCTTAATGCACGATCGCTACTAAAAACGGTAATGCTCTTGTTCGGTCGTTCGTACGTTTGGATGGACCCCGCCCGAGTCATGCCTCTTTGTAATGGACCCTACCCGCACCGCACCCCGTATAGTCGTAGCCTCTCGCTCGCTTTGCAATGGACCCTGTCATTCTTCACAAAAAATCACCGCTGCAAGCGTCATGGCATCTCCTCCAGTGCGCCGTAGCCTCCCCTCCTCCCCTCCCCTCCATGGATCCAGCGGCACCCCTCCTCCACGTGCGTCTTCTAAGTCCGGCGACCTCCATGGCGTCTCCTCCCCCCACTCCATGGCGGCCAAGACCCTCCCCCGCGTCCCACCGGATCTGGCTGGCGGGCTCAAGCAAGCCACTGACCCTCCCTTACCCTGACCGGTGGTGTCCTCCCTAGATCTGGCAGCGTCTCCTATCCCTCGGCCGACGGCGGGCATGGGGGGCGTGTGGACGTGCACCAACCAGCGAGCTTGTGCCACCGCAGTTGCCCCCTAGGTAGGTCATGGTCGCATGACGATGCTGTGTTTCAAGTGTTTCTGGACGCTATTTCAGACATGTTGCAAACCCATGTTTCAAATGTTTCATTTGTTTCAGATGTATATTTCAATTGTTTCATGCGGATGTTGCAAAAGTAGATTGAGATGTTGCATATGTTGTAATGGTTGTACACGTATATTGCAAGCGTCCATCCCCAATGTTTCATCTGTTTTTTGTACACGTATTGTTGCAAGTGTTTCCGACGCATGTCTCAAGTGTTTCATCTGTCTTGTTTTGTATATTGCAAGTGTTGCATCTAGATGTTCCAAAAGTAGATCGGGATGTTACACATGTTGCAATGACTATTTAACTGTATGTTCCAAATGTTTTATCTGTTTTAGACGTATGTTGCAAAGGTTTCATCTAGATGTTATAAAAGTAGATCGGAGTGTTGCATAGGTGGCCGGTGGCTATCGCTACTGCTGGGGCGCAACCGTGGGTTAACCCAAGTGGGTCTCCCCGCGCAGGGCGAGGGGCGGGCATGGGGGCGTGGGTCCCTATGATGGACGCGGGTGCGGGTGCTGGAGCAGGACGTGGGGCATGGGGCGCGATGCGAAAGCGGGAGCGGCGTAGGTGTTGGTGTTGGAGCCACGTTTGGACGCTAGGTGTTACATACTAAAAATCGATTCTCACATGCAGAGATTCAACCACCAGTGTAGAATGAAAAAAATAATTTGAATGCATTCATTCTAACAGAAGTGCGCCAGCAAAGCTTGGGGCATGGATGGCCACACGACGGTGGAGGGCTTGGAATTCCTGAGGGTAGTAGTTGTGTGGATCTTACACCACATAGTCAAAGCTATGGTACACCATCTCATTCCATTGGAAACAACGTATCATCTTCATATTAATAATATCAACCAGTTGTTCTGCGTAGATAAAATCACTCGAAAGGTGATATAATTTTTGCTCCACATATTTCCATTTAGGTTAGGGAGTATGCAATCAGTTAGCGATTATATCTTCCCCGGTGTCCAATATGCATATCATGTGGAATACAGATGTAATCATCACCACTCACCTCAGAACCTCCAATGCACAACAAGTAATCTACAAACCACAGGTCGCTCTTTGCCCTCACGTTGCCCCAGTTTCAGATCTCGCATGAAATCCCAAAGTTATGACGTGCGCAGTGAGGCATCGACTATCTGAGCCCTCTACCCTTTTCGAACAACAGGAAGAAGTTGTTTGAAATCTCCACCAAACACCATGGTCTTCCCTCCTAATGATAGCTTAGGTCAGTCCATTATATCACGGAGGCTGTTTTCTAGGGCCTCGATAGCCTGCCTCTTTGTCATGGTAGCCTCGTCCCAAATAATGAGATGATGCTCGAAGCAGCTTGGCGCTAATACTCTATTTTGTGAAGTTGCAAAAGGCCTCATCATCAATGGTGAGGGAAATCTTGAAGCGCGAGTGGGCGGTTATACCACCAGGAAGTATTGAGGCCGCAACACCAGACGTAGTTGTTGCCACAACTATCTTTTTCTATCTATGTATAGTAGCAAAAAGAGTTATCTATAGATAAGTATTTCTAGTCCCGCAAGGGCCATCCACAAAGAAGAGACCCCCAATGTTCGGTATCAACTGAGAACATCTCATCATATATGCATCCCGCTACTCCTCATTAAGGGTGTCGGAAAGAGCCGCATCATCCTCGTTAACCTCAGTGCTAGCCTCCTAAAAAATCTCTCTTGGAATATTACAAAAGGCATCATATATGCCGTTGATATCAAGAAGTGGGTACATCATCTTTATATCCTTCTACATTGATTGCAAGAATTTTCAAATACCTGAGGACCATCTAATCCACCATGAAGTTGGATTGACTATTACGCCTATAGTCCTCTAACATTGCCTCCTTGTGTTTCTCGCACAGTCCGAACACATCGCTGGGCTCACAATACCAATAATATTGCAAAGACTCTTCGCAGCACATTATGACATCATCCAAATGGTTTCCTCAACAAAACTCGTCCATCATGTTGTTCTCTTTGATTAGGCCCCTTCTTCCTATAGCTTCACGAAAGGTTGGTAGGATTATGTCGTTAATGATCCTTAAACACATGAAGGAGGTTGCACCTGCCACGTGGTTGAGGAGAACCCTAAGATAGTAACGCTCCCCCTTGGCTGGATTGACAGACACGATTCTTCCAATCTGTTGTAATCTATCACATACCCTCTTCTGCTAAACTTTGCCCAGTGCTTGTCACGTATAGATCCTAGGAAAGTCCCCTTCTCCTCGAAGAGCTAAAGGATAGACTACTAAAAAAAGACATCCTTGGAAAGGTTAAGGCACATGTGTATGTTATGGAACTCTAGAAGAGGGGTCCATCGCATGCATATTTTTTACTAATCATGGAGAGAGAGTACAAGATCACATGCCCAAAGCAATATGATCTCCTCATCTTAGCTGAGCTACCAAAAAAGAAGAAATACCTAGGCTTGTACAAGATGATTACCAAGCATATGATACATGGCCCTTGCGGAGCACTTAATCGCAATTGTCCATGCACAAAGGGTCATGATTTTTGCAAGAACTGTTACTCTCAACCATTCTGTGATGTCACAATACAGGGCAAGGACTCAAACATGGTTATAGATGGCATGAAGATGGTTGAAAGGAAAATGTTCATGGACATGAGGTTGACACAACAGATGGTCGGTCATGCCTTACAACCTGTATCTCCTCTGTCTATTCAACCTGTATCTGTTTAAGTACATTTACAATGGTCATGGTTGGGTGTCTATGGCTATGAGAGAGGCTGATAAGGAGAATAGTGAAGGAAACATTGATGAGATCAAGCAGTACAGAGATGCTAGATGGGTAACACCTCCAGAAGCTTTGTGGAGGATATACGGTTTCAACTTGAGTGATAGTACCCTATTGTTTTGTCCTTACAGCTCCATCTTCCAGATATGCACATGGTGCGATTTCACCAGCACGAGGGGTTTTGATGAGTGCTTATCATACAGGTGTTGAAAAGTAAATGCTTATACTGTACTTCAAGAAGAACTAGACTTTCCTGAGTTTTATACGTGGCAAGCACAAGGCAAAGTTTGGCAGAAGAGGGTATATGATAGATTATAATAGATTGGAAGAACCATGTCTACATATCTAGCCAAGGGGGAGTGTTACTATCTTAGGGTTCTCCTCAACCACGTGGCAAGTGCAACCTCATTCGAGTGTCTAAGGACCTTTGACAGTGTAGTCCTACTGACCTTTCGTGGAGCTACAGAAAGAAGGGGCCTAATTGAAGAGGACAACATGGTGGATGAGAGTCTTGCTGAGGCAACCAAGTGAATGACGCCATATGCGCTACGAAGGCTCTTAGCAACAATATTGATATTTTATGAGCCCAGCGATGTGTTCACACTGTGGGAGAAATACAAGGATGCAATGTCAGAGGACTGCAAGCGTAACCAACTTCATGGTGGAGTAGATGGTTCTCATAGATATTTGAAAATTGTTGCAATCAATATAGAAGGATATAAAGATGTACGCACTTCCTGATACCGACGACACATATAACGCCTCTTGTGATATGCCTAGAGATTTTTTAGGAGGCTAGCATTGAGGCCGACGAGGATGATGTGGCTCTTTTAAACATGCTTAATGAGGAGCAGTGGGCTGCATACGATGATGTTATGTCCACTATTGATGTCGAACACGAGGGTCTGTTCTTTGTGGATGGTCCTAGTGAGACCAGAAAGACTTTATCTTTACAAAGCCCTTGTCGCTACTATATGCAGTCAAAAAAAGATTGCTCAATCTCAATACTGCATGGTGGTAGAACCACCCACTCGCGCTTCAAGATTCCCCTCACCATCGATGACGGAGCCTTCTGCAAATTCACAAAATAGAGTGGTACCACCAAGCTGCTTCGAGCATAATCTCTCCTTATTTGGGACGAGGCTACAAGGATAAAGATGTAGGTTGTGGAGGCGCTAGACAATAACCTTCATGATGTAATGGACCAGCCTAAGCTACTGATTGGAGGGAAGACCTTGGTGTTTGGTGGAGATTTTAGACAGGTTCTTTCCATTGTTCGATGAGGATGGAGGGATTAGATACTTGGTGCCTCGCTGTGGATGTCGTACCTTTGGGATTCCTTGCGACATCTCAAACTGGTGCGCAGCATAATGGTAAAGAGCGACCCGTGGTTTGCAGAATACCTGTTGTGTGTCAGTGGAGAATTTGAGGAGGCAGGTAGTGATGATGCAATTTGTCTTCCTCATGATATATACTGGGGAAGATAGTTATCTTGATATGCTAATTGATTGCATATTCTCTAACCTCAATGCAAATATATCAAGCCAAAATTATATCACCTTTCAAGCAATATTATCTACGTAGAACGACTAGGTTGATATGATAAATATGAAGATGATTGGTCGTTTCCAAGAGGATGAGATGGTGTACCATAGCTTTGACTATGCGGTGGACGATCCGCAAAACTACTACCCTCAGTAATTTCATAACACTTTGACATCCAATAGTCTACCTTCACATGTGTTAAAGCTAAAGATTGGTTGTCCGGTCATATTACTTAGGAACACTGACATTGCGAACGGACTTTGTAATGGTACCAGGCTTATCATAAAGAGGTTCCAAAAGAATACCATAAACATAGAAATTGTATTGGGACAGCATGCTAGGAAGCGTGTTTTTGTGCCTCGCATACCTTTATGCCCGTCGAACGATGAGATGTTTCCATTCCAATTTAAGAGTAAGTAGTTCTCTATTCGGCTCAGCTTCACAATGATTGTTAACAAGGCACAAGGGTAGACTATCCTTAACATTGGAGTATACTTACCGAAACTAGTATTCTCGTATGGCCAATTATATGTAGTGCTATCAAGAGCCATGGCAAGATCGAATATTAGGATCTTGGCCATGCTGACACCGAGAAGGACGTGAACAAGGGTAAAGGGAAAGGGAAGGGGAAGGTGAAGAATAAACCGACAAAGGATATATTCATGAAGAATATCATATATAAAGTGGTTATATAACTCCATAAAAGAGATAATATCTCACATGTCGATACATATTTTTCGAGGCAAAATAGCCATTTTTGTCCCTAAACTATTGTCTGAGGCTCAGTTTAGTTCCTGAACTTTCAAAGTGTCCACTTTAGTCCTCAAACAGTGGATTTGCAGGTCAATCTCATCCATTCCCCTTCATGGCTTGCCACGTGGCCAACCATACATGCGAAATGACATTTCTGCCCCTCGCTCTCTCCTTTACCTATCGGCTAGGCTCACGGCGTTTCCCTCTCCTCAGTTTCAAGATAGTGAACAATACTTTAGCTTTAAAAATTAACAGACAACTTATATGCATGATACTTCTAACTACATCTTTAGCCATCTGCATGCTTCAACTGCAAGAAGTCAGACGACGCATCTTGAACTTGAAAATCTTCTGGATCATCTTTGATTTTGCAGCTTGGTGCCCATGCAAAACATGTTCTCCTCGTCAAACTATTGATAAACTAGATTCTTAATTCTACAATGTAATATATTTTATGAATTTATATATACATTTTTGTTATATAAGATAAGAAATGGTGAGTAGTGTGTCATGTTTACACCTTTGTCTTCTTATTTTTTATGCTGGTTGAAAGAACCAAGTTCTTACAATATGAACTTTATGGTTTCAGTTTCTCATAGATTGTTACAATATGAACTTAATTGTTTCAGTTTTGCATCAAAACTTAGAGTTATATTTTAATTATATATTAACATATAAGTTAAAATAAATGTACTTTCAAAACATATTTCATGGATCATTCTATGAAACTGTTTGATATATTATAGATTTCAGTGCATTTTTTAATGATCTAAAGTTAGGGAAGTTTGATTTAAGACAAAGTACAAGTGAACTGTAATTTGTGGTTGGAGTAGTTAAGATCTACTCCTACTTCCTTAAAATTGTTAACGTTGTCTTTGAAATATATTTTTAGTTAGAAGAATTTGCTTCATTTTGTTTGCTCTGCAATTTTGTTCCTGACTAAAGAACAAATCATGTAACTACTAATACAGTAGTGAGATAAAAACAAGAAAGTTACAGTTCCCCAAATAGTTTTTAATATTAGAAAGAAGTTTTCAGTTTCGTTTGCATTAAAGAATAATAAGACAGCAACTCAACACCTCAATGCGAGCAAAATATTTTGAGACAAAACAACTTAAACCCCAAGGACACGAAGAGTCTTAGTGTTGCAACCTTCAAAGTTTAGCAAGCCCCACCATAAGCACTTATCGATCCTCACACCGTTGCAACTGAGCCTAGTACTAGAGCCAGTACGCCCCCCTAAATAACCTGCAAAAGAGATTTGATCGACATTTGTCGAAAAACAATTTCATGTTTTGTTGTCCATATTGACTAAAATGGCCATTGCACTGGATATTAAAAAAATGATCAGAAAGTTTTAGTTTTCCGAGAATACCAATCGCTATATAAGTTTTGGGCATTACGAGATGGTTTAATACCTAGCATCATATGGACTGCTCTCCAAAAATAAACATTGCATGCGATCATTAAAATAAAAGATGCATGTTAGATGGTTTCAGATTTGCTGCAGTAACAGTGGGACCTATATCCATTCCATTTACTCATGGGTAAATTATCCTTAGTGCCTCTTTTAAATAATTAAAAAAAAGATTTTAATATTCGAAGGTACCTTAAGCCACCAAGAAATTTTTAAACCATTACTGACAAGGTATCTATACATCAATTTAGCTGTGAACAAACCCGTTTTTGGTGATCTCCATGCAAAAACATTATTACCTTGTCACCCTTATCCTTCAAGTATAAGCTTGAAATCCTTGCAAAGAAAAGTATAAGCTTGAAATATCGTGGACATGCGCATCTCAAACAATTGGTCGGTATAAAAAAAAAATGGCGCATCCTATATCCTGTAGTGTGAATACGGTTGTACGTCAACACAATCAAATGAACAGATCGGCTGTTGGTTTGTTACAGATCCGTAGCTGACCAGGTAACACAATAGAACCCTTACCTATTGGAGATGAAAGATATACTATTCAAACATAGAATCCTTATTCATTTTTACAAATTGCATTGTATTAAACTTTTCCAAGTTCAAAGTTGTGTCCTCGCCTCTATATAAGAAGCCCATGGTCTCCGAGACCTTCGTACATCAGACGCACCCCAAGGCAGAATCAGAAGCTTTGTGCAGGCCAGCATCAATGGCGACCAACGACTGCAACGTCAGTGGCAACACTGAGGGCATGCTTGTCGTGCCGGAGATCAAGTCATCAAGCTTTTCATCAATAGTTCGCTGATGCCGTCTCTGGTATATATATATACGCCTTGCCTTTCTTGATCGCCTTACATTGTTTCCTCAGTAATTTGTCCTAGTAAAACTTTGCCAAAACAGTTTCTTTATCAAAAGGACGGCAAGGAGCTCTTATACACGCTATATGCTGCATATCACACTACGTGAACTTGAATTTATACAGGCAATACATTTAAGACACGGGACCCGAGCGGACGGGCGATGTGCTGGCCCATGTCGCAGAGGCGGACAAAGCCGACGTGGACCTGGCCGTGAAGGCTGCCAGGTAGGCGTTCGAGCATGGTGCGTGGCCCCGCATGTCAGGCTATGTAAGGGGTGTTTGGTTTGCCGCCACCTGACGCCACGGCCACACCAAGGCTGCCACAACTATTAATGGTGGTGTTTGGTTGGTGATTCGATTTTAGCTTTCACAGCATTTCACAGAGTAAGTTCTTGCCGCAAGTGTGGCACCGAATACCATCACCAGTTCACCTGTGGGGCCGCCACAGTGGCCGTGGCCTAATGTGGCCATAAACCAAACATCCCCTAAGTACTCCAACACATGCCTAGTGAACTTACAACGCATGCCGTGAATTGTTGTTGCAATTTGCAATCTTTGTGATGAAGCTGAAACGAAGTATACCTCGCGCGTTGCCGCGGAATTTTTTTAAAAACAAATATTAGCATTGCTACATGATATTCTATATACTTTGTGGACATATGAATTTAACTTGTATGTTATTTTATTGTATTAGATCTGATGAAAAAAGGTAAGCTAATAAAAGAAAAAACAAGAATAGGTGATGAAACAAATAGCGTATGCAGATGACTTGTATGTTAATAGATTAAAGGTTAAAAGTATTGCATATAATAGAGATGGCATGAACATGTTTGTAATTAATAAGTAATGACATGGATAGCTTGTATGAATAGATTGCAAGTTAGTGAGACATTTAGTGAGAAATGATGTGGACACCTTACATGAAGAGATAAAACATTCAGTGGGTTTAGCTTTGTAAGAGTATATAGATTTCTAATCCTGTCCTATACTAATAATTAACTAACTTTCACACAGGAGAGGGGCCGGATCATGAGCAAGTATGCGGACCTCGTGGAGCAGCACACGGAGGAGCTGGCGGCGCTGGACGGCGCGGACACCGGGAAGCTGCTGCTGCTGGGGAAGATGCTGGACATCCCGCTGGCGGTGCAGACGGCGCGCTACTACGCGGGCGCGGCGGACAAGATCCACGGCGAGGTGCTGCGCGTGTCCGGCAAGTACCAGGGGTACACGCTCAAGGAGCCCATCGGCGTGGTGGGCAGGGCATCATCATCCAGTGGAACATCCCTTCCCTCATGTTCTTCCTCAAGGTCAGCCCGGCGCTGGCAGCCGGATGCACCGTCATCGTGAAGCCCGCCGAGCAGACGCCGCTCTCCGCCCTCTACTACGTCCACCTCGCCAAGCTGGTAATTTATCATAATAAAATTAAAATGTTCTGAATTCTGGTCGAAGAATCTCATCATTCACGTGCTGGTGCTAATATAATATGTTGTTGCTAATTGACACGGCATTCACTGTACCATCAGGCCGGCATTCCGGACGGAGTGAGGCTGTCTGCACTGGGTTATGTATGGCATCCGTTATACCGGCTAGAGGACCTCCCTGGTCCGCTAAATCTGGCGGTGGTAGAGGACGTCCAGTAAAAGTACTGCGGGCCCACGAGAGAGAGGGCAGAGAGCTGCGTAGGAGAGAGAGGAAAGCTGCAGCGACGGGCCCTACTATTTTAAGTGACAAAAAAATATTATAACTCACAAACAAAAAACTCAAATTAAATTCCGATTGCATCATTAAATTCGTTTTAATAAATCCTTCAAAACTAGATCTCACATGGATATATTTAGATAAAGTGATAAGTGGACCCCACAGTGGATAGAGGATGATATATAGAATGGATGGATACAAGAGAATTGAGTATAGAGGAGAGAATCTTGATGACTAGGTCTTTTAGAGGATGAATTTAGAGTACCACGAGTGCCTAGGGTTTGGGCCCACCGCCGGTGCGGCCATCATCACCTCCCACATGGACGTTGACAGCATGAGCATGCACCATGTATCTATCGCCAACTACTTAGCCCTCTTCGTTTGAGCTTATCAGCTAGGGTATAGTGTTTTTATCTCATAATAAATCAGCAAAACAGTACTTTTCAGCCTGGATTTTCAGCGAAGCGAGTATAGTAAGAGCCTGTTTAATTCCCGAAATATTTTGCAAATGCTACTGTAGCATTTTCGTTATTATTTAGTAATTAGTGTCCAATCATAGCCTAATTAAGCTTAAAAGATTCGTCTTGTGAATTTCGTCTAAACTGTGTAATTAGTTTTATTTTTTATCTATATTTAATGCTCTATACATGTGTCCAAAGATTCGATACGACGGGAAACCTACTGTTATTTTGCAAAATATTTTGGAACTAAACCAGACCTAACATCTATCACAAACACAAACTATGCCTGGTTCTAGGTGGCTTTCACCGGTTCAGGCGAAGTCTGTCGCCTCGTCATGGAATCGACCGCCAAGAGCAACCTCAAGACTGTCTCCCTCGAGCTCGGCGGCAAGTCGCCGTTAACGTTGATAATCTTCGATGACGCCGACGTCGACATGGCCGTCAACCTGTCACGACTCGCCACCTTCTACAACAAGGTAGTGTTGCATTGCATGCGTCGATGTGCTAATCCTCAACAAGCGAGCAATTGATAGATGTTCATCGATCACAATGATTCCTGACCACCTGAATGTTGCACGTACACATGCAGGGCGAGGTGTGCGTGGCCGGATCGCGTGTTTTTTCGTCAACAAGGCCGTGGAGGCGGCCCAGAACGGGAAGGTTGGCGACCCTTTCGACGCCAGCACCAACATGCCCCCCCCCCCCCTCCAAACCCCCGCCCCCAAGGTATTTATTTACTTACGAAAAAGTCCATATTACCTCCCTCAATTTTCGTGAAAGTCCGTTTTTTCTCCCTTAACTCTGAAACCGGGTAAAATACCTCCATCAACTTTTTAAACCATTCATCTTACCTCCTTGGCCCTGTTATAAGCAGTTTTGAAGGCGGTTTTGTCTTTTCTTTTTTATTTATTTCGGCTGAATCTTTAAAAAATCATAGTAAATCATAGAAAAATCATAAAATAGAAAATCTATTTTTTTTACTCCATATGAGTAGATCTACACAGTGAACATATAATATGGTATGCTTTAATACAAAGTTTTTGCTATAGCTTTAGACCTATGCTTTTCTATAATTAAATAGAATAATTCATAGCTGCAGTTTCTATGGTCCAATTGTGGTGACATTTTTATGGTGAACTAATTATTGTATGCTTAAACTATAGTAAAAATTTTGTACTCATTGGATCATGTATAACTTAGTTATAGATTTTATTTAGGTTTATGTTTGTTAAATATAAATAAATCTATAGCTAAGTTATATATGATCCAATGAGTATGAATTTTTTCACTGCAGTTCAATCATACAGTAATTAGCCCACCATAAAAATTTTATCATAATTGGACCATAAAAACTATAGCTATGAATTATTTTAATTAATTACAGAAAAGTATAGATCTAAAGCCACAACAAAACTGCCTTCAAAACTGTTTATAATAGGGTCATGGAGGTAAGATGAATGATTTTAAAAGTTGAGAAGGTGTTTTACCCAATTTTAGAGTCCGAGGAGAAAAAGTGAACTTTCGCGAAAGTTGAGAGATAATATGACCTTTTTCCATTTATTTATTGTATCTTTCTGCATCGAGCAGCAATCCTGTCCAAATGCTAGCTAGGCTAGGAGCAATCCTGTCAAGAAGGCCTGGATTGATTTCTTCCCCGGCCCAGGCGGCCCGGCGGCCCATGCACCGTACTAGGTTGACAAGGAACAATTTGAGAAGGTCACATTCAGCATGGCAAGAGCGAGGGAGCCGCCGACTCTGCTCACCGGCGGCAAGCCTGCCGGTGACAAAGGCTACTACATCGAGCCCACCATCTTTGCAGATGTCACGGTAGTATGTAGTAACTTCTAGAAAGAAAAAAAAAGGAAGCACAACCACCATCCAATTAGAAGTTGGTTATTACACGGAGATGCTCACCTAGCTGGATCGGTTGACTGACTCACCACACCAGGATGACATGGAGATCGCGCAGGAAGAGATAATTGGCCCGGTGATGTCCCTCATGAAGTTGAGGTGTCGTTGCCTTCTGATCGAGTTTCTGGCTGACCAGACGAGGCATTCCGGCATTGCGTATTAAATTAATTGCGTTCATTCTTGTTGCATGCAATGCAGGACGGTGGATGAGGCGATCGAGAGGGCCAACTGCACCAAATACGGCCTCGCCGCCGGGATCGTCATGGAGAGCCTCGACGTCGCCAGCCGGATGTCGCGGTCGTGTGGGTCAACTGCTACTACGCCTTGGACCCGGACGTGCCCTTCGGGGAGCGGCTTCGGGCGAGACATGGGTGTGGCCGCCATTGACAAGTACTAGCTGCAAGCATGCTGAGCAAAAAGAACCAAGAACCGAAAAAAAAGAACCGAAACCAAAAATTTCGATTAGCTGTTCGATTCTTAGTTCTTGGGAACCGAACTAACCGATCCAATTTCGGTTCATAGGCTTGGTTAACCAAAAGAACCGAAATTCACAAACAAGCCCAATAAACCTTACAACCTAGGCCTAATACCACCTTAACCCTAGATATAAAAGGTGAATGACACCCCACTATAGCCTCACGCCCTCACATTTTTTTAAATCTCGGCATCGTGCTTTTAAAAAAAAAATCTTTTTTTCCTATTTTTTCTATTCTTTTTTTTTCCGTTTGTATAAATTCTCGATTAGTTCGGTCGGAACTGGAACCAGAACTGAATCGGACTAACCGAAACCAATTTTGCTCAATTCCCAGATTTGCGAAGAACTGATCTGTTCCTAATTGTAAAACGAATTTGTGTCAAAAAACCGAAGAACCGAAACGAAGAGCGTCATCACCGCACTCCCGGACTCTCCATGGACTGCGTCATCACCCCAGTCCGCAAACAATGTGGCCTTGCTGCCTTATTAATTCGTATTGTTATTGGTGCCCGTGTGATGATGGGTCGGAGCCTGGGTGCCTACTGTATTGAGGTGTTGAATCACATCCATGGTAAAACTAGTCAGACGCATGGTCCTGCGCGACGCAATTGGTCATTTTATTGTATGCTGGCTGTTCATGTTACGGAGGCTGTTGTGATCGAGAGGAGAGAGTTGAGAGGGGCGACGGTGACGGTTGTGCTACAGTACCCACGGCGCTACAGTGTCCGCGGTACTGTTCACGAGTTGGAGAGAGACAGAGGACCGGCGGCTAGGGCTGTGCGGGGCGCTAGGAACGCCGGCCACGGGGCTTCGTCCACGGCCGGCAAGAGAGAAGGTTTTTCTTTTTAATCTCTTGCTTTATTAGATTGATACATCTGCTCTCCTTATATAGAGAGAATTTCTTGACTTACAAGTAAGGCTTACTTGACCCCTAAGCAAGCGATTAATTAACCCTAACGGCTAAGGCCCAATAGGCCATTGACTCTTCTAACACTACACCCCACCTGGACAGGCAGCTCGTCCTCGAGCTGCAACCTAACTCGACTCGACACAAACCTATCACTTAAAAACAAGCCTTTTACATCTTGACTTATTTTATTGACCTGAAATAGACTGCGACTCTTTATTTTTTATTTTTGGAGATATGGCGGACACTCTCCGCGTGATGGACCTGCACATGTGTAGCCACCTGGATCCCATGGAGCCCACCGGAACGAGAGGGGTGCACGGGTATAGCCACCTGGAATTAGTAGCGATAGCGACCAACGGAGACGTCCTCGCGGCGGCCGGTGGCGGAATGTGGTGGCGCTAGGTAGTGCGTCCCCGCCGGTAACAAGGAGGGGAGCGACTCCCCTACCGCCACTGCCGCAGAGTTGGAGATTGTTGCGCGCTAGAAAAACACCATGCTCGTGCCTAAAGACAGCAGCGGGTCGGCGCGGTTGCTGGTGGCTGTCCCACGGGGCGAGGTCGCGCTTCGCTGAGCTGAGGTCGACCGTCGCCAAAGTCGTCTCGTGCATAGGCTGGCGCATCTTTTGCAGCCGCCGGCGTGCTAGGAGGCCCCAATAGGCCCTTGACTCTTCTAACAGTTCAATACTTATATACGTCTGTTCCTGCAATTCTTTTCAATACGTCTGTTCCTGCTCTCTAATCAATGACTTTGTTAGCATTTCTTATCACCAAAATTAGTTGTTCCACCATTAGCGAGAGCTCTTGCTTCATTCTCATCAAGACCTCAATCTATTTACAAGGCCCAATGCAAGACTCGTACGATAGCTCATATCATTCTGAATCATTTACTTCTGACTTCATAGATTACATGCAGTTCCTTTTCATCATTGAATGTCACTGTTCACAGTGACGGAACCAACAAAATGAGAAAGGGGGGCCAGTGTGGCCAGACAGAATACAAGGACTGGCAAAGTGTATATATATATATATATCATATAAAAATCCATATAATCATATTTTTTTGTTGTGACAATATATAGAAATGACTCTTTTGTAAAAGAGGATAAAAGAAACTTACTTTTTTTCATTTGAGCCTCACTTTGCGCGTCTTCATAGCATAGAAATCATCTATAATGGCATCCGTTGTGAATTGTATCGCTAGTTCCTTCTCAATATAGATTACCAAACAATCTCTCAAAAATACATCTTCCATTTTATTTCGAAGCCTTGTCTTGACAAGCTTCATTGCTGAAAATGCTCGCTCTGATGTTGCCGTTGAAACCGGAAGAGTAAGGACAAGTCAAATTAACCTAGAAAACAAAAGAAAAGGGAGAATGCATCTTGTTATTTGTACAAAAACAAAATGATAAACAGTAGAAAAACATGCAAATAGCAGATGGTATACCTATCAATCAAATAATAGTTGTAACACCCCTGGGTGTTAAGCATGCATTAGCATCTAAAGCATTGAGCATTATCATCACATACATGTTATCATTGCATGCAATATAAGGTCCTTTAAAAATTTAAAGTTGAAAAACAATTACTTAAAACCCTAATTGTGCATTTAAGTGCTAAAGAGTGGTAAAATTTTGTGTAATTACAATTTTAGATAATCTAGAATAAATTAACATGATTTTTTGAGCCACTCTTGTATTCAAAATTTCCTCTAAATTTGCTTTTAAAAAATATTCTAGAAAAGTAAATTTTTACTTAAAAATTTGGCTTTAAATCCTTAATTCAAAATCTATTCAGAATTTTGAAAAGTGCCCTACATGAAAGTTGTAGAGAATTAAATTTTGAACAACTTTTATTTTGGGCAAAAATTGTGAAAACATCTTAATCACCTTCAAATTTGAATTTGAATCAAATTATAAAAATCTAAAAATTTCATTTATAAAAGAAAAACCTTTTCCAGCCTTACCGGGCCGCCGCCCCGTTTCCGGCCCAGCTCGGCAAGCCAGCCCGGCCCGCGCCCGCACCTGCCTCCTCCCGCCCGCGCGCGTGCGACGCCGTTGCGCCGCGGTAGGAGTTGGCCGTCGCGTGGCCGTACGTCGGCG
Organism: Saccharum spontaneum; assembly: GCA_022457205.1. Classification (NCBI taxonomy): domain Eukaryota; kingdom Viridiplantae; phylum Streptophyta; class Magnoliopsida; order Poales; family Poaceae; genus Saccharum; species Saccharum spontaneum. The sequence continues at coordinate 25,339,674 of CM039582.1, read as the reverse complement.
ACGCCGCGCGACACGCGCCCTCCGGTGGCCCCCGCGTCCCCCGCGCCCGCCTACTACCTCCGCGCGCTCGCCCGCCTCGGCTGCTCCCCTCATTCGCCTCCCCGCTCGCCAGCAGCAGCAGCGACGCCGTAGCGGACGCTCGTGCCACCGCTCGCCGTCGTAGCTCCGCCATCGCCGCACGGGCCCGTAGCCGCTTCTCCGGCCAATTCCTTCCGGCCTCAGCTCCGCCTCGTTTCCCTCCATCCCGTGCTCGCGCCAGTTCCGCCGCTCGAGCTCAGGTGAGGGCCAAATGGCCGCTTCTCTCCTCCGCTGCCGCCATGGCCGTCGTTGGCCGGCGTGCGTGGCCGGAGCTCCCTACCCCTTTTCGCCTCCTCCGGTCTTGAGCATCAGCTTCCCCTTCACCTCGCGGTGCTCGAGCGCGCTTCCTTGGCCGCTCCTGTGGCCTGCACTGGCCGGCCGACGTGCACCAGCGCCGCCGTGCCACCATTTCCACCGGCGAGCTGCCTCCGGAGCTCCCGCGCTGCTCGGAGTTGGTCCGCTGGGTGCGCCTCGGTGCGGGGAGCACGTTGGTGCCCTCCCCGTCACCGGAGACCTCACCGGCGGCGAGGAAGCCACCGGTCAGCGCCGTCCCCCCTCGGCTCCGGCTAACGCGTGGGTCCCGTTGACCCGGGGTCCCGCGCGCCAGTGTACCTGGGTGCACTGGACCGGGTGCACCCAGGGAATAGTCCAGCTGAATTTCCAAATATTTGAAATAAAGATATTCTAGAAATTTTAAAAAGGCTTCCAAAAATCATATCTCAAGATTTATAGCTTCAAAAATTATGAAACAAATTTTGTAGTGTTTCTCAGGAGTAGATCTACAATTTAAAAATATTTCATGTTAGTTTTGTAATACTTTTCTGTGTAGATGTATTTAATTACTATAAATGTTGATATCTTAGAAAATGTGTAGTAAATAAAATAATAATGAGAAAAATGTGATTCTTGTTGCATTAATCTTTCTTAGTGATGTACTTTCTAGGAAAAATGTTTGTAAAGCATGTCCTGTGAAAAATTATTGAAGTGTAGTTCAAATGCCTTTAATTGATGATTTTTGTTATTTTTGGTAGAGAGCTAAAGTTGTATAACACATGCATGTGATATTTTTTGTAAGAAGCTTGTTTACTGTGAGTAACATAGGAAAAATGTAAAATCTGTTATTTGATATTTTTTATAGTACAAAGTATTTTCATGCTCATTATTATGCTATAGCTTGTTTATTTTGTATAAGTAGTTTTACTTATCCAAATTCCATGAAATTTTTGTAGTAGGGTAATTAGAGTAAGAGTGTGCTACTGTAATTTTTGTAGATTTTTACCTACAACAGAGATAGGTGTTGATGTGTAACTCTAGTTAAATAGAAAATAAAAGGTTATTCTTTATGAGAAATTAAAAGTAATACAAAGTGTTTGGTGTATCTTTGAAGCATCATAAAGCCTTGCTGATGTTACTTAATGAGTTAAGTTAGTAAGGTTTGATAATTTGTGACCACACTTGTATGTATATTATGTGCTAATTAGTAGAAGAATAGATAGCATGTTTTGGGGTATATGTTCTTGGATGATGTGGACTACATTGTAGAAGATGTTGTAATCCATACTATACCTTCAATATGCTCTTCTGCAAATCATGTCATCATAGCATCCCACCGCAATCGATGCACCGTTTACATGTTTACTTATGCACTTGCATCATACAGGATCGCAGGAGGAGTCGCAGGTAGCAGTACCGGAAGAGCAAGCTTGGACCGATCAGCAGGAGCCCCAGGCACAGGAGGTGCCCGAGGAAGAAGAGCAAGGCGAGGAGCTGCCCGAGTGCGTAGACCATCAGCCTAGCTCGTTCGAAAGAGGCAAGCCCCGGAGCATTTTAAGTCTCCTACTTTATAAAAGCAATTCTTTACTATATGAGTTATAGTTATATATATATATTGTTGCATTAAGTTTAGGAGTTGGGTGAAACCGTTGTTGCATTATTATCCTTGTCCACCGGATTACCTTTTACCCTGTTAGGTCAGGATCGAATAAATGCTTAACCATGCTTAGGCCGGTAGAAGTCGGGTGATTTTCCTGTCACCTGCGAGCTATAGGTGGATACCTGACTATGGTTAGCTATAATTGTGATCATGGAAAGTAACCAAGTGTTGGTAAATAGAGGAAGACCGGGCGAAGTCTTATAGGGTTTTGGACTATAGTGATTTCGTCTGTGTCGATTAAGGACCGATCGTTGCTCGTCCCTCTTGTCATGTTGAACGCATGCCTCACATTTAGCTGGTCGAATAAAGTACCTTTCGACAGCGAAGCTAGTGACACTATTTCGAGCTGGGATAAACTCGGATTGGCAGACTGGTGCTGAAGGGGTATGACGGGGACGTGAAGAGTGAGCCCAAGGTGCGTCCTGGCAGTCGGGCGGTCCCTGGGTAGTGCGGTCTATGATTGTTATCCCGCGGCTTCTTGGAAAGTGTCATTGGTGATCTAAGTGACCCTGACGGGGGAAGCGTGGTTTATGTGAGGAATAAATCGCCAGCTGGTTAGGAATCGATTCGAATCGCCATCACTCCTGAATAGTGAGCACTTGACTCGAGCTACGGCATCGTAGTAAAAATGATGGAACATGGATGGTTACGTGAATGATGTTGGAATTGCTAAACCGGATGTGGTAACTTAGATGTAAATGGTGAATCAACTGATTGCTCTAGCAATAGGTGCTTACCTAGATTTAATAGGTCATGATTGAAATGATGCAAAAGTACTTAGTTTAGTTATTCATGATAACTTATGCTTTTCGCAAATGAGTCAAGCCAGTACAATGTACAAAAGCCTTGCATGCTGTTGACGGTTCTTAAGTATCAATTATAACCATCAAATAAATAAAGAAAAGGACCTATATGCAAGCAACACCTAGAATTAGGGGTTTGATCTAACAGAATTCCACGAGTTTTGCTGTTTATCTATTTCTGCAGGGGGTTATCAGGAAATACGGAAGAAAGGCCCACATGTCGGATTAATGACGGGATATTAACCGAACACGTAATTATCTTACATCTAGAAGATTCCAGAAGCCACGGGAACGAACGGGAGCCGTAACGGGCCAGGACACAGGGCGCCCGCCCTGTGCCCTAGGGCGCCCGCCCTGCCCCCGGGACCAATCAGGTCGAGTCTCGCGGATTATGCTCCACCGCCTTTGAGGATCAAGGAAAACCGTAGGATGAAGGTCGGTTTGATCCGACGGTCCAGATTCATCCAAAAGGGCTATATAAGCAAGGCCCCTGACCCCTGGTGGAGAAGACCCCAATTCATTATTCAGTTGCATATCTCTAGTTAGGGTTTAGAGAGAGAGGTTCCCTCTAGGGTTCCCACCTCTTAGGGCTTAGCATCCAATGTGAAAGTAGAATTAGTTCTACTAGATTGAGAGAGATAGAGTGGAGGTGTAGATCGGAGGAAGCCGACCTGTCGGTGTCTACTCCGAGGTTGTACCTGCGGGAGCAAGTTCTTCTAACCCGAGGCTTGTTCTCAGGATTCTTCAGTATTTCGCCTTCTAAATTCTAGTAAGTTCTTTGTTTTATTGTTCTTTGGTTTATGAGTTTACTTTGATCTCTTCGCGTAGAGTTTAGAGTAATCATCTCTAGCGTAAACGTGGTGTTTAAGCTAGGATACTCATAGATATCCCCTCGTCTAGCCGGACCGTGGTAGTAGCGAGGAACGTGACAATTCCGAGTTACCTTTGTATTCCATATCCCGTTAGCAGGATCGATAGGGTTTATAGGTGCGGGTTGAACATCCTTTGTGGTGTCTAGATTCCGTAAACCTCCCCAATAGAACAGTAGATCATCCTTACCAAGGTTAGAAGAAGAGTGCGGTTGTAGTCTTCTCTATACATCACTCACATCGAATCATAGTGGTTGTAGCCTAAAGGTTAGTAGTAATAGATTTGGTTAGTCAGATGCACTCTTTCTCCTAAAGGTAAAAATATAAATATGATACCCAGGATAACATCTCGGGTGAAGTGCTCACCGATATCCGTGCGCTTGCGGATCCTATTTCCTAATTGCGTTACCAAATATCAATAAGCATTTCTGGCGCCGTTGCCGGGGAGAAAGACGGTTTGCTGAGATAACCTTGAGTCTTACTACTAGCTTGTATTCATACTTTTTATTTTCTTATCTTTTACATTCTTTCTTTTTCTTTTTACCAAAAATGGAAAACCAAGGTTCTATATCTATCTTTGATGCCGCAACACCTTCAGCAACTGACCTTTTACCATGGGAGTCATCACAGCCTATCCAAACATCCCAGTATAAGTTAAGTTCAAGGTTGATTGCGATGATTTAAAATTTATCTTTTTCGGGAAAGGAAGACGAAAACCCTTACCTTCATATTAGAGATTTTGAGCAGACATGCGATTGTCTTCGCATTGATGGCATCTCTGATAAGACTTTACGTTGGAAGCTTTTTCCTTTTTTCTTTAAGAGGAGAAGCTAGACGATGGTATAGTCAGAAGGTAAGTCAACAGCAAGGTGAATGGGGAGTTTTAAGAGCCAACTTTTGTCTAGATTTTTATTCCCTTGACCGTACTGGTGACCTTAGACTCGAAGTCCTATCTTTTAAACAAAAAGATAATGAAACTTTGGGGAAATCCTGGAAACATTTTTCTGATCTTTTAGAATCTGGTCCAAAACTTTTGCTTGAAGACACTGTTCTTTTATTTCACTTTTTTCGAGGTCTTCAGAAAGATAATAAACAAATGCTGCATACTATGGCTAGAGGTTCTTTCTTTCGTATCCCTACTGATGAAGCTAAGGGGATCTTGAATAGAATCCTAGAAGCTGAGATGGATAATGCCCTCCATGATAAAACCTACGAAGCCGAAGTAGACACTCTGCCAAATTTTTCATCTACTTTAGCTATCCCAGGTTCTGAGCCACAAAAGGAAGAAATTCTACCATCTGATTTCATGCTAGACATAGAATCCGATCTCTTTGCCGATTTTGGAAACATTTCAAACTACCATTCTATAGACCGACCCCAAAACGGCCAATTTAGCATTTGTTTACCAAGTGAACGTCAATTGAGAGAGCTTATCTCGGTTATGAGTAGCGAATGGTTAGAGGAGTCAGAGCTTTCCTCTGAAATAATCCGAGTGGACACACCCTCTATAACTATACGCTGTGCTTATAATTCTGATCAATTTAACGCTCTCTATAATCCTGTTGTGGGGATCAATATTATGTCCGAAGCTTTTGCACTTAATTTATTTGGGAAACTTGTTTTAACCCCCACAACAAAGGTCATAAAGGAATCTTCGGGACGATTAGTCCCCAGTCTTGGAATTATTAATGTCCTACCCTTTATGGTAGAAGGCTCTATGGTTCATTTGAACTTTTATATCTTTGATATATGGGGTTTCGACCTACTGATTGGACAACCTTTTAGAAGACTCCTTTATGAAGGTCAAACTGGAAAGCTCCACATTTCCTTGGGAAAGGATTTTAAACTTCCAATTACAATAACTCACTCCTTGAATAATAAGACCGAGCCATATCTTTTGCGTGATCCTATGGAGGAGGTAAAGGCTGCATCTCTAGAACTTTTAGATGATCCAGACTTAGAAGAGGAAGCCCCCTTCTTCACTGAAGAAGAGGCCGAACCTTCTGAACCTGAACCCTTAGATGAGTTTGCATAAACACCTAGACCCCCCATAGAACTCAAAACTTTACCACCCGGTCTTACCTATGCTTTCCTAAACAATAATCCAGAGTTTCCTGTGATCGTTAGTAATAAACTCACTCAGGAGCAAACTCTGCGATTAATGACCATTCTTGAAAAACACCACTCTGTTTTCGGCTACTCACTTCAAGATCTCACAGGAATCAGTCCTATGATTTGTACCCATCGTATTCCGACAGATCCTTCTGTTACACCCTCTCGAGAGCCTCAACGTAGACTTAACAACGCGATAAGAGAGGTAGTTAAAAAAGAAGTTATAAAGTTGCTGCATGCAGGGATTATATATCCTGTGCCGCATAGTGAGTGGGTAAACCCTGTTCAAGTTGTGCCTAAAAAGGGAAGCATGACTGTTGTTACTAATGATAAGAATGAGCTAATTCCGCAACGCACCGTCACTGGGTGGCGGATGTGCATAGACTATAGAAAACTTAATAAAGCCACGAAAAAGGATCATTTTCCTTTGCCTTTTATAGATGAGATGCTTGAGCGGTTAGCAAAACACTCGTTTTTCTGTTTTCTAGATGGATATTCAGGGTATCACCAGATCCCTATCCATCCTGATGATCAAAGCAAAACCACTTTTACATGCCCATATGGAACGTATGCTTATCGTAGAATGTCTTTTGGGTTATGTAATGCACCAGCTTCTTTTCAAAGATGTATGATGTCTATATTTTCTGATATGATTGAAGAGATTATGGAAGTTTTCATGGATGATTTCTCAGTTTATGGAAAAACTTTTGATAGTTGTCTTGAGAACTTAGATAAGGTTTTGCAAAGATGTGAAGAAAAGCACTTAATCCTTAATTGGGAAAAATGTCATTTTATGGTTAGAGAAGGAATAGTGCTAGGACACCTAGTGTCTGAAAGAGGTATTGAGGTAGATAGAGCTAAAATTGAAGTAATTGAACAACTACCTCCACCTGTGAATATAAAAGGAATTCGAAGTTTTCTTGGCCATGCTGGTTTTTATCGCAGATTTATAAAAGACTTTTCATTTATTGCGAGACCACTTACTCTTTTGCTAGCCAAGGATGCTCCTTTCGAATTTGATGATGCATGTCTAAATTCTTTCAATTTATTAAAGCAAGCACTCATCTCTGCACCAATCATTCAACCCCATGATTGGTCGTTGCCTTTTGAAATTATGTGTGATGCTAGTGATTATGCTGTGGGGGCAGTTTTGGGACAAACTAAAGATAAAAAGCATCATGCAATTGCTTATGCAAGTAAAACTTTGACAGGAGCTCAACTTAATTATGCAACCACTGAAAAAGAGCTTCTGGCTGTTGTTTTTGCCATTGATAAATTTAGATCTTATTTAGTTGGAGCTAAGATAATTGTTTACACTGATCATGCTGCACTAAAATATTTGCTCACTAAGAAAGATGCTAAACCTCGCTTAATCAGATGGATTTTATTACTCCAAGAATTTGACTTAGAAATAAAAGATAAAAAGGGAGTAGAAAATTCTGTTGCTGATCACTTGTCTAGAATGCACTTTAAGGATTCACAGGAACCCCCCATTAATGACTCACTCCGGGACTACATGCTTTACGGGATTAACATATCTGACCCCTGGTATGCAGATATTGTTAATTTTATGGTTTCAGGTTATGTACCACCCGGAGCAAACAAGAAGAAGCTTATTCAGGAAAGTCGTTCACATATATGGGATGAGCCATATCTCTTCCGAGTATGCGCTGATGGCCTACTTAGAAGATGTGTGACCACTGAGGAAGGATTGAAGATCATCGACAGATGTCACTCATCACCATACGGAGGTCACTATGGAGCATTCCGTACACATTCAAAGATCTGGCAATGTGGGTTCTACTGGCCTACAATGTACGATGACACGAAGCAATATATCAGAAGATGTGGGCCATGTCAAAGGCACGGAAACATAAATACAAAGGATGCCATGCCACTCACCAACAACCTTCAGATTGAACTCTTTGATGTCTGGGGAATAGACTACATGGGTCCATTTCCCCCATCAAAGAAGTGTGAGTTCATCTTGGTGGCGGTTGATTACGTCTCCAAGTGGGTAGAGGCACTACCTTGCAAACATGCCGACAATATCAGTTCGAAGAGGATGTTTGAGGAAATCATATTTCCAAGATTTGGAGTCCCCAGGATAGTGATAAGTGATGGAGGATCACACTTCATTGACAAGCGCTTCGAGCACTATCTATCAAGACATGGAATCCGTCACAACGTCGCTACTCCCTATCATCCTCAGACAAGTGGCCAAGCAGAGACTTCTAACAAACAAATCAAGAACATTCTTCAGAAGACGATGAACGAGATGGGAACGGCATGGAAGGACAAGTTACCCGATGCACTCTGGGCTTACCGGACAGCATACAAGACCCCAATTGGAATGTCTCCATACCAATTGGTATACGGAAAGACCTGTCACCTACCTGTTGAACTTGAGTTCAAGGCACACTGGGCCATAAAAAGATGGAATATGGACCTAGATATCGCCGGAAAACATAGAAGAATGCAATTATCGGAGTTAGAAGAATGGCGGGAGAAAGCATATCACAATTCAAAGATCTACAAAGAAAGAGTCAAGAGATGGCATGACAAGAGGATCAAGAAGAAGGAGTTCTCACCCGGAGATAAGGTATTACTTTTTAATTCCAGGGTGAAGCTTTTCGGGCATGGAAAGCTCCGGAGCAAATGGGAAGGACCATTCAAGGTAATTCATTCATCATCCCACGGAGCTATCACACTTCAAAATGACGAAGGTACGTTATTCAAGGTAAATGGTCAACGTCTTAAATTATTTTTAGAGCCCAATAAAGAATTAGAAGAAATAGACATGATCAATTTTTACCTTCCAATTAAAAATTAAAGCCCGACGCTTTTATCTTAGGAGGCGTGAGCGTCGCTGAGCTATCTAGATTAGATCTTGGGGCTATATATGTCTTAGTTATTATTAGATTCGATTAGGTTCGCTTATAATCAGTTTAGATCTATTATATTCGGTTATTATTATTATTCGGTTGTAATAAATGCCTCAAGATTAATAAAGATTATTATTAGTATGTCTTGTGTGTCTCTACTTTACTTTTGTGCAAGAAAGCAGAAAACAAGTATGGGGGAGATTCCCTGACATGTCACACACACTTCGATCGCACCACTCCATGAACCAGGTACACACTCTGCACACTTTTATTACACACTTACACACTCACCTTAGTTTGTGCAGAATTTTATCTCTCTAAACATGATAAATTAAAAGGATAAAAATGCTTATAATCATGATCAATCTCACTCTGTGATATTTCCTGGAAACTTGCAATTATTAAAATTATTTCAAAACCCTGTGTTGCTAAAAGTCATTGTGGAATAAGAGATGGTAAGGGTATGAGTACCTTATTCTTAGTATCTTTATTGCTTGGAGAATTTGTTTTAAAAATCTCAAAATTATAGCTACCATCCTCAAGTTTTATATGCCTGCTAAACATGAAAATATTAATTAAAGCTATCTGCTTTGTATTGAGTTTGTTCAAAACAAGTTAGACCCTTGTTGAGAGATTTATCATACTCCTAAGATCAAGACATTTTTATTCAGAAAGATTCACTCTTCCGAAGTATTATTGCGTTAGAGGCATGGGCTATGCAAAATTATGAATATATCGAGGAAATAAAAAGGAGCAAGTGCTCGATAACCTTGTGGAAAAAATGGACAAGTGTCCGGCAGTAGAATTAGGGGTACCTCGGTATCCACCCAAAATAAAAAAATGAGATATGATAAAAATATGATGGAAAGAAAATGATAGCCCATGGTCCCTCTAATAAGCAATATGCCAGTAAGAGTGACAAGTTTTTAATTTTCAAAATCTTTGATCTAAGAGTATGGCATTCTTCTCCTCGGATCCGGTTTTGACCATACAATAAATGCAAGGTATGTATGCTTAAAGAATTATTTTTGCAAAATCAAAACAGCCTCAGAGAGAAATATAAAAGATAATGAGTGACTCTGAGAGCACCTATGAGGATAAAGGTATGCTAAGTTTTTCTTTTCAAAAATATGTAAAAACTCCAAGTGATAGGGATTAAGAAGAAGAAAGGCTCTTTACTCTGACCATATATTTCCCTGACTATAAGTGCACAGTGGATTTTTACAACACCCTGCAGGTATGAAAGAATGTTTCAACCCCAGATGTTTTATTAACCAACCTTTTCTCGAGGACGAGTAAAAGCCTAAGTATGGGGGTGTTTGTTGACGGTTCTTAAGTATCAATTATAACCATCAAATAAATAAAGAAAAGGACCTATATGCAAGCAACACCTAGAATTAGGGGTTTAATCTAACAGAATTCCACGAGTTTTGCTGTTTATCTATTTCTGCAGGGGGTTATCAGGAAATACAGAAGAAAGGCCCACATGTCGGATTAATGACGGGATATTAACCGAACACGTAATTATCTTACATCTAGAAGATTCCAGAAGCCACGGGAACGAACGGGAGCCGTAACGGGCCAGGACACAGGGCGCCCGCCCTGTGCCCTAGGGCGCCCGCCCTGCCCCCGGGACCAATCAGGTCGAGTCTCGCGGATTATGCTCCACCGCCTTTGAGGATCAAGGAAAACCGTAGGATGAAGGTCGGTTTGATCCGACGGTCCAGATTCATCCAAAAGGGCTATATAAGCAAGGCCCCTGACCCCTGGTGGAGAAGACCCCAATTCATTATTCAGTTGCATAT